>NC_051169.1:22603088-23203088 GCF_013339725.1 Rhipicephalus microplus | reverse complement strand
CGAACGGTCAGCCCCACGAACAGACCAGCCGGCAAATACCACCGGCTGAGGAACAGCAGCAGCAGAAGTAGAGGCCCGCTAGGGAGGCCTCCTTCTTTTGTTCTCCGCAACGCCAGCGCTTCGTCTTCCTTCTCGAAAAATCGAACGCGCGCGCCGCCGCCGACTACGATCGAGAGGACACGCGGAGCAAACAAGTCGGCCCAACGCCCATCATCCTCGAACAACGCGTCGGCGGCGATCACGCCGCACCTGCAACGCGTGACCAGAACGCGCAGTACTTGAAACGGCGGCCGAAGTTGACTGATACGAGTCGATGTCGGAGTATAAGTCGACTTATGTTTCTCAGCTTTCACAGGGGCCTCCCAACGAGTACGCAGCTGCGACCTTCGTGGTGCTTCAATATCGAGGGCTTGACTGAGCGTGTGATCAAGGAACGCTTACAGTATGTACAACGGCTACCTACGGTATCTCGCATCGCTTGTCCAGCGGCCATAACTCGTTGTTTTGTTTGCCAATAGATGACGGCCACCGTCTTTTCTTTGGCCGTCGGTTTGATGATGGTCCTGTAGACGGCCGTCGCAGAGGCAGGCCACGCGCTCACGTGTTCCTCCCTTACATGCGGGCTTCGCTGCTCCGCCACTAAATCATAATTGCTGGTATTTAGGCAACGTGCCAACTACATTCGTTTGAATATTCGAATAAATCGATTCCCGGACCTCGGGGCGGACATTAATAATCAGGGCAACAACAAGGTATAGCGATCGAAAAGCTCCGTACTACCTGTACAAATATCTCTCGAATTATATATAGTTGCCAATCAACACCGTGGCACGAAACAAGTGGACATATTGTGTCTTGTACAGGCCTTTGTGATCAGTCGCGTCACTTATAGCTTTCCGTGCCAGCGCATCCTTAAAAAAAAAGATGGTGACCATCTACTAAAAATTTTGACCGTCTACTACGAATTTCATAATCTGAAAGCCCTCAATTTGCCCCCATGGGCCATGAATGACAAATTGCTTGCGATGGATATATATAACACAGCGTCAGAGCTCGTCGACGCTCATCACACGAACCAAGTGGTTCGGCTCGCGCGTACTAAAGCAGGCAGCGCCAAGCTAGACGCTCTCAGCATAAATCCATCGATGCAAATCGCCAGTAAACTATCACTAACACAAGAATGGCAAAATGAAGTCCATATTTGGCCTCTGCCACGGAATATGCATCCCGTCCACTACAAAAAAAAAGAGGGGGGGGGTGGGGCGAGCTGCCAGAGCCAAAGTATTCGGATTGTGAAGACGTCTTGAATGAGGATGCCGCCGGACCCCTGCACAACCGCGCCACGGCAGCCGTGGACTACACTGCAGCTACCGGAATGGACATGCCATCCATGGAAAAGGCCAGTATAGCCTTAGCCATGCGTAACCAAAAAGTCACCTTTGTCATCACGGATTCACGGGCGGCGTATCGCAGTTTCGCCAGAGGTCATGTCGACCGTTTAGCACATTCAATTCCTCAACAGGCTGCGGGCACTGATCAAGAGCGCCAGTGGATACAGCTACTGTGGGTACCAGGGCACACAGGAGTTTAGAGGCAACGACTTCGCTCATGCATCCACCCGCGATCTCTTACACCGGGCGTCCACAGCTGCATCCACAGCGCAACTTCTCGCTAACCAGGACGATCCCCAACCCGCCCTGTCCTATACCGAGATCCTGCAACACATCAGGCTGAGTAGACACACTCTACCCCCACCTGATCCTAAATTAGATAAGGTAAGGAAGGTCGCGTGGAGACGGTTACATCATGATTTCATAATCCTTGTGTATTGTCCAAGATAGACCCTTCGGTGTACAATCCGCAGTGTAAATTTTGTCTTCAGGAAGCCAATTTATTTCATATGGTCTGGGAGTGCCAAAATAATCCCACTATATCGGCGAATGATAATCCTACAATAGTCGAGTAGGAGGCGACCGTGTCCAGTTATGACCCAGTGCAGCGACAGGCCCTGGTCGACCGAGTCTGGACGGCGGGAAGAGTCAATGGTCTTCCGGACTAGGAGGTCCAACCACTTATAGCGACCTATTTGTCCGTAATAATTGTTTTATTCGCTCGGGCTCGTAGAATGAAGGGGGGGGGGGGCGCTGCGGTAAGACGTGCCCCCTCTCCCCTCAATAGAGAACGCTGCTCATGTTCATAAAGGCAAGCAAGGGCAGGGCGCTGATTCGTTCGCTAGCTGAGTTAAGTAACTGATAATGATGAAGACGCCAGCTCTCAGCCAGCGTCCTACACTACCGGGCCAATATGTCACTTCAGAAACATTTGGCGGACAGGTTGGCTGACATTCAGCGAAAACGACCAGGAAGGAACTTTGTCTCTACCAACAGATAAGAGGGGGATAAGCGGAGAGGGCGTGTCTTACAAACAGGACTGCACAATGGCGACAATATACAAAGCCTCCCCGCCCGAGCCGTTCATCGAGAGAATTCGGTAGGCCCCGCCTAACTTCGAAACAAGTTTGCCCAGTTATACTTTCACATTTCCGCATGTGGAGACAACCTTTTAACAGACCATTCAGGACCCCACCCCAACCCTTCTTTCAGTGCCCCTCCCCGTCAAGATGTCAAGGTTTAACAATAGCGGACTCGGCCTGCGCAACTGTCATGTACAAAAAAAAAAATCAAATCTCGTGGGAACCCAAGATGCATGGTAAACGTTGTCATTGCGACAATCACTCGCGTTCCTACTTCGTCACCCCCCTCCCCCCATGAAATGTTCACGCCTTCTCTCCCTACTCCAATGCAATTAATATTCAGAGTTCCTAGTAACGGAACATAAAGCTGCCTTATACTGCCCAGTAAGCCGTTTTGTACAGGACAAATACTGCAACCCACATAGTACATCAAGAGGTTGTATGGTGTTCCACAAAGCATTGTTAGTTAACTAAGGAAGGCAATAGCGTCATGCTAGTTACAGAATCTGTCAATAGTTTAGCTGTGCCTAGACAATCCACCAATGTGATAACAGATGGTTTGGAAATAAAGCATATACCTCCTGAACTTGGCCACGATTTATCACAAGTATCATGTAACATCCCAGGTTTATAATAAACGAAAGAAGGTGGCATCTGTCTTTTTAAATTCCATACACACTAAGCTTGATTTTTCCTTCATTCTTATACAAGCTCAAGTGTATGACACCCAGCAGAAATAGCACCCTGTCAATGGTATAGTGTGTGGCAGCAGTGTATACGTTGGTGCCGCTTCAGAATAGCAGCATACACGAAAGTGCTTGCACTAGTGAAGCACTAAAGGCTAGGATCATTGAAGTGCTGCACATATGTTACGACCCCCCAATAACTCAAGCGACATTTTGGCCCATGCATCACGACATTCAACTTTCATGATTTCCCGATTGGAGACTTGCACGGCATCAATACACAACATGTTCCTTGCAGCTTCTGAGATATTATGTGCTGAAAACACAGTAACTCTCTTAAATGTTATACCGTGCTTTTAGGAACTGCCTGAATATTAACGTCCATAAGACGTGTGTATGCAAAGCTTGAGCAACATGACCTGAACAACTGCTAGATACTACAATATTCCCACAGCAAAAGCAATTTCTGAAAAGCACCGACAATTGGGTTACTCCAATCAGCATGGAACGCTGAAAGGTCATTAAGAGTATGAGTATGGGTCACTGGTGGTCAAGACAATTGCCCAGTGGCTAGTATCTATGAGGTACTGCCATCTCGTATTAGCTGACAGCCAAGGAGCAGCTTCAGAGCTGCCGAAAAGCCATGTGATCGTAATCAAGTGTACAAGGCCTTAGGTTTCTTAATGGCATTTATATTGAAAACAGGTACATACAGCCAGATTCATTATTTTTCATCAACAGCACAGACAGCATTCAGAAACAACTTTTCAACTATGTTTGGAACAACTGTCAGGTAATATATTTCATCTTTAATGTAACGATTAAAATGGTCCTGCACTTTTATGAAAGGACACTGTAGAGAATAATGGGCTCACTAGAACTAGTAAATCATACTTCCAGAATACAAAAGAACACCACTCTCATGGCAAGATGACCTTTCGTAAGCCAGGAAACATGTAAGAAAGAAATAGACGTTGCACTGCCACCCTTGAGGTTCCTGCACCAAATCACAGTAATGTCACAGATTTCAATTGCTGGCACTTGCCAGGGCGCACGTTATTCATCAACACTGTAGATCTATGCCGGTCAATCGCAAAAACTTTCAATCAATACACTTCCAGACTAAGTACTAAGTCAGCGAATTTCATCGCTAGTTCAAGTCAGTCAATTTCATAGTTAGTTCAAGGTCTGTATGCCTTTCCTTAAAAAAAAAAGAAAAAAAGAAAATTTCAGCATCATTAGGGGAAAATATAGTTGGAACTCGATTTACCAAAGTGATAATTATTTTATCAAATTGAGAAGGTCCTGAAAACAAGGAACGAATTTTCCCACTTCAATGTTTTAATACGTCACCTGAAACTCAATACAGCTACTGCAGCATTTTATTTGCCACTAACAAGTTTACGCAAGTTGAATGTCCACAAGGGCAGCCCAAGCATAAATTTCTCCAGTTTCTTAGCGATGCAGGCAAGGAACATGGCCACATGAAACTACAGCAAACTGCCCACATTCAAGGACATGGATAACGAATGCATTTAATGTGCAATCATTATCACACTAGACATTTTCAGCGTTTGGTAGGCCCTTTTTGTAGCCAAAGCACAAGAAAACACCTGGCCTGCGTGGAACACACAGCACAGTCACAGCAAAAGCTAGAAGAGAGGACTTCCGGAGCTTTTTTTCAAACGAACTTTGCATTTTTGGGTACCGTTCTGTATTAATATTTTATTTTTCGCTGCAGAGCTTTGTGATATGGAGTAGTCGAGGCAATAGGCACCTCAACCTCTCCCCAGCAAAACAGTTAAAACAGAACAGAACTTTGCATGACCGCTTGGAGGGTATACCCGATAATCCATTAACAATCATAATTGTTGTGTAGTAGAAAGGCAAGTACTTTGCCATGTTTCGTCATTCTTCGGAGAAGCGTGGTACCCGCTACGCCTTTGCAAGGAATTTTGAGCAACTTTTCTATGGTGTGGCTAACGACGAATTATGCCTGAAGCTTTTGTAAAGGGGTCTTATCATTCAAAAATCTATTTTTTACACAATCCGTGTTGTGTGGTGATGCCTGGTTGTACTTTGGCTGACGTGAAACTTTTTATTACTCACATTAACGTGATTCCTTTCGAGACATCATGCTTCCCTGAGGTCAGTTTGCAACGGAGTTTCGAGCATGGGCATAGAGCTGTGGTAAAATGCTGCACTGGCATGCAGGGGATCCGGGTTCCAATCCCATTATATCAATGGTGTTTTTTATTTACTTAGTTTTTTTTCTTATTTTGTGTAATAGTGGTTGCGGACATCGGCGGCGGAATGCTCCGGCGCATACGAACCTTCTTTTGATCTCATAAGGGGTTTCACTGTAAAAAAAAGGTCCAAGCAGGCATCGGTGCAACACCTTAAACCATTAAATAACGAGATCATCATCTGCGCCCATGTGGGCGTATTTGCAGGGTCAACAAACCACTACCTCCCTGCACCATTTGATATGTAAAAGCGCTACTCACTGTGGCGTTCAGACCTCAAAAAATACTATCAGAGTCATCACCAAGGCGACTAGGCACCGTTTCAGTGCACGTTGGAAGCAACGTCGTCGGTGTGAAAATTCTGAAGGAATCACTGCCCTTTTGCTCAAAAATTTTGTTGAATTGGTTTCACTGCCATGAAAGCTTCTTTAATTCAAAAAGGCGACAACGTTGAATCCTACTGGTACCTGCTAGAGAATGAAAATTCCTCCATTAGGTCAGAAAATTCGAAAGGTGAAGTTTTGCTAAATTGAGTTTTAACTGTTGTTGTGCCACCGACAGGTTCCTCGTTCGGCAGCACGTCTCACGAGATCGAGCCCTGTTTCGACGAACTGTCTTCTCCCCCCTCCCAGCGCCGCCTTCTGTGCAGGAGAACCGTGCAGTCCGGAAATAACGTCGTTTCCTCCGCCGGGCCACTTTGCAGTTCCGGGTATGGCTACATCTCCCCCTCCGAGCCCGAGAACTGGTCCGAAAGAATGGACCAAGGACGCTATTTAAGGCCGAGCCGGCCCCATGTTAGAAGATTTTGCCCCAGCCGACGTTGTCGTGCTGGCCGGCTCTGTAAAACGACAACCTGCTTCAGTAAACGCTATTTTGTTGCTGTTTTTCAAACGGATTGCCTCCCTGTTTCACCTTCGGGCTAAGGCTTCAGCGAAGTCCGCTCGACGGCTCGCCGCTCTCCGCAACCGCTACCGTCGTGACAGAGCAAAATTCCTAACAGTGGTTGGCAGCTGCGGGATACGCTACCCCTGTCCTCAACGTTTTGCTGCTCTGGGACCCGCTACCCCGATCTCAACGGCTGAAAAGTTGGATCGGATCCCTGCAAACCCGAGGACGACCACCGTGATATCGTTTTGCTGCCCTGGGACCCGCTACGCCGACTTCTACGGCTGGAAAGTTGGAGCGGATCTTGGCAGGCCCGAGGACACCCACGACACCACTCGACGGCAACGACCAGATGGCCGAAGTCACCCGCTCTAGTTGGGTGAGTGCCTGACGTTCGTCTTTTGTCGTCAGACCCTGTTAGCACAGAGTAGCCAAGTATGTTCTTTTAGATCTTTAGGTGGCTAGTGCTTGGCTGGTTCTCGACTTGCTTCACGTCGAAGAATATAGCTTCTGAGACAAAGCTATTTCAGAAAGGAACGTGCACGAGTTGCGGTACACAATGGAGAAGCTCAGAGTGAGGGACCTTCTCGATGTTTGTGAGCAGCTGGGTGTTTCTGTTGCTAGGACGAGCCGCAAAGGAAATATTCTTGATGTCATGAGAGCGGAAGGAATAAGTGAAGAGGAGGTAGAAGAGGCTATGGAGACAATTAAAGAAAAACAGCGGGAGGCTGAGGAGCGTCAAAAACGCGAACGCGAGGAGGCTGAGGAGCGTCAAAAACGCGAAGGCGAGGAGGCTGAGGAGCGTCGAAAACGCGAAGGCGAGGAGGCTGAGGAGCGAAAAAGGCGAGAAGAGCGTCAACATGCTCTTAGAATGAAAGAGCTGGAACTTGAGCAACTTCGCATAACATCGGCGCAGTCTAGTTCGCTATCCGTGGCAGACGAAATGCCAAGACAGAAAATCCAAGATTTGATTCTGCCGTTTAGGACGGGTGGAGACATCGCGCTTTTTTTAGTGAACTTTGAGCGCACGTGCGAGAAAATTGGGATAAATGAGGGTGTCTGGTCCCAGAAGCTTCTGTCAGTCATTCCGGGAGAGGCCGCGGAAGTAATCGCACGGTTGTCTAAAGAAGACTCTGACGACTACGCTAAGGTCAAAGCGGCCCTCCTTCGTAAGTACCGCTTGTCTGCCGAGGCATTTCGGCAGCGATTTCGGCAAGCAAAAAGGGGCAGTGAATCATGCACAGAGTTCGTGTACCAGCTTAAGTCTAATTTGAAAGAATGGCTTAGAAGTGCGGATGCTTACGGTAACCACGACAGGGTGATTGATTGTGTGGCCCTCGAGCAATTCTATCGTGTGTTGCCTGAAGATGCCAGACTCTGGCTTCAGGACAGAATGAAGGGAACAGACATTGACAAAGCTGCTGAGCTAGCTGATGAGTATTATACGCGAAGGAATTTCCAGTTGGATCGCGATGATACAAAAGAGAAGAGGGACTCCTCAAGGCGGCTTGCTGCTCAAAATGCAGCACAAAAGATGGCTCCGCCGCGTAACGAATTCAGTCAGGGAGCGACTAACAATGAGAGGGAAAGGAGAAAGCCAGGAGAGGCACCTGAGTCGACAGCAAGTGCGAGGGAACGCGTCGACACCGCTCGAGCTTTTGAATCAAAACGACCAATTGTATGCTACAATTGTAAAAAGGAGGGTCATATCTCATCTAGCTGTAAGCAAAAGTTTGTTTTCGCTGGCATTCGCGAGTCGGACGAGAACTTGAAGTTACTCGAGCCTTACATGCGCGAAATTGTGGTCAACGGAAAGAAATGCCGGGCACTCCGTGATTCAGCTGCGACGATGGACGTAGCACACCCATCTTGCATCTCCCCTGGCGACTATACTGGCGAATGCGCCTGGATCAGACAGGTTGCAGAAGAGCAAAGTGCCTGTTTGCCAATTGCTGCGGTTGTTCTAGAGGGAAGTTTTGGAAAATTGCGCACTGAGGCGGCCGTGAGCCCTAATTTGCCCCAAGATTTTCCGTACCTTTTTTCCAACAAATCAGAGCAGCTCCTTAAAGAAAAGGGCCAGTCATTTTCATCTCCCCTCGCGTGCATGGCACTCACGCGATCGCGGTCCCGCGCTCTCGCGGGGAGACTTGAGGTCTCGGTTTCGAACGAGGAGGCGGACGAGCGTGAGGCAACTCCCCAGGGAGACTCGGGCCAAGAGGCGACTAGTGTATCACCGGACATCGAAGACAGTAGGGCTCCGGATACGGTAATAACTGCCGAACGCGACGAGCCTGTGGAGGTGGATGAAAGCAGAGCGCTTCAGGAGAGCGTTCAGTCGTCCCTGCTTGGTCCAACATCCACTTGTTGGGAAGAGCTCAGTAAAGTAGACAGAAACACACTCGTCACTGCACAGGCAAGTGATGATACCATTAAGAATCTGCAGCATAACGGGAAAGAAGGAGTAGCCCGAAAGAACATCTCTTTCTACACGAAGGCAGGGCTCATGTATCGAAAGTATCGGGACGCTGAGGGTAGAACGTTCGACCAGCTTCTAGTGCCAGAGAAGTACCGACGACAGTTTTTAGAGCTGGCGCACGGAAATGCCTGGGCGGGCCACCTTGGCATCAAGAAAACAAAGGCGAGGCTCGCACAGGATTTCTATTGGCCTGGATGCTGGAAAGATGTAGAAAACTTCGTACGATCGTGCGACACGTGTCAGAGAGTAGGCAAATCTACTGACAAACGGAAGTCCCCGATGAGATTAGTGCCTGTTATCACAGAGCCGTTCCGGAGGCTCGTAATTGATATTGTTGGCCCCCTTCCAGAGTCCCGTTCCGGTTGTCGCTACATTTTAACTGTTTTGTGCGTGGGAACGAAATTTCCCGAAGCGGTTCCGCTAAAAGAGCTCACCTCTCCCTGCATTGTGGACGCACTTTTGTCCATTTTTGCCCGCGTTGGCTTTCCAGCCGAGATTCAGAGTGACAATGGGAGCGTATTTACCAGTTGTCTCACAACAGCGTTTTTTGAACGCTGTGGAATAAAAATAATCCACAGCTCTATAGGACATCCACAGTCTAACCCCGTGGAGAGGATGCATGCTGTACTCAAGCGAGTTCTGAGAGCTCTTTGCTTTGAACATAACAAAGATTGGGAGGCGTGCATACCCGCGGCACTGTTCGCCATACGGTCCGCTCCCCACGAGACAACGGGATTCAGTCCCGCCGAGCTTGTCTATGGAAGAAACTTAAGATCTCCATTTCGGCTATTGAGAGACTCGTGGGAAGGATATGAAGAAGACCCACGCGTAGTCAGCTACGTTTTAGATCTGTTGGAAAGACTATCTAAAACCAGAGAGCTAGTTGAGGAAAACATGAAGGCGGCTCAGAGTTTAGCGAAGACTTACTACGATAAGTTGTCCCGGAAGCGCACGTTCAACATCGGCGACCAGGTAATGCTGCTACGACAGTGTAAAAAGAACAAAATGGACATGCAGTGGGAAGGGCCAGCTAAAGTAATGTCCAAGCTTTCAGACACAAACTACGAGGTAAAACTGGGCCGAAAGAAAGGTAAGGTTTACCACAGTAATTTAATGAAGCCTTACATCCAGCGCCATGCCGTGGTTAACATGACACTGAATGCGGCGAACGAAGTGGAGACCGACCTTTTAAGTTTTCCACGTGAGAGCGACGCGCCAGCTAACAGGCTCGTACAGCTTATTGCCGAAGAGCAAAGTCTCACGGAGAGTCAGCGTGATGATCTCACGAAAGTAGTTAGAGACTACGCAGACGTGTTTTGCGACAAACCAGGGAAAACCTCTTTGGTAGAGCATGATATTCAGTTATCAAGTGAAGAACCGATCTCTAGCAAGGCTTACCGCGTATCGCCGAGGCAAAGAGAGATCATGGAAGCCGAGATCCGCCGCATGTGTGACTTGGGGGTCATCATTCCAGGTGAAAGCGATTACACCTCCCCACTCATACTAGTCGAGGTTCCGGGAAAAGACCCTAGGCCATGCGTGGACTACCGCCGGCTAAATAAGATCACTTTAGATCAGACGTATCCGATACCTAATATCGAGGAGAGAGTAGAAACCGTGGCAAAATCCACATATATCTCCCTCTTAGATCTGGTACGGGGATACTGGCAGGTCCCGTTGACGGAGCGAGCCTCTCGTTATGCCGCATTCATTTCCCCATTGGGAACATTTCGCCCTTTAATGCTTGCTTTCGGCTTAAAGAATGCTCCCTACTGCTTCTCAAACCTCATGGATCGGGTGTTGCGGGGTTTAGGAGATTTCGCCCTGCCGTATCTCGATGATGTGGCAATATTCTCTGATACGTGGGTCGAGCATGTGACTCACTTGAGGACCGTTCTGGCTCGACTACGTGATGCAGGCCTCACCGTGAGAGCGCAGAAATGCCACTTAGGGTGCGCAAGCGTAAGTTATCTGGGCCACATCGTGGGTCGTGGCCAGCGTAGCCCGTCCGAGCTGAAAGTTGCGGCCGTTTTAGAGTATCGTCGTCCCACCACAAAGTCGGAATTGAGGGCGTTTTTGGGACTGGCGGGGTATTATCAACACTACGTCAAAGGTTACTCAAACCTCGCTAGTCCGCTGACGGACTCTCTCCGCAAAACCGAGCCCACCGTCATTTCGTGGGACACAAGAAAAGAGAATGCTTTCAAGAGCCTCAAGAGCGCTCTCGCAAAACGACCCGTGCTAGCGGCACCGGACTTTTCTCAGAGTTTTATTATTCAGTGTGATGCCAGTGACCGCGGCCTAGGAGCAGTTTTGTGCCAAAAAGACGCCGAAGGGCACGAGCGGCCAGTTTTGTATCTCAGCAGAAAGCTCAGTGTCAGAGAGGAAGCTTACAGCACTTCAGAAAAAGAGTGCGCCTGCCTTGTTTGGGCAATTGGTAAGCTAGCATGTTACGTCTCAGGGTCGAGCTTCATAGTAGAAACTGATCACTGCCCCTTGACTTGGTTGCACAACATGTCGTCTAAAAGCGGTCGGTTACTTAGGTGGAGCCTGACGCTTCAGCACCATAACTTTAGTGTGCGCTATAAGAAAGGGAAGCTGCACACAAATGCAGATGGTCTCAGCAGAGCTTATTGAAGTGCAGCCCAGCTCCCTCATACAAGTTGAGGCACATGCTTCTGGTTTGACGTGTTTCGCAAAATTTTGGCGTCTATTATTTCATTTTGATTTAAACTGTATTAACAATGTCGCATTGCACTAACAGATGTAATTTTGTTTGAAGTGTACTCTGATATGTTACCAGGAAGCCCAGCCTCTACCATTCTGGTAAATTGTTCAAAAAAAAAAAATGCACAGAATTGGTTTTGGGCTGCTTCAGCAGGTTCCGACCCGCTCGTATGGCATTGGGGATGGTTTCGCGTGGCCTTTCTTGGCATCGGGACTGCGCAGTGTAATCACAGCATTCGTGAGGGCCAGCGTTTTGAGGTCTCTAAGGGATACGTTTCTCGTGCTTTTTAAAACGTACAATAGTAGAGACTCAATAGATCTCTTTGCTGCCTTGGTCTGGCGCTATGAGAGACGTTCAGAGGGTGCTTGCTTCCACGAAAGTGGTTTGGCTTTGAGTTCAACTCCGTCGTCCCAGTGATTCCCTGCAGGGCTCTGAAGATCACCACGGAGTGGCTACAGCCTCAACGGTCAACCAGCATTCCTCCTTCCGAGCCGCGCTGACGGCTCAAAACTCCGGATGCATTGTCTGGCGGCGGGGGTGCTGTTGTGCCACCGACAGGTTCCTCGTTCGGCAGCACGTCTCACGAGATCGAGCCCTGTTTCGACGAACTGTCTTCTCCCCCCTCCCAGCGCCGCCTTCTGTGCAGGAGAACCGTGCAGTCCGGAAATAACGTCGTTTCCTCCGCCGGGCCACTTTGCAGTTCCGGGTATGGCTACATCTCCCCCTCCGAGCCCGAGAACTGGTCCGAAAGAATGGACCAAGGACGCTATTTAAGGCCGAGCCGGCCCCATGTTAGAAGATTTTGCCCCAGCCGACGTTGTCGTGCTGGCCGGCTCTGTAAAACGACAACCTGCTTCAGTAAACGCTATTTTGTTGCTGTTTTTCAAACGGATTGCCTCCCTGTTTCACCTTCGGGCTAAGGCTTCAGCGAAGTCCGCTCGACGGCTCGCCGCTCTCCGCAACCGCTACCGTCGTGACAGAGCAAAATTCCTAACACTGTATACACTTTCAAACTACAGCCAGAGAGAAGAATGATGGAAAGTTGGCACGACTTGCTTTTTCGACACCGATTCTCCGAGAAAATGTAATGACATCATCACCATTTCTTTCTTCAGTTTGCCAAGTGACTACACAGGTATTAGAATGGCAGAGAGAAAGCTATGGAGAACTATAATATGTGCTGGCATCCTCTGTTGCTTTGTATTGTTTGTAAGGCAGATGGAAATTTTTCCCTTTTTTTCACACCTTTAATCATTACGAAACAACGTCAGGATGCAATCATTCAACTATGTGTGATTTCAGACTTCAATGCATTACTGTGTTCCTATTCATACACATCAAAAATTCCAATAAAAAAATTCTAAATCTGAGCAAGATATTTTGGCTTTTGTTAAATGTCAAAAATTTTTGCATCGTTGCTTTAAATAAAGGTACTGGTGTCGAGAAACCTATAAAGAGTATTGTGCCCGGGAATGCATCGTATATATTTTCATTGCCGTTACCTTGAAAAACCACTTTTGGTTTCGATTAGAAGAGATCAGCTTCTCAGTGATTTGTCATAGCAGTGTGACATTACAGGAAGACCGACATACTAACGGAAAATCTGTCATCTGCTCGTGGTGCTTGTAAACAATGATGAGTCATGCAGTGACACCGATAGCAATTTCCTGCGGTATAAACCGCATGGAGGGTGCAGAGTTCGCAAGCTCAGGAGCTGTCTTGAGTCGTCCAGTTAATGTATATTGCAGTGGAGCTGGCTTGCAGACGCTCAGCAATGAAAACTTTAATATCAAAATAAAATGTTTTATGCGTGTTGTCTGACTCCGGTGTGTGGAGAGTGTTGACACTGCATACCAAGAAAATGAAATATGTCTTTTTTGTGACGACTTCAAATCGTGTCAGCACTCTTCATATGCAATTGGGTAACAATCTCAAAGTAGGCATTATAAATATCCATGACACACAGCAGGAAGCAAGTGTTGGGATATTTAGGGTAGCTGATCAAGCCATCTCCTGTTTTCATTACCTTTCCCACTTAATTAAAGCACATAACATAGCAAGACTAACTTGCTATCTTTCAGAAATGCATACCCTAATCTAGTATGATTTCTATATTTATATGCATGACATGCCTTCCTTCTTACTGTCATTTCTATACTGCAACTTAAGCGAGTGGCATTAAAACTTAGTAGCATTAACTGTACACTGACTTCCAACATTTCCTATAGCCATTGACCAATCAATCTCACTTTGTAAGCTAAGCAGCATTTATACTAAAATGACTAAATTAAAATGCAACAAGGAGACAACCATAAGAAACTCTCAAGTGTACTTTTTTTTACTACCCCCAATATGGCACATCTGGTTGTTTATGGCACATCTGTGTTAATCCCACCTTGTCGTTCAAAAATTTATGATCATTTCTTTTCAGACCACCCCAACTTTGCATAAACACGTAACGTATTTCATGACCATTTCTTTCATTTGTTTTCCACTCCTGTAAAAACCCCAGCTGGGGTTGACAGTATTAATAAACAAACAAACAAACAAACAGCAGGTAACAGTAAATCAAAAGTGTTTCCACCACAATAAAAACAACTTGAAAAGGCCACGTCCATTGGTAGTACGTTAAACAGTATCATTTAGAGACATTATAATATTTAAAAAATCGGCAACTTTCATTTTTTCTAGGTATAAGATTCTTAACAACTACACAGCCAGAAATATTTTAAAAGAAAAGCATAGGGGTGGGGAGGGGGGGGCACACAGCTTAATGTACATGCATGACATGCATATACCCACGGCTATCATAGCTAGCCTCGAGTTCATGCCGCGATCTGCCGCGTTCCGAGCACATTCTGGTATCACGGAGGCCGTGCACTCCTTTATGTTCTCCTGCTAACACTTGTCCTGTTCAACTCATTTACACCAATATCAGAAGTCTCATACCTAACAAGACCAAATACTACACATAATAGAAACTACCGAATGTGATTTCGTCGTGCTAACCAAAACTTGGTTGAATGAGTCAATCTCTGATGCCGAGTTGGCAATCTATTTCCCTGGTTTTGATGTCTTTCGTTGCGACCGAATCTGTAGGCGGGGCGGTGGTGTGTTATAGCCGCTCGCAGGAGACTGTTATGCAACATTACAGAAATTTCCAGTAGTTGAGAAGTACTGTTTGTATCCTGCAAAGCATTTCCCCTTGACATTATTGGTGTTACCGCCCACCTGACGCAGACCGGTCGTTTGTTGCTGATTATCATGATGCTTTGAATTTGCGTTATGGTTCTTATTCCAATGTTCCAATTATGCTTCTTGGAGATTTCAACTTTCCCAAAATAACCTGGTCTGATCTGTCTTTAACTTTGTCCAAATGTAGAGCGGAAAGTGAGTTAGTAAATTCCTGCTTAACATTAGGACTTTCACAACTCGTTTGCACTTCTACGAGAGAAACTGATCACTCATCAAGTACAAATGTCGCACCCAGAAACTGTTTTATACGTCACCAACTAGGCTGGGCTGAGCGACCACGTTATAATAAATGCCACACTACAGTTTCACACGCCACGATCAAAAAGTATAAGAAAAAACGAACACTTTCTGATACAGGCAACATAGCCATTAGTGAGAAACTTGCAGCTTTTTATAGTTGGTTTTACGAAGACTTCTCACAACCATCGGTTGACACTAACTGGTGCCTTTTCAAAAACAAAGTACATGATCTCATTCATACTTGCATCCCCACTATAACAGTAACAGAACGAACACAGACACCATGGTTTAGTGTAGCACTGAAGCATCTAAAAAACAAAAAGAAATGACATTACCGCTCTGCCGAATTATTAAGCACAGTGGATGCTTGGAAAAAGTACCGCGCCCCCGAAAAACTGTTCGATTCACTTGCCGCAAAATCCAAATGCAACTTCTTTGCTTCAACGTTATCAAACATGCTAAACACTAACACCAAGCAATTCTGGAAATTTATTAATCCAAGCACATCTAAAACTATGTCACTGTGTGATGAACATAATCAACGCATCCCACCAGATGACACTGCACGTGTATTGAACAATGCTTTCAGCTCAGTTTTCACCAATGAACTTGATAGCAATTTGCCTTACTTGTCTCCATTTGAATTTCCCGTAACGCACGATATCGCCTTTAAGGCTACTGGTATCTCTGCTTTGATCGATAGCCTATAGTTGACATCATCAGCTGGCATAGACGACATCAACGCTAAAATACTAAAAAGCACAAAGCACATTACCAGTGTCATTCTTTCTTGCATATTCCAGCAATCACTTTCCACTAGTACCCTACCACAGGGATTGGAAGGTGGGGAAGGTCATCCCAGTGCCCAAAAGAGGTAATCCAGCATCATCGAGAAACTATCATCTCATGTCACTAACGAGTGTATGTTCAAAATTAATGGAGCACATTCTTCATTCACATATCGCGAAATTTCTTAGCTCTGTCAACTTCTTTCATCCCAACCAGCATGGCTTCCAGAAGGGCCTTTCCTGTGGCACTCAACTGGTTCTCTTCATTAACGACATCAGTTCTAGGCTTGATACCAACACCCCCGTCGACCCGCTAGTTTTGGACTTTGAAAAATCTTTCAATAAAGTGCCCCACAACCGTCTATTCCTAAAACTGTCACGCCTGAACCTTCATTATCTTGTTTTTCAATGGATACGCGATTTTCTGAGCAACCGTCAACAATTCGTATACGTCAACGAACACTCCCCTTCTCTCGCACCCGTTACATTTGGGGTTCCCCAGGGCACAGTCCTCAGGCCCCTGCTCTTGCTCATTTACATTAACGATCTTCCAACCAAGATTTCTTCCAGAATTCAATTGTTTGCAGACGATTAGGTGCCAAACCGGACTATTAACAATAGCATTGATGTTTTGTCCTGACAATCTGACCTCAGGAAAATTGAAGATTGGTGTCACATGTGGCTCATGTGATTAAACGCATCAAAATCTTCTCTCCTCATACCTGCTCGCGATTATATCATATGCGACTCTTCAATATCTGCTGTTAACACCTACAAGTATTTAAGTATTAATCTCTTTTCTGGCCTATCATGGCACACCCATATAACCAGCATAACAAATTCTTTTAATCTTGTTCCCGGTTTCTTGTGGCATAATATCTGATTAGCACCACCCTTAGTCAAACTTCTAACCTACTGCTCGTTAGTCAGGCACCCTCAGTCAAACTTCTAACCTACCGCTCGTTAGTCAGGCCGAAACTCGAATAAGCATGTGCCCCGTGGGACCCATACCAGCATAACCAAATCACCATGATTGTATCAGTGCAGAGCCGTGCCGTACGTTTCATTTTTCGCACTATACCTGCAACTCTAGTTCATCGAAACTCAAATCACAAGCAAACCTTCCCAGCCTTTCTCTCTTTCACAAGTTTTTTCACAAATCACCCACAGTCGACCTCATTTTTCCCGCTCATCGCCACTCAAGCTGGACCAACCACGAAAAGCCCGTATAACCCCCTAACGCTCACACTGTCTCCCATGCATCCTCCTCCTTCAACCTGACATCAAGAGACTGGAATGACCTTCACACCAAAGCAGTACTTCAATCGGACCCAAGCATGTTAAACATATCATAGAAGAACTGTTGTTGCAGATACGCTCACCCCTCATGTAAAACCCCTTCTTTAGGGGCCTTTGAGGTATAATAAATAAATAAATAAAATAAAATAAATAAATATGATGGTGTCTCTATACAACATTCATATTTATACAATGGGTGAAAATATACTGAGCGGAGAAGTAGTCCCTGAAGTGTTTCTACATATGTCAGTGCACTGACATATGTAGTCATCACACCACAAGAGTATGTCTTGCAGCAGGTCAGGAAATAACTGTGTTATAGTATTCACAGAACAAGAAACCTTGATGCTGCTGCTTGTCTTCAGCATTTACCCCCCCCCCTCCTATATAAATAATTCTATCCACTTTCCATTCAGCTCTGTAATGGGGACCATATTCTATGTTGATGAGTTATGTTCAATTCTATGCTGGTCTTATCCTCCACTGTGCACCGTAGGCTGAACCCATTGATAAGATGGGAGAGCTTTCATACTGACCACCAGTCAAGCGCAAAACATGAAAAAGTGCCCAGTCAGTACGCTTGCCCACAGTGCCATCTCAAGTAGGGTGCCTGAATGGTTTCCCTCGCCCGCCGCTCCGTACAGGGTGGGGACAACCGCGTCGTCTGCTAGAGCGTCCGCCATTACATATCTCACCCCAACGAAACACACTGCCTGCGCGCGCGTATGAGGAGAGTTTGAGAAGAGTTTAGTGCGAGAAATGGTATTTCGCGCTATAAAAAAGCAGTCTGAATATGTGCGTCTGTCATTGGAGACTGTTTGCAGGATAAATCTACATTAATTCATGAAGCGCACGCCTTTTCCTGTTACCTAAACTCACCGCACTCCTCAGTGGCTGTGCAGCGTGCCAGCCACTCAGTAGTGCTCGCATTGTACGCGTTGAACTTACTTCATCCTGCTTTTTCCCCCGCCTTGCGTGCCCTCGCAGCTCTGAATAATCTTGCGGGAATGAGATTCAGATTTGTTACACAGCTATTTTTCTGTTATAGCTGGTTGAGATAGTGAAACAGCGTAAACATCAATTGAATCTCTCGTTTTTATGTGACCACTGAGAAAAAAATCTTACTAAGTTATTGGAAAATACAAGATGAAATGCAGTAATAACGATTTTGATGCCCTATACCTGTTCAGTTTTTCTACTTTCCATAGATATATGTAAGCGAGCAATCTAATTATCCGAGAAGTATCACTCTCGTATTCTGCCTCTGTGACGCTGTGTCGGTATTGCTTCGACCGCAATAATATTAACTTACCATAAACATTCTCCAAAGATCACAACCTTAGTCAGCTTAAAGATCACAACGCTGTTTTTATCTAAGAATGTGATATTGTATAACAAATAAGAAAAATGTCTATGAACTTAAGGAGGAGGATGAAGAAAGGACAGGGAGGTTAGCCAGTTCACAATGAACTCAAAATATTTTAATCAAACAATAAGTGTTCTGAAAGAAAAAATAATAAAATTTATAAGTGACTGGTCCAGTTCGGCTGGTCACGGAAGGCTTACCCCAGCGCACGTCTTGCTTCCGTGTTCATTGACGCCGTTTGAACTAACGTGGCGCAAATGCACGCGAAGCCTCAGTCTTGCATAATTCGCAATAAGGAGTTTTGCTACGGCGTCACTGTGCTCGGAGCAAGTCTTTACGCAAGGGCGCACCATCTCGTTCAAATAATCGGTCACGGCCTTCAACGGGGACCTTAAGCGCAGCAAGCCCTCACTCCAACTTATGATGCCCCTGAAATGCTCTTCACACGAAATCGGAAAATGGAAAATGGTAGAGTTTCCAACCATTTCTGGAGTTGTTCGTGCACATGGGCACGCAGCACCCAGTCATTTCCCTAAAAAAGTATATGACAGAGCGGCCACAGCTCCTTCTTTGCTCCCGTCGCTATGCGAAGTGAGATCTGCAATGGCGGCGGCCGTCAGGAAAAACCGGTCGCGGCGGCGAGCACCCCGTCAAACAATGTCCCCACCCTGCAAGGAGCGGCGGGCGAGGGAAACCATTCAGGCACCCTAATCTCAAGTTGCCTTTACCCGACAGAAATCAAGAACAATGCCACATTTCATGTCTGAAAGGTCATACTTTTGAAAAACAAAACAATATAAAAACCAAAAGTGAAAACACAATGCATAAAACTGCTGTATACCGCTGTGAAAACCCTGGGAAAAGCCTATGAAAGTTACCATGAATTATGTTCATAGAACACTATTATATCATGTTGCTGTTATGTTGTGACCTATCCAAAATGACAATATAAAGTGTCTCTTCTTTTCAGGTTGCAAGGTCACTGAAAATGCATGAATGTTTAACGTAAAGATGCTGAAACTGAAAGCCACTGACAACATGTTCAAATGGCTGAAAAAGACATACTCGTTGCCTTGTAGGCAAAGAGGAGTCAAAGTATGGTATTGCATTGAGCTACCAAAATTACCAGGCCTCAGGTTCTTATGAAGTGCACAAGACTGCTGGAAGGTAACCATCGTTCGGTCAATTATCTAGGTTTTCTCACGAACTTTGGCTATCTGCTCAATAATTACCAAGCTCGCCAGACAAGACCCATTTAGCTTGTTGAGTAAAAGGAGTTATAATTATTACAGAGTTCAAGCCCGTCCAGTATGTCAGTATACACAACGACACTGCTGACAAACGCTGATAACATGTTGCGGTACTTCTAACTATAATTAGAGACACATGCTCTTCTATTCGATGAGTACTCTTGATAAATAAAATGATTTAAGATGACATCATGTTCATAATTACCCCATTGCTGAAAATATACACCAGCAGCAAACCAGCACACGTTCTGTTACAGTAAAGACAGCGCAACACTTTTATAAGTAATAATCGAACTCACGAATCGACTGCTGCAAAAAGTTCCAGAATCAATGAAGTATGAGCGGAGTTAAAGGGATTTTGCTCACACGCTTCAAGTGCTCTCTCTTACTTCTTTCGTGCTAGTTAGCCCGCCAAAGCCTACGCAGGGACAGCGATGACAAGGGGAAAAAAAAGATGAATCTCAAGGTCAGCGCGCATCATGACCTCGAGCACACTCTTGCCCTTTTTTCGTCGTACACCAACTTGCTTTCAGCGAGTTCGCAAGCATGCACGCGTGCACGTGGCAGCGTCCCACAGTGGCCACGACAACTACGCAGCACACTGTGCTCAAATGAGCCACTTTCTGTGGAGTTTGTCCTCATAATATGGTCATTTTGTGAATATGACAGAATTTCCAGAAAGTAGACGAAGCACTTCCTAGCAGACTCTCAGATTTGTGCTGTGCTGCGCTGTAACGTTTGTCTCGCATGTTCTCGGGAGCCTTGACTATTGATCGGCAGTGTTTCCTGACCATCCTTGAAAAGTGCTGCAGGGCCCCTTTAACCCTCCAAGCTATTGTATCATAACTGAGCTTAACTTTTAGAAGTTTCAAATATTCGCTACAATCGATATCGCAGGCCATTAGAGCCACATTGTTTCCTTGGGTATTTGTAATATTGTAACGATACTAAAGTTCTCAGTCAAAGACTAACAGACCTGTTGAATTGCCACAATGCATCCAGTATGTAAAGACACCTTGTTTTTCATTACACCCAACAAAGATACGGCTCATGTTTTGCGGAAGTCAGTATGCCACAATGCACAACATGCCAAGCTCCACAACGACCCTCGCCAAATGGTGCAATTATTCAAAGCTACAGGTAAACAAAACTGCAAATCGTGCCCCTATGCGAGTTATGTTCGGCGGTTCAAAGCCGAATGGTTAAAAAAGATTTTCATAAAACAGCGTGTGTACTCACAAGAAATACAGAATTTGAACAGTTTTACTTCAAGTTATGATGAATTAATGTTACATACAATGCAGCTAACACATTAACACATGCACTAAAGACAAGAGTGGGAAAATCTCAACATGTGACATTTGGCTATAGAATGCCAACATGCTAGTGGCAGTCATGATGTACGTGTTCAAGCAGCATCAGCCAACATAAAGTAGGCCATATTTCTACTTGGCCCACATTTTTTTATACGAGCAATAATTTCGCTGCTCTCATCAATCGCACATAATCTTCTTTAGCAGCAGCTGTACCACCGTATCTGTCTACTGAACAAAAGCTTCTTGCTAACTCTGGAAGTTGTTTTGTTTTTAAGGATTTTTATCTGCGAATGGTGTACTATGATGCAAAAATCAAAAACATAACTTTGAAGGATGCTGCAAAGTGAATATAAATGTTTCATGTTCAGACAAAAACTGGCTTTGCTGACTTGGGGAAGTTTCGTCCCTTAACAGTGCAACTTATTTTTCGTATAGCTATTCCCCGGTACAAAAGCTTGCTCCGAACTCAAGAACTTTTCAATAATAAAACAGAAATGTGCCAGTTTCACTCAGTTAAAGAAAGCAAAAATATCTAATGTCCCCACCTGCCTAACTGGATGGTGATGCATTAAATAATATTCCCGAACAGCCAGCGTAGGGCAGGGAACAAGACACTTTTTTGGTTGCCATCCCCACCTTTCCCATTCTTGCACTCTTTCCCTCTATAAATTTATTTTATAACGAATTTTCGTCCCAGTCATAGAACATTTTGCAATGCTGACCAAATAAATGGCCATACCTCATAAACTGTAACAAGGTGAACACTGTCTACATAACCTAACAAACTTTAATAAAACTGAACTCAAAATGTTAATGCAGTGTGTCCACAACATGCTGCATTCATGCTATGTCTACATAGAAACTAGAATTATAGCAATCTGAAATAGTTGTCCTAAATAACAAAAATCGATGGTCAGCTACATAGCTGTACCCGAACAATGCATTTCACTACTGTGCAGTTCACGGTGTTATAAAACAAGCCTCCCAGAAATGTCACTTCTGGGGCAATGAGGCGGTCATGACGTGGGAAGGGTTACAAAACATGCTTACGCATGGTAACCAAAGGCCACAAAGAGTGCTTGTGCAATAGGTCTCGCATTAATGCAACAGGTCCAGAATAGGTCGCACTTTTCATTTATGCATGAAAATCTGTGTTGCTGGATCCGCAATGTGTTCGTTACTCCCACTGTGGTTGATGGATCCGCATTTATGACCTTAGGGACGATAGCTCTGTTGAAAGAGCACTATCGAGCATCCGCGACGCAATGCACGTTGGAATGAAGGCAGATAGCCCAGAGGCTATTGTTGTGCGCACTCTTTTAAGAGATCTTGACTACCATCGCGCCCGAAAAATAGCATACGACCTTAGTGCGCCCTTACGGTTGATAAAGTGTTATTGTCAAGGACAAGGGCGATTGCACACCTTATGTAACAATTCACGCACCAGAGGCCGATTCACGAAAATAATGGATCGCGCATTAACACCGCAGCAGCTCCGGCTCCGTTTTTTGTCACGTGCCAGCGTACGAAATACGGGCAAGAGAAAATCGAGAACACCTTCCTGCATGTGATAAACAAAACTGATTTCCTAATGCGCAAAAGGGCTGAAAGTGAGTTGCAGGCTGTCTGCCGACCTCGAGCGCAATACCAACGTAAACAGTGCGCGCAAGAGCATGTGCTGCGCATGAGCTGACAGGTTACCACATGACACGACTGCGTCAGATGTTGTGAAGCCGCGCTCTTTCTTGAACGGCAAAGAAACTCTGGGCGAAACGGCGGCCCAAACTTCGCAGTCGCTGGCGGTAAGGCGAACCTGCATGCATGTGTGCAGCACCAACGCGGTACAGTAGTAACACCGCGGTGATCGGCCCTTTGAGTACGATCAGCGCCGTTTATACGTAGACGGAAGAAACGAACGATACAGGTGAGCCAAGCTGCAGCAGCAATCGGTCGAAGTCTCTAAAAGAGACAGCAAAAAGGGGGTCTCGGCTGTCTTTGGCGGGGCAACATCTGGAAAACTACGCACCCAGTAGGCACTGCAGTGGCCGGCGAACAATGGTGCCGCGCGGGGCTGCTCCGTCGGCGCGGCAAGGAAGGATGCGCGGGATTAGTTCGCGAACCGTGCCAAGTGTCAACAACCGCAGTGCCTGGAAATGAAACAGCTTCGTCGGTGACGACATACGAACAGCGACCGGCAAGGGGAAAAAAACGTAGTGGAGAGAGATTGTTGTCAGACGCCGCCGCGCGCCGTCACAAATCGGGCGCGCGGCCAGCAATGCCGCCGCTAACGACGCTGGTCGTCGCAGACCGAACTTCGTCGTACCGCAACGAGCCAACGCCGAGACAAAAAACACGGCGGAAATGCGGCCGCTTTTTAAAAGTCCTAGTTACGGCGCCGACGCACGCCATATTGGCGGCGAAACGACGCTACCAGAGGAACTGACAAAGGGCGGGCACACGCCGGAGTCTGGCGTGCGGCGCGGACGGCTCGCGACGCGTCCCAATCGCTCTGCCGGCGCGTGACAATCAGACCCGGCGATGGTGCCGACGCTGCCACTCTTCGCAAAAATGTGGACGAGAGTTACTCACTTGGCCGTACCGAAGAAATCCGCACGTTTTCACGCTGCCGATGCACATGTGCGTCTGCTCGGAACCGCCATGTTTGAAGATGACAGCCCGCGTCGGGCGCGGCGGCAGGGCACCCAAACGGCGGTTGCTACCGGCGCGGCTTGGAAAAAAAAAAAAAAAAAAATGCTGCGCGCGCGCGCTAATGTGCGCGAAACTTCTGCCGAAATGGGCTCTGTGAACCGTTGTAGTGCAGCGAAATGGATGCAATAATATCGCCACGATATTTGTAGAACGTTATCTTTGTTTGCTTTTCGCCGCTGCGGAACGAATGAAGCCGGTGCAACGACCGTACGGGTGAACTCCCCGGAGTGTCAACACCCTTGCCGACCGACCGTATCTCGGTGCGGCCGCTGGTAGCTTCTGACCTTGACTTCGCCGCTTAACGCTGGAAAGGCCCTTTATCATTCAGAAAAACAGGTCTTGGTGCTCATTGCACGGGCCGTTTCTTTTATACAGGCGACATGTTACGCGGTGTCCACATCGCAACAGGCCGCTGCTCTGTGCGGCCCCAGTAGAATATTTGATGCTACAGACGGTGTAAGCACCCTAGAGTTTCCGAAACGTGATCAACCTGCCTTATAGTTAAGCTATCATAATTGTCTAAAGAAATATGTCGCATGCCCGGCAGCGATGCAAAATGCACACGCATAACCGGCAGCGGCTAGTTCTAAAGTTACCTCCAGGTCTCATGAGCGTCTGCAATGCTAAAAATCGTGCAAGAGCATAACGATCAGGCTCCCATGCCACTGGGATTGACTACTGATACCTTCAATCGTTTAACCGGCTCGTATAACTTCGCTTACGAACGCAATACTTGTGATGTGGTGAAATATAATAGCCCCGCCATGAAGCGCGCCGTTACACAGATCTCTCGATGGATCACGCAGTAGTTCCTCGATTACGTAAGGACATAACGTAACTGCTTATGTAAGAAATGGCCAGGTTTTCCTTTTTTTTTTTTTTTACCCCTTGGCAACTACACAGACAACGCGGTGTCGACAGCAACATTGCGAAACCTCCCGAAAAGCAGGCATTTTCTATGTGGTGGCGCCATCTGTCAGCGCTGGCTCGTATCACGCGTCAAGGTGTAGAGCGCGCCGGTGGTGCCGAGGTGCAGAGTCCCTGAGTTTCGTCCGAAGCCTTTACGATTCCTCCCGGTTTTGTCACATCTTGATCACACGTGCTCACTTAATATATATTCACTTGTGGGTAACACACTGGTCACTGATTGTGGTAAACCAGCTCAAGTAATAATGAAAAGGTGAAAAGGATGATGAACAGGGGCATTGTGAATTTCCATTGTAACGAAAGCACTTTGTCCAGAATCTATCTATCTATCTATCTATCTATCTATCTATCTATCTATCTATCTATCTATCTATCTATCTATCTATCTATCTATCTATCTATCTATCTATCTATCTATCTATCTGTTTGCTTGCGTGCTCTATCTGGTTTGCATACTACCTCACAAGGCGTTATAAGTACGAGTGGAATAACAACAATTTCAATACGCTGCAAAACACGTGGCAAAAAAAAAAAACCTGTTATACAAAAAAACGAAAACCAAACATATATGGCAGTATAATAACATTGTACAATAACAAGAAATTGAAAGCGAAATTAAAACGCATTATCAATACATCTGTCTGTTTAAGTGGTGTGTTTGATCCTTGAAAGCATTGAAGGAACGGTATAATCAAACACACGAAAGCATAAATGAAAGATAAACCACCGATTAGTGGAAACGAAATCATCTTAATTAACTGGGCGAGTGGTACACAACGAAACTAAGAAAAGCGTCGCAGTGCCTACAAACACGAAGATAGTGCTGTCCGAAATGTGGGGCACACCGCGGTAAGGCAAATAAACGATGAAGTAGCGTGCTTTATTTACGTAACAAAACGTTAGCGGTAAGCAGCGCGTTTCGAGATACAAGCGTCAAATTCATGGATTCTTAGCACCTCTGTGACCATTATTCCATTCAATAGACGAACATAAGGAGTTAATCAGTAAACATTTATGGTTTTGCGTGCCACTGACAGAGCTCAAAAACGTGCGTATAGTTAAAACCAGTGATCACATGTATTCACAAGGACTGTTTACAGGGTTAAGCTCGCATATTTAGAGTTGAAAGAATTTGATATTGTTGTCGAGGCGGTGTACGATAAGGGAATTTCGAGAGGTATACGATTTGGAAGAAATTCGCCACGCAAAAAATAGATCGTAATAAGTTATGCGAAACTGACATAATCAAAAAGAAAATATCATTATAATGCAAAAAGAGATATGAAATCACCTTATCCAGGGTTCAGGAGACTGATTGATTGATATGTGGGGTTTAACGTCTCAAAACCAACATATGATTATGAGAGACGCCGTAGTGAAGGGCTCAGGAAATATCGACCACCTGGAGTTCTTTAACGTGCACCCAAATCTGAGTGCACGGGCCTACAACATTTCCGCCTCCATCCGAAATGCAGCCGCCGCAGCCGGGATTTGATCCCGCGACCTGCGGATCAGCAGCCGAGTACCTTAGCCACTAAACCACCACGGTGGGGCATCCAGATCACTGAAGCATCAGCAAACTTTCCCAGTTAGCAGGGTAGAAAAACGGACGCCCACGACTGGTTGACATTACAGCCCTTCCTTCTTCGCCTTACCTATATACCTTCCTACTGCTGTAGCACAGGTCACACGGTTGTGTACTCAGAGATAATCGAAAGGGAACTGCCATTAATTCAAGTGCGTGTTGCAGGTATAATCATGGTTAAATGAAGGCAGCACATATCCTCGCGTTTAGAACAAACGCAAGAAGTTTTGCACGCAACTTGCACAAATTCAGTGACATCAGAGCATGGCTAAGCTTTCTTCTCAGGTACCCAAGCCTGCGGCTAGTCTCGCCACTTATTGATTACACGCATATGTTGCTTCCAAGTTAATGTCATTTTAATCGTCAATCCTAAGTATCGATATAAAACATCCCGGATTCTACCCAGGAATTCTCTAGAAAAATGAAAATGCGATTACGGTTTGGCGAGATACACGCATTAGTTGGCACTTAAGTTGTTCACATTTAAGTCGATTAAGCATTTATTGTACCCTGAAGCAGGGGCGTAGACAGAAATGTTTTCGTCGGGGGGCACTAATTTGATTAGGGGGTGTTAAGAGGGGGGCTGAGACACCTCTTTGAAATGGTAATTTTTCACTCTATGCCATGACGATCTTTTTTTTTGGGGGGGGGGGGGGGGGGGACTGTGGCGTGGTGTGCTATCTTGATTCTGGCTGCGCCACTGCTTAGAAGTTGCACTTTAGTCTTGTTGAGGAGCACGTACGTATGTCACAATTTTTAAAAATCGCCCAATAAACTTTTCATTCGTCAGCGTTTGAATAAACTATCTATACAAACTGGTATACAAATACAAGTAGACAAATTATTCATACACATAAAAGGAGATAGGGGCCAAAAGTGGGCCAACTGTGGCACGCCTGACTCAACTCAAGATAAAAGCTAAAATTATATCTGTTGAAACGAAGCTGTTAAAAATAATTTGCGGTGTTTTACGAGCCAAAATCACAATGTGATTACGAGACATCACCCCGGATTAATGTAGGTCACCTGCGGTTCCTAAGAGAGCACGTAAATCTGAGTAAAAAGGTATGAGTGCATTTCGCCTCTTTGAAACTGCAGCCGCCGTGGACAAGAATCAAACCGGTGCCCTTCCCACTGAGCATTCACTCCTGGTGAAAGCAAACATTAGAAAAATAATTAAAAAATAAAGAAAACATTCCAGTTAAGCCGTGGAAAAACAGATGAAAATTGAGACTACCAGCAAAATTTTATGAGAGTTAGCAAATTTTTCTTCAGTTCCGTAATCGCAATGAAACTGGAACCACGAGGGTACCACAGTGGGAGTAATGAACACATTCGCACACTGAAACATCACTCTCCCCTCCTTCGAGCGCCAGATTTTTCTTTTTCTTTTCCTGTGCACTGAATATCTGGCCTAAACCTCCACGTGTTACACAAGCCTCCAAGATCAAAAGCGAATGGCACTTAACCCCTCCCCCTTTTCAACACTTGTAAGTTAGTAAAAAAAGAATCAGAAAAACAGGCGCCTCCCACTCGACTGAGGTATTAGTGTTCCCCTTCTTTTTTTTCTTTTTTTTCGCGATGTTATCATGTCAGAACACGAGGCTTGATTGATGTGTGATATGTAGGGTTTAACGTCCCAAAACCACCATATGATTATGAGAGACGCCATAGTGGAGGGCTCCGGAAATTTCGACCACCTGGGGTTCTTTAACGTGCATCCAAATCTGAGTACACGGGCCTACAACATTTCCGCCTCCATCGGAAATGCAGCCGCCACAGCCGGGATTCGATCCCATGACCTGCGGGTCAGCAGCCGAGTACCTTAGCCACTAGACCACCGTGGCGGGGCCAGAACACGAGGCTGCGCTTGGCGCTAGGTCGGAGTCCTGGGGTAAAATGGGATCACACTAGGGACAAGTGGAGCCCGCAAACTAGGTACCACCGATTCCCCAAGATCGTGTCCTGACGCATTGTCCCCGGTGGAGAGGACTTTGAACTTTCGAGGTGAAGGCCCGGGCATCGACGGGATGACCGCGAAATGACTCCGCGACCGGGGGACCGAGGGTGGACGCGAAGGAGCAAGAGGGAAGAAAAAGCAAAAAGTGGGAAGCTGGCGGCCAAGCGAAAGGAAAAAAAGGGAAAACTCCGCAGATCGCCAAGTGCTATGCGGAAATTACGGTAACGCGTCAGTCGTGCTATCATGTAGTGGTAACTCGACCGTCTACGCTTACTTTCTCGCTTGCATTTTCAAGAGTGAGGCTCGGCTTGTTTACGCCTGAAGCGGAAGTACTGCACGCCCTCAATAAGTGCGATGGACACAAAAAGCTCAAGGTACGGGAAGCACAAAACGAGAAGGAAAGGAAACGAACTTTCTTTTACGACTGGTGCAGATAAAAATAGCTGCATGTCTGGCTGTTTTTTCTCCCATTTGGAATTCATTTTTGCTCAATAAACAGCACACACACACACACACACACACACACACACACACACACATACATATATATATATATATATATATATATATATATATATATATATATATATATATATATATATATATGTAATGAAATCTAACAGACAATAAGGTCAAGGAATGTATAGGGAAAGTTATTAGAACAAATGAACTGTAAATAAGAAGAAACAAAAGTGGGTAAAGAAATAACCAGCGTGAGCAGGAATCGAACCTACGACCGTCGAATAACTCGTTCGAGCATCGAACGCGTTATATATATATTTATTTTATTTATTTACAAATACTGCAGGCCCTGTTCGGGCCCAAGCAAGAGTGGGTAACAAATGTCAGTGACGAAACAGAATATAAAATATAAGAAAATACAATACTTGGTACAAAAATAAGGAAATTCTCAATATCAGTGAGAATATAAATAATGCATAGCAATAAAGCCATTCATACCGAAATACAAAAAAATCTCAGCACTAATGAGGAACATAATATATTGCATATTAAAAATCAAGTGTTAGGTCATTGACGAGATAGGTGAACGATTGTGTCGTGTCCGCTTTAACGACCTCCTAAGGTAACTTGTTCCACAATGAAAGAGCATGAGGAAATAATGAGTACTGATGAACGTTCAGATGACTGAATGGTTGTCTAACTGTTTTATTATGATGAATACGGTCAAAGCGCACGGACGGGTTGGTTATGTAGCGATTTGTTGGAATTTTGAAGTGACCATGCTACAATTGATAGATGAATTTTAATCGAGAGACTATTCTACGATGAGCGAGTGTTTTCAGATTTGCCTTCTCGCGAAGAGCAGAGACGCTTGCAAAACGACGCTTCCAATATATATATATATATATATATATATATATATATATATATATATATATATATATATGAACGGTAAAAGAGTAATACCAAATGAATCTATACAAGCTCTTTCTTTTATTAGTGAGAAAAGTATCGGCCGTCAAATGCCGAATAAAAACACGATGGCCACGAACGTCACTCCAAAAAAAAACTGAACTTAACAACAGCCTCTTATACGTGAATTATTTCCATTCATAATTTGTAGACAGTGACAATGACAAATTATTTCACCAACAAAGCAGCAGACAAGGGCAACTACTGAACGTATAGGCGACTCCGTCTCATAACTTTACATAATACTTATGCATCGTTTGTGCAACCCGCGCAACACGACCGTTTCGACAGCAGTGAAGTTGGCGTTTCGCCATTCTTCGAGTCGAGGGAAACGTGGCTGCGACTCAAGAAACAATCAACTTGCATCGTCTGCACCCAGCAAAATCGGTAAAGCTTTAGTTTTGTTTAATTGAATCGTTCTCTTAATATTTCCTCGTTCTCCTCCTCGTGGAGTTTTGCAAACCTGCCTCCTGTGTGCGTCTCGCTACCCCACAAGCCAACGGCCCTTCCCGGGGCGGCAAAACGGTCTTTCCAGGAAATCTGCGCAGTGCCCCAAACGGGATCGATTCCTTCCCGCTCCCTCGTTTTACTTCTTTCGCTCAAGGCTGAATGGCGCCACATTGACACGAGGAGTGGCACTCCGTGGATCTTCACTGACCATGCTGAGCGTCTTCAGAGGGACGGACGAACGAACGTATAAAAACTTTATCGAAGAAAAAAAAGCAAAAAAAGAAACCCTGCAGGGTTACCGCGGCCTGGGCTCAGGCCACCCCGACGTTTCGTGCGGTGAGGTGTAGCCTTTCCACCCGCTGACCGGGCCCGCTGGATTGCCCGTGCACAGTTGGTCGTGCAGATCTGAGCTAGCCAGCGCACTTAGCCAACGCTCGTCGAGAAGGTCCAATTTTATGCTGTCCTCTCGGTTTACTACTGTGACCTGTGTGCATTGCCATAGAATATGTTCTATATTTGCGTGTTCGTGCTTACAGAGAATACAGCCTGTTTGTCGGTATTGTCTTGGAATTTACACTGTTCAGGTGCATGTACTGGATTTGAAAAGACTCTGGTTTGCAATCTTCGCCAATCTGCTTCTTGGGATCTGTCTAGCTGTTTGTGTCTTCGGTACGTTTGGCAGCGAATGCACTATAAGAAAAAAAAAGGGGGGGGGCGAGAAAATAGGCGAGGGAGAATGCGAAAAAGTACGCTGAATGTGTTGCGGTGTGCAAATATTTGTGCTTTCTTCCCGTCCGGTATCTATTTGTATATGATGATTAGGTCAGTGGCAAATCAGTCGTTGAACACCGCTAATGATCATGTAACGTTCCACAATCATTCTCTCTTCGTCACGCAGGTTTTACGATATATGACACGAGGAATCGAGCTGTGAAGTACGATATAAACTCGAACAGGATGCTGCGCGGTTCAAAGAATCACTTGGATTCAGCTGAACTTATAGGAGGGGGGCGTTGAACTGACGGCATACTACTGCATATTCTGCTTGTTTTGCTCCGCTAACTGCACAAATAGTCCCCATGGTTGAGTGAATAGACCAGAATTGTTCGCAAAAAAAAAAAAGAAAGAGTGATAAAGATTTACATGTCATTGCAGTTTTACTGACCCCTAGTGACAGCCCATATAGTCGTGACTTGGTGTACGCACGACACTCACTTTCAACTCCTTTCAATGTCTTTTGAGTGCATTTCGTTTCAGTACCGGACCTTTACGTCAGCGTAGTTATTCACAGGCAATGCTTGTGCTCTTCATCCTAAAAAAGAGTAGAAATGTCCCACTAACTAGCCCAATGGTCTACGCTTCTAAAGCATATTCCACTTCATCTTTTTTTGTTTTATTTTCCTTAGGGTGTCGTCTAGAAATGACGTCTAAACAACTGAAGACTTCAGGTAGTCTTGCTGCATCTTTTCATCCTCTGTGGCCGACTGAGGTTTTACCCCTCGCCGCTTCTGTAGCAGTTTTAGCTAACGGCTTCTATGGCAATCACTTCAAACGTATGTTTAATGCAGGCGCTATGGAATCAGGGTATCGACGATGCCCTACATAAACATACTGGAAGAAATCTACAGAGAATTTACAGCCGTCATAGTTGTCCACAAAGAAAGTGAGAGAATACCAATAAAAAGGGTGCAAGGCACGGAGACACGATCTCTCCACTGCTATTCACGGAGTGTTTACAGGAGGTTTTCAGTACCCTAGATTGGGAATAGTTAGGTGTAAAAGTAATGGAGAGTATGTTAGTAACTTGCTATTAGCTGATGACATTGCCTAGATGAGTTACACAGGGGTCAAATTATAGCTCATGATTGCAAAACTGAACATGGAAAGCAGAAAAGTAGGTCAGAAAATTAATTAGCACAAAACTAATGTGCAACAGTCTCGACAGAAAACGGCATTTGTGCCATAAGTGAAGAGACGCTGGAAGTTGCAAATAAATATGTCTACTTAGAACAGGTAGTAACCGTGGAGCTGAACTACGAGAGTGAAATAACTAGAATAACAAGGATGGGGTGAATCACATTCAGCAAGCATTCTCAAATCATGAATGGTAATATGCCACTAACCTTCAAGAGGAAGGTATGTAACAGCTTCACCTTGCTGGTATTTACCTACGAAGCAGAAACCTGGAGGCTCACAAAGAGGGTTCAGCTTAAATTAGGGACGATGCAGCGAGCGATGGAGAGGAAAATGATAGGTGTAACTTTAAGAGACAAGAAGAAAGCAGAGTTGGTCAGGGAACAAACGGAGGTTAAGGATATCACAGTCGAAATCAAGAAGAAGAAATGCACATGGCCGGGCACGTCGCGCGTACGCAGGATAGCCACTGGTCATTATGAGTAACTGGCTGGATTCCCAGAGAAGGCGAATGCATGAAGGGGAGACAGAAAGTTAGGTGGACCGATGAGATTAAAGAGATCGCAGGTATAACGTGGCAGCAGAAAGCAAAAGACCGGGTTGATTGGCGGATCATGGGAGAGGCCTTTGCCCTGTAGTGGGCGTGGTCAGGCTGATGATGGTGATGATGAGTCACTGAATTGATTATGTTTAGAAAGTATGCTCTCCTTGTTACTAGTATGCGATTTTCTCTCGCTATCAGTCTTGTTCCTGGACACAAATTAATTTTTACCTCCCTGTCTTCCTGTCTTTTCTGCGCACGTACGTTCTTTCAAAGGTACATTTACATTGTCTCATACTAGCAATGCACAGCTGTGCTTCGCACATAGCTCAGTTCTTTACTCAACGGAGCTTCACTTTACGTGGCAACAGCTTTGTCCGTGGCATACTCCGCCGCCACGCCTTCGTCTCCCACGAAAAGGTGCTGCCCGGTGTCGATCCGCTCCAGTGGTGCTGGTAGCCGTCAAAGGCGGCGGTGGCCCACCCACCCTTTTTCCCCAACTCCCTCCCTCACCTCCCTACGCAACGTCGTCTCTCTCCCACTCGCCGTGTGTTTGGGGAATAGTCTCGTTTCCCCCTTCTCCACGGGGCCAATGACCGCCAGCATCGACGGTGACGTCACAAAACAAACAAAAAGAAATGCGGTTCAGGTGGGGAGGATTCTACAGGGAGAGGGGAGCGAAAGAAAATCGAAAAAACCAAAGTGTCCTATTTGCTTTCTCGCTTTTGCAAACTTTTTTTTTTCTCTCTCTCGCCCTTTTCTGTTGAAGCATAGCGATGCGGGGTTTGTTTTTGACCGAAGAGTTCGAGAAAACTTGGAGGGCGGTGGCTTGTTCTAGTCTTCGTCCGTAACGCCGCTCATTCATCGGTTCTTCAGCTTCGCTCCGCTCTGCCATCAATAATTCGGGCGGTAATGAACTTGTTTCTGTGGGTGGTATTAAGGACAACAAAGAGACGAATTACGATCTCGCTATTGCTTCTTTGCGGATGAGACGAGGTAGCACGCTACATAGAGCGCGCTTTTCTCCTCGTTTCCCTGCTGTTTACTTATAATTTATTCATTTCTGCTTTGTCCCAAGCTTCATTAAATGAAATCTCGGCTAAACATGCTCGACGAATTCAGTGGTTCAAGAAAAAAAGACTGCGTAGTACGAAAAAGAGACAGGCAGGGAGACAGGCTTGCCTCTCTAGCACTGCCTCTGACGTTGAGGGTCTTATGCTTACACTCGCTCCCTAAAGTCCCTGACAGCCCAGCGCATTCTCATTCGTTCTCTCCTTTCACGCTCGCAGTTGAGCGTTCACTGGCTGCGTGCCAACATCCTATCTAATTAAGGAGTGGCGTATGATAAAGCCATAGAAAAGCGCAGTCCATGCATTTTCCAATGAGTCGTTATTCGCCAGGGCAGGGCTCGGTTCGCGCGCCCAACTCTTTTCTTTTTTCGGTCGATACCCTTTGTTCTCGCTGGCCTACGGCTTTGCTGATTCTGGCACTTTGACAATGCAAGAAAGCTGCGAAACTTGGAAAAACCAGCTGCTGGCTACAGTAACAGAATGCCGTGGAGTAAAAAATTAAACGCTATTAGTGCTGCGTTTTAAAAAAAGTCTCAATGTAAAATATATTGGGAAGAACAGACTCCCCGCGTGATGCGCTTAAGGTATTGTTGATTGGCAGCCTCAATTCTGCAACTACATTTAACCCCGTATCCCGAAACACTCGTTGGCTTGAAATTGACTTGCCACCGCTTTCCATGCAGCGCAAACGCGTTTCAAACGCACTGCATTGAAGGCACTGACAAGTGAAATTCAAATTAAGGAGCGTTTCTGAATACGAGGGTTTCAACTTCTGAAATGGAAAACGAACAGACATAAGTCAGTTGCTTGAGTAGTGCAGATTACTATATTCGTGACATGTTTTACCCAAGTATGACCAACATGGAAGCATACGTATTTCATAGTCAAGTTCACTTTAACGTAATAGTTGTAAGAAAAACAGAAAGAAAATTACCATCGAGAGGAGCGTGCAGATTACGATTTAAACAAATGCCTCAGAAGTAAACAAGGCCAATTTTTCTATCTAACCTTCTTGATTATTCATTATGGATAAATAAATACAAATAAATACAGGTACTGGGATCGATACCCAGCACCTCCACCAATCTTGTCACCAATCTTGTCTCACTCAAGGAAACCTTCCGCAGAACTGCTCGTCAAGCTAGGACAAAAAGAAAAACTGCTCCAACCCAACCTCTTCGTCCTCTTCCACACGAAAACCACGCGAATTCATGCGGCAATATTCTCTACCAAGCAAGCCCGTGGATTCAAAGGTTCCTTTACATTGATGGCTGACTGTAGTAATCACACCAAATAATTGATCGGGCTATCCCGAGTTGATAAACAGCCAGGGCGGATGACAATGCCGATGTGCTCCAATGGTGTAAATCCAGCCGCATCGAGAGGGAGAACACGCATGTTGCCACGGCCATGGCCATTTCGTTTTTAGTAAAGAGGTTTTTTTTTTTTGCATGGAAATCAATATTGTGCTTCGAAATGAAATAAAAAAAAACAGTTGATGTTCCCATTTCACGTGACTTCATTGTTTTAGTAAGCCTTCTTCAAACAGGTCGAACGGCAGTTGCGATTTCAGGTCTCACATAGCTAAGGGGTATGGGACACATGTACACGCAAGATAAACATGCATTAAAGAAAGTTGCACGCGCTGTAATTAACTGCCAGACAGTTTAGGTACATGAAGTTTGAAAGACAAATGTCAAAAGGAGACATTTTCAAGGGTGCCCCTCAGCCTGAGTGGAGGTTCAGGACCTACATGCAACCCCTCCCTCCCTTTTTTCGCGAGATTCACGCCAGTTCCCATTACTATTAAGTGTCACAGACGAGACTGTGCTCGGGTAATTTGGTACTGCTCAGAGTTACAGGCCTAACTGCGATACAAGCTAGGGGTCGATTAAGGTTCAGCTTTGAGTTAGATACGCATGTGTTTAATGAGACAACATTCAAGGAACTTCTATCGCAGAGTTTCATAGTGAACATTTTTGTTTCTTCAAGAGAGAGAGCAAGCATTCTGTTCATTGAATCACCAGGAAATAAGCTTGGTCGTGATGCTTGGCAGGTGTTTTCTGAAGTCAGTCTTACGTTTTTCATTTTCGGTTATAGTCCAGCTAAAGCAAATTTCTGAGAGAAGTGCACATCTTCTCAATACAATTTCCACCGTTACTTGTTAGGTTACTGAAAACAGATGGAAGAGGGTTAGGAAGGCGCGTCACGTAGTGAAAATGTGCACCTCTAAAGTGTTGGATGAAAGGCGAACGTGCGAAGGAGCTTCATTTTACGTATACTGTCCAAAAGGTGCAAAAGGTGGCAGCGCTCAATTCACTGCAGAGTTTGCTGCTCTTCCTTTCACCGCCGATTTTCTGGCCGAAATCTCGACAGCGCCCGAAAACTCGCGATTATGGAAGACCGTACACTCGCGGCTTATTATTTCCAATTTTAACTACCTTTATGCGTCTGCTGCCGTTTCTAAACATGCTGCGCATACACTAAGCAGCAAAGCAAGGAACGGTGAATAATTAACCTGGTTACAAGAAGCATACGCGTCCAAGAGCACACTTCCTTTCACCAAATAGAGCCATATATGCCTTGTTTCTCTTGTTTAGCGGTTCAGCACGAAGTTCAGTTGAGCTTAGCAATATTTCAAGGTTTAGCTAACTCCAGCTAGTGCACCGATGTTGTATCCAGTGTAAACAGGCGAACTAATTCAGTAGATGGTATGATACTTTCAACGAAAGTACACTGTAGCAATGCTCCGATGGGGATCGTTTATTCCCGATATTTTTTCCCAACTTGCGCTATATTTCCGTAAAAAGGAAAAAAATGTGAGAATGGTATGCATACCATGTATAAGAGTGCTGACAACACGCCAACTTTGTCAAAAGCATGCCTCGCACGTGTAAATATTTTTAAAGATAACCCAGTTCGTCTCCAAGAAAAAAAAAACAAGTACTTGGTAAACAAAAAAAAACAAAACAACAGTGATGCAGCCACTTTCATTTAAATAGCGTCATACGAAGCTCTAAATTTCCCAATTAGGCAATAAAAAACGAAAATGTGTTTTTCAGCAGCCTATTATTCGTTTTTAGTAGTGACTACAATAAAAAAAAAGAGGGGGAGGCGAAGAAGGATAAAACTAGTTTGACAAAGTTGATAGGCGACACCTTGGGAACGAGCTATTTTCGTGTTCAATTTCATACACCGCTTCTCACCGCATTACCAGTCACCTTGCACGAGGAGCCACGAACATTGCAGATCTGTTACAAAACGGCATAGAATTCGCTTACTTTCTGCTTAAATTTCGTGTACATGCATGGTGGTCTAAGTACTTCCCCATTCTATCAGTTCTTTTTTGTATTTCTGTAAACGGGAACACAAGAGCCACAAGCGAGCCTGTGCATGCGCCAAACGCCGGCCGAAAATGGAACAATAAAAAACAAGAAAGCTCGACAGGGAGGCGGGCTTCACCTCAATATGACTCATCTTGCAGAGAAGACCACATTCGCTGTTTTTCCCCTCCGGCACGTTGAATGGAACGGGTGGGCGCGTGGCGAGGAGAAATTCTTTTGAACAGCGACCACCTGCACTGTTTCCTTCCTTCTTTAGGTTCAAGGCACACGTTCTCTTATTTTGTTGGTGTTATGGCCTAGGTATTTTTTTAAATGCACTTTACTATACATTTAATTCCGAAGCGTGGCCTTTTGTTCGCTGATGGTTGGCAGAAATACACCTTGCAGACACTGAAATATATTTTTAGTTTTCGATACCTGAATATCTCAGAGGTGATGATTTCACGCCCTTTAGTGCAAAAACTAAAGGTGCCGTTTGAAGCGGCATTACATTTACAGCTTCGAAAGTGAGACCTGACGTAAACATCAGAAAGAAAGAATCACGTGACAGGGATTTTAATACTTCGTTGGGTAATTCGTACGCACTTAAAATAAGCAGATGGGGTGAAGTTTCAGGCATTTGACTTGCGAGTAGGCCAAGTATAGCTTCACGATCAAGACAACAAATCGATCCAACCACATTAGCGTGCTTGATTACTTATGAAGAGGACGTGCTCATTAAACAGGACACAACGTGAAAGGAGAGTGCACGCTGTCGTTGGCCAAGGGCTATTCGCATATCTGTAAGAACAACAAGTCAGCAAACTTCCCAAGCCCGCTGCATGCTCTGATGAACAGAACGCGCAGATTCACACTTCTCGCAGGCGGGCAGACAGGCGCGGGCACGCCATATGAAGCAACGCGAAATGCGTCAACGCCGGTGTTTACAGCACCACCCAGTTTCCGAGATACCTTAAAAGCATGATGTGCGCGTCATAAAACTCAAAGTATGCAGACAGGCGAATCACAAACGGGGCGGCTCGTGCCCAAAAGAAAGAAGCCACAACGCCAGCACCCGCATAGCGAGCAGGAGCAGCAGGTTAAGGTCGCTCCCATGGTGTGTGGTGTGCGTGCCAGGCAGCAAAACTATCGATTTTTCCCATTGACCAACAGAACAAACGTGCACCGGGGCCACAAAAGAAAGGTAACACTGGAGACGGTCCCCGAAAGCTATCGGGGGATGCAGCGGGGAATCGGATCCCCGACCCCAGCATCTCTCTTCCCCAAACGCGGCACACTCTCACCCCACGGTCGCTTTAGCCTAGCGAACTCCTGAATCTCCTCCCCACAGACGCGGCCATCAACCAACGGTGGCGATGCCAGGGCTGCGATGCGCATGCGAACGTCGGAGAACCCAGAGTGGAGAGAGGGAGAAATAAATAAAAAAAGAATAAACGCTCTTTAAATAAAAGAGAAAAGCTCCCGCTGAGGTAGCGCGAATTCCCTGTTCTTCCCGAGACACGCGCTTCGCGAGGGGATGATTCATCCACACGGCGCACGGGGTAGCGAGGAGACGGCAAGTACAGGGGTGTACAGTCGCGAGGTACCGAACACGGCTTTAGGCCACGCGCACGAAGTCCTGTTATGTGCGCATAAGTGAATTGCATGCCGGTCTCGGCGGAGAGGTTTGTTGCTTTGATTACGCGTGTTGACTGGCTTACACTGTCGATTAACTGGCCACCGCTCGGTCCGGCGAGACAGCAGTAACCAAATGGGTGTGCTAATTACACATTCTGTTCTGTCAACAGAAATTTTAAAGAAGTTACGGTATCTGCTGAAATAGGCTTTGTGCTGTTTAGTGAGGATTACGAGCCTCAACGAAGTTTTTAATGAGCGTGCGCGCGCGCGCGCGCGCGTGTGTGTGTGTGTGTGTGTGTGTGTGTGTGTGTGTGTGTGTGTGCGTGCGTGTGTGTGTGTGTGTGTGTGTGTTGCGAATCTGAAATTCCTTGACAGTTATGATTTTTTCATCTTTTGTCAGAACAATATATGCCGCTCCCGCCGCGTATTACGTGCATTAGCCGTCAGTGTATACGTGAATGGCTTTTGTTTTGAAAATAATCGCTTCTTGTGATGGTGAGAGTTTAGTGAAACTAAATTTATATTTTTTACTTGGGCGATGAGCCCACGGACTGCATGGATATAGTATGTCAGCCGGTTTGAATGTTTTTACACCATAGTAAGTTACGTTCCGAAGTATGAATAAGGAAAATCCTGCAGATAGTTTGTCCAACTCTAGTGGTAACGAAGGCGCGTTAGCGAGAATTTGTAGGGATGACGTACGTGTGGTGTAAAATGCACCTGTTGAAGAAATTAAGACGGTTCGCTGAACTGGTAAAACTCGCGCCCTAATGAATTTCGATGGGAACATAGGCCACCATACTGGAGATGCATACGTGAGAGAGGGCAGTATCACTTGACGGTAGAGTCGTCTAATGAGTGTACTGTTTAGTGAACGGTAGGATTTACCAATGCGTGGAAGCGGGACGTGGACACTTCAGCTTTTCCTTTAATGTAATCAATGTCGGCATGAAAATTTGAAGAGGGGTCAATAATACGCCTAGAATCTTAATGTATTTGTTGTGTTTGAAAAAAAAACGCCATCCATGCGGATAGATGGGCGGCATTTTGATATACCAATGTGTCCGTTATTAAAGAACACGCTGAAGGACTTCTCGGCGCTTACCGTAACGTTTTGTTCTCGTGCCCACCCAAATACTAAAGCCAGGACATGCTCAGCCTTTGCTTGTTATCGGAGTCTTGAGGTATCTGTGATGACAATGATGGTATCGTCCACGTACGCCTGTATGCGTACGCCATGTGGCACGGGGAGATTGAGTAAGCTGTGTATTACTATGTTCCACAGTAGCGGACTCATCGGGGATTCCTGCGGGCTGCCAATGGTTGTACGAACTGTCTCTTGTGAGATGTTGGTTGAAAAAGTTACAATGCGGTTCGATAAAAAGGATTTGAGTAGGCAGTACAAGTTTTGTGGACACCTGTGCTTGCGTAAAAAGTTCAAGACTGCAGGGTGCTAAACGATCCAATGCTCGTACAAAATCAAGAGATATGAGTGTGGTAGGAAGTTTGGATGCCTTGTACGCAGCTAATTTGCTTCGGAGTGTGTACAGTGCTAAAGTAGCACTTTTATTATCTGTAAAACCATTTTGATTATTGTGAAAAAGATGATTATGGTGCAGAAAATAATACAGATGAGCATTCAGCAGTCTTTCTCCTGAATGCTCATCTTACTGACGACAGAGTTCATTACTATTGGTCTATATGCCTTAGGCGAATTGAGTGGATGACCTGGCTTCGCTATGAATATTACCTTTCCTCTTCTCCAAGCCTGCAGGAAATGTCCGATTCTCAAGGCGGTATTGAATATCAAATAGAAAAAAATTGGGGATGGTATTCAAATAATCCTTTAATGAACGGGTAGGTTAATCCGTCGTATCCAGGAGCAGAGTGTGAATTGCCCCGTTTCATCGCACACTCTATCTGAGATATTGTAAAAGGAGGGTCAGAAGTGTGCCTCGGGTAAAGACTAGCCACAATGTCGCGCATCCTAGTGTGGTGCTTGTTCTCTTCAGAACAGCTGTCCACTGCTACCGATGTATCGAGTGGGAGCCGGGCGGGCTCCATTACGGAAGTTGTGCGAGTGCCGTTAGGTAAATATAGAAGAGAAAGAAAAGTTACTTGGTGATATTTTTGAAATGCTGTTTTGAAAATGCCACCATATAAACATTTCTTAGTAAGAAAGTCACAATTGTCTTTATCAAACGATGATTTTGCTTTCCTGATTTTATCCTTGTAGGTGGAGAATGCGTCAACGTACAATTTATGATAGATGTCTCGAAGGAGGGGGTCGGCTGTTCGCCGATATCGTCGTCGCATAGCCCGAACACGCTTACGTTCGATAGTCAATTCTGGTGTCCACCAACCATTACCTAATTTACTATATACGCGATGTTCTGCGTCATGAGTAACGTTGGCTTAAAGCGGATTATATGGCATAAAACTTGTCTATAACCATTTTTAAGGCTTCAGGTGACCCAATGTTGCAGCCGAGTATGTTTGTGAACCAAGTATGACTCTTTAATTTGTTAAGAACTTTCACTCTTCCTAGATTAGTTAATCGTTTAGCACTGCTGGTATGTGCTTGCAAGAACGAGAATTCAATGTAGTTGTGGTCTGAGAGGGTAGTAATTTGGAGAACCTTCCAATGGTAAGCATCGTGAATGAGGTCATGCGAAGCTATCCATGAATCGGCATACGGAGTTGTGAAAGTTGGAAGAGAGGTGGGGTTGTTCAATATGACTAAGTCATTCGCCGTCACGAATTGGACTATTTGAGAGCCGCGAACATCCCCTACAGTCGCCCTCCACATTCTATTCTTAGAATTGAAATCTCCGACGGCTATGGTGATAGTACAACCTGTGATTAATGAAACTACACATTGAAACTCATTCAGAACTGGATTAATAGGCCTTTGCGGTGGGGCATACACAGCTATCAGTATTAATGTTTGGTCACGGCTTTCACACTTTACCGCAACAACCAAATCTGTTACGTGTAATGGGAATAAGTCGAAATTAGTGTTGTGTACTAGAAGCATGACGCGAGGATTGTTTGGTGCGTGGAACTTTGTTATGGTGTGTGGTATGCCTTGAACAGTGCCTGCGCGAATGTGTGGGCCACACGAAGGCGAAATTGCAATGTGGTTGCGTCAGGTATTCTATCAATAATTTTGTGGCATCACGTGTATGGTCCCGATCAGCCTGTAAGTATTTTAAGTTATTGCTGTGAGTCATGATAGTTATAATCAATTTTAAATGAGAAGCGTGACGCCTTCCCTGAAACGAAAATTCGAAAAGCTGTAAGGAGCCTTTTTTCATGTATTGCAGTGTGGCCCGCGCTACCAGCAAATATCTTGAGGAAAGAAATATCGTGTAATGTTGTGGGATGTGCAGTTACTTGTAAGTGTGTGCCATCTGGTGTAATTGTGTGTATGAATATACCATTATTAGAAGAATCGCGGCAAAAGCAGCGACCTTCATGCGGTCCGTAGAAATGAGTCGAAAAGGATGCGTGCACTAATTTAGGAAACCCTGAATAACACCGCACGTTATAGACGCCGCTACGTCCTTCTTTGATGTACACGCCTCTTAGACTATTCACAGTCCGTTCTGACCCTCATGCGGATGACACGTTCTAGTAATATAAGACACATGTCGTGTCCAGTTGGATGAGAACTAGGTCTTGCGAGCTTTCGGCATTCGTTGCAAAAAAATCCTGGGTCGTTCTTTCTGAGTGCATGCTTCGCCAAGACGTGTCCCCGTGCACTTCGATCGTACACACCACTTTGCCAGGTTCGTTGGCGATAGGACAAGACTTTCTTGTATGGCCGTATGTCGCACAGTATGTGGCAATGGCACATGAAAGTCCTCACTCTCGCTACATGCAGTCCAACCGAGAGGAACTCGTCCCTGAGCAAGCAATGAGCGACAGGTGGAAGGCTCCACTTCGAACACATGTGTGAAGTTGCCCGATCGCTCCTGGAACGATAGCACCACTCAGCATGTGGTCGGGTCTAAATGTAGGTTCGGGTTGCGCATGTTTATAGCTGATAGATGATGTTGGCGGCGGGAATATTGGAGTCTACACCGGTGAGTCTGACGCAATGTTTTCGCTTTTGGGGCAAGCGAACTGATAATGTCATGCTTGTGATTGCGTTCTTTTCAAATGCATTCTTTAACCTAGTAATAGAGTTATGGTCGTTTGCTAATATTGTTAATCCATGACGTGTCTTTCTGAGAGTCAGCTCGCCAATGTTTTCCCTTATGGGGTCAAGGTTTGACATAATAATCTTCGGGACCTCATTGGCAGGATTGGTAGACGGAATGAGTGGTGTTAGAAACACAATATGTTCCTGCTCTCGCCTGGTTGTGTGCGTTGTGGGTTGGTCAGCGATTTCTAACCAGTGCGATGGCAGTACAGGGTGAGGACAAGTCTCCGGCCAAACGGGCGGGACCGTGGTAGGACGCGCCGTGCTTCGCGCGGCTGCCGCTGCTAAGTCGCGGCCGTTTGGGCAGCCTGCAGTGAGGAGCCGAGAGTGCCGCACCGAGACAGGCGGAATGTCTCGACATGTCCAACTAGTGACGAAGTTCGTCCATTCGGCCGCCTTGGTTTTTTGCAAGTGCTCGGATATCAGCACACTCCTGTACGATTTGTCGGAGCAAAGAAATGATCTGAGACCTATGCGTATTAGTTACCTTACATGAGGCATCGAATAAAATATCGTGGGTCTGTTTCTGATCTGCGATCACGTGGTGGAAAGAAGCTTGTGCCAATTGGTCACTTACGGCAGGCAGCCTTGCATTTTACGCCATACCCGCTGCTTGTAAGAGCATGTAGCGTTTCGTAGTGAGGGGCAACTAGCGTGGTTTACCTGATATAATGCACGTCTTCCGATTGCAAACTTGTGCGATTGTGTTGTACGGAATTGTTTCGCGAGATGTCCATAAAGTGAGCAAAGAAATAATCTTAAAGAAGCGGGAGCGTGCCGTTGCAATCGTCGACTTTACGTGAAGTCTACGCTAGTCACGATGGCGAGCAGGTATCTCCAGATGGGAAGACGACTAAAAAGAAGTATTCTCAGATCGTAGCACGGACCGAGATTGTCTCGAAACAAGATCTGCACGAGGATTTCGACTTTGAATGGAGATACACCGGCATTACCACCACTTTACTTTTTCCTGGAGCAGTGGCAGCTACTTTGTGAAAGACCGCCGAAAGGCTTTGAGAAGTACTTTCCGGGGCCCAAGAATAACATGGAAAGAGTTTGTCAATGCCTACTTGGCTCGTAGCATAGTTGAAAAGCTCTACTGTGTGTGTGTGTGTGTGTGTGTGTGTGTGTGTGTGTGTGTGTGTGTGTGTGTGTGTGTGTGTGTGTGTGTGTGTGCGTGCGTGCGTGCGTGCGTGCGTGCGTGCGTGCGTGTGTGTGTGTGTGTGGCTTGTATCTCCCAACACGCTTTCTGCATGGTGTCGTGACGTTGACCGAGACTCCTCAAGCAGAGAAACAGAGAGAGAGAGAGAGAGAGAGAGAGAGAAAGAAAAGAATAGAGAGATATATCTTTATTGAAATAGAGAATAATGCTGGCTAATATAAAAATACCCACACGTTATATATATACTTTGCCGATACTAAATGGAATCGGTGTTTCTATTCGTGGCGGTCACTCGAGTGTTTCACTGACGCTGCCAATGACATGCAGTAAGCAAGAAGGATTAATTGTTATTGACAGTTGTACTTGTGCTTCTTTCACATTTTTAATGAAACTGGAAACACTCTGCAGCTTCAAATCAGACGCGTGAAACAATCTTCAGTAGAAATAATTCTTTAGTCAGCTTTCAATCGTCTACGAAACGTGAATTAATTGGGCTCTCGAGCAAACTTTCAGCAGAACGGTGACGTATCGATGGCGTAGGCGCTGGTTGCGTAGTCCAAACATCCGTATCCTCGATCGACCATGTGGCGAAGGATGGGTAAGACATTGTCTAAACTAGAGTGACCTAGTCTAAATTGTTACGTCATGTGGTAATCTGGGCTAAATATGACATTTTTGCGATATATCGTCGCGTAATTACGCCAGAAGCACTGCCGTTTCTCTTTACGTTCGACTAAGTAGAACAATTCTGAATTCCTTATTGTCGAGCACAAGGACGATCTGCGACCTAATAGTCTAGATGAAGAAACTAATAACAAATATTCCGTCTCGCAGCATTGTGCTACTGCGTGCAACTCCACATTCACGTCTCTTCCAGTGTATGGTAACAAAGCAACCAGGCGAAGGAAAGATGGAAGAAATGAAGGAAAAGAGCTTTGCTTGCAAAGAAAAGAAAATTTGGTGGCTATATTAGAGGTTTAGTCCAGTCCTCCACAGGCTCGAGTGGCTTTCCGAGCTTGATCCAGGAAGGCCACTTGGCTTTCTTTTTCCTCGTTCTCTAACTACGTATCCCGCACCACATTTAAGGTAAGTGCTTTTAATGTTGCGGGAAAGAGTAAACCTGATTGTCTTTCTATTCGGAGCAAACAACTCGCCCTAATGAAAGTGTACATATAAGCCAGAAGCTGAACGACGTAGACGAAAGGGGCGACTAGTGCTGTTCTTGTCAAGGAGGCGCGATTCAGCCCCTCGAGCAGGAACTACATATGCATATCAATGTTTGATAACTTGTGACCAATATAATGACGACAGACGCGATGGTCATGTCTGCGACAGCTGAACTCGGGACCAGCTTGGTATAAGGCTTGCCTCAAGTAAGTACACAGCCCTCTAACGGGAGAACTAGGATCGAGCGGCCAGGTTCGAGAAGGGGCTCTGTAGCTGAACTTGTTCACAAGCGCTTTTACGCCTTTTCTGTGTTGTCACGCTTTCTCCAAATGGTGCAACAACGTACGAGGGTGAATTTTTCGATGGCTGGCACTGTTGAAATCTTCGTGTGATCCCTAAACTTATTACCGCTTGGAGGCCGATGGACGATACACGCTTCAATAAAGTTTTATTACCATGCCATTCATCGCAGAAAAAGAAAAAAAATGTCGGTCACACTCTAAAGGGGTTCGAGTAATTCAAACAATCTCAACAATATCTCTAAAAATTGGGGCTTTATCACGATATTATACCTTACATTGAGGGCAAAAAGCAAGCACACGCACGAAAGGGCATTCGCGTAATGCAGGCATTGGGGATCACCGCAACTCCTTTCGCCCCCAGCGAAAAGTGGCGGCAGCACCATCGCATCTTCGACATGTAAAGCCTCCGCAGCCTGGAGGAATAACTCCTGGTGGAGCCTTCGCAGTTGCCGCCTTCACCGGTGATCTTCTGTATACGATCACACACGCGACGAGCCGAAAGAGGAAGAGGGCGAGGAAGCCGGCTTGCGCCAGCGTATTCGGCTGATCGCTTGGGATTACGCGGAAAAAAAGGGCCGGAAGAAAAGGGGCAGTGACGAGCACTCGGACGCGACTGCCTCCAATCCCGTAGGCCCATGGCCAATCGAGCACCCTACAAATGGTCATATAGCTGCGCCACCACGAGCGATTCGGAAACACAATATCCGGAGAGGGACCCCACCGGGCACGTACAGGAGGGCCCAGGCCACTCCGTGCGGGTGCAAGAAAACTGTACCACACGCACGAAGAGAGCGACGGCACTTGGGAACCATTCGCTGTACGCCATGCGGAGAATGCACCGGCTCATCGTTTCCTCTGTAGTCTGCGAATGGCGCTGGGCGGGCGCCACATCAAGTTCGTAACGCGCGAGAGTTGATGCGAATGGCCGAAGAATCACCGCCGTGTTCTTGCGGCATGAAACCAATGCTGGCATGCACGCAAGCGGGACTGCTGAAGATATGCTCCAGCATCCGAGGAGGTATAGCATCACTCTGCGATGCGATGCAGGGTTATACGTGAATAATTAGTTGGTACTCTTGTTTTTAGATCGGGGAAAGGGTTCGATGTAAGCTAACCTAACCAGCTGTCGGCTTGCCACACCACCACACACACATGTTCGGCAGTGAAGTACCAAGCCAACTAACAATCACCGCGTGCGACTGCGACATATACACTCAAACGAACAGCACCGAAATATCATGTCGGCAGCGGCACTGCGGCGACTCTTAAGTGGCCTGTATGCAGAAGCTACCAGCTAGGCGGCGCTTGGAGTCTTAGCGGCGCGGACGTAAAGGAAGCGGGGTACGAACCTCAAAAGCTGCTGCTGCAAAAGAAGCAGCAGAGGCAGGCACATCAACCGTATCCCCCTCTCCACCCTTCGTCTGGCATTGATCGCGTCCGAGCCCACCTTTGGTATACCGTCCCCCGTTGAGGAGCGAGCCGCAGAAGAATCGCGCGCGTCCACGCTCCCCGCGACTGCAGGCGAAAATCGACGAAGGCGACCGTATTTGCGCACACGACTGAATGCTGCTTTTTTTCTCTCTCTCTCTCTCTCTCTCTCTTTCGAGAGTCCAAGTGTTTCGGCGACGTTGAGCCCGAGCTTTCGTGGCAAAATGAATCTATTCTTCATCCATAACGCGCCCACCACATCCATTTACAAGCACCAATAATCTTTAAACAATGGACATGCACAGCTACCCGTATGTTCGGAGTGGGCGTGGATGCTCCCCGCGCGTCTTCCCATAGCGGATGAGGTGGTCCAAGCGGACGTCGCAGCGCGCTATATTCCTCAGCACCGAACTTTAGGAACACGCGCGAAGCAGCGAAATAGAATAGACTTCTATTTTTTATACTTCTAAATACTTCTAGAGAAGTATATAGAAGTACAGAATACGGTCATTATATTGCCAGCCTATTTCCACTGCTGCCATAACCATGATTAGTTCCAGAACGCCCTTTTGTACAGCAAGTCTTCGTAACGCTCTACGTTTACTGCTGCAATGCAGCTTCATTTTTTACACATAAACGACTCAGGACCCCCTATCTTTGTACGAAGCATGCTCTTTCCAGGATTACGCGCCGTTTAAAGCAACTAGTTCACGGTCAGCTTCATTCTAGCATCTAGTTGTCCAGAATGCAGTGACTAGATGGGGGAACATCGTTACGTTAACTTTTTTTTTTGCGTGCGGGGACAATTCTCCGCGCGCAAACGCACTCATTGTCAAAGCAGCGTCCAATATTGCAGCATGCAGTGTTGTCCCCCACGTATGTTCAACAAGGCGGTGCACCTCCAAGACTAGTAGTGCGTAAGGAAAGTCGATATTAGTTATGCTGATGCAGTCCATATGACCTCAACGCCACTGACTCTTCCCTACGTAAGACTTCGCGCGGTCTGTGTACCCAATCTCGGTTACCGCGCAAAACACTAACGCAGGAAGAATGATTAATCACACTTCGCCGCTTGCTGACAGGCGCTGTACCAACTAGGCTTTGGCATTTGTGTTTCACTAGCAGGCCGGTTGGTGTCGCCATCCAGAGTAGCGCCCGGCAACTAGCGCGCGCACAGAGCCTGTCGATACTCGCGACGCCGTTTTTGGCGGTACTGAATCGCGCCACGTTCAAATCGCGAAATTGCGTGAAACGTGGACGATAGTTTTTGCAACGAGACTGTTTATAGCCAGGACATGTTCGCCATCAATAGGCAGAGAAGCATGTGCACTATAAGAAAAAAAAAGTATGTGTGACCCCTCTCGGGTAGTCCCGACTTGCCATGTATATATCACTGTTTAAGGAGGCCTGTCAACGCTAAATCGAAGTACTCTCATAACAGAGGCACACGACTCTCAGAGCAGGGTATAATTAATCCCAGACAGAGTTGACAAACCTCTATCAAAGGGAGCCATATACGTGGCAAGCCAAAACTCTCATTAAAGAGTCAAATGAATTCGTTAATGGAGTTTGCCACAGAAACTGGGCAAACCTCCCGCTAACTGTTGATCCATATAAAGGAGAAGAGAGAAAGGACTGCACGAGCGGCTAACACAAGCGCATTCAACAGGCCAAGCTAACCACTGGTAATCGAGGAAGGCAAGATAAGGGGGCAAACACCTTTTAGGCCACGCGCGAACGCTAAGCACACGCGGCAATTCAGACAAGATGACGCATCTCGCGCCAAGACGATCACTGCTGCTAAAATGAAAAAAAAAACACCATATCCTCGGAGTGAATGATGGAATGATGATGAGTGGGGCGCGAGTTGTCTGTCTGTCTGTCTGTGGATATGCTGTACTGGCTACGCCGGAAGAATGAACTGCCCTATACCATAAGGAGCTTCGCCCCCCCCCCCCCCCCAGGAAAAAAACGCTCAAGGTTTGAAATTCTGCGTCACCTCTGTAGTGTGCTAAAGAGCTTCTCTGGTCATCCACTTTCACTGTTGGAATAGCTCACAAAATGTTCAAGATCTGCATTTGCCTCACTGTAACTATATAATGGACGTCTCGAAGTGCACATCAATGGTCAAAGAACTGGCCTTGAGATTAGTTAACACGTGACACTTGGCAACTGACCAATTTTAAAAGAGAGAGAGAGAGAGAGAGGGAAAGTAGAGTTTATTGTGGCCGAACGTACTGAGTGCTCAAGGTGAGTGGCCTCCTTATTCCACGTAGCCATGAGCCTTCGCCATCTCTCGTGCCCGTTTAACCGGGCTTCGCAGATTCTTCAGGTCTGGCTCCGGTGGCTTGGCCTCCCACTGATCTTTGGTCAGCTTAGGGGTACTGTAGTTTTTATTGAATCTCCCGTACTGTCTGACACAATGCGCGGGAAATCAGGGTACTTGGAGATGTACGAGTGGATCAGTCGGTAAGACGCGCTGAAGCAGTGTACCATGAATGTGTTTGCGATTTCCTGAGGGTTACTGCATCTTCCTTAGTTAACCTGGATAAGGGGGCAGAAAAGTTCGTCAGCGTAGTCTGTAGTGCATCAAGATGTCACTGTACTTTTTGGGTACATCTTTCTTCCTCCTTAGTGTTTCCTGTGGGACGGCTAGGCTAACCCGATAACACGACAGCACTGTTAGTAGTTCAGTGCATAGTCACGAGTAGTCGATGTTACCCAGTGCTAACCAACACTCAGAATTACTTAGTTAACATAGGGCCAACGCAAGCCTTCGTTTTTTTACAAGACTTTCCGGCATTCACAATAACTTAGCCAGCATATATCCAACATTTAGAAATTCTAGACGTTTATTTTGGGTAACAATACCCAATATTAACCATTGCTAGAAGTACACGAGTAAATACGGTATAGGCCAGCACAACGCAGTTCGCAAATGGCGAGCGAATCAGAAGCTCGCGAGAAAGTCATTCGATTTATTCGTCATCGGGCACCGTAATGAGAGCGGCGCAAAACAGCATAATGGACAAGGTCTTGACGGGCACCAGGAACTCGAGCATACTGAGCGCCAGATGCTCGTTGTTGTAGAGGAGACAGGCACCGCGCTTTTGGCACGCCTCCTGCCACAGCAGACAGCTGCGGTCGATCACGGAGCCCAGCAACAACGGTGCCGGTATGTTGCCTGCAATGACACGTGTGTTGCAAGATTGAGTGACTCGGATAACGTTTGCGCTGACGTGGTGTAAGTATTGCTGTGCCTTGAGCGGGGTTGGCATCGCGTACTTGTACATACGGTAGCACTCTGAAGAGACGAGACATTTCTAGGACTCTGTAACAACTGCTTTTTTTCCGCTTTCTGTAATTGTACATCAACAGCCGCAAATCGCGGTTTACAGTGCTATTCACTTGACTCGAATTTCCTGATCTGACGAAAGCTGAAAGTGTGCTGATATAAGACGTAACCAACGTCACGCGTCACGTCACATGCTGTGTCAAGTCACCTGAAGCCATTATAACGTACTGTTTTGGCTCAAGTTATTCCAATGTTAAATTTTAGGCTTGATATTGCCATTGCCCGAGACGAATTACCGTACTGTACGAGACGTCTTAAACTGTGATGGAAAATAAAAACTCAAAACCAGTGTTCTGTGAGCGTGACATCACTTCGAAGACACTTTCACTGCAAGCATGCGCCTTTGGAAAACTGTTAAGCACTTCACACAAGAATTCGCTTCCCGCGTGGAAGCGCACCGGCTGTATGTTCCTAATCTTGAATTTCAAGCGAACAGTCCATTAAGCCATACATTGTCACGCCAGCAAAAGCTGGACCGCTGTTTTAACATTCCCTGCTACTGTATCACGTGTTCTGAGCAGGCCTGGCATTTTTTTTTATTATAACTGTAGCCTTCACAAGACACCTCATATTTTAATTACATTATGGTAAATTTCATTCAGAATAAACAATTAGCTGTCTGGTCTGAAAACTTTTCCATCCCTACGAAAAAGCATTGGCTGACAATCGGGAGAACCGGCCCTTCATGATAGCGAATGCATACATATGAAGAGAGAGTTCCTAAGGAAACGGCTGACCTCAGAGCCCGTGACCAACGTGAGGACACGGGCTTTGCCACAGTTCGTGGAGGTGTAAAAGTTTCAGTCTGCACACCTCGTCGCCTGCCTTTTGAAAAGAAAAAAAATCGGGATTGGCATGTCATTGTTTACAGTTATTACAGTGAGAGGCTGACATGCGACCAAAATGTAAAGATATTTGCGCAGCAATTCACAGGCAGCGACGTAACGCTGCGTTACCTCCTTGCAGAATATACACGAGCGTGTTTTGCAAACATAAGCGCTTCGTGTACGCACCAAAGAGGCGGACGCTGACCCACTTGACAGCGAGTCCCACAGCTCGTTCCTTCTCCTCGACGCAGCTGACGGGGAGGAAACGAAGAGTCAATCGTGAACAACTCTGAATTTATATCGCTGTACGCGCGTCTATTGCTAGTTATTCAGCCTGATATAACACCCACATATCGTATCGTATTGCTCATTTAATATTGATTAAATTGCGTTTTCAATGCACTCAAAAGCAGTCATGCTCCATAGCCGTATACAAATAAGAAAACTGCAGGAAAGTTTCGGTCTGTTTGTATAATTTACGCTTGCGTGTTACAGTTAACCGGAGTAGTGCTGTACGGGAGCAACGTAAGGTCCCTAGATGAAACAAGTTTCCAAGGTAACGGCACCCTCCCTTTTCCTCCTCGCTTATTTGCCTGAAGCGCCCCCTAGAAGGTTTAAAACTTTCATCGGGATGTGCGTTACTCAACCGGCAACGTTGGGCAGTTCTATACTTGACACCACTAGCCATGGCACCTCGCGTAGTACATTTTAGTTCCACGGCCGCGATATTTCGTCCAGTTCTAACTAGTCCACTTCTCCGATTGTGTTTTGTTCGTGCTGTGACACAGTGAACGTGCTTATTGCTGGATCCTGTAAGTGGCCACAGGGCGTGACGTTGTGACGATTGATTACAACCGGCTTGTGCACACGCAAGAAAAAAACTACGATCAGATTAGTACGAACACTCGTCCAGCAGCACTGCGATGGCGTTTTTTTTTAAATGTGCCCATTTGAACAATCGTGATGCCAAGTGATTCTGATGCGGTGCTGGGAACTTCCTGAAAAGTGAGGGTTCTACTGGTGAGGTTTCTCGATGCAGCGCGTTTCGGCTCAAGCGGGAACTGGTCAAGAGTGAAATGTTTCTGAAGGTGCGTTGATTACAACCTACAGCTGTTCTGTATACGTGCATACCCACATGTATTTGTACCAACTGGCATGCACTAGACACTCATTAGACGCGCGCCTGGCGTTTCAATAAAAACCGACAAGTGAACTTGCTTCGCAGATCCGCGCCGACATACGTTGACGGAGTTGCACGAAAGCATTCACGTGAAATGGTTCATAGTTGCACTTAATGGTGCGCTTCATCTCGGAAAGCACGAGGTAAGTTGAAGAGAGCGAAACCATTTTCTGTTGTTTACGGCAACGCAGCATTGCTTAAAAACGCAGATGTTGCATTGAACGAGCATGGCGAAACAATCATTGTCGACTTAGCGCACACCGAAACGCTCCTCGTCTTCAGTTTATGTTCTGGCTACGATTTTGTCTTTGGTCACGGCGAGAATCCGGCTGGAGCCATATGCGCATGCGTACTCGTTTTGAACCTTTTGCATAATAATAAATAACACCACCAGCCATTTGCAAGATCACGTGCAAGTAATGCACCAATTACAGACGCGGATGGCAGAGAAAAAGAGGAGTAATCGAGAGAGTGAGGAGGACGGCTCGAGAACAATGAGTGACGCTACCTTGTTTCATCTAGGGACCTTAGAGCAACGAGGCTGGCAGCGACATCTGATGACGCAGAGATTGACCAGGGGCGCGTAACGTTTATAGCGACTGCTAATTACTGCGACCTGCATGTTCTACTCAAGTGTTGGCGTAAGGCAATGACAGTGAGATAATCGAATTCGCAGAGTCTTCATTTTCTTTCAACAAAACTACTAACGCGACTGAAGAATTTTTAAAACAAATTTCAGCAATAAAGACGACACATCACTACGGGATGAAATTTTAGTAGCAGATAGTAATTGTATTGAAACCGAAAGAAAACCATGTTGCTATTCTAACAGGAAAACAAGGACCCTGCACGACGTAATTAAGTTACATGAAGTTTGAAATTGTCGTCAACTTCGTCTACTTTATCGTGATAATTGCAATACTCCAGTACAGAAAGCGCGTACACCTAGGGGCACAAGTTATAGTATAGATTGCTATTTAAATTACTGCTTGTTAGGAAGAGGTCGCACGGGTCAAACTTCATCTTTTGAACTTCGCTTGTAATGAAGCGCGATAGGAGGTGACGTCAGCATGATGTCGATCCGTAGAACATTGTACAGCAGTAGATGCTGCTGTGAACGCGTATCACGTAACGAAGAAGCACCGAAAGCACGCTACTCAGTCTATTATTTATGGGTAGAAAGGAGCAACTGGGCGTCTTCTATCATCGGTGTCGAGTGAAACGTGATCTGTGGACCGGGCGTTCGAGACTTCTGGTATGTGGATTGCGGCTCATCTGCGCGGAGCATTGCCAGTATCGGAAGCCACTGCTCACCGCATCATCATGGTAATGATAGGAGCTGCGCTGAAGAAACTGAAAAAGACGCAGATGAATATGGCGACCATGTAGGTAACCAGGAGGTTGCAGTTGGTCGAGCACTTCTCACGCTTCGCATCGAAATCGTAGACTGTTTCGTTCATTGGAGCTCCAAGCGGCGTCGGCACGCAAGAGCAGTTCTTGTACACTTGGAGGTCCTGCGAGGCGGAACGCAAGAGGCCGCAGAAAGATCTGTGAAGCCCATTACACGCTCATTGCTCATAGGCTTAGTTATACCTGATGCGTATACTATGCCCACTGAGCACCACAACGCATCGTGGTGATGGTGATTGATCGTGGTTCACTGCGCAAATTGAATGTTTTTCAATTTAAGCAACAGTTACATTGTACTTGTCATCCTGACAAGTTTAGAGCCCTTATAGGAGCTTTGCTCAACAAATAAAAAGGACCCTGTGTTGAAAATGTTTTTTTTTTTCAACCACACGTCGGCCCTATACAGGCTCGACAAACATGTCAAGTGTCCCCTTATATAAACCAGAATTACTAATGAACCTTGGGTGCAGCCGTCGTCAACCACGTTTTTTTAAATAGTGCAAACAATTGAAGACATAGAGTGGGCGGCTGGGAGAGAAAGACAGAGCTGAAAGTTTAACAATGCAACTGTTTTAGAGGCATGTGACTGATGGAACTGTACAATGCAGTAAGGACATGGATCTTTACTATGCAAATACCGAAAGTAACGCACAATATATACATTGTATACTTTTCTTTGTGTATACTAGTTGTGCAGACAGCCCTGTAGGACTATGTGCCAGTGGTATACCGTCCGCTGTCGTCCGGCGTCCATAACTTCCATCGGATCCACCAAGAAAGCTGCCATTGTAAAGCAAATCGATTACTCATAGCCTTCACATTAAGACGGAATGACTTTCGAGCACTCATGAACTGCTGAGATACATCTTGCATCTTGCCGCCTTATTTCACGAGCATAGCCATTGCTGCTTTCGCGCCATAAAACCCAACCTGCCAGAGCGTTAGGAGAAAGGGTGACCACGTGCTTGGCGGCGAAGTGGCAACAAAAGAAATGTATGATGCGTTTGGAGGGCCAACTTGAAAAAAAAAATATTTTATTCTTAAGAACAAAAAAAATGGTTTGATAGGTCGTTCTTCAATTCTTAGAAATGAAGAGATATATCAACACATCCTCAGAATTTTTACTCGGACCACGTCAGTACGAAAACTACGGTCAAATATGCCACGAATCACATTTTTTTTCTGATTTCATGATTTTATCAGGAACGTTTGAAGTCTGTTGCAGCCCGAAACATTTTGATACAAAAATACACTTTCCTGAAAACCATACTAATATATTAAGATTGCCTGGGGGAAGTTCGGGTTAGTCGAAAAAAAAAATCACAAACGATGAATAATTTTGTTTTGAATAAACGTATACTGGCAGCTACACGCCAAATCTTCACATTTGTTAAATACGCAGAAATCGATTTTAGACGCATTTTTTGATTACGCACAGTTTAACACGAGCAAGGGGAAGTTTGAGGGGCTGGCATGATCTCGAAAACTTTGTTCGAGCAAAAGCGTTTCATCGGAATACCCCGTGGAGTATACAAAAAAAATATAAATTTTATCAGCTAAATGTGCTATGCGCGACCGCCACCATGTCTGGAACCCTGGGATGGAATGACTGAGTTACATCATTCTCCATTGAAATCCGCGTACGCAATTTTTTTTTCGTACTTACGGTTGGTTCATGCTGGCATTCAGACAACTCTGTCGAATTCGAAGCGGCGTACTACTTACCCCAGATGGGTCATACGGGTGCGGCATGATCTCTTTGGCGACGCAGCCGGCGTAGCAAGGCGACGCGTAGACCACGTTCTCGACCGAGCATACGGGGTCCAGCAGTGTCGTCTCGCAGTGGCAGTGCTCGTTGCACTCGCTGGTGAAGTCGACGCTGCGGCTGCGCGCGAGCACAAAGCTTTCTCAGCGAAACACTCCAGGTGGCGTTCGCGACGTAAGGCACCCGCCAACATACTCGCCAACGCAACTTCCCGTGCTACGGATGTCTTTTCGAAACTGTAGCAACGCGTGACCACTCAGCGACGATACAAACAGCGTAATTTTGTGAATTGGTGAAGTAGAACACCCACGCCGCTGTTACACATTCAAAAGTGTCGTTTGAGCTCACCAGCTATAGCTCTATCAAGCAAATAATGGACTTTTTTTAAACTTGCAAGCCGTGCATGTTAATAGAATAGTGAAAAACATATGCTAACATGCTTTAGCTTTCCTTTGCTAGTTTATAATGCAGGTCCCGTGGTTCGGCGTATTACATGCATGTCATCGTAGTAGTGGAACAATAAACTGCTTGAATGTTAGCGCTCAGGCTGCATAGAATCTTGTCTTCCCTTCTGCACCTACTTTTGTTTCATCATACTCCGAGTTGCGCTAAATACCAAGGACGCTATAGCGCCATAATTTAGCGTGAATGCGGGACCAGTTAATGACATCTTTGGCTGGTAGTTTCGCAACTCTCTGGGGCGCTATCCCGAACGGCATCTTGTTCGGCTTGTTAAAGGACAGCGCACGCATATAGCGTTCGGCTGGTACATTTCGATCGCTCTCCTCCTCCGTCGAGTGCTGTCAGCTGCTCTGAGCCGTTCAGACATAGAAGTGCGAGCGCTTTTGGTGTCATGTGATCACAAACAGCACTGTCATCATGGTGGCATCACATCCAATGATCACGTCGTCTGGTTTTCGGATGTGAAATTTTGTGAACGTGTCAAAAAAAGCGTGATTGAACGCCGAGTTCACACCATTTCCTTTGTCGACTCACTCAGACGCTGCAGCGGCGAAAGAGACGACAACAATAACGACTTCAGTCCTGCCTGTGACCAGCAGTTCGCGTAGTTCAGCGGCCGGACACCTGCAGCCCTATTGTCACATCGACCCCTCCCCCCCCCCTTTTTTTTACTGAAATAGAAAATAAACGACGGAGTTTTTGTCACCGTTACTTGGCGACGGCTACCCCTTTCCACTTGACCCCCCTGCGTTTGTACCTATCTGAAAGTCGACATGGTAGTTTTGACCTCAAAGGGGAGTTAGATAGAAACAAAGGAGGATCCCTCCCAGTTCACAAATTACCCTATCTTCGCACTTAACCAGATAACGTCTCCACTTCCCCTTTGTATTATTTTTTTTGGCACCGCACAGAAAAAAAACAGGGGGGAGAATGAAAAATCTTTTGTGGAAATAATAAATCAAAGAAGGACCTTCGCGCAAAAAAAGAAATGGAAACCCGTGCCCGACATTCTTGCAAACGATAAAGCTATTGAGCTGCAACTTATCGGTTTTTAAAAGCAGGCGAGCCTAATCATTGTCACCTTGCTGCAAAGAGTTGGGGAAGACACGAGTGCACTACATACATCTCACAGAAAAACTATGTCAGACATAACGAGATTTATAGATTAAGTTCAAAGTTGGGTTCTCTGATTTTCAAGAAAAACCCAGTAGTCCCCGATTCTTTCAGAATTTTTCTAAAGTGAGAATGCGTACCCATTGGAAGTGTCTGATCTGCAAAGAGACGATGAACTCGAAAGACATATTTGATGCGAAAAACACTGAGCTTTTACGCTTGCCTCCCAGAGTCAAAGTTTTTAACACAGAAGTAACAAGCTGCAGCCATAATAACAGTGCACGGCAGTACACAATTCTGCGATCGAGTTTTCTCGACAATTAGGTTCGTCAATCAAACTTGTGTATTCCGACTAACCGATGAAGGGCCTCACATAGGTCTGCGTCTTTCGATGAGCAACCTGAATGTAGGCATTTGCGAGTTGGCTAAGAATGTTCAGCACCAAAAATCGCGCTGAAAGAGCTTTCTTGTTTTTAGCTTGTGACTAATGTTTGTAATTGAAATCTTGTGGCATGCGCGGAATTTTCACCTGCGAAATTCTCTGAACCCCCCCCCCCCTCCCCTTTACCCTGGTGTCTCCTTCAATCAACTCAGCCCCTCAAAAGGTGACTAACCCCTGGCCTAGTTGAACATTCTCTCCTTGCATCAAAGGGGCCACCATCTGTCATGACAGCGTGGGGTGCTCCAGCTAGGCTTCGGCATGGCTTTGACCAGAAATAGCATTTTTGCTGTAATCACGTAGTTCCTTCTCTGGCGGTTTTCCTCTGACAACGAGTTTCACGTTCGGTTCATGCGTTTATGCTTGGCCTCAGAGTGCGAGCAAGACCAGATCAGTACACCTTTGAGTCAAAAGAGACCAATCGAAGATGTCATAAAGGTTGAATTAAGCAAGTTTCAGTTCGCGAACGCTCTTTTTTTTTCATTGGCCAGAAATCTGGCAGATGCGTTTGTATATTAATTTTATGGCTGATGTGCTGTTGTTATACGCCACCTTTCCGTCTGCAAGCCTGCCAGTCAACGAATGCGTGATAACAGTAAAAGAAAAGGGCAGTGGAATATCGTATACATCGCAGTATACAAACAAAGGATAGATCTGTACACAACGAGATTGACTAATTCTTATACCGTCTGGTTACTGCGACTGGCGACCAGCACAAGTTCTACCAGTGTTCGTTTACGGTATAGGCCGCCTATGAGCTGAGTATTCGAGGGCACTCACTTGTTGCTCCAAATTTCCCCGTGGAAGTACTGTGGGTTCGGACAGTGCAGAATGAATATCCACATGCAGAGCCAGGGAATTATGCTCGTGGCACAGCACATCTTCAACATGGCGCGAACGGTCAAGTCCAGCTTGGATACCAGGCCACCTCCGATCACTGTGCCGCCAACGCCTGCCGGAATCAGTATGCTGCCTGCAGCGGCAATTTTCTTTAGCATGAGGGCACCCCATCAGCTACAACGGATGTTCGACGGCGCACGTACTAAGGACGGCGAGAAAAAAAAACACACAGCATTGATCACAAAAACCAGCCTATTTATCAACGTTTGCTTACCTCAAGGTAGTGCGATCGAATCCAGGCCACGGCAGCCACACTTAGATGAAGGCGAATTGTTAAAATTCATGAATTTAGACGTAGGTGCACGTAAAAGGACCTCAGGTGGCCGAAATTTCCTGAATCCACCAGGCGTCTCGCATATTCGTATTGCAGCTTTAAGATGTAAAATGTCAATGATCATCATCATCATCATCATCACCATCATCATCATCATCCTGACTACGTCCACTGCAAGACAAAGGCCTCTCCCACGTTCCCCCAGTTAACTCGGTCCTGTGCTTGCTGCTGCCAAGTTATACCCGCAAACTTCTTAATCTCATCTGCCCACCTAACCTTCTGTCTTCCCCTAACCCGCTTGCCTTCTCTGGGAATCCAGTTAGTTACCCTTAATGACCAAGGGTTAACCTGTCTACGCGCTACATGCCCGGCCCATGTCCATTTCCTCTTCTTAATTTCCACTAGGATATCTTTAACCACGCTTGTTCCCTAATCCACTCTGCTCTCTTCTTGTCCCTTAAGGTTACACCTACCATTTTTCTTTCCATTAATCGGTGCGTCGTCCTCAATTTAAGCTGAACCCTCTTTGTAAGTCTCCAAGTTTCTGCTCCGTAGCTAAGTACCGGCAAGATACAGCTGTTATATACCTTCCTCTTGAGGGATAGTGGCAGTCTTTCTGTCATAAAATGTCAATCATAATCAACAATTATTATTTATAGCTAATCTCAAGTTCAGTGATTCGTCCATAGCCTTTCAGATCAGAGAATTGAGTCCGCTTTCACGCTCGCAATAACGTACACCTGCTGTGCGCTTTTTATCATAAGCGATGTGAATAAAAACATGACTCTTAAAGGAGTTCTAATGATGTTTGGAAAACCCCAAAAGAAAATAGTGAGAAATAAATTTTGGTTTGTATAAGTCAGTCCTTTCGAATTGACAATAGCTATTTTTAATATTATTGCTTCGACCGAACGAATCAGAGCACATCACACATGATGCCGCTTAGGAGATTGGCCAGCCATGCTGTTTCAAATGAGTGGAAGAGAAAACACTGAAACGTCTTACCCAGAGTAGCGGCCGTTCTGGAAGGTGTCATAGCAAATTCGGCCTCGAAGAACTTCACGGAAAAGGCACCAACGGCCGTGCAGATCATTGCTAAAGAAAATAAGAAAAAAATAGCAAAGCGTTTCATAAACTTCACGAGATTCAGGAGAAAACACTCATCTACCAAACCACTTTATACTACTAACTCCGCGCAAGAGTAAAGATGGGCGTATACATGAACAGCAACAGTCATACATTTCTGAGTTCATAAAGCGTAACAAGCTTCTAGTGCCATTATATACACTGCTTAAACGTAAGCTTCTTCGTTCACAAGCCGCGGTTGTCCATTCTTATCATGCTTGACTGCTGACCCGAACAACACGGAATCGGAAGCGGTGGCCGTGTCTGAATGAATACGAAAGATTCAGCTGCACGTAAAGAACCACAGGCATTCGAAATTTCCGGAGCCCTCATCTATGCAGTCACTCAGAAGCGCCTTGTGGTTTTAGGACATGCAACCCCAACAGTTGTTTCTTTTTTCGGGGCACTTCGTGCATGCAACTGAATTTCTGACGTCTCTGGAGGTTGGTACTACGCGAGTGCTATAAGTGTCTTCGTATCGACATGCGCATACTTGATTTTAATATACTGCTGCGACCAGGTTTCACCGGCTAAAGCGATAACACACGTCATGTTTCGGCGCAGGCCGTGCCTGGATGTATGGTAATTCACAGTGCTTTCGAACGTTCTTACTAAAAAAAGAATCCGGGACGTTATGGAACATACGTGAGCATCAGTGATAACGCTGTAGAATTGTGCAATGATTAATTCACAAGACCGAAGACTGCCTCAATCAGTTTTTTTTTGGCTTCTGTTCTCTCACGCCTCAAAGCACATATGGCTCGTAAAGTCATCAAGACGTCAAGTCATGACAACATCGGACTATCAGAGATATTTTATAGCATTGCCTGCTATAAAGTTACTGTACTTGCACCCCAGAGTAACTTTACCTGCTAGCTTTTTCACCTTATCTGCCACTGCTGCTTCCCTGCGTTGCTAGAGTTTATCGAAGCCACCTACCCCGCCGAGCGTCCTCTAATAACACCGTCATTGCTAGGCCAATGACTTACCAGATGAAATTGGAGACAACGCGAACTAGACACAAAGACAAAAGAAGGCAAGCTGAAGACAAACACACAGCGCTTCTCATCTTTTGTCATTGTGTCGATTTCGCGCTGGCACAAATTGTTTCTGATGATCTACCAACAAGGCCACTTTCAGACTCTCAAGACAGATGTCGCTGTTTCGCAGGGATATCTCCGTTTATTTCTAGTCCTTTTCTTTGCGCTGAACGGTTGCGGCGTCCTCACGTAAGAGCACAGTAACGACACCGCATGACACCCACTTTTCTTCTTTCCCTAAAACAAGCTGAAAAATTACCTGACCCAACTTCTTTTGCACGCACGTGGTCAAGGCCTGCAGTGGTTAGCGATGGCTCTACTGCTCCTACTACAAACCGAGAAATTGATCTTAATTGTGCTTTTGACCTTTAAATTGATCTTGCTTGTGCTTTTGGCCTTCAAGCTGCATAAGCCAATGGTGATTTCCTCCTGTTCTTCGTCGCATCTACGTAGTGATAGCCACGAACTTGCGCAGTGAAGTTGCTTTGTTATCTCCGACGCATCCTTCTTTAATGTCGACGAGCTCCTCGAGGCATCAAGTACTGGCACGTGACTTCCGTGCCGGCAACACAAAGCGAAATGTGGTATATAGTTGTTCAGGAATAGTTGCAGCAATTGAAATACAAGCTTGATTTGACTGCGTTTGACCACGGCAATTTTTTTTTCGCTGAATTGATTCTCTACAGGGCTCACCACATAACGCCCGCCCCCTACCACCATTACCTTTTCTTGCCGTGTTCCCGCATGTTGACTCACGCACTCTCACCTTCGGTGACCGATGCCAGCGTGATCAAGACGAAGGGAACGTTCATGAGGATCGCCATGATGGAGCGTGGCAGCTGACTAACGTACTGGCCGTAGGTGCTCTCATTGGCGCTCTTGCTGGAGTGCAGTCGGCGCACCATCCGACATTCGTAGTACGCTGCGTATACGTCGTGCAATGGGAGACGCTTGTGAGGTTTATCCACACATCTGAATTCACACCGGTCGCGTGACTGTTAGCGACTGGCGATCGAAAAGTTACTAAAGGTGACCGATATTCACACCCACGCATGACTTGTATTCGTCACAGAAAAGAATTCACGTCCGCTGGCTTTGCCATTACCCATTAAAGAAGTACTGGCGCGAATTTTCAAAATTTTTGGATTGTACCTAGAAATAAAAGTACAGGTGTCGAGAGTGAGAGAGATAGTATTGTGGTGCCTGGATATATGCATCGAATATATGTTATCATCGATACCCCAGAAAAAAAAAAACTTTCTGTTTTAATTAGCGAGGGCGGCATCTCAGTCACGTGTCGTGACGTCACGGGGAGACAGCAACTGGCGACGTATTAGTGACTAATCTGGCATTTGCTCGTGGTTCACGCAAACAACGATTAGCGAATGGTCGTCCAGTGACCCTGACGGTTATTAATTATATTTAGGCTGTCTGCAGAACGCAGAGCTCGGCAACTGTCTTGACTCGTCGGAATGATTGCCATTGCAGTGTAGCTGACTTGCAGATGCTAAGCATCTAAAACTTTAAAATGCAAGTAAACATTTTGCACGCGTTGTCTGAATTCAGTGTTTAGAGAGCAATGCCACAGCATAGCGAGGAAATAAAAAATGTATTTTGTGATGTTTTCAAATCGTGTCAGTGTGCACTTCTAAAGTAAGCGGACATCCAGCTATTGTTCTTGAGAGTGCGATTAGTTCAGAGCATTCGGCTGCAGTCATGCGACTGAAAAATCGACCAGAGAGTTTGTGAGTCAAAGCGTGACGAAGTGGCCATTTGGGACCAGTCGCTTTGCGAGTAACCTGGTCGCGCGATCGGCGATATAGTCGCAAGTGTGAATGAGCTGTTACGCCTTCTTTGCCGCGAAACTTTGTCACGTGAGACGTGCGCGCTGTTTAGCCGATGACCGGGCAAGTCATATCCACTCGGCAAATGATTTCGTTAATGTGAATGCCTCCCTTGAAATGTTGCTCGTAATACTTGGCTGCGAAAACTACAGCGCTGTGCATTTTCGCAGCCAACAAACAAACGAGCAAATGCCAATGTATGCGTGAACATAAAGGTAGTAGCATAATGCACTGTCAATGTACTTTTTTTTGCAAAGTTTGGTGATTATTATTTTAGTACTGATATCATCATAATCCATGCTGGAGGTATATGCGCCTAGAGAACTTCCTGGCTACGTGTAAGTTAAAATCGGCGGCATATATCAGGTACAATGATTTTAGTGAAAAATTGTTCATCTCGGCTCTTGGAGCAAATTGCGTCTACCCCTGTAAGTAATCTAGCCCAAAGACAAGGATTTTGCCGTCTGCTGCACAGGCGTTTGCTTCTTTGGCAGCGTTCGTAGAAACACCTAGTATTGTCATCTTGTAATACGACGCGTTTCGCATGTACTTAGCTAGTTCAATTGATTACTCTGAAGTTATCAGATCATAGATAATAATATCTCGATTTCGAGTTATCAGATAATAGATATTGTTATCACGGATGGTGAATTAGGTTAACCTAAAATAAATAATTTCACAATTGGGCCTTAGCAGCCATTTAGCCTTTCATTAAAAGTCGTTAAATACCTCCGTTTTATGAGACGGCCAGGGATAAAGACTCTAGGAGCCGTGACATATTTGCAGAAAACAAAAGAACCTCTTGCGAGTTACCACCATGAATTTATTCCCACTCCTCATATTTCTGGACAGAACGAGCGTTCGTAAAGAAACTTTAGAACGCCGCATGAATGCTTTTAGTCACGATGACGGCTCAACGGTGCCCTACAGCCATCACTGGCATAAGTTCCACATGCCTCGCCACGAAGCATAGATGCAAACTCAAATGCTGGCGGTATTGTTTCTATTAGCAGGTGCATGATGACGGACCTACAATATCGTTAAAGGGGCACTCTAACGCTTGGAAACATCGCAGCCGACAGCATAACTCGTAGTGGCGCTCGCCATAACTACTTCTAGCGGAAATGACGCCGGAAGGTTGCCGTCATATGATTGGATAAATGTAACGGTAAATGTGATTGCGGCATTGCATCAAAATAGGAATTACTATTGCGTTTACTTCTTCATTAGCATGATTTTTCACTCAAAACGACAGAGGATAAAGCTCTCCGACTTTTCCAGCTTGAAAACTGCAAGGCTGGTTAAAGAATGCGCCGAACGCCATGTGCTGAAGGAAACGCACTGGCGACGCTCCGAGCGACGTTATTTGAAAAAAAAAAATAAACAAAAAAAATGTGAGAGCATTGATATATATTTATCAGTGCAAAAAAAAAAAGATCAGTAAAGCTACAAAAAATAATAAAAGCGTCCGCGAGCTGACTCGTTTCGCACATGTCGTTCCCTCTTCAAGTACCACATTGTCACCAACGCAACGGCGTCCTTAATACGCTGGACGTAACAGGCAATATTTCATGTGAGCTTCCTGTACGGTAGGGCTTTCAGTTCATTTCATTGGGCAGCCTTCCGACGTCAGAGGGCGAGGGAAGCATGGTAAGGTGAACACGTGAAAATAGAGCTGAGGGTAAGCATCCATTTCATTGTATTTTGATATCTCTACGCTGAATACCTTTGCAATGCGTGGCCTTATCGCTGCCATTTTTGCAGCAATTATCTCTTAATACGTCTTTGTACGCAACCAGCTAGAAAAACATGTAAATCTACGAAGTCGTGAAAAGTGTTAGAGGCCATTTAAAGGAGTACAATAGAAAGGCGTCGCACATACGGCGTGACGTGTGCTTACATGGTAGATGCTTTGGAAAAGCGGCCATGGGTATGCTCACGATGCCGCCCATCACAGCCGCGACCAAGAATCCAACCCACCAAGCACCGACCCACACCGAACTCTGAGTTGTCAGACCAAGGCTGCATAGAAGGAAGAGGCAATCGCATTAAATGTGTGACTGTACGGCACGTTTAGAGAGCAGTCAAAGCTGTAAATGGACGCTATAATCACTTAACAAACACTGGGTGACACAGGCACTTTTCCAAACGTACGCGATATTCACGGTACACCGGCAAAACATTGATGCGAGATGCATCTTACACAGATGTATAGCAGTCAGGCACAACTTTACAGGTCAGTGGCATATGCACAAGCCTGCACCAATAGGCAGGCACTACGGACTGACGTCATGAGCCAAACTGACGGCGACGCTGCCTTCGGACAGTTAACATTGCCGAGTCCAGGAGCACGACCATTTACTTAGTCGCGGACGTAATCGGCTGAAAAGCTTCGGCCACGTGGGCCTTGCCTGGCCTCTACGAACTTTTCAAAGTTCCATACAACTATCATCATTACTACTGCGTCTACCTACAGTGAATTCGATGTGCAAAAGAACGCTCACGGCACTATTCCTTTATATTTTTTTACAAGCTACATGTTTTGACATAGCCTTGTAATATTACGTCGGCAAACTTTGTTGTGTGCACTTGTAATGTCTACATCGGCGACGACGTCATATGTCAGGCATAGTGAGACGACTTTATTATCAACATACTATTAACACCGAATTTATTTTCTTCGGTAAAAATTCTCTTTGTAAGTTCTACCCGCGTGAGCATCGTAATAATTTATTCTATAAAAATGCCTGCCAGTAACGCACAGAAAGTGTGGCGGCTTCACTCACTGGCTCACGTCCTTGAAATCGACGAATACCGAGAGAAAATATCCAGCAATGAGAAATCCAAAGGCTGGTCCCAGCACGGCCATTGCACTGTACGTTCCTGGAAATAAAAAATTGAGGTCTGAGAGGATAAGCGAGTAATGAGATTAACAAAAAATCCGCTACAATTTTCAAGCTTATGCTATTGCAGAGACAATTCCTATACTACTGCGCGCTTTCGAACTATAGCCACCATAAAATAAATAAATAAATTAATTAATCAATCACATATTCTCAGGTATACACCTCTTTCTTTAGATGTATACATATATATATATGTATACATATATATACATATATATATGTATACATATATATACATATATATATATGTACACATATATATATATATATATATATATATATATATATATATATATATATTATATATATATATATATATATATATATATATATATATATATATATATATATATATATATATATATATATATATGTATATATATGTATATATTAAAACGCATTTATCAGCCTTTAAAGAACCCCAGGTGGTCAAAATTTGCGGAGCCCTCCACTACGGCGTCTCTCATAATCAAATGGTGGTTTTGGGACGTTAAACCGCACAAATCAATCAATCAATCATTTATAAGCATTAATAGTGCAATGGTGCGAGCCTGATAACATTGGAAAACAGGACGCGTGATAATTCCAAAAGTAAGCAAAATATACTGAATAGCATGCAGATATCAGGTGTCTTCCCTGGACTCATTTTAAATTCGTTAGCAATGTGTAAACGTTGCCCTGTGTGTTAATGCGTTAAGTAAAAGGCGTCAGCAGCTCTTCCACTCAACAAGACAGCATGTTCGTGGACATTGTCGAAACTGTCAACGCTGACACTCTTCTGTCTCTGTATATATATCACGCTGAATCCCAGCCGCAATGAAACGCTAGCCCTCCGTGGCTGATCAGGCATTGTTAAGTATCCTCAGAAGTGATCGCCAGAATGCGCTATTTCGCCACTTTAACCACGGCCAGCGTTCAGCGCTGGAGTGCTGGACTCGCACTCCAGACCGGCCGCGCGTACGTAGGAGACTGGAGCCCAACCGGTCTGGAGCCGCATGTTCCAGACCGGACGTGCACTGCAGTCCAGCAAAACTTAGTATGAGCAAAAAGGTGCACAGCCAGTGAGAAAGATTAGGCGCAGAACAGCCAAGATGCGCAGGACCAGTCCTGAGAATGGTTTTTTTTAGTGTAGTCCCCTCAATCTTTCCTTGTTCCCGTCCCGGTGTAGCCTTCGGGTGATAAAGTGCATGACAAAAATTTCGCGGAGTATGAAGTCACCCACCGACGAAGAGGGAAGTCAGCCTGGCGGGCAGGTTCTCGTCCAGGAAAGACATGCCAAGAGTGTGAAGCGGCGTGACGCCAGCACCCTGCAACATGCTGCCGAGGAGGAGCAGGTAGCGGGCATCGCGAATCCTCTCCTTGCCACACGCTTCTACCGTATGGTTCAAAGGAGGCGGCGTCGCGTAGCACAGGTCCGGCAGTTCGGAGCCGTAACTGGAACAATGGAGGAGAGTGTTGAGCCGCAAATGTACATGCCCCAAATGCACGTGCAAAGTGCGCCCAGTGTTTCAATTTCCCAGCGCTCGAAGTTAAGAATATGCGTACACATAAGAAACTGTTCCCTCATGTTCTGTGGTTCGAATGTTGTCACTCTTAGCGTGACAATAATAAATCTGCGTACAGTAGGAGAGTACCAATATGAAAGAGCAATTGGGCAACCCTTCTAAACCAAGCACACTATTACGATGCTTTACCCATTATCAAGCGTGCTTTTATTTTCTAAAGAGGTGGTAATGAGCCTCCACGAACAATCTCAATATGAATGAAGCTAATTAGAAAAAAATATTCACTGAGTAGCTTTCAAATCATTCGAGAGTGCATATATAGTAAAAATTACATTACCGATCAATTTACTGGAAAAAAAAAGACCGACCCATCTTGAATTTATCTAGAGCCATTGTGCGATACGAAAGGAGCTCCCCTTACACTGCGATGTATCGCAGTGCGTTTGTCCCTCTCTTCAGGTTTATGCATCCGAACATGCTAAACTGAAATGCTGCTTCAGGCACCCTCTCCAGTGCCAAAGGAGTAACATACATCGGCAGACGACACACGCAACAGCATCTTTTTCTGCAGCCCATAAGTACTAAGCGAATCAGCCAATGTGTGACAGTAAGTGAGATTCACCGATGCAACAAAAGCAATCATTTTTCGTTAAAAAAATGATGTAGACGCCTTCAGCAACGCGAGATTACTTTTTATTATAATGGTTTGGCATTAACGTTTTTTTTTATTGCCGTAGGTTTTTCAGACAAGAATAAATCACCTGTGTTCTATGTGCAGTAGCCCGAAAACATATGATGCGAAGCCTAAGCCCACTGCAAAATATTTCGCACTCATAGATGATTTTAAAGCAAACAAAACACTTTTTTTCTTGACCAGAATTTGCGAAAATGGAGCTCTAAGGCTGCTTTGCATCCCCAAATACCATCTCTGTACTCTGAGTAAAAATGCTTCGGCTGAAACACCCTTTTACGGGTGTAATGGGATATGGAAACACCAGCAAACCACACGACAGAGTGCCGGATGATAAGTGGAGCTTGCCAATTAAATAAAAAAAGCACTGAATGTTGGGCGGCTTCATAATAACAGATGTCTATTTTAGAGATGCCTAAGCACACCATGAATGTATGCTTGTGTACAAAATGCTTATTATTTAAATGTGCAAAACAGAATTACATCAATCGACACTTAACGGCAACTAAAGATATCATGGCTATACATACCAGATGGCCCGTTTACCACTGCGAAGCGCAGCGCCTCTGTCCATTAGGACACTTCAAACGCTGTGCGGTATGTGCGATTGGGCGCGTATGTGTACCAGACTGATTGGACGTTGCCTGATTGACAGCGTTTACTTATTACTGTTTTTCATTGGTGAAGATGTTCAGATGATTGGCAACTGCAATGATATTGGTGTTCTGACGCGTCAAAATGCCCTTTTTCTAGGAAGTAGGGGTGTTATATGCCCGGTAATTCCCCCGTGCTTTAACAGCCCTATATCCTGTTAGCTGGTTTACTGTGCCCCATGTAAAGTGATATTCTCTTTTATTAACATGCTTCCTCATTGGAAGTCTGCCACGTCTTGAGTTGTAAAATCATCTCTAGATACTCCTGGTGATAACTTAGTCCACACAGCGAATTTCGAAAAAAGCAGTGGTATTATATAACTTGACTCCGCACCGCACTCTGGCAGAACATTATGCGCTGAATACAACCAACCACTATACATAGGCTTCATAGATGACGAGAAGGTGTTTGACTCGGTCGAGACATCAGCAGTGACGCAGGCACTACGGAACCAGGGCATCAGCAAACCCTACATAAACGTACTGGAAGAAATTAACAGCGGGTCAACGGCCACCATTGTTTTCTATAAAGAAAGCGACGAAATCGCAATAAAGAAAGCTGTAAGGCAGAGAGACACGATCTCTCCGTTGCTAATCACCGCGTGTTTACCGGTTTTCAAGACCCTAGACTGACAAGAGTTATGAATAAGAGCTAATGAAGAGCATTTTAGTAACTAGCGATTTGCTGATGACATTGTCTTGATGATTAACTCAGGCGACAAATTACAGCTCATTATTACTGAACTGGACACGGAAGGCAGAACAGCAGGTCTGAAAATTAATATGCATAAAGCTAAAGCAATGTGTATTAGTCTCGGCCCAAAACAGCGCTTTGCGATAGGTGGAGAGACACTGCAAGTTGTAAAGGAACATGCCTACTTAGAACAGGTATAGTAACCACGGAGCCGAACCATATGAGTGAAAAATAACTAGGAGAATAAGGATAGGGTGGATCACATTCGGCAAGTGCTCTCAAATCATGAATGGTAATCTACCACTAACCCCCAAGAGGAAGGTCTATACAACAGCTAAATATTACCGGTGCTTACCCATGGAGCAGAAACCTGGAGGTGTAAAAAGAGGGTACAACATAAATTGAAGACGACGCAGCGAGCGATGGAAAGGTAAATAACAGGTGTAACCTTAAGAGACAATAAGAGAGCAGAGTGGGTCAGGGAACAACCGGAGGTTAAGGATATCATAGTTGAAACCAAGAAGAAGAAATGGACATGGGCCGGGTACGTAGCATGTAGGCAGAATAACCGCTGGTCATAAGGGTAGCTGGCTGAATTCTCAGAGAAGACAAACGTTCCTAGGGGAGACAGAAAGTTAGGTGGGTCGATTAGATTAAAAAGTTCGCAGGTATAACGTGGCAGCACGAAGTACATGACCGTGTTGATTGGGGGATAATGGGAGAGGCCTTTGCCCCGCAGTGAGTGTAGTCAGGCTGCTGCCGCTGATGCTGATGATTATGATTATGATATAAAATAGGAAACTCACGCGTAGGACGGCTCGATCACGTAGGTCAGGAAGAACAAAAACGATCCGGCCGACATGATGGCCATGCCGGAGGCTATAATGAGGGGCTTCTTGCGGGTGCTCCCCAGGAATGCCACGGGCACAATGAACAGGCAGTTGGCCACACTGAACGCACTCAGCAGCATGCCAGTTTCGAAGCTGCTCAAATTGAAGCGTCGCTCTATGGTGGGCAGCACCACGCTGAACACGCCACTGTTGACAAAGCTCTGGGTGAACTCGATCGAGCAGAGGCTAATAAGAACCCAGCCAGGAGTGCGGAAGCGGCGGAAGAAAGCCGGTCGGAACCACAACCAGCCACACTGTTGGTCCTCTTTCTCGGGCTGCGGTACTTGAGGCGTAGTGGCCCAACATCCCGGTGTTTCATCTTCCGCTGTATCCATTACCGGGTAAACTTCCTTCGGTGACGACACTCCAAGTCTGTCATCGGTGTCACCGGCGAACTCTGGTTCAAGTCCGAGGCGCACCTGCCGACGGCGCCATCTGGATGGGAAGGCTACGAGCTCGGGAGTACCTGCGGGACCGATTGCCATGGGCCGCAAGCATATCGGCGACGATCGCGACGGCAGCTGTTGCCTCCTGGCGCGCAGGTCGTCCGGTGCACCCATTTGCACAGCCTGCTTGACCACCGGTAAAAGAGGCTCGACTACTTCATTGAGACCACGCTGATGCCCTGCATCGATGGACGGCCGAAACGCCTCTCCCTTTTCCCGTTCTTTCTTCGTCCGAAACGCAAGTGGTTCGCGCTTCGTCGACGGCGTTGCGATGATCTCCGTATCCAGGGGGCTAAGCGGGCTCAGTGCTGCAATCGGTATCGCGACGATAGCTGGAGGACAACGTTTCTTCTGCGCAGCAGAAGGATCTGGTTGTTCAAGTGATCTCCCTCCAGCAGCCGTCCCCGCCGCACCAGCTGGTGCATCTTCTTTTGTTGGCGGCGGTATGATGACCACCGGCGAGGCACTGGGTCCACGTGCTCCTGCGCACAGAGACGCACCGGCAGTGGGGAGAAAAGAATCGCCTGTAGATCGGCGCTTTGCCTCTGCAGTGATCGTCGACACCTGAGGGCCCTGTGCACCAGTGCGAGGAGGTAAGGTGAACGCCTTCGGTGGTCCTTCCTTTACGTCACTTGACTTTCCAGCCTTGTTAGTGGCCATCGTCGTTTAGCTGTTCTGATTATGTCCTGAGCGGTTGATTGTCACGTCCCGGCTTTCTGTATGTAAAGAAGAAAAATGACAACTAATGAAATTTTGGAAGTTGATGGGAGTTCGGAAAGTGATCAGCCTAATTAGTAGAACGTGGCGGGAGAAAAATAACAAATTTGAGCTAGCGGACATATAGCGCTCAAGGAAATAGATTGTCATCACAGTATGCGCTGTATTTGAAGACAATGGCAATGTCATCGCAATAGGCGAAGTATAGCTGCGTGAGAGGCACGTATACGGTCAGATTTTCCGGATTTCAGAGTGGCACATGCGTGCAGATTAATGAGTTACAGTTAACACAGCGGTGATCGAATTCTCGTAATTAGCCATCACGTAAATCGGCAACAAGTGGGACAAGCCCGTCTGAGACTATTGAAATGACTGACAGCACTGGCTATTAAACCATCATTCTTTTGGATACCAGTTGTAAACAGTGTCAGGCACTCGGACTTCTCATGCAAGCATACACCGGCGCAACAGTGACATCACTTAAAAAAAAAATTGGCCCCGTATCTGTATGTTTCACAGCAAATATCGTCGAAAGACGATAGTCGAGCGTGTGGAGAGAGTGAACAAAATGTTTATTTGATGTTCTGTGCGAGAAAATTGGTGAATTGTAATCTGGAAGCGCTGCTTTAGAGATTCTTGATCCGTGCAGAGAAGGCGAACGAACACATCGAGGCACGTTAGACACGAGTGGCATTTGGCAGTTATCTCCGAAAACGAAGGAAGGCGTGTGCGCCCACGGAGAAGGATTCGCGCCTGTCTCGGAGGTGATAAGGTGTAGAACGCAAAGTGATGGGCAGGTGCCACCACCGTTACGTCTCGGCAAAGCGTTGGAAACATTTGCCTTTTTGAGCATCGCGTTGCATTGTCAGCGCAGCTTGATAAACGCTACGGTCCTTAGAATTACTTATGTGCGCCTTCTCTAGTATAAAACCACACATACAAAATATCGACGTGTTGCTATGGTGCCTCAGATGTGCGCAACAATTTCTTTTAGATGCGGAGCATCTAATACTCGAGGCTTGTAGTGCGGCGCCGTCCGCAAGCTTCCTCCTCCTTCTTCCACCATCTGTGCATCCCTTCCTCCTCTACACACCGCGCACGCTTCACTCCTCCACCATCTGTGCACCCTTCCTCCTCTACACACCGCGTGCGCTTCTCCTCTTCACGAACATTCGTAGCTGTATAATGTAGCGCGCATGCGCCGTCACGCTTCGAGAACATCGGCAGCTGACGCGCGCGCATGCGCCGTCGCGCTTCGAGAACATCGGCAGCTGACGCGCGCGCATGCGCCGTTGCGATTCTCCCCCTTCTCGAACATTCGACAGCTGACAATGCATGCGCCGTCGCGCTGTATATATACTCAAGGTCGGCGCTCGCTCGCTCAGTTGCCGCTCGTCGGTTGGTTTGTACGGCGCGTCGACGTCCAAGGTCGCGGTGAAATGAATTCCAACGAATCCACAAACACAATGATCGACGTCCCTTCGACCAGCGCCGCCCTTTCGCATACGTGTGTACGTGTTCACTCATTTAACACCCCCTCCTACAACCACGTTAACCAATTTAGCCATTCACCCAAGTAAGTCGCAATTTGACACCCCATTTCACAACCACGTTAACCAATTTAGCCATCGACCCAAGTAAGTCGCACTTTAACACCCCGTTAACCAATTATATGCTCCACATCCTCCTCAGTGTTCCCCCGAGGGAAGCTGCGGGCAATTTTTTTTTAATTGACAATCGCACAAGTATGAACGCTGAAACTTGAGCAATATTGGTGGGCGCTGCGGATGCGGTTCACCATTTAAAGTATTGTTTAGTGCCATTTGGGGTATCGTTAGCGCGGACAAACACATAAATGTAGAGAGAGACAGACCAAGATTTTGGCGTCGAAAGTCCCCAAGAAAGACTATTGTCTTTTAAAAAAGCATCCACAATCGCGAACAAACACCCTGATATGAAAGAGGCCATATAGGGTAGGTACAAGCCACCTTGATCAGCCGTATACCCTGTACTTATCCGAGCCTCTGCCTTAAAAGGGCGCTAAATGCAAATATTACGTCGATGTTGATTGATGAAATAGCAGTCCAGAAACCTCGTGGTGCTACTTTTGTGCCAAGAAAGTGCCTATTTTGAAATAAAATCAGGTTTTAGTAGTCCTTGCGGATACTTTAGTGAAAAGTAAAAACTTTACCTTCACTTGCCGTGCACAACGTTGCCCGGCTTATTGCGCGACCGCCGACACTAGTAGCAGCAGAGCGAAAGTAGCGAGAGCCACAACAGCAACAACGACTATTGAACAATTTCCTACCATAGCCTCCGAGATGGCAGGCGTGCTTGGTTCAAATGGGCTCCGCTAGATGGCGTGACCTGTCCAGTTTAACCAGGTAAATATTGAACTTTTGAACCACTTGCGCCATTCCGCATAGTAACGTATAGCAGTTCCTTTCCACGAATGAAACACAAACAAACAAGTAAGATTTTATTACGTCTCTATGCATGGAAGGTTCTTTATTTAGTGCAGGTAGTTCTATTACTAGTCAATTATTGTAGGCGTCAACTCTGACATCATTGGGATCATTTTGCGAGTGTCCTACTTGTGGCACATGTGTTCTCGTGCATTTACATTTCTCGGTAAGTAGGGCACTGCTGTTAATAATACTGACGTTTTAGATGTTGCCATACATTGAGCTTTCCCTGTGATAAAATTTTTTATTTAAGTTTAGTGTCATTCTAAAGGGGCTGCAAGCAATCGTCTAACAATGTCACAGTACTGTGATAAGAGGGAGAAATGATCTTAAGAGAATGGGCTAATATAAAGTGATAATGCGCGCTTGTTGGTAGATACTGAACTTCGGATAAACAGTGCCACAACGGGACAAAGAAGCAAAGGACAAGTTCTAGCGCTGAGGCAAACACGAGTTTTTATTTCACTGCCGCGGAATATATATACTCCCGAAAAAAAAAGAATAAAGATATGACGAGTGCTCTTTTGCACATGCGCATGATTACATTCAATGGTCCAGATAAGCACGCCTTTTCTCGAGCAGGTCTATGGATGTCCTGCTAATGTATGATTCATTGCACGTGTCGATCACTCACGTAGGCCTCGAAGAATAAACAGGAAGAACAAAACACAGCAGAAGGGCTGAAATGTGGGCTAGTTAGTATAGATTCACACGGAAATCTTCGCAGTGCAATCTAACGGGACGCGAGAGGAGGAGACAATCTGCGCTCGTTTGTCTCTTTATTTTACTTCCCGTTAGTTTGCGATGCCAATATTTCAGTAAGAACAAATCTTTTGGATGGGACAGCGCTCGGCCCTGTCCCTTTTATTTCAGTGTCCCATTGTAGCACTGTTAATGCGATGTTGGGGAAAAGGTATATATGGTAGCAACGGGTATGGGAGATCGTGTCGCCTATACCTTGCTGAAGCCAGCGCTCCCTAGCTTTGACCGCCCGCCGCGCTCGCTCCAGGAGCGCGAGGCGTGACCGCGGCTCGGAGCTGGTGAGTTGTGCTTCCTACCAATTTTCACTACATCATGGGTGTCTCGTAAGGGCTTACGTTTCCGACTGTGATTCCCCTAGGTTTACCATAGGTGGCCATGGATGCGTTAAATTGCGCGAAAGGCATCGATTCCGTGGCAATGCGGTGCGGCAACAAGCTGGACACACTTGTCGCTGTGAACTTTGAAAGACGTGTGTAGTATCGTGCGTCGGACGCGACGCACGGAGAACACAGGGCGCCGAAGCGCCGGCCGTCAAGAAGTATGCAGCAGCCGGTAGCCAAGCAGGAACTTCTTCATTAGATACAATGCCGCGCATATAAACACAGGGTAGCGCCCCCTAAGGGCGAAAATATATACTTTGCATGAAACCGAAACTAACACACCACATAATCTCTACCTAGAAGGAAATGGACATGTGGCTCTATTCAACGAATGCAGCCTATTATTATTATTTTGAAAGATTGTTATAAATATTAATGGCACATAAGTAACTTGTGTAACATTATGCAATTTTTAGAGAAGGAGTAGTATGACACATTAGGACTTGTACAACTTTAAACTACTTGTTGACACCCTTACCACTCCCCCCCCCCCCTCCTTTTGTGGTAAAGTAACCAATTGAAGAAGAGAGAAGCGGCATGAGAAGGGGAAAAAAAACATAGCTATGTACACAGCGCACCATGGCTGAAAGCACTTATACAAACAAAATACAACAAAAAATCAAAGCATACCAGTGTACCAAGCGGTAGACTTAACCCTTATACAATAAATAAATGCGCAGCATACACACAACAATGCACACGTATGGTACAGAATCCTACATACGAGTAAGAAGAAGGATTAAGCACACGAAGTCAGTAAAATCGGACGGTTTCTTACGCGAACGTTTAGAACGCCGAAGCTTATTGCGCTCTGAAGTGCTCCCTTGCGGAGCAGCAAGTTCTGTATGCGAGGATGAACCAACTGGCTCGCTTAAGCGCTGCTCAGGCACAGCTGAGTGCATAGAGGAATAACTGGAGTTCGAAGACTCGCTTAAGCGTCCCTCAGTTGTATACCTGGGGACGGAGAACCCTGACGCAAAACATGGGAACCTGAAGGTTCTGAAGCATGTCCATTAGTGTTAGGAAGGATACTGGCATAGGGACTGGGCTCGTCAGTCAAGTATTGATACGGAGCCTGAGAAGAGTCCGAGGGCTCTGAAGCGTGCTCGGTAAAACTTCATGGTGGATGGGCACCACAGCCGGACTTGAAGCCGGTGCCTGAATACCATTTCCTCAGGGAAAGATGGTGATGATGCAGGAATAGGGATAGAAACCAATCGTGGAACCGAGGCAGAGTATTGCGCCTGATAATGAAGAGTGCAAGCGTGAAGGTGGTTCCCATTTGGAATTGACGATTTCAAGTTTAGAAGCATTCCAAACCACTCCATCGTTGAGTTTAAATGTTTGGGATCCCATCCTCGTCGTCAAAATGTAGTATCGTGCATGCATCGGACGCGACGCATAGAGAACACAGGGTACGGCGCCGAAGCGCCGGCCGTTGAGAAGTATGCTGAAGCCGGTATCCAAGCAGGAACTTCTTTATTGGATACAATGCCGCGCATATATACACAGGGTAGCGCCCCCGAAGGGCGAAAATATTTTGCATGAAACCGAAACCAACTAACACACCCCATTGTGAATAGCCTCCTAATTGCCAGTCGCAGTCTTCGCGGGACTCCTTTCCCAACACCGGTGTAAAAAGCCAAGTACACAAACACGCTGTGTGACGGAAGCCTTTCTGAGGGCAGACTGAAAGAGCCAGAAAGGTTATAAGGGTAATAAAGGAGCTATCCTGTTAAATAAGTATTGGCCGAACGAAATTCGCATGATCAAGAGGCAACTACAAATAGCATTCAGGGGGCAGTGCTGCTCCACATTGTCTATGGTACGCTATAAAAGGTATCTGCTTTCGCTTGTACAATTCTGGTAAGGCGCATAACTTACCTCGTACAACAGGCAGCTCGTGGCTGGAAGGAAACAGGAACGCCTTCAGAATCTCAAATTCGCAGAGAGCGGACGGCAACAAAATGGCGAGACGACGCTTGTAAACAGCTCGCACTTACTCGCACTGTAGCTCGAGCGCCGCGTTTTGCAATTACCCGCGTGGAGGACTCGCGTGCAGACAGTAGCGATGATAGTGATGACGGTTTCATGCATGCACCCGCTGTAGAAGACTCGCCAAGATGCGGACGGTGAATTGTTATGAAAGGGTAGGGCAGAAGATGTATTGATACCATTTTCAGAATAATCCTCACACGATCAGATTATCTATCTATCTATCTATCTATCTATCTATCTATCTATCTATCTATCTATCTATCTATCTATCTATCTATCTATCTATCTATCTATCTATCTATCTATCTATCTATCTATCTATCTATCTATCTATCTATCTATCTATCTATCTATCTATCTATCTATCTATCTATCTATCTATCTATCTTCACTTGCTTTTATTCTTGGAGCGGAGTAGTCTTGCGCTTTGATTGTGCCATAAAAATACTGATTAATTTTCATGAACATTATTATTATTATTATTATTATTATTATTATTATTATTATTATTATTATTATTATTATTATTATCGTCATCATCATCAGCCTGACTACGTCCACTGCAGGACAAAGGCCTCTCCCATGTTCCGCCAGTTAACTCGGTGCTGTGCTTTCTGCTGCCTATTTATACCCGCAAACTTCTTAATCTCATCTGCCCACCTAACCTTCTGTCTCCCCCTAACCCGCTTGCCTTCTCTGGGAATCCAGTTAGTTACCCTTAATGACCAGTGGTTATCCTGTCTACGCGCTACATGCCCGTCCCATGTCCATTTTCTCTTCTTGATTTCAACTATGATATCCTTAACCCCCGTTTGTTACATAATCCATTCTGCTCTGTTCTTGTCTCTTAAAGTTACACCTACTATTTTTATTTCCATTGGTATATTATTATATTGCTACATTATTATATTAACGGTTAATTATAGGCAGTCCTACGCGCCCACGATGCGGTTGAAAGGCTAGGTCTCTCGGTCCCAACGCGGGAGCGGCCAGCTCCTACACAGACGCGACCTAATGGACGTTAATAACGTTTTTTTCATCCATACATCCTTCCATTGTAATGACGTTAGTGACGGTTTGAGGCACCCACAGCATGGTCAAACAATGACGTTCAATATGCCATTTAAATTTCACAAATAACCGGGCTCATGGTGTAGCGATCTTGGTGCTACCCCCTTCACCCCTACAGATGTGGCTTCTTTAATAGTCGCTTGGTTACTAACACTTCCTTGCTGGCCCCGTCTTGCTCGATTTCAAAGATTGTCCATGCTGGATGAGCGCTCTTCAAGAAAGACATGCTTTTAGACACTGTGGGCGCTTCACGTGGCCTTATATAAAGGTGTTTCGAAAAAGGTCATATCGAGCTTAGAGTATGTATTGCAGCATATTGTTACGCACAATCCAAATGGAGTAAGAATAACTGTTTATTGATGCTAACTTGTGCCCGAAAAGTAAAAGAAGCGGCATTTCTAACGGCCGATCAGCAAAAGGAATCAATCTCCGAGACGCCCTCGAGCGGTGCACCACTTCTTTTTCATCGAAATCCCGTGCTGATGAGGCGCGCGCCGTCACGGCCTTTTCTTGTCTCATCATCGGGCCGCTGGTCTCATGGAGGGCGCACGAACTAGCGCGCGTAGTTTGAATACTGCGTCTGCCTTGCGTCATTATCCCTCCTCCAAGAACGCATCGTCCCGATGCGCATAAGCAGTGTTTCTGAGATGGTCTGAATACGTGGTTTCCATTAGAGAAATACGTATTCCTCATGATCGGGTGTGTATAGTTCGATGTTCATTGCCTGTCATAGTATGGCTTTATTCTGACAACATGCACGATTTCTGTGCTTCTTCGGCATCTTGATCAGCTCACTTGTCCTTCCGGTGACACCTCGTAGTTCAAGGAGCTGACGCAACGAAGGACTCGGTAAAGGCCGAAATAGCGGCGCAGAAGCTTTTCGGAGAAGCCAGGCGTTCGCACGGGAGTCCAAAACCAAACTCAGTCACCTGGTGCGTAGTCGACTCCTCTCCGCTGAAGGTTGTAATGGTTTGCATCTACGTGTTGTTGTTTAATGTGATGTCACGCCAACTGCCGTGCTTCTTCGGCTCGCTGAATGAATTCGCTGGTGTCAGGCTTGTGCTCTGTAATGTCGCTTACAGGCAGCATTTCATCTAATGGTGTGGTAACTATTCGACCATAGACCAGCTGGAATGGCGTCACTTTAGTAGTCTCTTGCACAGCAGTATTATAAGCGAAACTGGCGTACGGCAGTATCTTGTCCCACGTACGGTGCTCCAAGTCAACGTAAATTGACAACATATCAGTTAGAGTTCTGTTGAGTCGCTTGGTTAGCCCAATCGTTTGGGGGTGGTAAGCCGTTGTTTTCCTATGACATGTGTGGGTAAGTTTCATAATGGACGGCGTCAGATTGGCAGTGAATGCAGTTTCTCAATCCGTGATAACCATTTTTGGGGCACCATGCCATAGTACAATGTTAGTGACGAAAAATTCAGTAACTTCTATAGCCGTGCCTCTGATGAGAGAGGCTGTCTCGGCATACTGGGTTAAGTTGTCTGTCGCCCCTGCTATCCATCGGTTGCCCATTTATGACATAGGAAATAAACCAAGTGGATCCATTCCTACTTGCTCAAACGGAGATTCAGGGAGTTCGATTGGTTGGAGAAATCCTGCAGGTTTCAATGGAGGCGTTTTGCGTCTCTGGCAATCTCTACATGTCCTCACATAATGCTGTACAGCGCCCAGTAAATTTGGCCAGTAGTACTTGGTGCGGATGCGAACCAATGTTCTACTTACTCCGAGGTGTCCTGGTGCTGGGTCATCGTGGCAGGCTTCCAGGATTTCGGGTTGCAAGGCCGAAGGAATGATGAGTAGCAATTTCTCCCTGCTGTGCTCGAAGTTTCTCTTGTATAAAACGTTGTTTCTCATCAGGTACGAGGACAATCCCCGGACGAAAACTCGAGGAAGACGCACGGGTTGCCCTTCCAGATGCTTGATCAGTTGAAGCAACTTCCCGTCAGACTGTTGATATTCAGTCATGTCGGCGGTGCTGACGGCTCCAAGAAACGGAAAGTCGTCTCCATCTTCCACAGGTGCAGATTTAACTGGACGCGTGACAGGCAATCAGCATCACTGTGCTTGCGACCCGACTTGTATACGACTGTTATGTCATATTCTTGCAACCTGAGGCTCTATCTGTCAAGTCGCCCAGAAGGGTCCTTTAGGCCTGCGAGCCAGCACAGCGAGTGATGGTCGCTCACTGCTCGAAATGGTCTACCATATAAGTACGGTCGGAATTTCTGTATGGTCCATATTACCGCCAGACATTCTTTTTCCGTCGCCGAATAATTTATTTCAGCTCTCGAAAGAGTGCAACTAGCATATGCGACCACTCTTTCCTCTCCGTTTTGCAGCTGCACAAGGACGGCGCCTAGCCCCAAATTGCTTGCGTCCGTGTGAATCTCTGTTTCGGCTTCTTCGTGGAAATGTGCAAGGACGGGGTGGTTTAGGAGTCGCTGTCGTAGCTCGTTGAACGCGTCTTCGTGCTCGCTTGTCCAGGTGAAAGGCGTGTCTTCTGTCGTCAGTCGGGTTAGTGGTTCCGCTATCTTCGAAAAATCTTTGATGAATCTTCTGTAACAGGCACAAAGTCCTAAGAATCGTCTCACAGCCCTTTTATCTGTCGGTCTAGGAAACTTTTCTACAGCTGCTGTCTTTTCGGGGTCAGGTCAAATGCCTTCAGAGCTAACCACATGACCAAGGAAAAGAAGTTCATGAAAACCAAAATGGCGCTTTTGAGGTTTTATGGTTTTATCGTTAGCCCTGCTGAACTAATCGCTTCGAGCACAGTCCGTGGTCATTCCGCATGCTGATCGAAGGTGGCCGAAAAGATCACGACGTCATCGAGACAAACAAGGCAGGACTGCCATTTTAACCCGGACGGCAGAGTGTCCATCATCCGCTGAAATGTGGCGGGTGCAGAACACAGGCCAAATGGGAATACCTTGAACTCGTAAAACCCATCTGGGGTGACGAAAGCCGTTTTCTCGCGATCTCGTTCGTCCATATCTATCTGCCAGTATCCACTCTCTAGGTCTAGAGAGGAAAATAATTTCGCGTCTCGTAGTCTGTCAAGGGTGTCATCGAGCCTTGGAAGGGGATTCCCGCTTTGTGACGACGTTCAATTTTCGGTTGTCAACGCAGAAGGGAAAGGTCTGGTCCTTTTTATTTACCAGCACTACAGGTGAGGCCCATGGGCTGGCCGATGATTGAATTACGTCGTCCCTAAGCATTTCTTCAACTTGGCCTCTGATGACTTCTTTCTCTTTTGGTGACACTCGGTACGGGTGCTGGCAAATAGGTCTAACATATTGATCAATTTAATGCCGTGTTTGGTGATGGGTGTTCTTTGCACTTTCGATGACGTAGAAAAACACGAGGCATACTCCCGTATAAGGCTCTCGATTTTTTGTTTCTGGTTCGGTGATAGGGCTGCTTCGATGTGGATAGATGCGAGTATAGAATCTTTACCGTCAGGGTGTAGTGGTGCAGTCCCGGAAGAATTCAAGTCCATAATCGGAACGTAATCATGCAAGTGGCCAACAACAGTTCCCTTCGCAAGATGTTGCACCTCGTTTTGGAAATTTGTCAGGAAGACACTCGTACACCAATCACGCAGTCGTACAACACCTCTTGCTGCACAGAACCCTTTCTCGAGTAATAGCCCAGTATTACTTTCTGCCATTCCTTCATAGTTGTTGTACACATTGCTTTTTACGGTGACAACGATGATGGATCTTGGAGGTACTGTTACATCATCACCTGCAATCTGGGGTGCATAGAATTGTTTTTCACTCTCGAATGTCGCGATGGCGTGTTTCGTCGAGAACGAGACGCACGTTTCCTGCAAGTTTATCACTGCGCCATTGGCCTGCAAAAAGTCTATTCCGATAATTGCATCTCTTGAACAGTCCGACAGGACAATGAAGCTGGCGACGTAGGTAAAGCCACGTATTCCGACTCTAGAGGTACACATGCCTGCCGGATCGATAAGGTGTCCCCCGGTGGTTCGCACTTGTGGTCCTATCCAAGGGATCAGCACTTTTTTCAGCGTTCTGGCAAGTCCCCTGCTTATGACGGAATAGTCTGCGCCTGTGTCTACCAAATCATTCGTTTCGTAGCCGTCTATAATCACCGACAAATCAGAAGCGACGTTACCGTTTCCGCACGTAGTCTCATGTCCATCATCACATTTTGAAATCGGCACTGGAAGTTGTTTTCTTGCGTCGGCAGCGGCCTTACCTCCCCAGGTCGCCGATTCTAGTTTTCCCGAAGCGGGCTTTGGGAAAGTCGCCTCGGAGAGTTTGAAGATGGGCGCGGACTTTGTGACCGATACCTCAGTGGTGCTGTCGACCGAGACTGATGCTGCTGCGATGAGTGAGCACCTTGACGCGTTGACAAGTACTCCTCAATTTCAGAAGGGCGCTCCCCGTTCCGTGGACAGGCAGCGTTTACGGGAAAACCCCGAATTCCAGCTCGGCGATATTCACACATCCGGTAAAAATGGCCAGCTTCGCCGTAGTGATAACAAAGCGGAATTCGATCAGGAGTGCGCCATATATCAGCTTTTCGGATCCTCGTCTCGGCTGGGGACGGCGTGAATCGAGGTTTCGGCAGATGCGTGCTTGCTGCGGCGAAATAAGGTCCAGGGGCGGTGAAAGGAGGTCCAGGGGCGACGAAAGGAGGTACTGGGGCGCCTCTCAGCCCCTCGGCGTACGAGACTGCGGGCTGCATCGGAACCGATGCTTGAAGAGGCTGTGCTTGTGGCTGCTGCTCACGGACTGCCTGTCTCACTTCCTCCCGAACAACTTCCGCTAATGACGAGACCGTTGAGGGGTTGCCGTTTAGCTTCTGGAGCTCTTCTCGAACCACCAATCGAAGGAGCTCTCATGATACGTCGAAGCCATTCCCAAATACTGCTGACAGCGCGTCTACAGATGCGACGTTAACATTTCGATTGTAGTGCCTCGCTCACTGTTGCAGAGTCTTTTCAACCGCTGTCGCCTCGGTGCGAAATTCAGCGACGTTCCGCGGGGGGCATCGGAGCAAACCAGCAAAAATCCCCTGCTTCACCCCATGCATCAGGTGCCGAAGTTTCTTGTCCTCGCTCATATTTTGATCAGACCGGCGAAATAACCGACACATGTCTTCCACATACATTGCAATGCTTTCATTGTTGCGCTGGTTTCTTGCTTGCAAGGCAGCTTCAGCTCTTTCTTTGCGGTCTGTACTCGGGTATGTGGCCAGTAGCTCCCGTCGGAAATCATCCCACGACAGAATGGCACTTTCATGGTTTTCGAACCAGGTTCGTGCGCTGTCCTGCAACGCGAAATAAACGCGGCGGAGCTTCCGTTCTTCGGTCCATCCGTTGCAGTTGGCGACGCGCTCAAAATCCTCCAGCCAATCCTCGGCGTCTTCATGAGGATCGCCATGAAAAGGGTCCGGCGTCCGTGGCTCATCGACGACGACGTGCGTGGCAGCGACTGGAGACGAAACGACGTGTGCGGCAGCGGTTGGAGACGACATTTCGGTACTCCCACCGAAGACAGCTGGAGACACTCTAGACTCTGGTGGAAGGGTAAATTCCGGCGGCTCACCACATGGACGATGCCTGGAGCGCTGATGAACTGGCGTGAGCTCAGTTGGTTCGACTGCTCGTGGTTCCAGGATAATTCCTCGAAGTCCAAATGGGTTTGGGATCATTACCCAGCACCTCCACCATAATTGTTACGCACAATCCAAATGGTGTAAGAATAACTGTTTATTGGGGCTAACTTGTGCCCGAAAAGTAAAGGAAAATGTAGCGGCGTTTCTAACGGCCGCTCAGCACAAGGAATCAATCTCCGAGAAGCCCTCGAGCGGTGCACCACTTCTTTTTTTATCGAAATCCCGTCACGGCCTTTTCTTGTCTCATCATCGGGCCGCTGGTCTCTTGGGGGGCGTACGAACTAGCGCGCGTAGTTTGAATACTGCGTCTGCCTTGCGTCAATATAGTATCAGAACTTGAATCATTAAAGAATTTGCGCTATAATCTTAGAAGCCACTGTATAATCATTATCATCATCGTCACCTCTTACTGCATTTGAAAGCAGTAATTATGGGAACATTTTACTCTGCCAATCCCCTTCAATGGGTGCGTGCCATGTGTGGAGGTTAAGAAGAAGAACAAGAAGTGGCCTCGTGCACACCGCGTTCTGAATCGTTGGATTGCCTCCGACGATTGCTTTCAGTGTACAGATTGGATAAGAATTCGAAAAGTGACATTGATGGCGCGTCTGATACAGACGAGGTGAGTTCATGCGTTGTGCCTTCTTTGGAGATGGTTAACGTAATTTCGTGCGCAACGGCTGCGCTAGAACAGTGCTACACAGCGCCCCTTCTTGCCTGACTTAACTCTTAGTTCTGAAAGTAGTGTATAAGGCGTACGTATCGTTCTTTTCTCTATCTTTTCATAGAAGTGTGTGTAAGCAAGTTTTTTTTTTTTCATGTGGACGAATTCAGGTGTCGAAATGTCCAATTTTGCGTAGTGCTTCCGGTGGATCATCAGTGAGCACATAGTTTTTGCTTAAGAGTCACATTTATACGTGAGGTTTAACGTCCCAAAACCACCATATGTATATGAGAGACGCCACAGTGGATGGCTCCGGAAACTTAAACCACCTGGGGTTGTTTAACGTGCACTCAAACCTGAGCACACGGGCCTACAGCATTTCCACCTCCGTCGATAACGCAGCCGCCGCAGCCGTGATTCGATCCCGTGACCTGCGAGTCAGCAGGCGAGTACCTTAGCCTCTAGACCACCATGGCGGGGTTTGCTTAAGAATTATGATAGTGTATAGGACACCAGGCTACACTGTAACATATAGAGAGTCAGACTTTGAAAATTCAGAACGCGTTGACGATTGTATAAGTTCAGCTAATGTACGCCTCTTTCCGTGATTCACTTCAAAACACCGAAATGTACAATGTGCTTGACGTGTTTGGCATCGTGTTGATGGTGCACATACTTCGAATAATAAAACAATAATAATAATAATAATAATAATAATAATAATAATAATAATAATAATAATAATAATAATAATAATAATAATATACAGGTTTAACGTATGAAAACCACGGTAGGGTTATATACGACACCGTGGTGGAGGAATAGCTGTTTCCGTATGGATTTTATTCCTGCAAGTGATCATACAGAAAGTTGGTTTGCTTCTTCTGTAATTAACGCGTACAATCGTGCTTTAGCACCGGTGTTATTCACATTTTTTTTCCTTTTCTTTTCTTCTCAGGCATTCATATTTTGCCGAGGTCAAGGCGTGGTTCGCCGTGGGGCGAGGACGACTGGTGCTCTTGCTCCTCGTAGTGTTCGTGGTGGCTGCCTTCTGGCTCGAAATGTTCATCGGGAAGCCGTTCAGGCAATCGTCGGCCACATCGCTTCGCCAGCAGTCCTACAGGAAAACAAATCGACGCGCGACGGCAAAGACGACGACGACGACGACGTCGACTGCGGGCATCGGTTCCCTGGAGATCGGCCGCAACGTTCTTGGCCCCGATTACAAGTCTTACGACCATGTCGGAACGGCCTCTCCGCGAGCGTATTGCGAGGCGAAGCCGGGACACTTGAGTAAGTGAGACAAAACGAGACTTTCTTGTCTCATGTATATCCGCGCATTCTGTGACAATACACATGTTTGGTATAGGTGGTATAGTGAGCCCCGCTGCGGTGGTCTAGTGGCTAAGGTACTCGGCTGCTGACCCGCTGGTCGCGGGATTGAATCCCGGCTGCGGCGGCTGCATTTCCGATGGAGGCGGAAATGTTGTAGGCCCGTGTGCTCAGATTTGGTTGCCCGTTAATGATCCCCAGGTGGTCGAAATTTCCGGAGCCCTCCACTACGGCGTCTCTTATAACCATAAGGTGGTTTTGGGACGTTAAACCTCACATGTAAATCAATCAATAGGTGGTATGGTGAACTAGAACTCTAATTCACTATAGTAAGAGGGGTGCCCCAATGCACCATTTTGTCCAATTATAGCTCCTAGGCGTGCCTGTACGCACTGATGCGATTTGTCATGGATGACCTGATGTGAGCGTCGGCACTAGCTCTGCGAACACAAGCGGCCAACCAGTTTCAATGGCAGTCGATACCGCAGAGCTGCCGCTAAAGTGTACTATAGTACTTCAGATCACTATACCTGCTGTGGACGCCACCACGGCCTGACTTTGTGTGCCGTGCAGCGCAGCTTTTTACGTCCGACATCCGATATCATGTACCCCGGCCTCCGCGATTTGCTCCGGCCGCTCAAGGGTGCGCTGCCGGAGCCACTTGGAGGCCGCACATGGTATATTCTCAAATGAGAAGCACAAAGCAGTTCAATCATTTCGAGGCCGACATAGGGGGAAAAAGTATAAAACGCGTGAATGCGGATATATTATTATTATTATTATTATTATTATTATTATTATTATTATTATTATTATTACCTCACTGACACCAACACACTCGGCCACTTCACCAGCTGCCACTGAGCTCTGCGTGAGTGGCCATTGTCGGTTTGTGCCTTAATTTGAAAGTGGTTGACAGTTTTTCATGATTACGGCAGTTAGAAATTAGTCACACGCTGTAATGGCTTTCTTCTCTCGACCCGATGAGCGCACCGGAAGCAAAGAAAGGGGGAATGACATAGGGGAAAGAAGTTATGTCACCCTCGATCGTCAGCACTTTTTTCTTCTTTTTTTTTTCTTGGAACGCGTGGTTTACTTTTAGTGTGATCGCGAGCGAGTGCACGGGCACGTGGCGGCCTCTTTCGGCCGCCACGTGCCCTGTGCAGCTCACGATTCTCAAGTCAGCCAATGACTGTGAGATTGAGTATATGAAACGGTCATTTGCGTATACAACATAATTTGTAGAGAGAAGAGAAAAAAAATTTTTTTTGCTGACGAATCAACTGCAAGTTCTAGGTTGCGCGCTGCGCTATAACGTTTGGCTCGCGTGTTCTCAGAAGCCTCAACTACCGATCGGCCGCATTTTCTGACCTAGGGAAAAAAGTGTTGCACGGCCCCTTTTATATAGGTATGCGTGACTCCAGAAATTCGCTTTCACAGAATTTCGCCTCCATCATACGCGGCCGCGATATGATGTCGTGACTACTGGGTCAACCCTCTAGCACCGTAACCACAAGAGCACCGTGGCCAATGAATATTATACAATTCATTCCAGTTAACAAAATGATGCTTATATTCATACATCTGCAACCATGAATCAAACTCACCTAGACTCACTAAAATGTGTATAGCGGTTTGGACTCACTCCCACTCTGACTCATCAAACTTTTCCTGTACCGGACCCACTCGGACTCACACTAGAGCTGTGCGCTGAAGTCCCTAGAAAGACCCGGAAAGGTCCGCGTGATGAACGTCAAATTTAGGCCAAAATTGATTGTCAAGAGCGCAGACAATAGCGTATCTCCTCTCTCTGGTTCATCTTCAACGTCATTTTCACATCAGGCAGTTTTCACACCTCTCGACTCAAATTACAGGACAGGAACGAAATGCGCTTCAACCGCTCAGGAAAAGGAATAAGAGAGCGCGCGTTCTCCTTTCAAGCCGCTACCTCGTACGACTCGTGTCACAATAACCATCATAATTTTGTTCTGTTTCATGTTCTGTTTGTTCTGTTTCATCATGATTAATTTTTGGTGAGCTCTTGACAAAAACATCATTCGTGAGCGAGCGCGCCTAGCATTTACAAACAAGCTTCCTCCGACGCCGCGTCTCCCTCGTGCTCCATGCTGTGGTCGCAGTTCCCAGCATTATCCTGTTTCATTCTTTTTTTTTTGGTGGCTGGATAAATAGTCTCGATGTGTCCCCCAAGTTGAGTTTTCATTTCGGCTACAGCTCATTGGCCGGACTTCGGTAAAAAAGCGCGCCTCTTGTTTCCGGTTTTTCACCCGCAACGGCATTTTGATGTCATAGAGCTTTCACAACTCTCGTCACAAATGAAATGGAAGGAATGCGCTCCAACGCAACGAACGCGGCGTCTAAACATGCGCTTCTGAGCATAAATCTAGGAGGCTATGCATAAATTATGATCGCGTAAACCATCGAATCAGCTTTAATGCACCCGCCCATCTATAGCACACATGTGAAGGTCTTCGCTAAAACTGCTGCTTGGGCGAGTTGGTTCGTGATTGAAATAGATTAACTCAAACTCCTCAACATATCACTAACCTTGCTCTCACTCAGACTCATGGCTCCATCTGTGTCTGAGTGGGCCCAGCGAGTAGACTCACCAACCTGTATGCTCTTGCTGTACACCTTCCTTACTTTACATACTTTTGTTTTATCCTTGAATACACACATCTATACCTTTCTGTATCTGTTCCACCTGTGACACTCAGAAGGCCTGGTTCCCGTCGTGAAGGAAGTGCCCGAGTACCGCAGGCTAGAACCATTTTTCCTCCACATCAAGCCCGGGGGCCGCTGGTGGCCAAGTCACTGCCTGGCGCGCCACCGCGTGGCCGTCATTGTGCCGTACCGAGACCGGGAGAGGAACCTGCGCGTTTTCCTGCACCACATGCACCAGTTCCTGCGAAAACAGGAGCTCGACTACGGCATCTACATAATCGAACAGGTACTCGCACCATAAACGATTACACTATCTTGCTTGAGTTGTCTTATGCAGCAACTCTCCTTCACCTTCTTGGCCACTCCTCTACGATAAGTGTTTTATGTAGTGAAACTAGACCCCTCATTTTCCGAATTCCTTCATTGCGCAAAAGGGCGTTGCATGCGAAAGCTACTACTTGTAGTCGTCCTTCGTGGTTCCTCATAGAATAATAACATTTATTATGGGCCCAAGTTAACAAAAGCGTTTTTTTCTAATACATTTTACCGTGAAGTTGTATATATAGTTAGAGTCCTGAGTACTTTTGTTGAACGTCAACAAGAACTCCCAGAAATAAAACAAAGGGCGTTCTATGTAGAAACTACTGAGTGTAGCTTTGTCTGGGATCTCTTGTGGAAAAATCAAAGATTCGATGCTCGGAGTATTAGATCGCAGACACCTGACTTTTAAGAAGGAATAGTGCAAGTCCGCGTGCGTTCAGAGGGTTGGCGCGTTTTCCACGGCACTGGTGGTTTTCCTCCGGTCTCACTTTAGTACGTACACCATCGAAATGTGAGGTCTGCACAGTGCACCACTTACGGCGGCGTTGTTTAACTCTTACCGCATAAGTATCGCTCTGCGCTATAGGTATCTCGGTACCCGATATAATGCAAACGCATTTACCGCCACAGTGACGCTGATCTTTTGAATCCATCTTGGCTCGCGTAACAAAAGCGCATACTATAAAATACACGGAACTGTCCGCGTTTCATTAAAGAAAAAAAAAAACTTTTACACCAACTGCTGATTTGTGCAGAGCGGCAAAGGCGACTTCAATCGAGCCAAACTGCTGAACGTCGGCTACGAGGTGTCCAAGACGATGCACGACTACAACTGCTTCATCTTCCACGACGTGGACCTATTACCAGAGAACGACCAAAGCATCTACGCGTGCCAGGAGAACCCATACCACCTATCCCGCTGTCTAGACATATACAAATATGAGTGCGTCCCCAGAACTATATATTTCTCTCTCTCTCTTTGAGAACAATTTGGCGCTATACTCGTTTCCAAGCCGAACAGTGCGGCTTCTCGCCGTCAAAGGATCGCCCTCCAGCAAGTGCTGGCGCCATGAAATGGGGACGTCGCAGCCAACCGCATTCGTACTGCACTCACAAGAACAATCGCGTATCACAAAGCGGTCGTGACCAGCCGCAACAACATTGGCTGGAGGGTGAGGGATCCTTTGACGGCGAAACGAAAAGTCGCACTGCTTTTGACTTGTAGGAGCGACCATATATATATATATATATATATATATATATATATATATATATATATATATATATATATATATATATATATATATATATATATATATATATATATATGATAGCAACAGCTCCAGTGGTGACATTCCTGTGTACACGTGATCAACGACAACCCGTATGAGGCACTCTCGCGTTGGTGCATTACGGCTTTTTATTTGTCTTTGGAAGCTAAGGGCCGGATGAACCCATGCCTGGCTGGGGAACAGATGGGCCATAGTTTCCAGAAACTCGGCATTGTGCACAGCTCTTGTGACTATATGCGGCAAACCTTTGTGGTTACCTTCTGTGGCTATGCCCCAGGAACTCGGGCTGTGAGACATGAGGATCAGGGAGTCCGACTCAAGCCTATTGTTTCGGAGTGCTATCACCACTTTCACCACCATCGTCAGCTACGTCATCAGCCTCTGTGCATGGCAAAGGTCTCTCCCGTGTTTACATAAATAACCCGTTCCTGTGGTATACATGCCGCTATGATATCTCCACAAGCTTCTGGCCACCTAACCTCTTTTGCCACTTTCGGCTTACTTTTTGAATAGTCTGTCACCCTTAATTTAATAACCATCTGTTACCTTGCCTTCGCATTCCTTCTCCTGATTATGTAAATTTTTTTCTTCCTAGACTATGATCTAATTACCAAGCGTTTTTTCTCCACCCACTTCAATCCCTTCTAACTCCTTAGTGTCGCAGCTATCATATTACTTTCTGTAGCGAAGCCTTCGAACTCTGCGTTCAATTGTCCTCCCCGGTGCCTTCTAATGGGTCGAACTCTTCGGCTCTTTTCCGAGACAACGGCACTCGTGCTGAGAGTCCGTGCTCCCTTTTGAATCAGCTACTTTGCTCATTGGGAGAATTGGAACATGCGCTGCGCCTACGTCAACTCGCTTCTGGTATCTAGTCTTCGCGCTTAATACCATCACGAATCTCTCTTGACGGTCATTGTTATGCATCACTTCTGAGCACTTACTAATAAACGCCCTTGCACTTTCCATAGATCACTGCGTCGTCCTTAGTTTTAAGACCATTTAGAGGATCATGGATGTTGAATGCGTTATCGGTAAGCGTGGAGAAATGACACGCATACTTTAGGCGTGTAAAAAAAGCTTGAAACACACGCTTAGGTAAGCGTCGGGTTTTTAGAGTGCAATGGACAAGAGTGGCTTGTATAGAACGCGCTTTAAGCAATCACTGAGTGGAGCTTTAAAATCTGTATAAATCACCGTACACAGCGTGTAGTTACACGTTGCTGCATGCCCATGAATGTAAAACAATACGAAAGAAAATTCAACGCATGTTGCATTAGAACGAAAGCGGACACAATTGAGACACGCGCCTTATGTCAGAGTATTATATTGCCATCTGCACCCTTCCTTTTCACGAGCTAAGCTCGCTCTTATCTCCTGCGACAGGCCGTCCTACCCCACCATATTCGGCGGTGTGAGCGCGCTGACTCAAGCGCAGATGGAGAAAGTCAACGGCTTCTCCAACGTCTTCTGGGGCTGGGGAGGAGAAGACGACGACATGTCGACGAGGTAAGCTAACCGCGCTGTAAATTTACCTACGCGCGCTCCCTTCAAGGAAGTTTAGATTAACTATAAGCTGTGCCAGGTTGCGACGCGGATTATGTGAGCCGGGAGGCGTTGCCTTATACCATGGCACTGGTTTGAGGAGCATGGAAAAACAGCGTGAAACAAATAACATGGCATGGCAGCAACTCGAGTACAGTAAAATGACCATAAGAATGAATGATTACATCAACCAATCAACGAACGAATAAGCTTATTGACGAGACTATAGGTTGCATGACCACCTGTCAGGCTAAAAGGGCATTGATTGCAGCTTTATCGCTAATGGAATAATTATGAATGTTCTTGTAGCTCACTTGGATGTTGAGTGTTCTTTCATTATAGTAAGCTTTATTGCCGGCGTGCATCCGTCTACATTAAACATTTAGGTATGTATTTCTGAACATATATTATGTACAGTTGACATCAATTGAGCTTTTTTTTTTTGTGCCTATTGCGACTTCGTGGAAATGATTTGTTTGCAATGACGAGGTATCTTTTGTCGCTTTCCTAAAGTTTCATTCAATAACTAATGAAAACCACCGCTTAAAGGAATTCATTTAAGGGTACCATTTTTGTGCAGTTCTAACAATGAAGCAAGGAAGTTCGCGAATGTAGGCCTGTTCTTAGTGGGAGTTCATCATTCTTTGTTTTTTAACGCGCTCCGGCTGACAGAGCAAAAAGAAATAGAAGTGCCTCAGACATTATGCAAATGGCATAAGTACGTAAAAAAAAAACATGCACCAATCCGCCAATACAGCCGAGTATATGCTATGTAAAAAAACAAAGAAAAGATTGTACTTTTTATTTTTTGAGTGATTCGTGACTTACTACATATAAAAATTTCATTGTCTCACGTAAACTCTCTTTGCGAGAGTTTTAACTTTTTTGTACACTGACGATCATCTAGAAAGTAAGATCATTTATTGAAACATGTTAAACGACCGCAGGGTGCGCTACAGTGGCTACACGCTTATGCATGCCAACTGCACCATCGGACGCTACGTCGCCATGACGCACGAAGCACAAAGTCCCAGCCAGAGAAGGTAACGTGCGCTACGTGCAATCACTCAGTAATTAGTGCACCGCAATACGGATGAACGCGCGCGCAAAATTACTAAACAAGAGAAAGGTTTTGCGAATGGCATTCTCAGTTACAAATTGAAGCACCGTTCTGAGAGTAATATCCAAATTGTGCTCTCCAGGCAAAAAAAAAAGAAAATAAATATAGAGAAACCGATCCATCTCACCATATGTCTTACGAGCCACGATGTGGAGGTACACGTAAGTGTGTATTAAGGCAAACTTAAAACTGAGTCATTACATAGATAACTGCGATGAAACATGTCCTGATGCAGGGAAGCGAATGGTGCACTTATATAATTTTTCAGCGTGATAATTCTCCGACATCACATCGTGCCAAGTTTGAGTATCGTACATGCTGTGAAGACAATAACAATGGCTTACGACGTTTTCTTACACAATCCGTTACATTCGATTTCATCTACTTCAAAGCGCGACTCGCCAGTATTCCTGTCTTATTCGCCTCACTCACTCACTCACTCACTATCCATTGATAGAGTATTATGTCATGTTTTTTATTATTCTTTTTTTTTTCAGACACCGGCTTATCAGGCGAAGCTTTTTCCGCATCTACAAGGATGGCCTCAGCAGCCTCAAGTACAGAGTGCTAGACATCGTCTTCAAGAAGCTATACACCCACGTCATGGTGGATCTCTTCCAGCACACGGCGCCCAAGTGAACAGGAAGAAACAACGAAACAAAAAAAAACATTGTAGCCGGATGAGCCTTATACGAACTACGTTAACGCGAGCATCGGTCCTCCAGAATTTTGTCGATCTCTTTTCAATTTATTATCCCTATCCCCCTTGGATTTCTTGCGCAGTGCTACTGCTTTTATGTATAAATAAAAACGTTAGCAAGATGCTCATTCAACAAATCTAGAATACACAACACTTTCAACAAAACACAAGGCCAATTTCTAAGTTGTATCTCAGATTAGTGTAAGCGAGTGTTTTACACATATAGGTAAGAAACCAAAAACTGTAGAAAAAAGTTTGGCAGTTTGGACGCAGAGTCGACGCTACTGTCATCACTTGCTTTCTTGAAGGAGACAGGACTGCCTGTCGGGGCACTGGCTCCAGCGACACACTCTTCAAGAATTTCTTTAAGTGTCGAAGCACCCGAGAGTGTAGGTTGGTTCATTGTTGTGCATTGTCTGTGCTGACGGTGATGATGATGATGATGATGATGATGATGATGAAGAAGAAGAATAAGCGCATTCCAGACCACACATTTTCTTTTTTTCCAAGGATGAAAACGAACGTGAACGAGCTCTCCCCCGCGAAAGGTAACGTCGACGCAGACATCACGCTATACCCTGCATGCATTTTTTTTCATCTCGTACTGAAACAGAAGTGCTTGCGACGCCGTATACGTAATTTTCCACGTGAAGAATCGATAAGATTGCTTCATCTGGCGATGCGTGACTAGGTGTGATCGGCTTGCTTCACACTTGCTTACTTGTTTGCTTGTTCCTCTTTTCTGGCTCTTACCCACTAAGGGCGATTGGCCGAGAAGTTGGCGGCTAATGCAAGCGAACAATTTAGGACTATGGTACTCGAGAGCGCGTGCCTCCGCGGTTACGCACCGGCGTGAATGAAGAAGAAGAAGAAGAAGAAGAAGAAGAAGAAGTGAACAAGAGTGGTCTCTGAAAGCGAAATCAGCCTGGTCCCAAAGCCACGGAAATCGCAAAGACTGCACGCGACGGATTCCACTCGGGTATGTATCTTGTAAAACCGTACGTACACTCCTTGCTGGCAGGGTGAAACTCTTATCGCTAGTACATCATTCGGTACGTTATCCCGTATCTTACAGGTAGCGGGTGATGAGAGCACTAAAGACTCCATCGCGCATTGCCATATCAAGGACTCTAGTGTTCGTGGCACTCGTTTCCGCCGCCACCATGCTGTTCACTGAGCCCGATGTGGCACACCCCGAAATCGGCAATGCCAAGCCATTCGACTACACGGTCACTACTCAACAGAACCTCAGCGTCAGGACGCCCTCCCTTCGACAGCGACATGCTCCTCGCAAGGTCACACCTCGTCCCAACTTCTGTTCGGTGAACTGGAAACAAGGCAGTAAGCATAGCAGCATGTTTTTTTTCATCGTCTTTCGCGCTTCACAAATGCCGCTATGAAGGTTTGTGTGGACGTGAATTCTTCTATACGTATCAATAACGGCTCTCGTGTTTTGTGTTACGTCGTCTCTCGTCCATCTTGCGATGGCGCACCTTACGAATTGTTCATTTGCACGCCTTATAATTCTTTCTGAACACCTTGTTACTATTACATATAGCTTTGTGCGTCTGTGCGCGTGTATTTCCGAGTGCGTGTGCATGAGTATGTGCGCACGTGTTTGCATGTACAGAGACACTCTGAGACGCACACACGCACACACAATGTGTCATGTTGTCATCCCGGAAGTATTAGACAGACTGAAGTTTGTAGAAGCCTTCAATTCATCAAATATTGATTCAGTTACCACAAAAGGCTTTCGACAACACAGCTCTTGTAAGCTAGTCGTAATTTATGCGGGATTACCATAAAAAACCTCATAATCAAAGAGCATGCACTCTCTTCCGTCTTCTTCTTCATAGTCATCGTCATCATCATCTTCTGCTTCACTTGAAAAACACAAGTGCAATAGCATAATCTCGTGGTGGTGAACACACACAACAGTCTTTTGCAGCGCTCTGTAACATGACTGCTCGTTAGTAATGAAAGACTTGTCTGGGTAATTACTGATTCTGCCAGTCCCACGGTCTGGCCTAATGCAGCGTTACTGGTCGTACATGTAGGCGACTTGCTGCAAGTCAAGAAGCAGGGCCCACCACTCTCGGTCCTGGAGAAAGCGATGCCGCACGTAATGCCTGGTGGTCGCTGGTTCCCGACCGGGTGCACGGCTCGGCATCGAGTGGCCATAGTGGTGCCCTACCGGGACCGGCTGAGCAACCTGCAAGCCTTCCTGCAGCACATGCACCCGTTTCTCCAGAGCCAGCGGCTGGATTACGGCATATACGTGGTGGAACAGGTGTGCACGCCACCTTTGAATCCCACCGAAACACGCAGAATCAGAATCGGCATTCGTCGTTGCATGTACTGGAATATTACGCACGTAATTGACACCTCCTAATATGCCTGCCACGTTCCTGGTTAACTTTCCAAACTTCCCTCTCCAAATGCTTGCTTCCTTTCCCTCCCCTTTTATTTCGTTTCTGGTCACCGTGGGCCCTCTATAGCGGTTATGTTACTCGACTATAGACTCGAGTATGGGCGGTGAACTATCAAGTATGGTCTGTACTTGGAAATTTCATCAGAACAAGTAAGCACTTTAGCCGACCCGACTGCCCTTGTGACTCGGCATTGTGTGACACGGAGAACGAAAATATTGACGCACTCTGCTACAATGTAAAATACTTCAAATGTCCGATTATTGTATCGTATATAGTTTCGAAGGAAGTGCACTCGGAGGGCCTCACAAGGTGTCGTCACTTGAACAGCAAACATTTTTTTTTTCGCATATGACCAGTATGACGACCAGACTGGCGAATGCTGGCGTTACCCGCCACAGTGGTCTGGTGACAACGGTGCTCAAATGTTGATCTTGTTGAGGAATGGGAGACGAGACCACGGCGATGAGCCCGTGCCCAGGTCACAGCTTTTATTTGGGACGCAGGCGTAGGCAGAGTTGCCGCTGCAGCGTCCAGCCAGGCCAGGAGCTCAGCCATTCTGAAAAATCCTCGTGGCTCGCGCCCCACGTGCCATGCGGCTCGCTTCTTTTTCGGTGCGGCCAGCTTGCCAAATCTAGCGTAGCGCTACAATCTGAAGGTCGCGGGATCGAAACACGGCTGAGGCAGCCGCATTTGAATGTATGTGTAAGCCACATTTTAACGAGTCTAAACGCTATATGCTTCGATTGAGGTGCACGTTAAAAGAAACGCCATGGGGTCGAAATTTCCGGAGCTCCGTGCTACAGCATCTCTTACGATCATACTGTGGTTTAGCGGTGTTATAAACCCCAAAAACTATCATAAGAAACTACGTGGCTGTGCTATTGCGAGTGTCTGAGATACTCTGCGAGTACGAGATTGATTTGTGGGGTTTAACGTCCTAAAGCCACCATATGATTATGAGAGACGCCGTAGTGGAGGGCTCCGGAAATTTCGACCACCTGGGGTTTTTTAACGTGCACCCAAATCTGAGCACACGGGCCTTCAACATTTCCGCCTTCATCGGAAATGCAGCCACCGCAGCCGGGATTTGAACCCGTGACCTGCGGGTCAGCAGCCGAGTACCTTAGCCACTAGACCACCGCAGCGGGGTTCGCGAGTACGAGTGTCTGGGTTACTGGCGCGGGCAAACTTCTTTCATGTGTCTGCGACAAGCCTGTTTTAGTTAATCTCATAGCCTGATAGTTAATCGTCAGTATTCATTTTCACTCAATTGACCATATTCTTAGCGTACAGCTGCAATAAAGCTCCAAGTTGACAACTTGACACAACAATGTGCTGCGTGGTTCAGAGGTAACAGAATAGAAGCGCGCTGTTTTCAGGAAACCTCTTATATAGATGATCAGTAGTACGTGAAAAAAAAACTGCTGATATGAAGAGCTTGCTGATATACATCATTTAAACAAGGGCTTCTTGGGTGCCACCATTATCTCCTTCGGGCTGTTGTAAGGTGCGATGCCCAGCATGGTATATATATATATCGTCCCGGCCACAGAAAGTGTGTTCCTGACGAAAAGATTCAAATAGTTGTGAGCTCGAACCACACAGCTCTAGCTACAACGCACAGCATTTCCAATAATATTAGACACGTCAGGCTAGGCGGCTATCCTCCCACCCACTTTATTGAGTATATATGTGAATTTAAACGTGGGAGTGTCAGTCAGCGCCATCAGTAGCCATGGTGGCGAGTGTGGCAAACATTTTATGAGCCTGTTTGGCGTCACGTATCACGTGAACTTATTACGAGCTGGCATCTGACCAATAGTAAAGCGCAATTCAAAGAATGAAAATTGCCTGATTACTTCAAGAGCCAAACCAATAATAATTGTAGGGCTGCGGAAATTTCTATACCATCTGTGGTTCTTTAACGCGCGTCTAAATCTAAGCCCACGGGCCTCAAGCATTTACGCCTCTACCGAAAATACAGCTGCCGCGGAGGAGGTTCGATCACGTGACCTTCACGTCAGCAGGTGAGCACCATAATTACCATAACACAATGGCGAGCAAACCAAGGTGAACCTCACTTTGATTGTGAGCAGGCAGCACCACGCATATACGCTCCTCGCAAAACAGAATAATGAGCACAAGAAGGCGTGCAAAGAGCCACGCTGTGATTGTGTGAGAGCCTGTGCCGTCTTTGCCAGCATTGCACTGATTTACCACACGGTCTTCCTTCGCTACAACCTTATAACCTCAAGAAACCTCAGCACAAAGGGAACTAAGGCCTCTTTTTTTTCTGTTAGACAAAACGTTAATGAAAACGAACAGACAGCCAAGCCAAACAAACTATAGGGGATGTTATTCGTAGTAGTTATGATATGATTGTGAAGAAATATAGTAGGCTAAAAGCCAACCTGCCGCCGGCAAGGGCCGAACCTCGAGCTTTCGAATGCTGGGCCAAGAAGGTTTTTCGAACCTTTCTTCGCCTTCTTGGCAGTAGCCCATCCCATGCAGCGTCTCGACGAATCGCATGCAGCAGAGGGACGATACCTGTTTTCCTCTTATTCATACACCCCATCAACCGAATGATCAGTTGTTAACTGAAAAATTAGGGTCGAAAAAATGATAACGAGGCAAACTGGAGGGTTGGAACTTCCCCATGCAGGGCTCTACTGCCATACAGATCAAGTCTTGAATGATTCTTAAAAGAGAAAAAAGAAGATAAAAGTGAGCTCCGCAACTGTCTGCATCATAATGGGACACTTCAGCAGTAGCTCACGAGGAAAGGGGATAAGGAGGGATTAAAAGAGATAGAGATTCATAGAGATAGGGATAGAGATGAGGGCATCCACATACAGAAGTAAAGAGAGGAGAAAAATGGGGACATAGTCGAAGGAGCCCGAGGACGGGACACCACTCAGCGAGTGCTTCACGGCGTCAGGAGACGGCGGAGGGCGAGCCGGTCGGCCAGAGCAGCGCTGTCGTCTGAGTTCGCGGAGGCACTATAGCGCTTGTCGAATGGTTGTCGCAGTGTTAATGCTGACCTGGCGAAGGGGGTGTGGGAGCTCGCTTTTACAAAATTGAGAGGATGGCCGGGCACCTATAGGCCTCATCCAGCGACGTCAACCTTTGTACCTCCGCGTAACAGTTCAGAGAGTACGTGCTCTCCCTCTCCATCGCAAAGGTATATCGAAGACTGCTCGAGTAATCGGCCACTGAACACCGAATTTCTCCCAGAACGGCTCGGAAGGGTTCAACCGTGCGAAACTGTTCAACGCGGGCTTCGAGATAGTCAAGGCGATGCACAACCACAGCTGCTTCATCTTCCACGACGTTGACCTGCTGCCGGAGAACAGGCGCAACGTGTACGCTTGCAGGGACCAGCACGCCTTCCACTTCACTACTTGCCTCGACAAGTGGAAATATACGTGAGTGGAAATATGCGTGAGTGGAAATATGCGTGAGTGGAAATATACGTGAGTGGAAATATATGTGAGTGGAAATATACGTGAGCTAGCGTGGCGTAAATTCGTCTTTGCCGCACAGTTGATGGGCATGTATAGACCTATTCGATGTTTGTAAAGAGTGGCAGGGGCCATCCACATAGTGAGACGGTTGTAGCGACATCACGGCGTGCAGGCTCAGCTAGGCAAAAAGCCCACCACCGCCCTCAATGATCATGTGGCGACTTCCACGAGCACGTCGGACGCGGGAGGCTCCTTCCAGATGCGCTGTGCCAGAAGGCAGCTTTGTAGCTGCTTTGTGAGTTGTCACGTGGACATAGAGTGTGGCGGCGAGCTTTGGGCTGGGCGGCGCCCACGCGCCGTGATGTCGCTACAGGTGCCTCTGTCTGTCGACGACACCCACCGCTGTTTACAGACGTGGAATGGGTCTACTCTCAACCCCCGATATATATCATGAACCCGGATATAACAAAAGCTTGGTTATAAGAAAGCAGATGAGAAATAGTCTTGCGATAGATATAGTTAAAAATAAGCCTTTATAAAGATTTTTTGGATATAGCAAACTTACTTTCATGTAAGATGCAACTTTGTTCTAATAAGGTTTAAGTGTATATTTAAGCGAGGCCTGGGTAAGCTCACAGATTTCGCTGGCAACATCGCACGCCAGAAACCCGGCACAAGCGAACGTACCGAAGTGCGGCCCTCGGGGGTGCGTCGGTTGCATTAGTTTTATCTGCATATGCACTATTTTACAATAATTGAAGCGTTCTCTTGTAGATCATGGTCTTATCGGTGACCAGCCGTTCCCTGATACAGTAATCTTATCTCTTGTCGAGGTCACTTTCCATTTCACATTACCACATTTCACTGTTGCCCAGAGATCATCTGTTGCCTGTCTAGCAGCTGAAGTGTTGCGCTGCTAAGCACGTTTACGGAGGTCCTATTCCTGGTACGGAGGAAGCAAACAGGAGGGAGCATTGGGCAATGCGAAAGAAAGAAAGAAACAGAAAGAAGGAAAAATTGATTGATTGAATGATATGTGGGGTTTAACGTCCCAAAACGACCATATGATTATGAGAGACGCCGTTGTGCAGGGTTCCGGAAATTTCGACCACCAGGGGTTCTTTAACGTGCACCCAAATCTGAGCACACGGGCCTACACCATTTCCGCCTTATCGGAAAAGAAGGAAAGATGTCGGGCACGCACAAGTTACTGCCACTTTACCAATAAAAAAAAGGGGGGGGGAGGGGGCTCGATTTCTTTCTGTTGTTGTAATGCTATAGCTCGAATTAGGTTGTCTTGCTCTTTAGTGGCCCTTTCTGTTACCTGCAAGAGCCCACTGGGTGACATTTCTTATGGCAAATTCCATTGAGAGAACAGGAGTAGAGGGGTAGTACAGAGAAGGGGGAGGGGAGAGCAGTGCACTGAGAGCAGTGCTCTGCTCTCGAACACTACGTACCACTGGAATGCGTCACGCTACCAGAGAGCAGGTGAGAAGGTAACTGTGACATTTAAAGGTCACGTGACTCCCGTCAACTGAGGCGCAGTGCCGCGCTCCCTACCGGGCTACACAAATAAGGCACTTCGTCTTTTGACCACTACCACTACTCCAGTTTTGAGGCGAGAGCACTGCAAACTGCTTCTCGCTGCTGCCGGCGCAGCAAAAGCGCTCTACCAAATTACCAATGGATGATAGTGCTCTTACTCCTGTTCGACTACAGAAACACGCGTGCTCTTGAGTGCTCCCGCTCTCCCAACCGAATTCATAAATAATGTAGCTCTCTCGCACGTAGGGTCATCTACCCGGGCATCTTCGGAGGCGTGGTTGCCATGCAAATCAAGCACATGGAGATGGTCAATGGCTTCTCGAACTTGTTCTCGAAATGGGGTGCTGAGGACGATGACATGGCTCGCAGGTACGTTGTGGTTAGGATTGCTGGCTGGCGAAGGCTGTAGTTGCTGCTCAGTTCAAGGAAATATATAAAAGACTGTGATTATTTGTTTCAATGAAGATGTTTTGGAATTATCTGGCTATTTTGAAAACTGTCACTTTACAAGCATAAGTCCGCTTTGAAAAGTGTTGCTTTACTATGCGAAACTACAATATTTCATCAAGTACTGGTTAAATGCCGGCTGTAACAGTGCGTTTGATTGGGCTGGTTGGTGCTGCATGGTAGACGCCTACTAGAGGAGTGCGAAGTGTCGACGATCGAAAAGGGAACACGAACACGGCACTGGATATATACTGCGCTAAATACAGCTCCACAGCTGTGACACTTGAAGAAGTGCGTCGTAGTACGGCCACCCAGCGATTCCCGTTGCGCTGTGTTAGTCCGCGAATAATCTCTCACCGGTGCCGGAGAAGCACCCGCGGAAGGATCAATCTCGCACTCGGCGAAGCGCGAAATTCAGGCGCAGGTTCCTAAAGCCTTTTTAGTGATATCAAGTTAATCATTGCGATTACTTCTTAATTTAGAGTGTTAATTAGACAATTTTGGCCTCGTTAGTTTACTTTGATCTGATTTTTAGCATTGCCAGCCTTGTTTTTGGCCTGTATTGACCACTTGATTTTGAGCTTGATCACGCCACAACACATCTATATATGAGTGGGCGACAAGTCAAGCCCTAAAAGTAAATGCCTCACGGGGCTTTCTCCGTTGTAATTCTGTGTTTTGACAGTGGTCGTTAAGCTTTCCGTTGCACCAGAGTCCTTCAAAGCGTGTTGAAGGACTCTGCACTAAAGAACACGCCGCTCTATATGCGGTGGTGCACGTACTGCCGGCTTTTGATCTATAATGAAGATGCGACTTTTTCCGAGCTGGTGCCCTATTGCTATAAGGCCCCAAAACCAGCGTTCTGTTTTACGTCCACGTCAATCTATTTGTTTGTCACGCGTCCAGAAAACATGGCCAAGCTACGGAGCCTTCACGTGTATTATAGGATCATCTTCATGCTATAGCCGAAGAAAAGAAAAGAAAAAAAAACGTGGGTCTCATACGACACTTTCGCGCGATTAAATTGCGGCGGGACGTGCACGTGTTGCCGCCGACAAAACGAAACTAGGTTTCACTTTCTTTCAGGCTGCATAATAACGGGCTCCCTATAATGCGTAATACTTGCACTGTTGGACGCTACACCGCCCTCTCCCATTCGACGCAGGCCCGAAATCCCATACGGTAAGTATCTATCTGCACACGCGCGTAGTTCAGTGCTTCTTTGTAACCGGTCCTTTACACGCAAAACCAGTGCCTTGCGCAAACCGCGCACGAATGTTCAGGAACCTTCCGGACGATTTTTAAAATCTTCTGATAAGCTTTAGCCTACAACGCGAACTGTTGCGTTTATTCTGGAACCAACCCGTCCACCAACGATACCACTGGAATCTTCGAGCGCGTTTAATTGCTGATCACATTACAGACGGCCGACGACTGTCCTTGCCCCTATCAGTGCATGCAACATGTATTTCATTTACTTCATCTTTAATTTTCTGTGCACAAGTTCGTCCGAATAAAGATTGATTGATTGATATGTGGGGTTTTAACGTCCCAAAACCACTATATGATTATGAGAGACGCCGTAGTGGAGGGCTCCGGAAATTTAGACCACCTGGGGTTCTTTAACGTGCACCCAAATCTGAGCACACGGGCCTACAACATTTCCGCCTCCATCGGAAATGCAGCCGCCGCAGCCGGGATTCGAACCCGCACCCTGCGGGTCAGCAGCCGAGTACCTTAGCCACTAGACCACCGCGGCGGGGCTCGTCCGAATAAAGAGTTGCGTTTTGAACACACCGACAACCCCATTCCTCGGTGACGACCACGCGACCATATTAAGGTTACACGCAACGATGCCTCGCGGTCAGGACCAAGGCAGCGCGCCCTTACAGAGGCTAGTAAGGGCAGGTAAAAAAGAGGGGCAGGGAGGAATCTATTCTACATGGAATTCCCAAGTCGTAAAGTTAGACCAGGTAAGAACTGTGGTTCTACATAGGTGGACGTCAGTTGCCGTGTTCGAAGGGCCGAAAGGAAGACGAAACTATAAGTTGCTAACGGCAGTTATCCTGTCGGTGGCAAGCTGACTTTTAGATGCGAAGCAGCTTATCTTCGAGCCCATTAACGTCAACTAGTATAGGTGTTGTTGGTCTTGCTCAATCCGGTGTGTGGCGTGACACGCCTTAATGCGCATGCGTGTCTGCTCCCCTCTTCCCCCTCATAACGTCGACGCAGGGAGCGTCTGCTAACCTATACGCTCGCTCTCCCCTCTCTTTTTTAGGCATTTTTTCCTGCGGCGTTTACACCCCTCCCCCTTGTGCATGCGCGTACCCTCCCCTCTCCTCTCCTACGCAGCCTAAACTCTCGCCTCGCAACACAGACGCAGGCAGCGTCTGCGTGCGAGTTTCTTGATTGAAGAAACCAACAGCTCGCGCTTCACAAACGTTCCCTGGCCATCCCATATATATAGACGCTGGATATTGGCCTCCAAGGTAGTGCCGGTGGGAGATTTTTTCTGTACCTTGTTGAAGAATAAAAATTCGCAGCATGCACGTTAACTAAAAGCGGACGACTGCAGGTCTCTGTGTCCAATCGGAGTCTTCTGTCCCTCGTCGTCCATTAGCAGCGAATAACATGTTCCAGCAGGAAACACTGGTCTATAATTGAGTGCTTTGCGCCTTCGCTGGTTTCTCTCCTGCGCAACGCCACGATTAGCACCAACGTCAATGTCGCCGCCATTGTAAGCGTTAGCGCCCGCTGCTTCGCATCTACGCATGGTTCCCTTTAGCGGGAGCTGATGTGTTTTTCTTTCTTCTCGTTTTATTTACAGTTACTATAAAAACATCCCCTATACGTCTCTTGGCATCATTGTGTGTTAGTTATCATTATTATTTTGTCTAACAAAGAAAACAAGCCCTTAACCTTTCACTTCTTTCCTTCAAATGAAGCAAGTTAAAAAGTGACGCACGGTGTCCTCAGCAATGAATAACAAATACCTGTGACTGATCAGAGGTGGACGAGCTCTCGCTAATTTCTCCGTGTTCGACCCCTTTCAGGAACTGGCTGCTAAGGCGAAGCTGCTTCCGCAGTCGCAAGGACGGCCTCAACAGTCTGGAGTACACAGTACTCGACATCGTCTTCAAAAAGCTCTACACCCACATCCTCGTGGACATCTCCTATTCCGGCCCAATAGGAGAACGAAATAGTACACATAATTTATTTATGAACGCTATATGCACAGGAACGAAGGACGCGCAAAACAGAAGCGATAATGTTTCAGAACTTTGTCAATAAAGAGCGACGTTTACTTCATCGGAATGGTGTTGTCTAGATGTCACTAAAAAGTTGCGTTCCAGTTTAACTGTGAAGTTCGAGATAGCTATCGAGTTAAAATGAATTAATGAATGAATGAGCAACTTGTCCCTTGTTAAAGGGAAGGAGGCAATAGGACAGAAAATGGTGGGCAGGAACTACTTGAAGTAGTCCTTCTCTACCCTCTTAGTCCATTCCAGGATGACCTCCAGAATGTCGGGCCTAGCGCTGCGCAAAGCAGCCTCCCCCTGCTTTTCCCTAGAAATTAAGCGTTTCAAGAAAGGGGGAAGACAGTGCTTAAGGCAGTGCCCTATGGAAAACGCGAAGAATTTACTGGACTTGTTGGCAAACACGCCTTAGGCAGGCTTGATATCGGGTAAGGAATCGCGTTATTACGACTTGTAAAGCTTTTTAGAACAGCGAAAGAACAACCAATCGTCGCACAATGCGAATAGCATAGCGAGAGGGTCGAGCAATGCTCCAACCAATTACAATAGCTTGTTGTTGACCACCTAGTAATTCAAATGTTTCGCATACCCACTTCAGGCATAAATCCTCATCGTCGTCAGTCACTGCATGAATGACAGGCACAAAATTCTTTGCAAGTGTTTAGCGGATACCACATTTCTCAAAAGAATGACGAAAAAATAGCATAACGAATGCCGGCCCAGTACCCAAAAAATTTCATTATTAATGCCGTAGTGGGTATCAAGCAAGTGTGCTTGCAGCCGTTACCCAATGAGTGTTTAGAAAAAAGCTCCGAAAGGCCACTCTGCTAGCTATAGCTTTCGCTGTGACTGTGCTGCGCCTTCCACGCAAACCTGGAGTTTTTTTTTAATTATTATATTGTGCGATAGTCGTTACGGACGCCGGCGGCGGCAGCGGACAACTACGGTGCACGCGACTCTTGTTGTGATCTCAGAACAACTTTCATTGTAAAATTTCATTTGTTATCCATAGGTAGCTGGCCACTACGGAGTATATCTGAATAAAGTGACGTATACTAATTAGCTACAATATCTCAAAAGGAGCCATTACACCAATTATACCGAATATGGCTCCCGCGAAAGCAGTAAGATTTTGAAATGTGTGCTTGCATAATAAAATAAACAAATTATCATTGGATAAACTCAGAGACTTCCGACATCGAAGATAATGTTGGTATAAGTGGCGGTGTTAATCACGGCACCTATAGAAGTTACTTTCAACAGACTTCGCTGCAGAATCCCGCACTTTATTATTATTTACCTAAAGCTGGACACAAGGCTTCACCCTTATGCCAGGTTTGCAAGGAAATAGAGACGATGAACCATTCACTTCTGTTCTATCGCCGATATATGTTCTGTCGCCGAACCAGAGGAAAAGATACCTGGTCACTCCCTTTCAACTCTTGGGACTAGAAATGAATGGCGCATTAAATTTGTTATTTGGTGTCACTACATTAGGTTATAGCCACAGCGTTGTCTGCTCTGCGGTGTTTGATTAGATAAGTGAAACAACAAAAACATTCCCATGTTAGTGCTTATTCAGCCGCTTCCTTAACTTGATATTAAAAAAAAATCAGTATGATGAGACATTTGTGCATGTCTAACATAGATGACAGGTCGTAATATAAAAACCATGACGTGCATGCTATCTACATGATATGCGCTCGCGGCTGTTTCGCTAGCTTGATATACACCAAAAATTGGGATTGCGTTACGTGACAGTCTGACAAACATAAACGACATGTTCTAACACAAAAATCATGACATACATGTCATGCACGGCATGATTTGCTCCTTGTTGGCTGCTTCGCATTACATCGGTTACCACAATGCATGGGATCTGCTAGTTAGTGTTTGTTTTTAGCTTCACAGGCATTTAACCTAAAGATCCTGCCACCCGGTTCTTGACCCATCCCTCTCAATGGGTTAACGCCACCACCACCACCACCATCACCACCACCACCACCACCATCATCATCATCATCATCAACATCATCATCGTCGTCGTCGTCGTCGTCGTCACCGTCATCATCATCATCAGTTCCGTCGTGTAACTGTCGCGATAGTCAATGTTCCGGCACGCCGACATGTAAATGACGCAGCTGTCACAGAACGAGCGCTAAAAATGGGCGCGCCGCCAAATTCTTGCGATAACGCGCGGGAGAGCGCGGCGAGGTCAAAAGAAAAAAAAACAACCCTGGACTTTGAGTGAGTGATTCTCGGAAGAGTATCATCTAGACTTTGGTTCCAAGAACTTTGGACTGAATAGGTTTTCTTTCCCTTTAGTCTTTAAGGGTCTTGGTTGTTCAATGCATGCGACTGCATTGTAGTGCGTATTGTTGTCTGTGTCCGTTGTTTAGAGAGTGGTTGATTGTACTTTGTAGTACGTTGTTTGATTGGTGACGTATTTTATGTAACTATTGTGGAGTGTGCATTCTTGTGTATTGTTTTCGATCTTCCATTCTTGGGAATATAATATTTGTTTTGTTTATCAACTCTCGGCTCTGACTTGTTCTTTGGGCCACAACCGGCGTCCGCTGGCGCGCCAAAAAGGACCACTTCTAAATTGTCCACGCTTTCGTGGTGCGTTTCGGGGGGCCAATACTTCGGCCCTTGGAATTAGCCCGGCGATCGCCTCCCCGAATTAACGGGACCGGTGTGACAATTAATCTGGCGTCCGCGACAGGACCTTTTGGTGCACAGTGTGTCTAAAGTAGTGAGAAAGAGCCTCGAGTTGTTGATAGTGCTATCGGAACGATTTTGTGTGTTGTTCAGTGTTCTCGTTAACGAGTGCAGTGGAGTGTTCCGATAGACTGATTTAGGCAGATACTTTTTGCACGCGGCAAGGTTTCAATTGCGAGAAACATGGATCTCGAAAAGTTAGTCGCTCTTGGTGAGAAGATAAGTCTTTCTGGCGCCGAACTACGGAAATGGGTAAGCCAGAAGGAGAAAGAGGCAGTGGAGAGAGAGAGATTGGCAGCTGAGAGAGAGAGATTGGCAGCTGAGAGAGCCAAGGAAGAAAAAGCAGCTGAGTTGGAACGAGAGAGGTTGGCAGCTGAGAGGGCCAAGGAAGAAAAAGCAGCTGAGTTGGAGAGAGAGAGGTTGGCAGCTGCGAGAGAGAAGGAAGAAAGAGAGGCAAAGGAGCGACAGCTGAAAGAAGAAAGAGAACAGCAATTGAAATTGGAGCTGGAGAGAGAGAAGTTGGCAGCCGAAAGGGCGAGAGAAGAAAGAGAAGCGAGGGAGTGACAGCTGAAAGAAGAAAGAGAAGCGGAGATGGCTGAAAGGGAACGGCAGCGGCAGCACGAAATTGAACTCGAGCGGCTCCGTTTGCAACAGCGAAGCGAAACTCCCGTCCAAGCTAGAGTTGAAACCAGCGAACGGGAGGAGCATGGCTTCCGCTTGAACCCAAGCAAGCTGCTCGTGGCGTTTGATGAAAGGAAGGACGACCTTGACGCGTACCTTCACCGATTTGAGACGATTGCGAGGAGCCAGAATTGGCCGGAATATCAATGGGCAACTGCTTTGAGTACTTGCTTGAGTGGTGAAGCGCTCAGTGTGTACGGTAGGCTGACGCCGACCGATGCAGCCAACTATGCAAAGGTGAAAGCTGCTTTGCTGAAGCGATTTAGATTTACTGTAGAAGGATTCCGGGACAGATTTCGGACAGGAAAGCCAGCTGATGGTGAGACGGCTACGCAGTATGCCGCCCGACTTTGCCATTATTTCGACAGATGGATTGAACTTTCAGGGACAGCACAGGAGGACGATGAGCTTAGAGAGCTCCTAATTAGAGAACAATTTCTTACTAGTTGCCACCCAAGCCTGTCGCTGTATTTGAAAGAGAGGAAGGCTGAGTCACTTGAAAAAATGCTTGAATTAGCTGATCAATTCTTGGAAGCGCAAGGTGGAACTAATTTGGCCAAAGTCAAGAAGGATTGTCCCGATGATTCGAAGAAATTGGCTCCCGAAGAAAAGAAGCGTGCACCGGAGAGCACTCCGCGTTGTTTTCTGTGTAACCGAGTGGGTCATCGCGCGAAGAACTGTCGAACGATCTTTACGAGCCCTACGGTTGTAAAATGTTTCAAGTGTGGTCAGACTGGGCACAAAGCAGACGCTTGTCGGAACGGAGTGAGTCAAACTCACCAGGTATCCTGTGTGCAAGCGGCACCGAAATCTGATAATAATGCCATCACAGATGGATTCGTAGAGTTGAAGAATGGGGAGAAAATTCCTATTGTGGGTGCTGTTATGTCAAAACAGCCAACTGGTGTTACGAAAGGAATGCCAACGCTGCCTGGAAAAGTTGCGGGCAAAAAGATTACGGTGTTAAGAGATACCGGCAGCTCCACTGTTATCGTGCGGAGAAACTTGGTACGGGAAAGTGAGTTAACCGGCAAAACAAAACCGGTTTGCTTAATTGACCGTACAGTTCGGATGCTTCCCGAAGCAGAGATTGAGGTTGAAACCCCATACTTCAGCGGGAAGGTTACGGCTCTATGTATGACGACCACCCTTTACGACCCTGTCATCGAAAACATCGACGGGGCGCGAGGACCGAATGATCCGGAATGCTTGGGAGAAGACCCTAACATAGAGCCCTCGCCAACCCAGCGACCGCGAAATACAGTGTTGGAGCATCCCGTGACGGATCTCACTAGAGCCCAAGGTGAAGCCGCGGCGCAAGAGACAGCGAATGAGAACATGATCGAGTTGAATGAGTTCACGGAGTGCGTAACTGGACTTACGTCGGCACGACCTCAACCGACCAACAGTGGAAAGGAGACGGAGTTGGCCAGCCAGGCCAAATGTAGAGACATGAACAAGCTGGTAAATAAACAGACCGGACCCATCGAACGTCATGACCCGTTAGCAGGGTCGGAAGTGACAACGACGGCTGAGACGCTGCCTCAGATACCGCCGTTGGAAAAGGCTCGCCGAAAAAGAACAAGGAAAAACAAGAAGAGATCGAGCGAGCACCGCAAGCAAGGACGCAAGCGCAGCTCGAAATACACAGGATAAGTGCTGAAGTCGAATCAGAATGTGTTTGGCAGTGCTGAGTGCCATATGTTGTGTTAATGTTGTGTTATCCTGTGTCACAAGTGTCGAAGTGTCTGTGCTGTGATGTGATGTATAGTGTTGTATAATTGTTGTAATAAGAGAACTTTGTATGTTTGTATTGTTCGGAATGAGTGATGAAGTGTTGTAGTCGTGGACCTGTGGCTATATTTCATGTGTTGTGGAATTGAACTACAATGTAAGATTGTATTGGGCGATCTATTGCGAATGTGAAGTGTCATGAGCGACGGTTTGTGTTACAGTCTTTCAGAGTGTGTGTTGACTGTTCACGCTCGTTTGTGTGGTTTGGAATATTATGAGATAATATTCTTAAAGTGGGGGGCAGTGTCACAGAACGAGCGCTAAAAATGGGCGCGCCGCCAAATTCTTGCGGTAACGCGCGGAAGAGACGCCGGGAGGTCAAAAGAAAAAAAAAAGAAGAAAACAAACATCCAAGGCTCCCCGGGTGCGCGCTCTCCCCTTGGAAGCGTGGCTTCGCCGACGAACCTCCTCACCCCACATCGGCGGCCGAGATAGGCCGCGAAAGTTCTAGAACGAAAGGGGCGTGGTCATACCGAGTTGAGTCATCGGCCGCGGAGGGCATTCCAACCGTCGCATTCCAGATGCCTTCTTCCTCCTGTATGCCGATGATTTGACTGTGTGGACACTACATCCAGACCTTCAACGCCAGCAGGAGGCACTCCAGAGTGCTCTCGACAAGGCGTCGGACTGGTGTGCGCGCATAGGACTGACACTATCTGCCACGAAGACTGCATTCATGTCTATCACCAACAGACGAGGTCGCCGTCGCCTCCTGCAGACGCCGATATGTTTGAGCCTAAATGGCCATACCCTCACCCCTGTATCCACTATACGTGTGCTCGGGGTCGAATTGGACGCATCTGGCTCTGCGAATGCGTGGGTTCGCTCTGCTCGCCGGAAGAGTGCTAATACCCTCCATCTCATTCGTCGCATCTCTCAAAAGACGGGGGGTGCCTGTTCTCGAATGGCCCGTATCTTGGTGCGATCAATCCTACAACCTCGGCTCGTTTATCAAGCTCAGTTTCAACGACTGACTTTGAGAGACTGGGACTTGCTCGAAACCGCCAACCGAGATTCCATGAGGGCGATTACATGCCTTCCCCGTATGACACCTATCACGACCCTCCAGGCGGAAGCGCAGCTCAACACCATCGACGAAATTGTACACCAGCGTCGAGTCGCTCGCTACCTAAAGAGTCAAGCTGTTCCTGCGGCGGCAGCTCTAGCTCACTACTATGGTTCAACGCTGCCACAGCCTGACGCACCCGTGGCAGAAGTTCCACCATGGCTCAAGGCACAGGCCAGTGACAACCGACCACTGACCCGCCTGCGACAATCCACCCGACAAGCGGCGCAGGAGGGCATCGTCACTACCACCGAGAACTCACTAGCGGTATACGTAGACGCAGCTACCGATAATTGCGTTCTGCACACCAGTCTCGTATGCCCCGCGCAACCTGAAATCCAACATATCTGCTCTTACGTAACAGAGGCACCGTTCCCATCCGTATTAGCGGAGCTCACTGCTATACGGGACGGGTTAACAGTTATGATATCCAAAATGGATTCTTTGTCACACGATAAATTGCTTGTATATACGGACTCCACGCAGGCAGTTCGAGAGCTGCGAAAAGTGACCAGCTCCATCGATATAGCCTCCGATATACACCGACTGATCCACTCATGTGCCTGTCCTGTCCGCGTTCTGTGGACCCGCCGGTCTGCACCGGCTCAAGTGGAAGCAGATGCCGCTTGCCATCCAGCGACTGTTCAACACCCGCTGCCTCTACTTCGTTTGTCCCCGAAGGACAGCTTGCTTGTGCACAAAGAAACCCTCCGGCGCTCCACGCGTGCTCTCATTCCTCCGCGTGGATCTGACCTTCCCGGCGGCTTAACTCGCCGAGAGGAGGTTGCGCTCAGGAGGATTCGTGTGGGCGCCGCCTTGACTCCTGCAATCCGGGCTACATGGACATCTGGTGCACAGCCTCCCCCAACGACGTGCCCATTCTGCGTTGCCCCAGCCACAGAGGCAACGCTTGATCACCTATTGGGAACCTGCCCGGGCCTTCACCAGGCTCGCACTCGCCACCTACGCGGCCTTCACCACCACCCCGGCCGACCACCTGACTTGACGCGCTGGACGCACGGTCCACTGCATCGACAACTCCTGGCCTTCATACAGGAAACAAAACTTTTCCTTTTTATTTAACTGATGCCGTAGGGCATATTAGCGCCAATTAAAAAAAAAAAAAAAGCATTCCAACCGTCTCGCCCTCTTCCCAGCCTTCGCTGCGTATCGCGCCGACGAAATGAGGAGAACCTTCTGGAATGTCGCGCGCAAGGTATTTAACCGAGCAGCCGAGACGAGAGATCAGGAGAAGACGGAAGTGAGCGCCAGAGCGCGTAGGGATTCCGCCGCGTAGTCGGCGAAGGTTTTGTCCGTCGAGACAAAGCAGGAGATGAAGAGGATTTCCACCTGAGGGGTGACGACTCGAGCTACAGGCAAGAGTGTGTGTTTACCGCTATCGAGCGAAGACGCGTGGCGACAGCTGCGTGTGTGAAGCCGACGTGTTCCGGCGAAGAAGTTTGAAGCTTGGAGAGTGGCCTATTGAAGACGGGAGGTTTCCTGGAAGAGAAACTTCGGCGAGGTTTCCTGGAAGAGAAACTTCGAGAGCTGCGGAACGACAACAACGCTGGACTTTGAGTGAGTGATTCTCGGAAGAGTATCATCTAGACTTTGGTTCCAAGAACTTTGGACTGAATAGGTTTTCTTTCCCTTTAGTCTTTAAGTGTCTTGGTTGTTCAATGCATGCGACTGCATTGTAGTGCGTATTGTTGTCTGTGTCCGTTGTTTACAGAGTGGTTGATTGTACTTTGTAGTATGTTGTTTGATTGGTGACGTATTGTATGTAAATATTGTGGAGTGTGCATTCTTGTGTATTGTTTTCGATCTTCCATTTTTGAGAATATAATATTTGTTTTGTTTATCAACTCTCGGCTCTGACTTGTTCTTTGGGCCACAACCGGCGTCCGCTGCCGCGCCAGAAAGGACCACTTCTAAATTGTCCACGCTTTCGTGGTGCGGTTCGGGGGGCCAATACTTCGGCCCTTGGAATTAGCCCGGCGATCGCCTCCCCGAATTAACGGGACCGGTGCGACAGCAGCAAACACCGACTTTTTTTCTTCTGAACGGGCAGAATTCCTTTTTTAATTTAGAGATATTTACACCAGTTGTTAATTGTTAAATAAAACGCCAGGCGTGCGCGGAAGGCGCAGCACAGTCACAGCGAAAGCTAGAAGAGCGGCCCTTCTGAACCTTTTCTGAACACTCGTTGAATAAATACTGCAATCACACATGCTTCATACTCATTAGGTCATTATTAATAAATTTATTTGGATAGTAGGCCGACATTCGCTATATGCTATTTTCCGTCATTCTTCTGAGAAGCGTAGTATCCGCTAAACGCTTGCAAAGAATTTTGTGCCGATTGTTCATGCAATGGCTGACGACGATGAGGAATTATGGCTGAAGTGGGTATGCTCCACAGTTAATAGGGGAACAAGAACAAGCTTTTGTGATGGGTCGGAGCATTGGACTGCCCACTCGTTACGCTATTCACATTATGCGACGACTGGTTGTACTTTATAAGTCGTATTTTAAATGCCTATAATTCGTTATAAAGCTTTATAAGTCGTGTTAACGCGATTGCTTTCCCGACATCAAGCCTGTCTAAGGCAAGTTTGACAACAAGTTACAAGCACCGGCGTAACTCAGTGGTAGAATGCTGGGCCGACACCCAGCGAACCCGCGTTAGAGCCCCACCATGTGTCATTGGTGCTAGGTTTTTTTTTATAATTTCCCGCGAGTTGGTTACTGACACCGGCGGCGGCGGCGGACAACTGCGCGTGACCCGATTTGTTGTCTCATAACAGCTTTCGCTGCTGTAAAAACTATCATCACAATCAACCGTCACTCGTTAGGTTCATCCTATTCTTTCTCTATCAGCACAACGAGAACACGTGCGCTGGTTTTACAGACTCTGAAGGGGAAACTCTGGTGGGTGAGAGAAAGAGTAAAAAGACAGAGAGAGAGATGTAGGAAGTGCCCCGGCACACTTTTATGCATGCGACATCGACCATCCAATAGCTTAATTTCTGATGGCCGTGTGTGTTCCACAACAGACTCGGCTGTTGACGCCTGCGTGCTCATGCCCGACAGTTGTTATAATCAGGCACGTTCCCAGACATGCTGGCATGGTTTGCGCAAATTAGTGTATATACGTGTAATGAAAATGCAACATAATACATAGAAAGGAGCGCGTGCGACAATGTACTTTAGGATATAAGGCTATGTTAAGCTCTGCTAGTGCGCATGGGTAGCCACGCGAGTTCCGATTCCTCCTCGCGAAGTGATATTTTTTCAAAGTATCTGGTGTGCTCATATCCGGCGAACACTCTGTGCTCGCTGTGTTCATTATTTCGGGAGGCGCCATATTCCGACTTCTATCGTGTTTCTTCCTCGTTCTAGGTTGTACCACAGGTATTTCCCATAGCTGTGCACCAACTGATGACGACGACGACGACGACGATGATGATGATGATGATGTATCCTCCAACATGACTCATTCCCTTTTTATTTATTTATTTATTTATTTATTTATTTATTTATTTATTTATTTATTTATTTATTTATTTATTTATCGATACTGCAGGCCAATTTACTGGCGCATGCCGGAGGAGCAAATACAATAATACAATGACAAGGCATTCACAAAAAGACTAATGATGCAAGAAGAAAGACGTTCTTCTTGGCCGATTTCCCTTTCAGGGAAATCAGCCAAGAATGAATTATATAATTTAGTGATACTTTTTCCATATACCCCAAAAAAATTTCGTACGTAAAACGGAAAGAGTGCAATAATTATTTTTCACTCGTTCAGATTAGACAGTATAGTTGTTATCTTGAACATAAATTAGCGTGAATAAACAAAAATCTTTTTTTATGTGAATGAGAAAGACAGAGAAAAAGGAAAGCCGGAAGATTGACCTAATATCGGCTTTCGGTTTGCTACCAATAGCACTGGGGGTGGGAAATAGGGGTAAGAAAGAGGGTGTAGAGAGAGAGAGAGAGAAAAAAAACGCACGTTCCCTCGGGAGAAGGGAAAACGCACACAGGAAGGGCCTTCTGGCTACAACCGTTCAGAAGGGCCAGTCGACCGTAAAAAGCGCAGTAACGCTTGCAGGGCCTTCTTCTGTGACGTTGCATCCTGTCGATATTGTAAAATTCTTTCCTCCGACAGAGGTTGATGATCTAATTCGCCGATTTCCTTGCGAAGACATAGTTGTTATCCACTATACTCAAGGCAGTCGCACAGGATACGCCGGATGGTTTCTCCGTTGCCACAGTGGTCACAGGCTGCGGTGTCGGCCATCCTTTATATGTTAATTTCAGAATAATGCTCACGCAAGTGTAGGAACCTAATTCCTAAAGTTTCATGAAGGCAAGTACAAACGGCATCAAGCGCGTCAATGGGGCTAAAGCCCAGATCCGAAGCACGGAAGGAAAGTATGTTCTCAATTGTGAAGTTCAGCCTCCAGGTTAGCGAATCGGATAACAAAAAGTAGTTTTATTAGTAATCTGTGTCAGCGACACGGCATGAAATAGTGCTCCACTGTTTCTGGTTCTGAACAAAGGTTGCATAAAGGTGATATCGCCAGACCAGCACTGTGCGAATAGAAATTAAACGGGGGGACACGACATCCTAATCTGGTTATTACGACTTCAAATGTTACATTCTTCTTCGTGTCTACCTCCCACTAAGTAACAAGAAAGGCTTAGATAAAGCTCAAGCCTTGTATTTAAGAGTGCAACGCGATAACTCTATCAGGCTGTAGTGGGTATCATCCATTGATGGGAAAAGAAGAAGAAAACACGCTCCAGGAACGAACGGAAGCAGCAAACCATTCCAAGGAACCAAAGTTTGGAAGCTCTCTCAGAAACGGTCCTGCCTAGGTAGGCCCCTTCAATTCGCACATCTTCCTCACTACACTGCTACATAAAGAAGTTTGCTTGCGTTTGCTGCAATGTCGGCGGAAGATGAAAAAGTACCCGTCGGACACCGTGCCATTCTGGGCACTGTCAGATTCCACCATATATACAGTCATATTTCCGAATGGTGGTATTTCTACGCCAGTAAGAGAGGCCGCACTATCGTTCAGGGTCAGTCAGAGTTGACCAATCGTGGAATGCGACAATAACCAGAGTACCAAAGGAGTCGCCCTAATGATTGTAGTCAGGCGAAAGCAGTTATTTGCTTATGTTGACGCTTTTGACACAGCTGATGTGTAGGATGGTATTTTTAACCCCCGTACGCGCTATAGTACCGCCGTGATATCTAGCGACACAGTGAAGCATGACTTGAAATATAAAAGGGGCGGCACCCCAAAGCAAGCTAAGACATACTAGATAGATGACAGCCTTTGTGTGACGAGTGTACTAACAACAGCGTCGAGCTCTTCTAGGAATGTAGCTTTTGCTGCATGATGAAGACATGAAACGCCTTCGAACGTACTTTCTGCGTCCGAGTGTGACCTGTGCTGTCTGTTCTGGGACACTGTGCAGTCGAACCTGGATGTATCGAATCTGAAGGGGATCACAACAGTGTTTTATACATGGGTAACTCCATATAAAAATATAATATATGGCGAAAATATATTCATAATAATTTTTACAAATTTTAATTATACATAGTATTTTCTGCTATGTGTCTTCGACTGTGTGCTGAGAATAATGACCTTACCGGTTGCATTATCTTACAGGCACCTGTCTCGCTGGCTTTCAAGACTGCGGGAGATATGGGCGCAGCGAGAAGCGTGGTGTCCTGCGTGCTTGGCGTGGTCCAGCTGCTGACCGCGTGCGTCAGCGCAGAGCCGGCCGTCGGCGATGTCATAGCGTCCGGCACCGCGGTCGCTGATCGACAGAACCGAAACGTCAACGAGTCTACGCTTCTTCAGGGGCATGCGGCACATGTTCACTCGGAACAGACCACACTACCTCGTTCCGAATACTGCTCCGTGAACTTCGAAAAAGACAGTAAGTTTGAGCACGTCGGTCGACTACTACGCGTGAATGGTTTATGCCACTGTCAGAAGTGTGCACATGGAAGGGGGGGGTGCAGGGGGACGCCCCCCATAATGATCTGAAGGAGGGCGCCAGTTCTGCTCCACACATTTACTAAGTCGGGCACTCCCGTCCTTTTTTTTTATTTTACTGCACATGGCTACGGCCGCACGCATGCACACAAGGGGGAAGCGGTGCGTATGCCCCCCACCTAATCCCCAGAGGGGGGGGGGGAGGCACAAAGTCGGCCTCATACGCTTACTCCGTTATGGCAACGCAGCTGGTTTTCTTCGACAATGCTGGTCAAAGTCTGTACGTGCGGTATTTCGAGAAGAGTTTACACTTCCCGCGTTTACTTTAACAATGCCAAGGTTGCATTGCAAGAACCACATCATTTATTATTATTTTTTTCATTTTTTCATCCAGTTTCTTTCGATTGTGAAGCATGTTGACCTTCGGGGTCGACCAGCCAGGGATCACGTGTTGCCCCCATACACCTCTCCCTCGTTTGATGGGTGAACCCTGCGCACACCTATGGCTATGGCTACACATGTTTGTTGACGAGGACCTCTGATGAACCCCTGACGAGGACCCCTGATGTTGCATTCAAAGTTCTTACTCTCCACCTTTAGTCCGCATTGCCGAGGACTAATGGCAGGCCTTCGTGAAGAGAGCGTCATTGCTTTATTTTCGTGTTGGCCCCTACTGTGCGGAGCTTTTCTTTTTTTTTTCGGATTCCAATAACGCAGCGTGTAACCTCCCCCCCTCCCCACACACACATGGGGAATCCTTCGCACGCATGTCGACAGTGCAGTTTTGGCAAAGAAAACGTTACAGTAGCACCAACGTTACAGGTTCATCACGTAGTGAACCACAAGTCAAGCAAAAAAAAAATGGCAGCATATCCACGGAGTGAATGATGGATAGTGGGGCGAAGCATCCGTCCGTCCATTCGTTCTTGCTTCCGTCCATCCTTGCGTGCGTCTCTGTGGCCGCCCGTGCGTCCATCCGCCCGTCCGTGCGTCCGCACGTTCATCTGTGCGTCCGTCCCTGCTTTCGTCCATGCATCCGCTCCTGCATCCGTCCATGCACTCAGTCCGCCCCTGCGTCCGTTCATGCGTCCATTCATGCATCTGTCTGTGTGTCCGTTCGTCCATCTCTTCAACACTCCAAGTACCACCATCTCGCGTCTTTTCATCATATATTCCTCCTATAGAAGCACCGCCATCCAGCGGACATTCCAAGGACTGAACGAGAGGAGGCACACGCACACTTTCTTACGGCTTGCGCTTTGTGTCTACTTCCCACCTTTAACCACCTCGAGTTCATGGTATATACTATAGTTCACTGTATTCGTGGCACTGCGGCCCAACGCTCGCTAAACCTTTCTAAAACCTAGGAGGTTACGCCCAGCGAGTATAACGTAGCAACCCTTTCTTGTCTTCTGTGCGTTGATGAACAATAAAAAATTCGCAGCGTGCGCGTTAACTAAAAGCCGAATTCCCCTGTCTCTCATTCCCCCTTAGCAGCCATTGGCATGTACATTGAGCACTATCTTTTATTGTTCAACAACGCACAGAAGAAATATCTCGCCGGCACCACCTTGCAGGTCAAAATGTTATACTTGTTACACACTACTACAACGGCTACGAGGGACGAATGGGTGCCGCTATAAGGAGCTTCGCCCCTAAAAGGAGCAGTGTCCTCTTTCCGCTTGCACTTGAAGATCACACGTTCGTTTGCAGATGTCGATGCTGTACACACAGGGCAAATGGAAAGAAACTCGAACTGCGCGGCAAGCTGTTATCATCGCACTCTGACTTTGGTGGCACTAAAAATATGCTATGTTCGGATACAACCTGAGAAATCTGCGGCATTTCTTCCTGAAAGGCGGATGTACACAAGCCTGCACCAATGGGGGCGCACACCAGAATGAGGTCATGAACCGAACGGCCGGTGACCCAGCCTATGGAGAGCACTGGCCAATACACGAAAGGAACTATTTCTTTAGTCGCGAAGGCTGTCGGCTTTTTATCGCCATCCAGGCAACAACAGCTTGAAAATAAGTCCTGAACAGCAGAAAATAAGGATGACGCATGTTTGCGTTTGTTTTTACCCCCTTTGTAGATATAGTAAATGGATTGGCCGCATACAGAAAAAGGAACAGGTAAACGATTCTTACCTTAAGCAATGCCAGAGCTGGTCAGTTGCTATATTGTTACCACGAGTGCTCACAGTATAACAATAATAATAGTCGCATGTAGACGGTTCGAGGAGTTTCGGCCATTTGAGGTTTTTGAACTTGCACCTAAATCTCTAGAATTTCTAGAATCTCTAGAACACGGGCCTTTAGAATTTCGCCTCAATAGAAATTCGGCCGCCACAGCTGTTATTCGATCCCGCGACCTTAGAGAACACACGATAGCACCGTGAAACTACCACGGCGAAGCCACAGTCATTGAATGAACCGTGTTCATGCGCTTCGCTGTGAGCGTGGCACACAGCTCATTCAGCAAGCAAATTTAAAAAAAAAGAATACTACTTGTTACTGAACAACTGTGTCACCCACAGCGGGCGACATGGTGAAGATTCGGAGGTTGGGCCCACCACTCTCGGTCTTGGAGAAAGCGATGCCGCACGTGATGCCCGGCGGTCGCTGGTTCCCGACCGGGTGCACGGCTCGGCATCGAGTGGCCATAGTGGTGCCCTACCGGGACCGGCTGAGCAACCTGCAAGCCTTCCTGCAACACATGCACCCGTTTCTCCAGAGCCAGCAGCTCGATTACGCCATATACCTCGTTGAGCAGGTGTGGACACCTTCTCTAGGAAAAGCACCACATGAGCGGTCACTGTATTGGCCTTCTGCATAAGAATGTTACGCCTCAAACTGTTCGAAACTTACGGATTGATGTGCAGAGTGATTACGAGAGTTCAGTGAGCGGGCCTGTTGGAACAAAAAAAATTTAGGCAGCTTCACTGTGTTAACACCATAAAAGCTGGCAAAATAGCGGAGATGGTGGTATCATATTGGCAGGCGTGAACGGCATAGGTACAAACAGGACCACGCACATTTTCCTGGTGCGCTCACAACCAAATGTTTTCACATATTTTTTTCTGTGTTATCTTTTCTATTTCTATTGGTTTCTCTTTTATTCTTTATTTTTCTTCCCTCAGCACATGTACTTTTGCCCGCAGACCTGCTTAATTTTTTTAGTAGACCAGCGGCAAATATTGTGGCGTGTCCCACTTCTGTGACGCATAACCACTTTGAAACTGCGAATGCTCCATAGAAGATAACCCTGAACAACCTTGGAAATTCCCTGAACAACTTGTTGGTATGGATGCAAAGCAGCGCGAAAAGCTAGGACGTGGAAAGAAGCGAGACATATACACAGCAGTAAAACTGCGATAATAGGCTATGGAATGTGCAAGGATATTTGCGCTATCATGAGTATTTGGTGCGTTATAACCTAAAAACAAAAATGGCGTTGTTTGAATGGGTTGAATTTTAATTGAATTGTTATAACATATGCACAACCACGTAGCACCCATTTTGTTATGCTGTGAATGCTGATAACTATGGGGCTATATCCGATCGCAGGAAAAAAAAACAATCCCCCTACCCCCTCCCCACTTTGTCGATATACTGTGGCTGTGTCCCTTTCCTCTTCCCTCGGCCAACGCCTACGGTCCCACTGTTATAAGACCGTTATACTTGTGACCCAAGCCGGGGTACTTTAGTTTACTTCTTTAGATGCAAAGCAGCTTAGAGTAGAGCTCAATTCGGTGTTCGGCGTGACCACCCTTACTGCGCATGCGCGTCCGCTCCCTTTCTCTCTCCACTCCTATTCTACCTCTTCTCTCGCCTTGCAATGACGACGAAGGGAGCGTCTGCTAACCTATACTCTCGCTCCTTCTCTCTCACCTAGGCATTCCTCCCCGCGGCGTTTACATCCACATTGCGCATGCGCGTCCCCTCTACATCCCTCTCCTCTCCTACGTTTCCCCTCTCTCACCTTGCAACGCCGATGCAGGCAGCGTCTTCTAGCGAGCTTCATTGAAAAAAATCACAGCATATCCACGGAGTGAGTGACGATGAGTGGGGCGAAGCGTCCGTCTGTTCGGCCGTCCGTCCGTCAACAATACGAAATCGTGCGTCCATCGATCCATCAACACGAAATCGTCTATCTGCCTGTCCATTTATTAACTATACAAAAACTACTAAAGTCACCTAGTGATATTATTTTTAAGGACATATACACATAACGCCATCTATTCAGCAACTGATAAACTAGAGGTGGCTACATACTACTACTACTACTACTACTACTACTACTACTACTACTACTACTACTACTACTACTACTACTACTACTACTACTACTACAGAAGAAGGAACAACCCGCACCCTAAGCAGCGGCACTCCTAATACCGGCAGTTCACGTTGCGCAACTGTTCACTGGTGTATACAGGGTGTCCCTCGTAACTTGAGCCAGACTTCGAAAATATGCCGGAACACTCAATTACGACACGAGCAATTGTATGTTGCTCACCGTTGCCTGGAGTTAGTCAGGCTATTTTTTGTGTTCTTAAACATTCTTTAATTATTGATCGATATGTATGGTTTAACGTCCCAAAACCACCATATGATTATGAGAGACGCCGTAGTGGAGGGCTCCGGAAATTTCGACCACCTGGTGTTCTTTAACATGCACCCAAATCTGAACACACGGGCCTACAACATTTCCGCCTCTATCGGAAATGCAGCCGCCGCAGCCGGGATTTGAGCCCGCGACCCGCGGGTCAGCAGCCGAGTACCTTAGCCACTAGACCACCGCAGCGAAGCCATTCTTTGATTAGATATGTTTAATAACTAACATTCCAAGAAACGAAGATAGATAAAAAATTGCCATGAGAAAGTTGTTGATCGGTTTGAAAAACGTACGATTAGACAGTTTTGAACTTTATATCTGTTAGATATTAGTGTTTTTTCTGCTAATTACAAATGCCCGTGATATACAAAAAAATACCACGTGACAAACCCGCTCGTGCGCCAGTGCGCGCAATGATTCTAGTGCTCCCTAATGTTCCTGTACGAACGAACATAGCATTTGCCCCATTGTGCTGTCTCGGCAGGGCCGCAACGATGGTGGTGGCTTTACGATGAACACGTTTTGCTATCGGCCACAAAAACGATAACCGGTGTGACTGCTTATTGCTGTCATAAACCGGGGCGAGGGAAGCGTGTCGTTCGTACGCGGAACATTAGGGAACACTAGAATCATCGTGCGCGTTGACGCGCAAGCGGGTTTGTCACGTGGTATTTTTTTGTATTTCGCGGGCATTTGCAATTAGTGGAAAAACACTGGTACCTAACAGATATAAAGTTCAATACTGTCTAATTGGACGTTTTGCAAACCGATATACAACTTTCTCATTGAAATTTTTTATCTATCTTCGTTTCTCGAAAAGTTAGTTTAAAAACATATCTAATTCAACAATATTTGAGAATACAAAAAAAATAGTCTGAATAACTCCAAGCAACAGTGAGTAACATGCATTTGGTCGCGTCGTAATTACGTGTTCCGGCATATTTTTAAACTCTGGGTCAAGTTACGTGGGACACCCTGTATAGGTACTGGATCTTGACTTCCAAGGTAGTTCTGGTGGGAGATTTTTCCTGTGGCATTGTTGAACAATAAAAAAAAAACATGCTTGATCCCTCCATCATGTACAGCAATCGGTAAAACACAAACGTAAAACGTGTCCTTAGAGAAGTAGTTTATTGCTTACTGTACATTTATACAGGGTGTCCCACATAACTTGAGCCAAGAATTTGATAGTGAAAGGCACTTAGGAAGCGAATTGAACCAAACGGATACTACTCGCACTAACCCGTAAGTACTCAGGCTATTTTTTATTTCTCCCCATACTAATTAATACTTCATAATTACCTATTTTAATTATGGTCTGAAAACCCAAAATATGAACACTGAGATGTAGAGCACTTTCAGAAACCACCGACTAAATTGTTTCCTGTACGATACGTCTCACACTGTTATTTTTTCCACGTTGTAAACAAATCCCGCGAAACGTGAAAATAAGCCATGTGACGGACCGCGAGCGCACTGCTATAGTGGTGTTATAGGCTTTCTTTACAACGCGGAAAAAATAACAGCGCTAGACTTATCGTACAGGAAACAATTTTGTCGGTGGTTTCTGAACGTGCTCTACATCTCAGTGTTCATATTTTGGATTTCGAACCCATACTTAAAAATGGGTAAGTAAAATTTTAAATTAATTAGTAAGGGGAGAAATAAAAAATAGTCTGGGTACCTACAGGCTAGTGGGAGTAGAACGCGTTTAATCCAATTCGCTACTGAAGTGCCTTTCATTTGCGAATTCTTTGCTCAAGTTATGTGGGACACCCTGTATTGGAGAGCTTGCTAGATCTATTGGAGTGTGATAGCTATAACATCGCTCAACGTGGGTGAATCCACGTTAACGCTCAGTCACACATCTCCATCCTGACGACTAACATCCATCATTAATGATTGAAAGAATAACCCTTGTCGCCATAGGTGAGTGCGGAACCAGAGAAGCGATGTGACAGGCCGAAGAACGCTACTGATTGGACGCCGAACTTGGGCTGAGGTCGCTAACTAACGTTGGAGTTATTGAACGTCACGGCCCTGTCATCGTGCGTATTTTTTCAACGTCACTTTCATGACGGAAACACGTCATTGAAGTCTTGGTGCCTCGCACTTTCATGTTAAAATTCGCAGCGTGCGCGTTAACTAAAAGCGGACTGTGCGCCTGTGTCTAATCAGAGTCATCTGTCTCTCGTCACCCATTAACAGCAATTGGCATGTTCTAGTAAGAATAATCTATCCATCCCTGCGTAGTTTGCGCCTCCCCAAGTAACGTCGTCGCCAGTGTAAGCGTTAGCGAGCGCTACTTCGCATCTACACATGGTTCCCCTTAGTGAGAGATGGTGTGATCTTCTTTCTTTTCGCCACGCATAAGTGTATGCATGTTGTCAGTACAAGACGTCGCGCAGGCTTATAATAATAAGCTTCGGAGTGGGTATACTGCGGTACGCTAACAATACGCAGTTTAATGTTTCGACGCCGTTTCCACCCAATACTCCCGTATTGTGTCCTGTATAGTGCCATGTTTCCAGGCGTCCCGCTCTGTTTCCGGATAATAGTGTGACAGCACGCCAATCGCTGCTCTACGCGTTAGTGTTCACTGAAACGTGGCGCACTATTTCATGCAGAACGGCACGGGAGACTTCAATCGCGCGAAGCTGCTCAACGTGGGCTACGACATTGCCAAGGCAATGGACGACCACAACTGCTTCATCTTCCACGACGTAGATTTGCTGCCGGAGAACAGGCGCAACGAGTACGCTTGCAAGGACGAAGGGCCGTTCCACATGTCCGCTTGCACCGACATCATGAAATACAAGTGAGCTACGCACCTTGTCAGGGAAGGCACTTTGGGCGCCGCCATAGTCCTCTATAGGCTACCGTTTTTAGAACTAGTTCTAAAACGTTTTAGAAAAGTTCTAGAAACCCCCCCAAAAGTGCACTGCCGAGGCTGTGACGTCGGTTTTTGTACTCCCGGTCAACAGCCTCTGGAGAGGAGGAAATCTCTATTTCTGTTGAAAAGGCTATATTGACGACTCAAGGTCGATGCTAAGTATTTTATGAGAGAGGGCTGCTGCTCATTGTGTATACCCTTGACCGCATGCAGGCCGTTCTACGAGACAATCTTTGGAGGAGCGAGTGCCGTGCGCAGCGACCACATGGAGAAGGTCAACGGCTTCTCAAACGTGTTCTGGGGATGGGGCGGCGAAGACGACGACATGTCCATCAGGTACTTTAAGGAAGATCGAACGCCGCCATGACAGTGTGACGAGTACGACGTGTGCCCGATGGGAGTCTAGGCGCCATCCAGCGTGAATCAATAATTTAAGGAAGAAGTCTTAAATAGGCGGCAGCGGCTTCTCCAGGAATTAGGTTTTTCGACGTACGTTGCTGAATAGTATTCACATAATTTTCCTCGCCAATCGCGATTAATAACGCTTTTGTCAGGAAAGTTAGACAGATGGCACTGGTGGCATTGGTGACAAGCATTTTTTTCCCCCTGAGATGCGGTCACTATGTGTTAATACCTTAACGTGAAACAAGAACTGTACAACAGAATTTTAGTGGTTCTACAGATCGGTATCGAATTATTTCGCTAAACCTACATAAATATCTCCCATGGATGACATATGGCAAAGGCATTCTTTAAAATGGCAATGGTAGCTGACATTTTGCTCTATGAAGGTACAGAATGGCTCTATTACCACCGCATGCGTCGCCTTGTCTGGTTTGCCGCACAGTCTTGTGGAGTTTCGTGCACAATCTTGAGGAGTCATTTGAGCAGAGTGAGTATTTTCGCCGCGTTATCCGTTTTGCGAGACCTTAGAAGAACCGTGGTAAGCAAATGGGGCTTGTTCAATTTCTTATTGAGAACCAACAGATAATGAAGTCAATGAAGGTATGGGGGACGCCAATCGTGCTAGCGGTCTTAACTGTATTGTAGCAATTACTACAAAAAAATGTGAAGGAAATAAAGTGGACGCGTCTGCAGGTTAGGTCCTTGCCGGCGGCAAGCTTTTTCCCATGCTTAACTAGGCAATTTCTTATACCATATTTACTAAAATGCAAACTAAAACAGCAAACGCGTCCCCTGTACTTTTTTTGAATGTTACCTGTTGGTGGTTTTCATTAAGGTCGTATCGAACAAAGAAACGGTCGTACGAAATTCTCTTCGTTTGCCCGATTTCCGTGACACATACCTGCGATATAGGGATGACTTCTCACCGACACCCGTTTTGTCCAGCTCTACAAAAAAAGTGTTCTTTTATAATACTCAACAGGAGCGGCGCTCGCGGTAGGCACGGGGGGGGGGGGGGGGGGGGCATGGCGCTTTGGGATCGGAGGCTGCCCGGCCTCATTCCCCCCTTTCCATGCCTCCTAAGAGCAAACATAGTAAAAAAAAATGGATGGGTTGCCCACCTTCCTGCACCACGAACTCATATGCCTTGCCCCCCCCCCCCCACCCTTTCTATTAAAAAAATCCTGGCGCCACACTTGATGATCAAACACGTTTTCATTTTTAAAGGCCCATCGGCATGGACATCGGCAGCTTTATATATATATATATATATATATATATATATATATATATATATATATATATATATATATATATATACATATATATATATATATAAGGGGGTGCCAGCCAACGTTGTGCCTCGGCTTTGGGAGGGGTGGGAAGCTGATATAGCTTAAAGGGACACTGAAAGGGTTTTGCATTCGCGAACTTATTGTAAATCCGGTATCTTCCCCAACATGCCTACGAACGCTTTTTCCGCGACGTTATATTAACAACGGCGCTCTCAGCAAGCATACTTTGACCGAGGGAACGGCCCCTGGAGCGCAGGGGAGGAGCACGGGAGAGCGAGACACGTGGGGAGGTGACGTCACCTTCGGGATCGAGCTGGGCCGCAAGGGCCGTTCAGCCTATTGGCTTCGGTTTTGTGCCTCGTTTCTACTGCCTAGCAAAGCATCAGTTCTGCCAATTCGTAGGGATGTCTTGTTATTGCACCGTTCGTTTTTTTCTGTTTGAAGATTTTTGCCATTTGACATGCGCTAGTTGTGTTTGTGCGGGGTTGAAGTGGCCTCAAGATGCTGAACTACTGCGCGGCTTATGGCTGACGCAGCACTTTCACTAGCGACAAGCTCGCTTTTAAGTTTTCACAAGTTTCTTCCAGATCAGAAGATAGCTGCAAAATGGGTCATTGAAGTCAAAAGACTTCAAACTTACAAGAGACAGTGTGCTGTGCTCCAAGTACTTCCGTGACGGCCACTACGTATCAAGCCCCACTCTCATGCAGTCGCTAGGATTGACCAACGTCTCCTCTATTTTATCAATGCCAGCCGGATTCACCCGATCCAGCCGTTCACCAGTCTCTCCTCGAGCCATTTTCTGCTCTCTCCCATCGCCTATATCCTTCGCGTGTGCTTTGCGGTCACAGGGGAGAAAACCCTTCATGTATAGTATACCTCACGGACGTAAATCATATGAAGTCATTTCTTGTTCATTTGTATACAGATCCGTGGGGCGGCGTCTTGCATTACTCGTTCACAATATTTGGCGGTCACGCTGGCTCTGTAAAAGATGAGTTGTTTCGAGATAGCGTGGCGCCGTTCGTGGCACTATGCGGGCAACCAATGGGGAATCATCACTACAACGATACTGCATGCGCTGCACTGTGATGCGCTGGCGGCATTACTTCGAGCCACAAAGAAGGATCCCGAAAAAAAAAAACTAACAAATCTGACAGTCGTATGATATTGGAGTGGGAAACATGTCTATCGTATCTCCGGGCGAAATCACGTGGAAGCACGTGTGACGCAAGCAGCGCTACCTATAGTGTTACTGTAACTCTAGCGCTATCCATCATGTAGCGTCGCATCACGACCACTCCCTTAGCTATAAGGCGGACGACGGCTCCCTTTGAGAAGCGCTAGTTTGCACTGGCATTCAAAAAAATTATGGAGGCAGTGGATTTACGATCAGGTGTCTGCGATTGAACAGCGAAGCGGTTCCTTCTGTGTTTCCGCATCTGAGGAAGTCCTCGTCGCCCCCACAACTTGTCTTCGCGAAAAGAACTCGGGCAAGGCTGTAAGGCTACTTATGTTCAACAGCAGCGCGTAGTTAGCTGGCGAGCACGCACTAACCGCAGCTGTGCTCAGCTCACTGTGCTGCCTCACTTCCGGGACGCTCACTTCGAATCTCTACGTAAGCCCCACCGCGGTGGTCTATAATGGCTAAGGTACTCGGCTGCTGACCCGCAGGAAGCGGGATCAAATCCCGGCTGCGGCAGCTGCATTTCCGATAGAGGCGGAAATGTTGTAGGCCTGTGTGTTCAGATTTGGATGCGCGTTAAAGAACCCCAGGTGGTCTAAATTTCCGGAGCCCTCCACTACGGCGTCTCTCATAATCATATGGTGGTTTTGGAACGTTAAACCCCACATATCAATGTACGTAACGCGCGAATCGCGAGCCGTCACGCCTGCAGACACCGTTCATCGCGGTTTCGCTCGATCTGGGACCTATATAGTGAGCCGCGATCTTGCTGTTGCCGCAACGGCTTGCTATCGAAGCCTCTAAGAATATTTATCAGAGTCAGCCTTGATCGCCAACGAAAGTGACCGTGTAACAAGGGCGCTTCATTTCCATTTCAACTCGGGTCATATTTTTCGATATGAATCCAAAACCAGCTATGCTATACATACGCCACAATCACTCATACGATGATCTAAACATAAATCACTACCGCGACATTAATTCTCTGCCGAATGCCTCCAGATCGAGCAAAATCGTAGTCCAACATGCCCACGTAGCAGCGCTTGATCTAAGCATTTCTCGATTTCACTCATTGCTTGTGTGACAGATATGATAACAGTGAGTACTTCACAATGCGCATATTGTAAACCAACATACCACTGGTACCTAACGTGTTCATGCCCCTATAGCTTTCTCGTTCAGAAGCCTGCGGCCTGTACAACATTGTTCTGCAGCTTACAACCTACACCGTGCTGAATGGGGCTCGCCACGGCAGCAGTGCGCTGATTGATTTATGCAGACGTGCTACATATCAGTATATTAAAATGAAGGTTCAACACACTGCACAGAATGGGGGCAGCAAAATAATATCCCAGCATGGATGTTCAGGCACGTCTTGTTTTCTATGTATCTCCATCTTTCCCCATTTGAACGAAGTGCGTTTGCATGAGCACCTGCGGCGAAAACGCGCGTACACACTTGCACGCAGCGTCGAAATCGGTTAGTCTACCCAACAGTCACATGCTTCTAACGCATCCAATATGCAGCTTGCATTTTCACACACTATCACTGTAGTACTAGCCAGAATTTAGAAAAAAAAAAACGACGGTATAGTAAACAGAACTGCAACATATCAGCCAAGCTATCCATGTGCAAGCTTGCAGCGCAGTTCAGAGCACGTCATCATTGCGGCAAAGAACGGCACTTGCGTGGCCTTTTCTTTTTTTGTTCCCACGGTATCGCACTGAATCATCGCATGCTTCTTGCCCGCTGTGAAGTGCGATACCGAGTGAAGCAATAAAGCTGCACTCTGAGCAGTGAAATCCACAAACAGCTGCTGTTTCTGCACGATGCACGCGCGTGCCGATATGCGGCTAAAAACTATAGTGCCGATGCTGCTGTTCCTTATCGAATTTTATATCCACGCTTGAACGCAGCATTCATATTAGTTTAATTTATTAGAGTGAAATTAAGCAATGACATGCATCTTAAACGTACCAGTCTGCTTCCGACGCGGGAGAAGGGGGCTGGTTGGGACTCGCTTTCCTGTGCCGCATCATCGGTGCTGAGATCATCTTGTGTTGTCTCTCGTAGTGTCGATAGGGTCGAACATGTACGGTCCACTGCCAGTGCATGGCCGGTGTAAGGTCCCTAGATGAAACTTAGGCCGGTGGTCTCCAGTGCGCAAACTGCTGGCGAGATTTCGAAATGCGGCGCATGCGCATCGGTTTAACAAGGTGCTGCGTGCCACGCGTCGTCTGCTACTTATCTGCCTATGCACTCGTCTGGCGCTGGTGAGCCATGACCCTTCGCCCTTTAAGTTTTCGCACTGAAAATTAACTGATACCAGCTCGGCCTTCTAGTTCTTCAATAAGCCAATACTTCATGGCCGCAAAGGCGAACTCAGAATGTTCGCTGCATCAAACTTCAATAGATTTATCTTCTAATAAAGGCTAGCAGTTCATTGCAGCGAGCAGTATGTGAAAATTGAGCAGAACTGCGGACACAATTAAAGCCATAATTTTTTTATGCTTGCTGGAAATCCGACAAGCGGCAGGCAGAGTGACAGCTAGATGACAGCCGCTATTACGAATCTATGCGTATGCGCCACATTTACAAATCTCGCCGGCAGGTAGCGCCGCGCGGCTCACCGGCCACGAGTTCACGTGTTCCCTCTAACAGCGCACCCTACTGTACAGCCAAATCCTTGCGACTTCCATAGTTCCCTATACTAACAACAACTATCAGATTTGAACAGATAAACACGGTATCGCCTGCCGGCGAGTGCAGTCAGCTGACCTCGCCGTCCCGAACGTGATGTCAAGAAGCTTTGACCAATCACAGGAGACTGGCGATGCTCGTTGAGGCGCTTGTTGCCAGTTTTCGGCCAAGTAAAATGATTTGCGTTGGGTTACGCAAATTTTGGACTCGAGTTTCGAGTTGGCTATATGAAATTATGTATCATGGCACCATAACCTCGTTTTTATAAAAAACGAGAGTACCTCAGTGTCTCTCGGACACTGAAGTATACTAGAACGTGTCTCTGGGGAAAATTTTTAGTGTTGCTTGAGAGGGGGGGGGGGGGGGGGCAAGTGCCCCTTTTCATTTTCACCCCCTCCCCTGCCGACGCCCATGCCGTTCAGCGACCACAGTGAAGATCCCAACTCTACATACCACAGGCCTTCTAGAAGCAAGCTTTATACAAATTAATGTACATCAGTCTCAGAAGATTTTCAATTTTGATTTGTTATATATCGGCGCAGTAGAGCTGGGTTTTACTTATTTCAGGCTGCGGTTCAGCGGCTTCAACATCGTGCGTAATAATTGCACTGTCGGCCGGTACACCGCGCTCAGACATGGCACCCAGCGCCCAAATCCCAAACGGTAAGTAGTGAAGGAGTGGGATGCGCCTGCTTTTGCGTGTAAGAGCCAGCCTTAGTCACGAGAATCGCGGCTAAGGATCACTCGTAGTCTTGTGATTAAAAGCGATTCATCAGGGTGTTTGGAAAAAGTCCCGGATTCCTGCCCATCTTGAATGCGCGTTTCCATAAACAAGGCGTCAGGCATACTGGTATGGACTCAAAGTAGAATAGCTTCGCCATATAGATCCCCGGATTTACAAACAATTGCAATCGTGCAATAGTATACTGTGACGTGGACAAATCCGAGACGGGCTGGGCTAAATACCTTATGCATTGCTCTAAACTCTAAAACATATCACAAATTTCAAGCGAGGCAATTTCCTATTTATAGCTCGCCACAAGCTTACCACGACATTCTATCTGCAACTGCGATATGCGTTTGTTGCGGGATTCCGAATGACATCGTGCCTCAATTTTTTTCAAGCTTGCAAATTTCTACAATGTTTCATTTGAAATTCCACAAGATAAATAAACATTTCAATTCTAGTCACAAGAATCTGTCTACTCAGCATCTCATAAAAGGGTTTATGATGTAAATCTGCTTGAACAATGAAATCTGTGGGCCCCAAACAAATGCTTTTCCTTGAGGTTGAAAATGATAAGCACAACGTGGCCAACTTAAAAAAAAAATTGTTTAGAAAAAAGAAAAAAAAAACGTTGATTGAGTTAGCTTTAGCAAGATTCTTGCAGGCAAATCAAAATTTCTAATCTATAAATTTTCTGGGATGAGGGTTAAGTAATGTACACAGGTGTGTTGAGTAAGCCTTTCAGTTATCACTGTGTGAATGGAATAGCTGCAAGAGCACATTATATTGAAGTAGTTCCCCCTTAAGAAGCTCTATATTAAATAATGAGTATCCAAGCCTCTCTTTATATGTTTCCTGCCACGAAGAAACAATCAGTGTCGACTTGGGGAGGGGAGGGGTGTCCTGGAAAAATGCAGAGAGCACAGAACTGCCACCATGCGTTTACTGAAATGGAAGCACACTTTTTAAGACAAATTCACAATGGCAACTGGCAGAAAAGTTTGCCTCTATTATGTGACTGACTAAAACTGCTGCTTGGTGAGTTGGTTGATGATTATTTAGACAGATTGATCAGTGCAAAAAAAAGGCGGAACTTTTTGAGAAGAAACACACAGCGCTGTGTGTTTCTTCCCAAAAAACAGCGTTGTGCGAGTGTTTCTTCTCCAAAAGTTCCGTATTTTTTTGCGCTGATAAATCAGTCTAAATATGCGAGTGACATTGAATTTGCTTCCATGTGAATGTTTTAATTAATTTATCAAAATATCTGATCTGCAAGCAAATGTTTCATAAACTGCAAATACGTGTGACCACCATACCTAGAAGTCTATTTCAGCTGCAAGATTACAGAACTTCAGTGCATCTCCCAATGTGCGTGCCTTGTAAATCAAACTTAAGGAAAATGCATCATGATCATGCTAGCTACAAAATCAGCTAAAGCAAGACATTGTTCCAATGCAAAACTGGACAGCAGTACGATGCATACCTAAACTAGTTGACCTCATAATTTCCTTTATTACTTATCAACAAATCAGTGTTCAAGCATTAACCATTGCTGTTGTACTGTTTGATGGTGTACTACTTACTTATATTGAAACTTTTCCTCTTTTTTTTCTCATTTTCCAGAATGAGACTGATCAGACGGTCCTTCTTTCGCATATACAAGGATGGCCTGAACACACTCAAGTACAGGGTGCTTGACATCGTCTTCAAAAAGCTATTTACCTACATCAAGGTTGACTTGTTTCAGAAAGTACTCACCAAGCCAACCGAATGATTGCGATTTTTACTGGTGCTGCGAGTGCAACTATTATACAAAAATTTGTGAATTGGTGCACATTGCACAACACTTATGCGGCAATAACTTTTGTAACCCTTGTTACTTACTATTATTATTAAACTAACATTTTTATCGAGAATGTTATACATTGTCACCTAGTAACTAAGTGAAGAATGGATCGATCGCCTCGCACAGACATGACCGACAGCACTTTTCAGCATATGCATAATAAAATAGTTTGTCTTACTAGTGTGCTATAGCAGTAACATAGTCTCTCGCACACAGTAAAATGGAAATACAAGAACCAAGACGGACCAAACACTAGGGACTTGTCACTAGCACTCAAGAACCGTGTTAGCTACTTTTGCAACAAACTAATACTACTCTAACAAAAGCACCTGGGAGAACAAGCCAGTGCTGTAGAGTGTTTACCCAGGATATTTTTTGCTCTAGAGCAATAGTTAGCGTCGCCATTATTAAAAAAAATTGTTTTCTTGATTTCAAAACACTTCCAATGCAGTAGAAATCTGGGTTCTTACTGCCACTTGCAAAGAAAGCATATATCGAATTGAAAGTAGATTTGAACAAAATCCGCCAACAAACCTTCAAATGACGAGACCCATTCCACTTGAGTGACAAAATACAAGAAGAGCCTTTATTTCTTTGCCTCAAATAATGCTAAAATTTCGTACAGCAACAATAACACAGTTATTGTCATCATATGTAACAATAACACAGTTGTTACATAGAATGACATAGTCATTTTATGTAACAACATAGGATGACTATCAAGAGAATGCTACTACATTTCACGTTACTACGCACAGCTGGTCCCTTCCCATGACTTGGCAGCATGATAATAAGATGTGTAAAAAAACTAATGCAACCCTTTTAAGCATCACAAAAGGAGTGTCCATTGAAATTACAGCTGTAACACATTTGCTGCACTTTCAGTGATTAAGAACATGCATAAGCAGCAGACATTTGAAATGTTTTCCAGTGTTTTTTGAGTAGAACACAAGTATGGCATACCCAAACAAACTCTCCAACTATTGGAATGCGCACAGATTGTGAGTGGGAAAAGTATGGGCAGTTTTAAGGCGAAAACGTTAAAGAACTCGTTTCGCAGAAATTCCGGCATCGACGTCGATGAGGGCATTGTAGGTTAAGAGTGAAAAATTACCATCTTGTGCGTGACCGAAAAATAGAGAAAGATCAAATAAAAAAAATTAATAAAAAATTCTGGATCTGAGTCAGAATAGAAGTCGGGTCGTTAGCGTGGCAAGCGGGTGTTCCATCTCACAGCCACACATCTACTACTGAATACAGTGAAAATAACTTCCTCTGCTTGGAAACGCAGTGAAAGTAACTTTAATGCTTTACAAACACACACGTCCTTCACAATATAATATGAAATATTGCAGTAATATTGCGTGGTATAAGCGTACATTGTCATCTGGAATCAGAACATGTAATTACCATAATGACTTCATGGTTTATAGCCAGTCACCCACTACAAGGTGCACACACATTACTGCACCTATTCCCTTATGGCCTTAAGGTGCATAGCAAGTTCGAAAATATTTCGGGCAGTAAGTGCTTGAAGTACACACTAGAGACAGGATATCACTGTTGCGTTCAACTGTTAAAGGAGAAGCTTAAAAGTACCCCAATTTTTGATGTTGAAACCAATGCTGAAAACTCGGCTAATGGCTGTTGTGATGTGGCTTCAGACCCCTAACTTGATCGTTACATTGAATACTTTTCTATACGTTGCCTGTTTTTCTTTAATACTCAATGTAGTGTTCGGGCAGCAGCTTCAACAGGACAGTATACTGGTACAAGTATAGTTCTTGTTTCTAGCGCTGTGGAACCTTGGTCTCATAGATAAGCAGCATTGTAATAGGAGCAATCGTCAAGAAGCAGCAGTGGGTAAGTGCAACGCACTCAGACCTGATAATGATATTGATGAAAGCAAAGGTGGGTCTCCATATTGTAAGCAATACAGAGTCATATAGTACACAGACTCAAAGGCCATCATGATTACATTACATGTACAGACAGTGTCAATGTCAGGTTGCAAAAAAAAAAAATGCCCCTGGTAATCTTGTTAAAGCTAGGCGGCATCGGGCAAAAAAAATTTATACAGATGGCATTGGTGTGACAAATATATTTTGCATTGTTGAAGCGATACATTTTCAATCTACTTTGCCATATTTTTCAGTAATATTGAGGTTCAACGTATATCAACAAGCCACCGAAGTTGTCCACCAAAGCGTGGGTGTGGAACAGCTCTGACTAACGGAACAAGGGGGGCTTTCCTGAATGCAAATCTAGAACCAATGATGCAGTTAAATCATGTTACAAAGTGTAAAGTGGCATGTTATGTAGAAACGAAAAAACATGGCTGAAGGCTCTGAATGATTTTGTCCCCAAAGAGTGATGCTCGAGCACTGTACCACATGTGCTGCAAAATGGCCAAGATCTCCCTACAAAATTCTGACACAGCAAGCTGAAATACGCCAATTGATAATAGTTTGTACAGACAGAGAGGCACTTCAATGAAGGGCTCTGGATTGTATACGAGCATCTGAAACTACTTGAATGTTGACATAAGGTTTGCTGTGCAGACATTTGTGCACACCGAACCTATAAAGAATGGGTCACCATGTCTGCAAAACATACCTCTCACTAGAAAGGAAGCGGCTGCAGCTTTGCTACACACACAATACAAATGGAAGTTAAGTTGTTGAAAGGACAGGTGTGAATGGATGGATGGAAATACAATGTGACATGCAGGTTGCCTTCACAGAGCTACTAAGTGCCTCAGACATGCCAGCCAAGGTTTCGAAAGCTGAACCTGTCTTTGTCAAATGTGCATTAATAATATGTAGCGGTTCATGCCTTAAAACCATGATATGATTACAAGTGACGGTGCAGTGGACGACTCCAAAAATTTTGACCATCTGGTGTTATTTAACCCACACTGACATAGCACAGTGCACAGGCTTGTACCATTTCGCCTCCACCGAAATGCGACCACTGCAGTTGGGATTGAACCAGCTACCTCCGGGTCAGCAGCCAAGCACTCTAGCCACTGATCCGCCGAGGCAGAGTTGCCAAAGGTGCATTGTGAACTGTCGCGAGTGATTTGAAATGGTTAGTCAGTGATGTGACGTCACATCGTGCTACTATCACAGTCTTCTTCATGTGCAAGGAAGAAGCTGGAGAAGGAATTAGCATGGCCATTTTATCCCTGTGAGGACTGTAGTTGGTGAATAAGGGTCTTAAAAATTAAAAAAAAATCTGCAGATCCCACGTACCTGGGAATCGACGTTATGCGAACCATGCGGAGAGAAGGTGACTGTGTCGCAATTTTTTTTATTGAGCGAGACGTCATGAAATGACGCGAAATATATGTACAAATGTTGCACGCACAGTCATATGTTGAAGAGTTGCAGATGTTTATATAAGCAGTTGTTTGCAGTTGCGCAACGATGCCAACTTGAACATGCGTATTAGCAACACCAGAAGCTGATATGAAACGCTATGTTCGTGAGGATGCTGGCCCTGAACACCGATATATAAATCAACTTCAGCGCATGACAACTAGACACAATTGACTTTAACCCAATGTGACAGCTGCATCAAAGGAGTACATATGTAATGTTTATAAAATTGGGCAGGCAGCACTGCAACCACTAGTGACGTTTCACGAAGATTAGAGTCTATTTGAAAAAGGGTTCCGAGACCTGGTGAGCTCTGCGGTACAATGCTTCGTTGCCACGCTTGGGTTCGATTCCACCTGGCACTCTGACATTTATTCTTTGCATTCGTCGGGTCTACGCTACCAATGTCGAGTATTTTTAACACTCGCACGTTAAAATTGCCCATGTATGTTCTTATCCATCGTTCCTGGGTGTCAATCACCTGCAATTGATTGACTAAGTGTCCATCACCTGTGGCACATACCCACATACCAGCGGCACGTACCCACCTATGGGTATTTGGCACTGTCTGGTGGGAAGTGTTTGACGACGTATTTGGCGGGATTGTGACATTATTCATGTCTTGACCAACGCGTCATATTTGTCGAACAATCTTACCCTCCCAAGCTAATTTTCGTTCACCCCAAGTTAAGGGGGTGGTCACGAGAGCACTCAAATGTAAGCGGCTAGATAGATAGATTGATACGCTCAAAGTTGCCGAAGTTCGCTAAGAAATGCTTCGCATTCAAAAAGAGAGAGAGATAAAAAAACAAGGCTGAGAGGTGACAGCAGTCTTAGAACTTAAATGATCACAAAGATATGGGACAAAAAAAAAAGGAATGTTAAGAGGGGAAATGATTGGGAGGAGGGTGTAGCCTTGCTCTGGGAAAATCAGTGTTGACCGCCTCCTGAAAAGTCTGGGAGTTGGAAGGTATGTGTACGACTTCAGAAACACTCTGCCAAGCACTACTGCGGCTTCAAGCCTGCCATTGCACGGAAAATCCTCTATGGCTTATGACATGTTCAGATGGTCACTTGAGAGTGCTCAGCCTGTGTTTAAAAGTGGCAAACTAAACAGCTTCAATGCTGTACAGTGAGAACAACCCAGTATGCAAGTCGTTTTTGTCGTTCTTTTTCATGCGATAGCCCTAATATTTTTAGCAGTGATGCTTAGTTCCTGTTTGAACGTGACAGCGTTGTAAATAAAAGTCTCCTTTAACTACCTCGACAGAATCGAGCCCTTGTGTGGGATATGGCGTGGAGCAGCCTTGGAAGGACTCAATTATGTCGAGGTAGTTAAAAGAGACTTTTATTTACACGCATGAAACCATTGAGACCCTGCTACTACTCTCATGACTCCGTTTCACCTCTCTTGCTTGCTGGCGCTTCTTCTTGCTCATCTGATGGTTTGCCAGCGCTCCCGATGGATTCAACATTCCCGGCTGTGCAGTGAAGTTGGTTTCACAGTTCCAGATGCCAGTACTTTCGGGCAGGCCTCATTAGGATAACGCCCCCATGTCGTTCCACGGTGCAAGAACAGCCGTTACAACCCGATTTCTTAGTTGAATGTTCTCTGCTAGTTTATGTGGTTGCCGGCTTGTTTTGTCCTGGTGAGCAGTCTGCTTTTCAAACTGGCTCACTTCATGAAGCTTCTCCTTCCATTTGACATGCCTCTATTGTAGCCAACTCTCTAAAGTATGCCATTAGATCCAGAGGTCTCTCATTCAACTGTTGTGATTCTACCGCCTCCAGTCCCTTTCGCCAAAATAGTCTTGGAAGGTCTTTCTGTCCAGGTTGCCATTGTAGTGAGGGAGTTCTGTCGCCTTGTCACCGATGCCCCAGCGCCTTCAAAGAAGCTCTCAAAATGTATAGGATGTAAATAAACTCTCTTCAAGTCTTCCTGCCCCGCCGCGGTGGTCTAGTGGCTAAGGTACTCGGCTGCTGACCCGCAGGTCGCGGGTTCGAATCCCGGCTGCGGCGGCTGCATTTCCGATGGAGGCGGAAATGTAGGCCCATGTGCTCAGATTTGGGTGCACGTTAAAGAACCCCAGGAGGTCGAAATTTTTGGAGCCCTCCACTACGGCGTCTCTCATAATCATATGGTGGTTTTGGGACGTTAAACCCCACATATTAATCAATCATCTTCAAGTCTTCCTCCTGCTTCGGCGTCTTCATCCCGGATCTCCAGTGCCGCAAGGGCCAGTCGCAACAACTGGATGGCAGACAGTGGGATGAAACTCGGCGACAAAAAGCGACGTAAACCGGAGGTGAGCCGAAAGCCCTAGACCCGGAATTCGGCGAGATCAACGCAACACAAGATTGCACGGTGTACAGTCAGTGCCTTGCTTTGCTCTGAGGTATATCGAGTCTCTTGGCCCAGACCTGTTAAGAGTATAATTTATAACTGCCTAGCAATTATTATTTTCTCAGTAGAGAGAAGCTTTCATCATGGACCTGAATAAGATAAACAAGTCAGACCTTATACTATTGTGCAAAGAGTTGGGTCTAGATATAAGTGGATTATGCGAAAAGCCTCAGCTTATTCAGGCTATTGAAGCTTTAGAAGCTGACGAAGATGAGTTGCGGGAGTGCTGGGAGTTGGTTGAAGGCAATAAGCAGAAAGAGAAAGAAGAAAATGAGCGAAAGAAACAAGCAGAGGATGGCGAGCTAAAGATGAAGCGCATAGAATTGGAGATCCGTAGATTATAGAGCAGTTTAACAGAAGGTCAGCAAGTGCCACACACCACAGTAAACTGTGCCCCTTTTAAAATGAAGGATTTCATTCAATCCTATAAAATTGGTGAGGACATAGGACTCTTTCTCGTCAATTATGAAAGGACTTGTGAAAAAATGAGTTGTTATAGTGCTGCCTGGCCTCAGCTTTTGTTGACGTTGCTTCCATGCGAGGCAGCCTACATCGTTGCACGATTGAATGCCGAAAATGCTAACGACTACAAAAAAACTTCAAGCAGGCACTGTTAGAAAAATTTCGCTTGTCTGGTGAAGCCTTTCACTAGCGATTTTGTACTGCATCGGTTGGGACAGGCGAGTCCTACACGGACTATGCCTACAAGCTGAAAGCCAACTTGGTAGAGTGGTTGAAAAGTTCCGAAGCATTTGATAACCATAATTGGGTGATTGAGTTAATAGGGCTGGAACAGTTCTATAAAGGAGTGCCAGATTCCATGAAATTTTGTATCAAAGGTAGGACCCCTGTGACCATTCAGGCAGCTGCCAGGTTAGCAGAAGAATACGCCTCGCTAAGGCCAAACGAGCGTGAATGTTCAAAGTAAAAGGGACCCGCAGTGTTGGGCGAGAAGAAAGGACACAAAAGCAGCGCCGTCGGGGAAGGCCAGCGAGAAGAGCGGGGTAAAGGGGAGTACGTGTCTGCAAAGAGGAGAGAACAGGATAATGAACCAAGCGCAGGGGCTCATAAGGAACAGGACAGACGGCATTTTTAGGAAAGGCCACCAATGATTTGCTATATCTGCAACTGCCTGGGACACATTGCTGCTGTTTGCAAAAAATGCAGCAACGTCTTCTCGTACGTTAGTGACACTGAGGAGAATGATAAACTGTTAGCACCCTATATGCACACTTTGACAGTCAATGGGAAAGAATGCAAAGTGCTAAGGAATTGTGCGGCGATACTAGACGTCATTCATCCGTGTCTAGTAAGCACGGATGATTACACCGGTGGATGCGCGTGGATAAGGCAAGTGGTTGAGACGCAGAGTGTCTGTCTGCGGGTTGCTAAAGTAATTGTCGAGGGCCCTTTTGGTAGGCTGGGGAATGAAGCGGCAGTGTCAAAGAACCTGCCTCTTCGGTACCCATACCTGTTTTCAAACAAATCGGATCAACTCTTAAAAGACATGGGTTTAAAAATTTGTAAGGGGACAGTCTTGGCTCTCACGCGATCCAAGGCCCAAGAAATTGTAGATAAGCTCACGCACGAGCAGATTGTAGAAACGAGTGCGCTCAATGACAGCATAATAGGTGTCGCAGAAATTATTTCTGAGGAAAGAAACACAGAGGCATTGGCAGAAAATACAGCTACAAGTTCTGAAGTGGCGGGAGTAGTGGAACCGAGCTCGCTCACGTTCCACAAGTTGCGAGCTGTCGGTGCCAGTACCATGCGCAAAGACCAGGCAGCCGACCAAAGCATTAAGCGGCTCGATATCCATCCGTAGGAAGGTGTGGCGTAAAAGAACGCAAAGTTTTTTAGGAAGGAGGGAATCTTGTATGGTGAGTATCAAGGTAGGTGTGCGAGATCCTTTGAACAGCTGGTTGTTCCCGCTAAATACAGGGGAGATATCCTTCGCGTGGCCCATGATAACTCGTGGTCAGGACACTTGAGGATAAAAAAAACTAAAACAAGAGGGTTGCAGGAGTTTTACCGACCAGGATGTTTACACAACGCAGAACAATTTGTAAAGTCGTGCGATACGTGCCAGCGTGTGGGGAAACCAAATGACAAGTAGAAAGCACCGCTTAAACTGGTTCCCATAATGACTGAGCCATTTCGGTGAATTGCTATAGACACTGTCGGACTCCTGTCAGTGACATCGTCGGGACACAAATACCTACTGACTTTGCTCTGTCCCGCCACTAAAGCTATTCCGCTAAAAGAACTTAGTTCGCCTGAAATAGTTCACGGACTCCTGAGCATTTTCTCTCGCATGGGGTTTCCTGCAGCACTCCAAAGTGATCAAGGCAGTGTCTTCACAAGCGCTTTAACGACAACTTTTCTGGAGCGATGCGGAATAAAAGTAATACACAGCTCTATAAATCATCCCCAGACAAACAGTGTAGAAAGGTGGCATTCAGTGCTTAAAAGAGTGCTAAAGACTCTGTGTAAAGAGAACTCTCGCGATTGGGAACGCTGTCTCCCCACAGCTATGTTTGCGTTCCGTACAGTTCCGCACGAGTTGACAGGATTCAGTCCGGTGGAATTTGTATATGGCCGCGAACTGCGATCCCCTTTCCGCATGCTTAGGGAGATTTGATCAGGAAGCGATAAAGAGACGACAGTGGTTGATTACGTTGTCCGCTTGCTCAAAAGAATCAGCATAGCACGGGAAATGACGGAGGCTTGTATGAGCTCGTCGCAGCTGAAAGCCAAAGCGTACTATGACCAAACCGCCAGAAAGAAAGCTTTCAAAGTGAACGACCGTGTAATGCTGCTACGACCTTCGAAGGCTAACAAACTTGAAGTGCAACGGAGGGCCTGGCCGAGGTTGTGCAAAAACTGTCAGACACCAACTACACAATGAAGCTAGGAGGGCGTCGAAAGGGCGTGAAAATATATCATGTAAACTTGATGAAACCGTATGTTGAGAGACAGGCCATCGTGTGCCTTTCGCTCAATAGCTACGAAGAGATGCCCATTGAGTGTCCTCCCGGTTTCGAAGAACTAAATCGGTCAGAACCTGTGAATGAGCACTTGAAGAAGATGGTTAGTCACACGAATTTGACAGGTGACCAAATTCAGAACTTGGAGAACCTGATTGAGGAGTTCAAGGGTTTATTTTCAGATAGACCGGCAAGAACAGATGAGATAGTCCATGATATTGCCACAGGCATGGAACGAGGTTGAGCCATGCCGATGCGAGTATGTGCCATTTTGTGAAAAAGAAGAGGACTGCTTGTTGTGCTCGTCATCCAACGTTCGGTTCGGTTCATCCCGGATCTCCGGTGCGCAAGGGCCAGTCGCAACACATTCCAGATTAGGCAGTCGCACCTCACATGCGATCATCTTTTGATACATGGATCTCTTCATGTGTCCTGGCTGCTTGGTTCCTTCCCCGATTTCAGTCTGCTGCATCTCCTCACTCATCTTCTGTTGAATATTAGGCACCAGAAGGGTTGCATGTGGTAGCTTCTCTGCTGCTGCAGGCAGCAGCTTTTGCACCTCGTATAGCTCTTTAGTTAATTTCTGCACTTGCGACTCCTACTGCACTACCTAGTATGCCTAAGCAGCGTTCCGCATAACTTATTAAAGTCGATGTCCCAACTTTTCGTGGTGTCGGTGCTCCCGGGAAAGCAGAAAGTTTGGTTATCTTGGCAGCATTATCACTCTATTCCCGTTCGCGGTTTATTCTCTCCTCACGCAAAATTGAACGCAACTCGGTCGACTTGGCTACCAGCAATGCTACCTACTTCATGTTACTACCCTGAACTTCAGCTTGACATGATGCAGCGTCCTTTTCCTGGATGAGTAGATTGCGGTTATCATATAACGCAGTCTTCACAGAGGTTCCACTCAGTGTGGTATAGCCAGCAGAGCTTTTCTCTTCTCGACCATCGACTGTCGATGGCTTACGTGGCTTGCGATATCATCTGTCAACAGTCGCGTCCTCTGTGGTCTTTCCCGATACTTTTAATCGAAAGTCCCGTTTATCATGTGAAAGCATTTGCTTCTTGCCCAGGTCTGTGGTTGAGAATGATGGTGACGGACCATCCAGTGCACCGGCTGCATTTTGCGCCAGAGAAGCCTCTGGGGCTGCAACAAATATGTATTGGTGTGAAAGCTGTGGAAATCAATCCATGTCCCATCCAGCAGGACATGTGAGTGCCTGGAATGCGGCCAAAGGGAGGTGGGCCACTTGGCATTGGGCTGCCATGGAAGGGTTGTAGTGGAGGCAATCCAGGGAGACATAGGTTGGTCTACGTATGAGGCGAGGGAAGTCACAAACAAGATTGTTTATTAAGGACATCTACGTTTCATGAACAATCACAGGTGGGCCCGTCGGCTGCTGGACTTAGCATATCCGCACTTACTATGACTTCTCGCAGAAGAGGATAGAGCACCAAAACGCTCATGAAAAAAGGTAGACATCCTTCGTGAAGTGGACAGTGGAAAAACATGCAAGCTTAAAAGTGCAGGAAAGCATGTCATCCCCAAAAACACTCATTCAACGTATACATGCTCAAAGAGGCAAAGCAGTGCTTTGCAAGAACAACTTCCAGCATATTCACCGCACAATATATTGAATGCAACAAAGTTCAACTACTTTATAGGCTGCTGCCAAGCAAAATTTTGACCTTCAAGGGCGACAACTGTGCTGGCGGGAAGAGAAGCTAAGAGAGCGTTACCGTCTTCGTCGCAACAAACATCACCAGGACCGAAAAACTACCGCTACTGATGATAAGCAAGGCCCTGAAGCCTTGTTGCTTCAAGAACATCTGCACTAGGCTTCTGGGAATAGTGAATTTTCGGTTCGAAGTGAACTTGAAGTGAATATTGATTTTGGTCGAATAATTTCGTAACGAATTCGAATAGTATATACGACATATTAAGAAAAATGGGCATATTTATCATGACCTAACTAACCTGCACAATATTTTTTTTTAATTGAAATAGAGCCTGTATGCAAATGTCTTTTCTTTTATTCAAAGGAAGTCAAACAATTTTGAGCAGCAGCAGAATTTCACTTTTGGTAAGATGCGAGTGATAACCTTGGAATTACATAACATTTTAAAATTCATTATACACATAGCACATACCCCATCATAACAACGTCTTAAGCTTAATAAAATGAGAAATCAATTTGAGGGTAATAGGTTCATTTAAAGAGGCCCTGCAACACGTCAAGTAGTCATGGAATGTATTCACTAAAGAAGCCTATTAACTCACAACTTCACCGCTGCAGACATTTTTATAATCCGCGCAGTACAAGTGGAGTTGCAAAGATTTGTTGCATGCTGCTCTTTTTTTCGTTTAGACGAAAGCGCGAGGAGGAAAAGATCACGTGTGCCTCATGACCTTCGGCACTTTTTCTCTCGTTCGTTTAATATGCGGCTTTTTCAGTGCGAATGTGCACATGCGCATGGACAAGTGGCAGTCCCAAAAACGACAGAGCATGTCATGCCTATGGCTGATACGATGGCTGTGGCGAGGGATTTTTGAGCTTGTGGCATCATTTGCCAAGAGAAGAGATCAATCTTTAGCTCACTTTGAGATTTATTCTTATTAGCAGGCCTTGCACTACAACATCTGGCTTGTGTTTTCTTGGTAGCCTCGACTACCGAATGGCAGCGTTTATTGACCATGCTCAAAAAATGTTTCAGAGAGCCCCTTTAAATTTAAAAGAGGCTTCCCGGCAGGACAGATTTATCCTGTAAAAATGCTTTCACGGTTTAGCACTTCTACACTGCAGTGAAGCCACCTTTACAGACAGTTACATGCGGAATAATTTGCATTTGTTCGTTCATTGGGACTACTTTGAAATTTTCAATAATTGAAATTCGAATCAAAGCCAATTCGAATACTCTACTATTTGTTCAAATATTCGAACCATTCAAATGTTCGAACAAGCCTAATCTGCACAATACTGGCAGAGTATACAGCCAACTGCAAGGCATAGATGAGGCGAGAAATATTCAAACAGTGGCTGATAAAGCTCGACTGCAAGTTTGAATTAGCTAACCGAAGGGTGCTCTTGGCAGTCAACAAGAGGCCCCATTGTGGGTGATATAAACTCGAAGGCTCTCATTTCTGCCACCGAGCACAACGGCAGCCCTGAAACTAATAGACAAGGGCGTCCGGCGCACAACGCGACGCTGCTCAGGGCCTTGCATATGTAGGTGCGGGCCTGGAATCAGGTCGCGGCAACAACTTTTGCGAAATCGCTTCCACCCAAGTGGCTTTTGTGTGGCCAATGAGGGCCCAGCTTGCGAGTTCGATGAGCGGGAGGCCGAGGTAAATCCTGCCGGGCTACGAAATGCGCTAGAGGACGTGAGCTTTGACGACTGAAGCTTTCACGATGCAGGTCGCGATGCAGTGGTCTGTGGCACAATCACCGACAATTATATCAACGCGCAGGTGACTGGCGGAGAAGTGGCCATTGTTGATGTAGGTGAGGACGACAAAAGAGGTAGCGGCCCTCAGCTTCAGAGCTAATTAAGGCTAATGCATGTCACCCGCCTATTCTTCAGCTTTGAGGAAGCGAAGAGGATGCTTTCTAGCACGTTTGTGCATGGGAAAACAAGGCTATGGTGATCGCATTAAAATAAGAGAAAAAGAAAGTGATCAAGGATAATTTTCACAAATAGATACTTTGAGTGATTTTACAACCATCCAGTCTCACTTCATACTGTTTTTGCAATTAATTTTGTTAGTTCAAATTAGGTTTAACTTCAACTGATTGGGCAACCACAGAAAATTCAAATTAATGAGCTTTCACAATAATGAGAGCCAAGATTGTGACAATTTCAACATAAATAGGAAACAGACAGCACATCTAACCATCACACAACTTCCACGCTTATACCATTTAGTATAAAAAAATTGGGGTATCCTTCAGCTTCGCCTTTAAGAATAGTACGCGGTAGGGAAATCCAGCCCCTAGTGTACCCTTCAACCGCTAGTGCATACTTATTCATATGTTTTGATATGTACACATGCACGCACACAAACACACACACACACACAGTAGATTGGCACATACACATGCACGCACACAAACACACACACACAGTAGATTGGACCAGCGCAAGCTATTATCGCTGAATGGGCTCGGTTTCGTCGCGACACCTGTGGAACAAAATGCGTCAAAGGGGCCCTGAAACACTTTTTGAAGTAACCATGGAATGCATCCACTACAAGAGCTTATTGCCTCGTGAATTCAATGCCGCAAAAATTTTACGAACCTGTCCAGTATGAGTGGAGTTACAAAGGTTTGTCGCATGCTGCAATCGCATTATCTTTTCCCTCGTCCCGACGGAAGCGCTGGAAGCTAAGCAGGGAGGGGTGGCAGGGAAAAGAAACTACCGCGCCTCATGACCTTGAGCACTTTTTTCTTCGAATGCGCGGATTTTCAGTGTGATTGCACGCGCACGCGTGGACAAGTAGCCGCCTCTCACGGCTATCAGTAACTTTATTTTTTGGTCACAGATGCACAGACGATTTTTCGCTCACAACCAACGGGGCCGACACCGGCAGCGAGGTTTTCTGCGACACAAGTTCTTTAACGCTCTCGCGTTAAAATTTTTAACTCTTATTAGCTCACTTATCATTCTCTGTTTCCCAAATTTTCCAACCACTGCTTTTCTGACCTACTCAGCACATTGCCTGCACACTTATACACCTGTACACAATTTTCTATCTGGAAGCACTTATTCCCTCCCCACTTCCAGTGTGTTTTTGCTAGTTTCCAAACCAGGCCACCATCTTTGAATAGTTACTTGGAGTTGTGGGCCTGCCTAACACATGAGCTTGATTGAAATGATGAGCGCTTGAACTTGAGAGATGTAGTTCTTCTGGCCACATTTCTCTATCTTTCTTATGGACCTCACATTTTTTATCAACAAAGCTGTTTAAGTTGCAGAAACTGGTTTAAGTTGCAGAAACTATCTTTATCAAAAGAAACTACATGCCACAAGAATTGGGGATGTGCCACCACTCACCAGTGGTCTACTGAAAATGAAGGTGACAAGAAATGGCTGTGAAGCAATGACAGTAAGCTAAAGACCTTGGATATGTATGACAAGGGAATACTCAGGATTGGGAAAGGTATCAACGGCTCCCGAAGCAATGGAAGGCCTACGCCGACATGATGTGCCTATAGATGCATAAGAGATGCAAACACTTGGTTTCAGTGCGAGTTCCTGTCTCTGCAGTTCAGGTATCCATGTCCGATCAGTGATCATCTGTAGTTTAACTTTAACCTCTCTGCACTTAGAAATGATGTCGTATAAGGGGGTTTATTACTGAGAAATAATGTCGTATAAGGGGGTTTTTATTGATGAAAACCAACTGCCTGGTTCAGGGGCCTCAGTCACTGTCACAAGCTCAGCTTTTCGTCGTAGTCGTTTTCTAGGTGCTCCGACTAGATACTGTCTCTCTCCCTATTCCCCACTACATTTGTCCCGGTGGTGAAGAGGAGCCATCCTGGCCACTCACGGCGAAGCAAGCACAAGGAGATCATAGTAAGGTTTTAAGTGGCTGATGTGGACTGTCTCACAACCACCGCATCGTCTGTCATCGGCAGGTGTCACTGGTTCGACGACGTAGTTGACCGGTGATGTGCATTGAACGATGCGGTACGGATGATTGTACTTGGGTGCAAACTTTCGGGGGAGGGCGGGGGACTGGAATGGAACCGAAAGCCATAAAAATGAGCCTATGGGGAAGCTGTGAGCAGGCTTGTCTTAGTCAAGTCGTTCTTTTTGGAGACCTTGTGCGATGGACGTAAATGAACGCACTAATTGGCGGCACTCTTTGGCACACTGAACAAGTTCGGAGGCTGGGCGGTATTCTAAAGCATCTGAGCGGTAAGTAAGTATCGTGTCAAGCGTAGAAGAGGGCTCACGTCCGTACAGTAGAAAAAAAGGTGAAAACCCAGTAATTGCTTGCGTGGCCGTATTATATGCATACGTCACGAAAGGAAGCACCAAGTCACAATTAGAATGGTCGGAGGATATGTACATAGAGAAAATATCACCGAGCGTGTGGTTAAAGCACTCCGTCAAACCGTTTGTCTGTGGATGATAGCTTGTAGTGTTGCGATGAATAATATTGCACTCACCGAGAAGCTCCTGGACGACTTGCGATAGAAACGCACGCCCACGGTCGCTAAGCAGCTCACGTGGCGTGCCATGGCGAAGGACAAAGCTACGCAAGATGAACAAGGCGACATCACGAGCAGCCGTGACTGGCAACGCGGCGGTTTCAGCGTAACAGGTTAGATGGTCAACGGCCACAATAATCCAGCGATTTCCAGCAGGAGTACAAGGTAGTGGGCCGTAGAGGTTGATGCCGACTCTATCAATCTATCAAACGGCAGAGCTGGACACGGCAACGGTTGTAATTTGCCAGAGGCATGACAAGTTGTTTTTCGTCGCTGACACTCAGTGCAGGAGCGTATGTACTTGCGAACGTACGAGTACATTCCACGCCAGAAAAATCGCTGGCGAAGCCGGTCGTATGTTTTCAAAATGCCAGTGTGCGCGTTTTGAGGGTCTGCGTGGAAGTACGCACACATGTTGGAGCGCAAATGGCGAGGTATAACAAGAAGCCATTTCCTACCATACGGCTGATAGTTGCGACGGTACAACATGGCATCCCGTATCACATAATGGGGAATTTGCCGAAATAGTGCACGAGGTAGACGCTGGCGTGGTGTGGCCACAGACGAGGAGAGAACTTCGATGAGCGAGGCTATCAAAGAGTCTTTGCGTTGTTCCGAAGGCATGTCAGCGGTTTCGATGCTGTCGATGGTAGCTTCGGCAAAGCAAACGGGTGCAACGCCTGAAGGAATGGCGAATGAGAAAGAGCATCTGCGTCGGCATGCTTGTGGCCTGAGCGGTAAATGACGTGAATATCAAATTCCTGTAAACGCAGCGCCCAACACCCAGCCGTCCCGAAGGATCCTTCAATAAAGTGAGCCAACGGAGTGAATGATGATCCGTAACTACATCAAATAGGCGTCTGTATAAGTAAGGACAAAATTTTTGTAATGCCCAAATAATGGCCAAACATTCCTTTTCGGAAACCAAGTATTTGTGCTCTGCCTTGGTTAGGGTGCGACTGGCATACGCAACTACATACTCCGAGAAGCCAGGCTTGCGTTGAGCAAGGACAGCGCCAAGTCCTATGCCAATGACATCCGTGTGCACCCCGGTTGGAGCCGTAGGGTCAAAGTGGCGTAAAATAGGTGGTGAAGTAAGGGGATGGCATAATGTTGCAAAACATCATCGCATGCTGGCGACCAATTAGAGAGGTGTCCATCGCCAGTGATCAGCTGTGTCAGTGGTGCGATTATCGAAGCAAAGTTCTTCACAAAGTGGCGAAAGTATCACCACAGTCCGACGAAGCTGCGAAGCGCTTTCACGATCGCAGGCTTCGGGAACTCAGGGACAGCACGAAGCTTCTCTGGGTCTGGAAGTACGCCATGTTTTGAAACAACGTGACCAAGTATTGTGAGCTTCCGAGCTCCGAAGTGGCACTTCTTGATGTTTAGTTGAAGGCTTCCGCTCGTGAGGTAGCTCAAGACTTCACTGAGACGATGGAGGTGGCTGTTGAAATCAGGGGAGAAAAGAACGACATCATCCAAGTAACATAGACATGTCTTCCATTTTAGCCTAACCAAGACGCTATCCATCATCCTTCGAATGTAGCTGGCGCATTACAAAGGCCGAAGGGCATTACATTAAATTTGTATAGCCCATCGGGCGTCACAAAAGCAGTGTTTGGACGATCTGATGGTGCCATGGGGACCTGCCAATAACCAGACCGTAGGTCTAGTGATCAGAAGAATTCAGCGCCTTGCAAGCAGTCCAGGGCATCATCGATGCGTGGCAAAGGGCATACGTCTTTAAGCGTCACTTTGTTTAAACGGCGGTAATCGACGCAAAAGTGAACCGAGTTATCTTTTTTCCTCACAAGTACCACAGATTAAGACCAGGGACTGCTGGATGGCCGAATGCCGCCACGTTGAAGCATGTCGGCCACTTGCTCGGTGATTACACGACGCTCTACAGGAGATACACGGTAGGGACGCTGTCGCAGAGGCGCTTGGGAGCCAGTGTTAATGTGACGGACAACGGTGTGCGTTCGGCCTAAGGACATTTACTGGCAATTGACCGAGCCACGAAACTGGTGAGGAAGTTCAAGAAGCTTCTCGCGGTGTGGTTCTTCAAGTCTGCCATCAATTGAGAGGCCAAACAAATTAATGTTTTCTTTAACAGGTGAATGGGCAGATGGCGTCAGTGCATTAAGCTGCAAATCACTTTCACCGTCAAGGCCGCAGATGGAGGAAACGTCTAAGTCTTGGAATGTTTCAATACATTCTCCGCGACGCAAGGTTGTGGGAGAAGGCAAGAGATTTGTGACAAACAAATTGGTAGCGCCCGCCGAAACATCTAGACCTGCAAACAACAACGCGAGGCTCTTGCGACATTGGAATGTTTGGGAAGGTGTAAACAACACTGCAAGCTTATACACATCGGCACAAGACACGGGAACGAAGGCTGCGCTAGTCGGTGGTATGTCGATGTCGTCGGCGACAAACAGCTTGTTCAACGAAAGTTCCGAAGATGGGGCACACAACGCAGAGATGGCCACTTCAGCACGAGCACAGTCGATAACCGCATGATTATGAGACAGAAAATCCCAGCCGAGGATCACATCATAAGAACACGCCGTAGCACAAGAAATTCAACGGTATACAAAACATCTTGGATGAGAACGCGGGCAGTACAGGCAGCTGATGGTCGAATATGGTGAGCACTGACAGTACAGAGGTACAATCCCTTTGGTGTCGTCGTAACCTTCTGAAGCAGGTGGCAAAGTTTTAAATCAATTACTGAAACAGCAGCACCAGTGTCCACAAGCGCAAGGGTACGGTAACCATCCACAAAAATGTCGATGAGGTTTGTCGAAGAAATGCGAGGACTTGATTCTTTCAACGACGACGCAGTTCGTGCCTCGGGAACTGCGGCATCTAGTTTTCCGCATCTGAAAGGCAGCGTCGACAGCGCATAGGTGACAGGGAGCAACGTCGGGGAGATGGAGATCGGTGACTGACTGAGGTGGGGCGTTCGGGTGAAGAGAATCCTTGTTGACGTGCCGTGTTGTTAAAGCACCGAGAGTTGTGCGACGACCTTTGCATAGTGTGGCTGTGAAAGAGAGGGCAGCGGCGGCACAAGCGAGCCACATGTCCTGCGTAACTGCAAGAATAGCAAATCAAGCGGTTGTCTGCGATGCGCCACTGATTCGGAAACGCCGCAATTGGCCCGCTGAACGAAACTGGTGATGAGCGAACAGCGACCGGTGAGGTAGCATAAGTGGGCTGTCGAGGTGCTCTGGCTGCAACAACTTGCGCATACGTCAAGGATGCGGCCTCCAGAGGTGGTGAACGAGCGAAAGGCAAAGCTTCAGCTACCTCATCTTGTATGACGTGCCTTATGGCCGGGGCCAGATGATCTGGGGCCAGAAGATGCGTTTGTGCTTGTTCGGGCGTGCTCAATAAAATGGAGAGCTGCCGAGCGACCTCCTCACACACCAACTGCTTTATGCGAGTCAACATGTCGTTCTGGTCTCCGAGAGTCAAGGCCGCGATCGAGTCAAGTTGTTCCAGAGAGAGCCGTGTTTGGGCGTGTTGCTTGCGCAATTCGTCAAAACTCTAGCACAAGCTGACGAGATTGTCTATGGTTTGTGGGTCCTTGGCTAACAACATTTGAAATGCATCACTGCATATGCCCTTGAGGATTTGTTCGATTTTGTCGGCTTCGAGCATTGCTGGATTTACCCGCTTGCACAAGTCAACATTGTCGTCAATGTAGCTGCTAAAGGTCTCTCCTGGCTGTTAAGTGCACTCACGAAGTCATTGTTCTGCGCGGAGTTTTCGCACAGCAGGGCGGTCGAAGACATGCGAAAAGGAGGTCTTGAATGAATTCCAGCTGGCAATGTCGGCTTCCTGATTGCGCAACCAGAGAATAGCGACCCCGGACCAGTAAAAGCTTACATGGGTCAGCTTAGCCGCATCGTCCCACTTGTTCGCTGCGCTCACCTTGTGGTAAGTAGCCAGCCACTCCTCAACGTCTTGGCTGTCAGTGCCGCTGAAGGTCGGTGGGTGACGCAGTGGCCACACGCTGGGACATGTAGAGGCGAAACTTGCGAGGTACCTAGGGTGGAGGGTTCTTCGGGCATTGCTGGCACTGGAGGTAAGGTGCGACTTCGTAATTCCAGCTTCGAAGACTACCCCAGCACTTCCACCAAATTATAAGGGGGTTTATTGACTAAAACCAACTGCTTGGTTCAAGGGGCGTCAGTCACTGTCACGAGCACAGCTCTTCGTCGTAGTCGTCTTCTAGGTGCTTCAACTAGATACTGTCTCTCTCCCTCTTCCCCACTACAGTAGAAACAACCTAGCATCACCTATCTTAAACTTAGTAACGATATAGAAGCAATCAATGTAGTATTCAGGATTGTGGGGCTTCGCTGTTTCAAGCCTTGCGTGGCGCAGTGCCAGCTTCACTTTTTTTTTTTTTTCAGAAGTAGATTGTTTCCACCATTTGAATGCATACATACACCTACTTAACTGCATACTGCCTACCTGCCATCATCTTCTAAGCTTAGTGAAGGCTACACCACCTTCACAAATTTTCCCAAATGCCTCTCCTTCCAACCATTTACATATTTATTTTGTTCTCTGCACATGTAGAATTTTTTCTTTTCTCCTCTTATATCCACACATCTTATAAAGCTCTAAACCACACTCACCCTATAGCCTTTTTTTCTTTTCCTTTATGAAAAACATTTTCTAAAACAATTTTTTGAAAAAAGACCATGCCGATTCCATCTCCACCAGTTCCTTCTGTTGAAAATTACGTGTGTCTGGAGCGACACCACATTATATGATGTTACTGACTAATCCTTTCAAACCTAACGAGTCAAGGACAATAACCGGAGGTGCATTTCATAAAGATATGTCCGGCTGTTAAAATTTTAGCCAGCCTATATTCGACCCTAGTTCCTGTTCACACAATTGCACATCAAAAATGGAGGCATAGCATAACAAGTAACCGGAATATGAAAAACACGTGTAATGAAGGCATGAATAAATATTAACGCATGATTGAATATTCAATGACATGAACGAAAGAACAAGGCACTGCCTTGTTTTCCCCTTCAAAAAAATGCACTGCTTGTACCCTCGTTGGCAAGGTACACTCGTTGCCAATTCAAGAATATTTCAGCACGGCATTAATGTAATGAGATAAAGCCTAGTTGACAGCTCTGAATTAACTTTGAACATTTTAGGTTCACTAATGTGCATTTAAAGCTAAGTACAGTGTTTTTATGTTTATGTAGAGCATTTTCTAGTTTTTTGTTTTGTTTTTGAGTTTCACACACCCAGTGAAATCTGCTCAGCGCGTCTAGGAATCCAACCCCATCGTCACAAAGGCACAGTGCCATCAAGTTCACGAGCCTCTCCTTTCATTAGACAGCCTTAGCTTGCGACAACCATGCATGTTTGTCACTAGTCGAGCAAGGTCTTCTTTGCACAGCACCTTGGACTTGGCAAAAATATGGTGGTGGCGGACCTCTGTGTACTTCACATCAGGGGTGCGTACCGGGAACAACATGTAGTACAGACAAGAGCTTGAGACAAGCCGGTGAAGAAACAGAGTGTACACCTCATGTGTCAATATGCTGTCGGCAGAGTTCAGATCGATTGTCCGCCGTGTATGCTCATAGTGGTCTAGGTAGGCTCTTGTGACCAACGGCACAATGGCCTTTACCTGCAAAAGAAAAAACAACACCCTTCTTAAAGGTGTCCTGGGCAACTTTCCAGATAATTATAGAATGACAACATTACTGGAGTTTATCGCCTCATGAATCAGTAGCCACAAAAAGTTCTCGAATCTGCTAAACGAGCGTAGCTAATGTGGGTTAATGTCCACCTTTGATGCTTTCACTCTTCCCTCGTCCCGACGAGTGCACTAACAAGTACACACGAAGGATTAGGATGTGGGGAATAAAATGCCTCGGCGCATGCCGTGACCTTAAGAGCACATGACAACATTTGATCTCTCATTCCCGTTGCAATTTCTGGGTACACTTGTTTGACCAATGTGTAATGTTGGCAGACTATAAAGACTAGAATGTGATGACACTCTGTGGCAAGAAGGGCATCTGCTCTAAATACCACTTTTGATTGATGTTGGCTATTAGCCAATAGCATGTCATCTGTTGTGAGACACCAAACAGCAGGTACCAGCAGCTCCAAAGTGAGCAGAGGCTTCTGTATGAAAAGAGGGGACCTGAAAAAATAGTAACTTTGTGCTTTGCTTCTGAACTTTCCTTGTCACGAGTGACTGGTTCCTACAGAATGGGTCTTTTCACTCAGCCTTGGGGTGGTTTTTTACCACCCCTTTAAGCTACAGCAACGAGCACTTTTCATCTCTCCTAAAACATGCACTAAACTATGTATTGCAACATGGTAGCTTCTGCCCACATTTGACAGAAGTGCATGCTAGTTTGGTCTGTCAGAATCAATGCAGAGAAAAAAGATGTGAGCTGATTAAGACATGCTATTTTACATTGGTGTAAAGGATTGCACACAGTAAAACATTTACATAGGAGCCATCAGAGCGAAAGTAGGAAAAAAATGGAAAAGGAAAAAGGAAATTGGTAACTATGATGTTGACCTACGAGCAACAGAGGTGATGTTAGTGCTATTTGCAGAATGAAATTAACTCAACACAATAAATGCCCTCTTTAGCAAAAACACAGAAATAGGAATTAGACATGAAAAAGCCACTACAGAAGAAACAATGAATGAAATATAGATTTTACATTATGTGATAACCTAGACATCAAACTGTGCATAAAAAAATTACGCAAGAATTGATCTATATGTGGAGTTTAGTGTCTCAAAACTACTATATTATTATGGGAGACGCCATAGTGGAGAGCTTCAACAATTTAAATTATTTGGGGTTCTTCGACGCATAGAGTTTCTTAAAATTAACTAGAGGGCACTCTGGCGCTGTGATCGTTCAGTGACGATGGGAATGATGGGTAGTACACACATTGGCCTAGTCTTCGTACTTGCGGCTTCGTTTATTGCTGGTTACTGTTTCGTTTCAAAGAAAAAAAACGAAACCTTTTGAACTTCGTGACCTGGTTTGAAAAGGTAAGCCTTAAAAAATAAGGTGGCAAAGCACAACCACAGAACATTTGCCGATTTTTTTGTTTCGTGAGAAAACAGCTCCAAGCAACATGAACACAAACGAAGCCAGAAGCAGGCCAGAAGTACGAAGATTAGACAAATGTGTGCACTACCCATCATTCCCATCCTCGCTGAAGCGCTGTGCGTTGCAGCTCCTGTAGACACTAGCGCCAGAGTTCCCTCTAGTGTATAATAAGAAACTCTATGCTTCAACGTGCACCCAAATCTGAGCACACAGACCTACGGCGTTTTCACTTCCATTAAAAATGCAGCCCCCACATCCGGGATTCGATCCCGCGACCTTCGGGTCAGCAGCCGAGTACCTTAACCACTAGACCACCGCGGTGGGGAAAAAATTAGGCAAGGTAAACAGCAATGATCACACGTTAGTGAGGGCCAGCAGAGCCCTCAATCTAAAAAGATACTTAAAATTAGCCCCTAAAAACAAGCCAAACTGCATGCAGTCAGACAAATATCAGCGGAATATAGGCAGCACTTCTAACATGCTAAATATATCAGTGCCGATCACTAGTCAAGGCTCCCGTAAACAAGCAAGCCAAACACAGCACTGCACGCGGTAAGCGATTATTATTTTCATTCTATAGACGGTCAGAAATCGCTTGCTCTTGTCTAGACAAACTGTGTAGCTAATGGGATGGGAGCAGGCAGTACCTGGTTTTTCAATTGTGAAAACAACCCTGCCAAATTCATGTTGATCGTGTTGAACTCGATGAATAAAAAAAAATACCAGGTGTCTCTCTCTTCAGAAATACCAAAGTAACTTTTCTTAGTAACTCCCGTCTTGATAAACGCTTTTCTACTCACTATTCTGTTTTCTACTACATTCAGGTTAGGCAGCACATGCTGTATTACAACTATTCTATTTCCCACACTACATGCCTGAGTGCGTGACTCTGCCTAGTACTTAACCCCATACAATAGTGCTCATGTATCCCTAAGTATATTAAAGGAAAAATGTAATAGCGTTTCCACCGTTCAAGTGTTCTGTGGACGCGAAGTGCAGACAATCAGATTGCGATGCCAAGAAGTAGACGTGACAGACATTTTGACAGCCCATGTGCAGTTATTAGTGAAAATTGCATTAATTACATGCCTTGCAACCCTTCAAACGAGCTCTCAGCAGCATTTCTGAAACGGACGACATCCGCCAGTGAATCGCCACCACAGTTTTACGCACCAATTGAATTAGGCGCCACGAGCCCCTGCGAAGAGCACGTTTCGCCGTAAAGCCAAGTGGGCTTGCACAACAGAAGTTGCGTCGGCACCAAGCGTAGATTCGCGGTTTACTTAGGACGCTCACGTGATCGCTGTTTCCTCAGCGGAATATTTTAGCCATTTGATTATGACTTTGGTGGCCCCGAGAACAAAATGAACATGTTTTGACTTGCTGGCATTGCTATTGCTGATGATAGACGCTCCTAAATCATACTTTGGCGCAGTTCGGCACAATTCCCGTTGATATTATCAGGATGGCGCAGAAAATCTGACTTGGTGGATTTTGGCACAGTTGGAGCAGGAGTGGGATCACTGTATCTAGTCATCAACATTACATAGAACACCGCATGAAATAATGTTATCTCCTAGTTTGTTTCTTCCTCCATGATGTGAAATACCTACATGTTATGCTTACACACTCCCCGAGCTCAAATGACTTGCTTTCAAATAAGACTCTGGCTAACTACCTAGCTCGTGTTTGCCATTATGATGCGACTTAAATATGATAACTTGAATTGGCTTGCTTCTTATTTTTTCTTCCTTGAAATTAGGTTGAGGCATTTATCGGGACACTTACGGCTACGCTTATACTGCTTCAGCAAGCATCCAGTGCTGTCAACAGAAAACGAAGTACAAAAAGGAAAGCACATAGGGTGCAAAAATTCCACAGACCTTCTGTATTAAGTCCTCAATCAGAGTGGGATTAGTATGAAGGGCAGGCTGAATCTCGGCTTGGGTTAGGACGTAGCACTCGTGTTCAGTTTCTAATATCTTGGCTAGTTCTTGGGCTAGACCGGCGTCCTCTTCAAGGTGGCTCACAAAGACTGTCAATTTGTCATTGTCAAGCTTTGCCTGCAACGAAAAGCAAAAACAAGGAGAGTTATGACAGCAGAACGGAAAAAGAAACGACAGAAGTAACATGAAAACTGGAGCGTGACGCACAGAGGACGGGCTGGTGACAGTCCTCAGTCAGCAATGTGCCCATGTTGTTCTGCATTTATTCACAGAATAAGTGCACTTTTATAACAGGCACACCCCCAGTTTGGTTGTGAAAAATAACGATTTTTTTTTGTTGTTCTTTTCGCATAATATGCACATCCCAGAACTTGGCAGTGATTGGTAATCCTGTGTCGTATTTCTACGGTGGCAATTCAACGTACTCCTACTCAACTGGAATGAGGAAAAATAAAAGAAAAGATATGGCTGATCACTCGATCATAGGAATTGGTATAACACGAAAGTGAACGTGTCTCCATAGAAGTAGTGCTTATTGTGTATTGATATATAAGAGCTAGTACAATTTCTATTGCTGTTTCCCAGATATAACACCGTTTGATGTAGACACAAACTTGTTGACAACTAGTGGCTCGTCTCCATTGTGGCAACTATTACCCACAATCATCATTAACCATCGTGGTATCTGAAGTTTTTAACCTATACTAGAACATCGATTGCACACAAAGATGACATCAACAAGCCCACACTACATTGCTACTCGATATGAGCATCTTCAAAAATCGTCACTTACGGAGAGAAACAGCACGGCGTGCGCTCCTGAAACTTACGTCAGTGCTCGCGCACACTATGCTTCAGTAATGCGGAACGCAGAGGTTTGTAGAACGACCTGCGAGCGTGTCCCTGCGTTCCACATCGTGCTTTCCTCCGTTTCGCTCCACCAACTCATGTCGTTTGCCTGTCGACACCGTTGCCTTGCTGCCACGCGTAATGCACCCGCTCTATCAAATAAGCTGGTGCTATCACACTCGAATTAGTCTGCAGTAAAACATCATTGGTGCATGTGGGAGCTGCACGACTTCGACAAGTTGTCATGCACACACATGAAGCGAAACGCATAGAGCATAACTGTGTCGGCAACTCTCCGATGCTCGTTCCGTTCGAGTTTTTCACTGATATCGAGAAGCTTTCACGATGACCTTCCAGAATGCACCTCCCTGCCATCTCCGATGCCGTGCTTTAACTACGTCTCATGCCACATTACTTCTCTTGAGCACTCACAGACAGCAGCATTGCCTCGCGTCGCTAACACAGAGCACGGAGCGAGAAAGCATGTGTGAAACATATAAGACACATTCGTACAATGCCCCGAAACTGCCTTAAAAGCTTACTTGGCAGGGCACCGGGCAGACTTCATTTTTTCCCAAAAAGTCAGAGGTTCAACGCTCACCGAGAAAAGTTTTTCCTGAGTGTTTTTTTTTCTTTCCAATTTAGTAGCGTTAACGTAATATCCGTGACAGAAATAAATCACTGAAGTTTTGGTGGATCCCGGCATAAAACACTTTCGTGTTAAAAAAACTGTGGCAGCGCTGTGCGGGCTCGCCGAGTGAGGAAGAAGGGCGGTTGTCCGGACGTCGAAGTAACCTTTGCACCGGTGCCAGCAGGCTCCAACCGCGCGCGCTCCGCATGGAACGTGCGATCACAACCTAAAGTGCACTTAGAGTTTTCTGTCGGGAAAAGCGTCGTTCTTATCATACTTGTTCCCTTGTGAGCAAATTTAAAAGCTATTTGGTTTTCTGACACGAGCTTTCGCTTTTGCTGCCACTACTTCGACTTGCACAAGCTCAGTGGACCTTTGTCGCCGTAATTTCCCGGTCGCAAACCTAAATGCCATATGACACACGCTACGCCTGGATCAGTGCTAGAGTTGAATTTTTTCGGCGCCCAATTTTCATGTTGCCCCCTCCCTAGCACGAACTTCCCGCAACATGCCGAACCGTAGGCTAGGTTCTTTTTGGTGGCAGTCGTGGGTGATTGAAGTTGCTTTTTTGACGGAATCAACTTAACTCTGTGGTGGCTCTACTTGAAGAAAATGTCCCATAGGTGGTGCTTGCAACACTCGAATGATGGTTCACGATTTGTGGCAATGTCATTGGATATGGGTGCGAGCTCATGAAATGAACAATCTGTACTGTTCAGCGGACAAAATTTCTGTCGTGATAATGCACATAATCTAGATGGTCCGAATACTAATCGGCGAGTTTGCGCGATAGCGCTTTCTTCTCGTAGTTTTATTTCCTTCGTTCACTTTGTTGGCAATGCGACTCATTGGATGTTAACTTTTGGAAAGTGGAATGCTTGTAAGCACACTGCATTGCATGCCTCAAGTCACAGACAGGCGAGACTGCATGCTAAACTCGTTTTGTGCTAGTGTAGCCTATATAGAAGGTTACTTGGGCTGTAGTGCGGATATTCGTGACTTCGGCAACTTACATGATCAGCGGTGTACGCTGTAGTCAGAATTAAAAGTTTCAAAAATTTGACCCCGTGTAATAGGTGCACCCGAAACTTGGTGCCAGATTTTCTGAAAAAAACAGTGTGCCGATATGCGAGTACATATAGTAAGTCAAATTATAATGACAATAACGAGGCTGTTTGGGCATGGTGGTAAGACATGAAGAATAATCTTCGCACACAGGGTGCACATTTATTTTTGAGTTAAAATTGATCAAAAGTTACATTTTCTTTTTTTGCATTTCCATTAGCTCACATCAAATATTAGCTCAGCTTTTAAGCATACCATAACATTACTTTTTGTATTACCTTCATTTCATCATGATTTTATAAACCATCTACTCCCACAGAGCTGAATGAAATGTTTTTGGATTATACAATTACCAGAGAGTGCAATTTTTTGTCCTAAGTTGCTTATAGCAATAGTTATGGAGCAAGCTAGTTCTAATTTTAATAACTACGAAAAAGCATTTTTTGATTTTTTTCTCAATTTCACCCTCTCTAAAAAATTTTTTAACTTCCTAAAGTAACCTTTGAGACCCTGCTGTATTCACAAAACACTCAGCTTTTCAGCAAAACAAAAATGTTCAGCATAGTCTGTGCCAAAGCTGAGCGGAGAAAAGCTTTTAATAAAAAATTGTCAGGCTATGAAAAAGCAAGGCAAATAAAGAATGAAACTACATTGGTTGCTGACATCATATAAAGGACCGTTATGACTGATACAGTGATCTAGCATGAATTAAACTGGTCATGCTATGATAGATGAATCCCAAGTTAAGACCTAAAATAAATCGATCCTATTAGCAGTATTTGGCCTCAAAAAGCAGCTCTCCCCTTGAGTTAAAAGCTAGTCAAGGATAATGAAGAAGACAGGAAACGCATGGGTGTCAACACTTTTCTAGCATGGCTTGTTACGAGCTACAGACTTGAGTGGCGTTGTCAAGCTAGTGGCATGCTGAGAGTTTCGCGTCCAGATATTCAGGTGTTGCCCCTTTGTCAAAACAACAGCGCACCGCCGGCAGTGGTAATCAAAACATCCATCTAGACCTCTTTTTTGCCGATTTTATTTGTGAGACTTTAGATCAGTACACACAAAAAACGGTTCTCATCAAATTTCAGGTTATCAGAAGCGTATATAGCATGGACGCTTGGAAGATTGGAAAGTGACGTGCGAACTACAAAACAAACAGTCGTGCGGCACTGACGGCTGAGAAAAGCACAAGGATTTGTTCATGTCAATTATAGACAGTTTGATGAACACTGTGAATGAAGTGGCGCAACATCTTGAGTAGCAGAAGTGCATGGAGTTTAGGAGTACAACTTTACAACACGAACAAATGCTTCGTGAAGTTCAGTGTATTCATCATGTAGGACTGGAGAGCTTCTGTACTTCGGACATCGATGGTGGGACTATGGGTAGTATATGTAGCTCCTTTGCATATAAACGTTTATGCATGCATGTTATTGACTGGTATACATGCAAAAAATGCTACTTATGCATTCTTCATTTTTATGCAAACATCAATGCAGTTGCAATAAAACAGTTTATTTTGCCAAGTTTGCATTCAGCGTTGTCATTTAGCTTTGCCTGTGCATGGCAGCGCTAACCTACTAAAGCAAGTATGCAAGACATTCGTGAGTTCTTCAAGAGTAATTGACTACAGTGTACAGTATGGAAACTACAGAAATTCAGGGATGGCGTTTTTTAATGTGCACCCAAATCTAAGTACACGGGTCTCTAGCGTTCTCGCTTCCATCAAAAATACAGCCGCTGCAGCCGGGAGTTGATTCCGCGACTTTCCGCTTAGAGTTGAGCACCATAACCATTAGACTACTATGGCGGTTGTGTTGTCAATGTTAACAATGGTCATCAGCAATGGAAGGAGCTGAATGAAAGCAAGGACGGGCAGACGCGATGAAAGGCAAACCCGGTTTTAAGCATGCTACTGCTATTTCAGTAAATTTACATTAAACCTACACCACAACTACGTGGTTACAATAAATAAAAAAGGCATGTTTCTAAGATTTACAAGCTGTGTATTTCTGAACCCCACCAGTGAAAAGCTAGGGCAGTGCTTACCTTCGGCAGTATTTGATCAATCAGAGATTCACAGATGGACTCCTCTTCCTCGGCATGTTCATTATTGTTGTGAGACGAACTGACGTTGTCTGGATTTGCAAAACCTGAGGCACGAAATAGGGAGGGGCTTATTATTCGCTTTTATGCTTCACTCCGGCGGACGCAAGATGTCAAGCTACAGCTGTCTGAACAACTTTGCATTCAGTATGTGAGGCAACTGATGAGAATCAGTACAACACAAGACTTATTGTACTGCTACAATAACTGCCAAATGAAGAAGTCTCTGCTTTTTTTTTTACCTACCTTGTTGAAAAATTCAATCTCAAGAAAACTCCAATCTCATCACTAGCAGGCACAATTAGCTCAGCATTGATTTGGTTTCACTTTCAACACTACAGTACTTGACTACAACATTGAATAATATTAGAACATAGCAATTGTTTAACGTAAATGCATAGGATATTTTACGGCTTTATTGAACGGAAATAGCCTGAATACTTCACATATAGAATGTTTGGAAGCATGAAAAATCTGAGAGTTCCGTTACCCCTTACCACACTTAGCATGCTTCACTGCATAACATTGTATGATAGTAAAGCTAACCGCATAGGCAGAAGTGTTGCTTTTGTCATTAAGATACAAGATAATATGCTCAATCATAAATAAGACAGGCTGCACACAAATGCGGCAGCTTCGCCTCCCTTTGCATCACTGGGTAGAGGGGAGAGTCGCGCGGCAAGGCGTAGGGGTTCTTCAAGGCCAAAAAATTTTTATAACAGCTATACTTTGCAATTATCAGTTTAGGTCTTTATTGAGAGAGTTATGAATGCACTCACACAATCGCGAGTACTGGTCAGTAATCGGGAGCCTCCCGGGCAAACTGGGAGAGTTGGTGGGTTTGCTGAACCCATCATATGGCCAAATCATATGGCAGTCAGTGACCTCTAAAAACTGTTCTATACTTACTTGGTGGAGTTGTGCAACTGTTGGATTCAGGAGAAAATGCTTTGGAAACAATAGCTCCATTCTTCGAACATGGTGAATACGGTAGGGCAGCTTGCCGTGGGGCTGACCCAATCAGAATGCTGTCCTTGCCTTCAGGGTCACCAAGGAAGTCTCCAACGTCCAGGCTGCATACGCCTGAATCCATAGATGAAAGCGAGCTCTGCGAGTCTTCCAGTATCTTGTGATGGCTCTTCTCGAAACAGCAGGTTTCACGAGAGGACTCCGAGAGAAATCCTGTCGAATAAGAATAGCAGTATAAGTTTAGCCAAGCACTCCCACTTATCTAGTAAAGAAGTGAAGTTCAGGGTATTGCAACTAAATATGCTCCCAGTGCCCAGTTAAAACAAGGAAGGTGAGTTAGTTAAACTTTATTTGTGAAACAGCACAGACACAGAACCATAGGCATGAATTGGACAAGCATTGTACAGTTGCTTCTAAAAGTTTTGGGGCTTGTCTGTCTTACACAGCCCCACAGTAAATTGAACACATTGAACAGATGCTTGCCACCTTTTAGTTGCTCGTCTGGAAATTCGGTCAGACTACCAGTTTACATTTTTGCAAGCCATAGATACAATCAGCTGACATCAAAAGCTAAATAAAAAAAATGAATAAGTTATAATGCAAAACCCTAAGCCTTTATTTTTACTTTGCATCCCTGTACAACTATACTAGTTAATGCCACAGACAGGTCTTGATCATCCACAATAAAGACGGTTTGCTTCACTGTTAAAACACAGGCCGACAGCTAATTTTGGCAAATAAGTTGAGCCTAGACACTAATTCTTATTATTTTGTGATTTCTATTGGTTTCATGAGAACTGAATTACATATTTTGGTGAAAATCAAGTTTTATTTGGAGACGCCTGGTAGCTATAGAGGCACTGCCATGTACCACATGAAGCTAATGTGTAGCGACATCTACAATTTCAGACGCTAAAACAACTCGCTGTACGTTTTAAAAAATTTTCTGCTGTGATTTCAGGCCCGAGACGGCATTACTTAATTCCACCTCTGCTGAGACGCAGGTTATCGTGCAGACTAGAACCAACAGTCCAGATCGCTGACCTCTTTGATATAACAGTGACCCAAATTCAGCTTTACCAACCACAATTCAGGAGTGTTATATAGTCAAACACATGCAACACTGTGTTGAAACATACCAAGATTACAAAGTGGTCACGTGAAAGATTGCAGTACTAGGGACATTAAAATATATGCGGAATCATGTCCCTGTATATTGTGTAACATTAGTAAGAGGTTGAAGGAAAGAAGTGAATAGTTAAGGGCTTCTTTTCTTTGTGGAACACAATACAAATAAGATCTAACAATCAATATTGCCAAGGAAAGTGTAGGGGATACTATTAGAAGTAATTGTAATGTAAATGCGGAGAAAGAAAAGTGCACGAAAAGATTACTTATTGTGGGCAGAAACCGAACCTGCGACCTTTGAATAACGGGTCGGAGCTCTGCCAACTGAGCTACCATGGCGGTTATACCCCCGTCCACTTTATGGGGTATATGTGTGGATTAACCGTGGCAGCGTTAGTCAGCGCTGCCAGTAGACATGACAGCAAGTGTGGAATACTGTTTATATGCCTGTTTGGTGTCACGTAGCACGTGAAATCATTACGAGCTGGCAGCTGACCAATAATCCCTCGTATATTACCTAAAGGCACCAAGCCTGCCAGAACGAGACCCTCGCCGTGAATGAAGGAAAGCAGCGTACGGTTAAGGGCTCCCGTTCTTTGTTGGACATAATATTAATGAAATCTAACAGACAATAACACCAAGGAAAGTATACGGGATGTTATTAGAAATGATTGTAATGTAAATGTGAAAAAAGGAAAGTGGACAAAAGGTAACTTGCCACGAGCAGGAACCGAACCTGCGAGGTTGCACAGGTTGCATCGCAAGGGAGATGTGGCAGGAGCTCCACCGAGACAGAATGCCAAAGAGCATGCCGAAATTCAATGAATGGAGCTCCAGAATAACCTAAATAAGTTTCTCAGTTGGTAAATTATTCTGTGTCAATTTGCTGTCATAAGATCGAAGATTTTGGCAATGCTCTTCTTTGTTGATGTACTTGAAGTATGACCGGAACAGGACTGATCTTCTGTTGTCAGTTTCCCTTTCCAATATGAGCAAATGTCTTGGACCTTTTGCGTAGCGTGTTCTTTGTGAACCGTTTGCATTATTACAAGTTCCTACCTTGAACTTGGCTAGCAAACAAACTTTCCACCTGCACTTTAATTGTGAGAATCTCATTTCTTCAAGCAGCAGGTGCATCAGACACACAGAGAGAAACGCCGTTAAAAAAATGCATTGACAGTTCAAGGAAGTTGTCATACTGATTCAGGAGAGGTCCTCTCACAGTGAAGTTTCCATGACCACTTCGCACTGTGGCTCGATTGGTGGTGCAGAAGCAAACCGTTTTGAATACTTTGGTGATGCATAAACGGCCATCTTGGAAGCTTTAGTAACCGATGTCATCACAACTAGTCAGACTGCTGCATGAAGTCAGCAGAATTAGTAGTGTAGCTTGCTGTCAAGCTAGTGTCATATGTCAAAAGGTATGCCACGTAAAAATTGACTGAAACAAAAATATTTGATCAGCATTTTCTGAGCTTCACACTTGCTCGCAGTCATTTCTGTATATATGGAATACATATAGCACAGTAAACAGTTGCAAGAAAGGTGACAGCACCTCTTTAACCATCATGCACGTGCCTGCCATCTTCCATCACTATATTGTATGAGCACTGTTATGACAGTCGTTAGCAGGCGCCATGCTGTCGCTGAGAAACAAAGCCGGGCAGCGCTCCCACACCCGGAACCCCAATTACTCGGATCCAGTGGCGGGGAGCGACAAAAGTATTAGAAGACAGTCCGTGAGCCAATGTCCCTACAAGCAATTCCTCCAGGCCGGCTTGTTTAGCAAGACGGTGAAGCACACCGCCCGCACAGGTCGTGTCTCCGCGATTCAAGTGTTTACTCCTTGGCTGCCCATCCTGGGAAAAGCAGAAGAAGCAACCCAACCACCAAATTGTTCCGGGAAGGAACCCCATTTCCCCTATCCTCAGAGCATTGCGTCAAGAGGGGCAATACCTATTCGGCAAACCATGTGCTGCTGAATTATGCCCTGTGGGCGGTGTCTTGTGTGTGTGTGATTGATGTTCCAATCAAGAAGGAGGAGCCCGACAGGGTTTAAAACGACGCTGCGGAATGCAGGACGGCGCTCTGAACCATGTAACGGTTCAACCACCACGCTCGTGGTTTGTGTGACTCCTAACCTTTTTATGCTGTAAATAAGTGTGAATAGTGCCATAAACCTGTTTGTTTTTTCGTATCCGCATCTTGTGAGCGTTCGTTCCCTCCACCCGAAGCTACGCCACGCTACCACAAAAGACCGGGTAGAACCCGGTCCGCAAAAACGGGGGCTCAGCGCTGGGATTCGGAGCGACTACTGGTGAACAACGCCGAGAGCCGCAACAGCACTGAGATATCTAGTAACTGCAGTGGGAAGCCTTTAGGGTTGTTTTGAATGATAAAGTGGCAATACAACCCCTCAAGGAAAGCAAAAACATCTGCAGCGGCTTTATGGCCTATCTGATTTCTCGGCCCATTTTACGACTTCTGGAGAGCCCGAAAAATCAGCTGCTGAATGCACTTTACGGATGCTTTTACGCACCAGAGACATCACAGATGAGGGCTGAAGTAAATATTAGCAACCTAAGAACCAGAGATGTACATTCAAAGAACAGCAAATGATTATATTTACTTTCAACACCATTGGAGTATAGCAGCCACGGTCACAAATCGAATGCGCTCCATCATACTTGGCAGAAGAATACCAGTAGCTACAGAGACACTATGAATTGTTCGCTTTCTTTTCATTTTTGACGCCACAGTGCAGACATTGTGAGAATACTGTGCCTGAACCTACAAACAGCAGTAACAACTAGTCAGACCTGTATTCCTGCACACCACACATTCACTAATAAGGCCATCAGTCTAACAGCCTACACAACTTTTATCACACCTTCAATATGTCGAGAGATTTTGTTGAGAACGTCCAAACGGCCTTGCTCCTTCAGGACGTCAACCAGGTGGCCGAGACTGCAGCACTTTGAGCAGGCCTTCAGAGCTGGGTATAAGTGCTGCAGTGCCACTTGGAGGGGCATCAGCTTGCAACGTTCAGCCCACTGATCCACACCCTTGTGAGAGAAATAGACACAGAGTCAAAGAAGCATTACGGCGCTTCTAGAGCCCAATAAAGCACTATAAATTGGAAAATTCAACATTCTTATAATCTCAATCATCCAAATTACCCTTTGCAATCAAAAAATTTGCATTCCAGCATTTAAATAGAACAAAATCACAACATGACTTGAACAGGAAGTGGTAGTGCCAAAGAAGATGCAAAGCACTTTCTGTTAGCTTGGGGCATACGTCAGTGATCTCACTCATGAGTCAAGTCAGTCACAGATCAAGCCGTGAGTGTGATTGAGTCCAGGTGAGTAATATTTTCGCAAGTCTGAGTCCGAGTGAGTTGGCTCAGGAAAATTTTGAAGAGTCCGAGTCCAAGTGGTCCAAAGTACAATATATATTGTTACGTACAACGAAGGAGCTTGAGAGGGGTTTTACAGGGCACTGAGATTGTGATAGAAGTAATGTCGTCTTCCTTCTTTTTCAGTGCTTCTTGCTTTGCACTGGCAGTAATCCTTTTTATCAATACTTCTTGAGTGAGCCTGGGTGAGTTCCATTTTCTTTTGCTCAACTAAGGCCCTATCTAGTCATTTTCAGCATTAGTGTCAGCCTTACCTGGATTCACATTTATACGCACGATTCCAGATTCGAAATGAGAGCACACTCACCTCTAACTCGGAGTCGGGAATGCCCAAAGCACAAGCAAAGTTTTTCCACGAAGAGCCCCGAAAGCAGGATGCCACAACTGGGCTCAACGTTGCCGCCACTATTCCATAATCAATCTTGTCAAGTTGGAATTTGTGGTCCCTGTAGAAACGCATGAGCTGATCGTTCGCTTGGCGCCATTCTTTAAATGCTTCACCTTCAAGGTCGTCACCTGCGTTTAAACATAAATGTCAAAACACTGCTAAAGTCAAGTGAAAAAGGAACGTAGGTATCACTCTTTGATTCACCCTGATTACGATGCTTTGCAAAAAACACGAGTAAAAAGCAGTACAAAAATATTTTGCGTGCTCTGACCACTTGCCATAACTTTACTGCCTTCACAGGGATTACAGTTCCTCCCTTCGATGAAGTAGGTACCTCCCCAGAAAACCCAAATGGCATCATACAAAGAACAGCGAATTTTCTACGTTTCCAGAGATAGATGCAGCAATATTTCAAATACTAAATGGTCAGAGCCTGGGGAGGATATTATGCAGCAGTTGAGATGCTTGCAACTCCGCTAAGCAGAATGGTCATGTATGCTTCGTATTTAGCACATTTGCTCTGTAGTTTTCATGCCTTTATTCTTGCTTTGTAGCGCTGGAAACTTCCAGAGTAGTGCAACGAGCTGGACAGACTGGAGAGATGTTCTAAGTGAGAACCGTGCAAGTTAGCCTGCTTTTCTACAGCGTCTCACTCTATTAAGTCAGAAATACTCGTCTATGTAAGAGGTTTCATCATAATAAACTATCTTTTTATTTATGACTAACGTGCGCGGGTTTCCTCCTCAATTGAAAAGGGTGCGCACGTGCCGCTCCTCTAGTCCGGTTGAAGTATGCTTCGTATTTAGCACATTTGCTCTGTAGTTTTCATGCCTTTATTCTTGCTTTATAGATAGCGCTGGAAACTTCCAGAGTAGTGCAACGGGCTGGACAGATGTTTTAAGTGAGAACCGTGAATGTTAGCCTGCTCTTCTACAGTGTCTCCCTCTGTGTTCAACACAGGAAGTGGTAGTGTTCCTTGCTCGTGTATCTTATTAAACTAGTTCCAGACTGTGCTGAAACGATCCCTCCCATTTGCTCTCGCTCGTCTTGACAACAGAACAATGATATTAGAAACTATTCTCCAACGTCATCTTAGAAGGTCATCGAGAATTCAAGCATCCAAGACATTGCTAAAAATTTTAAGGACAACAGACTTGCACGAGCGGCTATATACTTTTCATGATGCCGTATACCGCACAAGACTATGGCTCTGCTCTGTGACGTTGTGTGTACTCCCCCTTCCCTCTCTCTTTACTTTTGTTTCAATTGCCGTGTGCCGACACGCGCCCCAAGAGCCTCGCGCGTCGCTCAGGTCCAGTAAACAGGCCCCCACAAAAGTTGTCGCTCATTTTGCGCCGCACCAAATATCCAAATGTTTGCCCTCACTCACACAGCTTAGTCGTCGGCTGTCGTTGTGCCTTCCCGTCAGCAACAGACGTTTGCGGCATGTTGAGACGTTGGACCAATGCTGCGTAGTGACCACAGGCACGGCCGCTGGAAACAGGTTCGCACCACGGAGGTCGTAGTTCGCATGCAGGCGTTGGGGGTATAGTCTGGTTCAAAATCGACCTTAGGTCTTTGGAAATGACTAGAAGTAAACCACGACCTGCCTTTCGCACATAGCTTAGACGGGCTTACAGGTTAGCCATCTGATCGTGGAATGGTGAACCTCAAGTAGCTTGTTGACAGGAACGGCAACTCTTGTCACGTGACAACGACGTTTTCCGTCGTGCTGCGCGGTGAAACCACGCCGCAGGGGCATCAGAGAACACCTACACACACCCCTTTGGGCAGGCGGCTTGGCCGATCCCTGTTCTACACTATCCCCCGAATATGTACTCTGCTATTGCCAGTTTCTATGTTAAGGCTAAGTGCATTGAACATAGGCTATCTAATTCTGGACTGTGCTTATTATTTACGCTGTAAGTTGCGCTTATTCCACCCATGTATCATAATCAGTTGCAGAGACTATTCACTAGAAAAATCGTCCTTCTGTTGAGCTACGTGGAATGCGCTGCTGATTTCAACAGAAATACTTTTCTTTTTCAGTCTGGCAACACATTTGAAGTGTTTCACGCGAACAATATCACAACCGCGCAACTTCCGTTCAATATGTACTGTACGTTTAATCTAAAGACACCCGGCCAAGTTTCCCCTTAACTTTAACGCAAAACATACGGCGGTGTTTCTAAACGCTGACTGCTGCATCTCAAACGCGAAAACTATTGGTTTCCTGAGATTTCCTGTATTTTGTAAGAAATGAAAGTATGCAGTACCAGCGCGTGTGCACACGGCAAAAGACAAAGGTAGACGAAAGGAGGGAAACAAAATTATATTTCACATAACTGCTTCTAGTTTTGCAGTCCAACGCACGCATCACTTCTTTGCCAACATCGCTCGTTTTCCTTCGCCCTTCTTCGGTCTTCCTTTGCCTCGCAACCTGCGAAGACGCCGCATTTCTTCCTTGAAGTCCTGATGCTCGTCTCTGTACAGACCGTGCATTCGAAGGCGAAACATGAGAGTGGTCAACTGGTGGTGAGGTGGATACCAGTCCACAATCTCGGGGTTCAAGTCATGGGGGACATCACTGAACAGTTGCACAACCCGCATGGACTTTTTGTTCGTAGGACGAGGCACCTCTCCAAATATGCGCGCGCCCAACAGCGCCATCCTTTTGGCGTAGTTCGATATGGAAGCCATGAATGCAGCTGAAGAAGCTGTGCACGCCGAGTTTCCGCAGTTTAGAGGGCCAAGCAGTCAGTGAGGGGGTTCGAACGGCAACGAAAACGATAGCAACGACAGTCAACAGACCGGTAGCACAGCTACACGACCTCAATATGCACGCTCTCAAAATGTCGGATTGGTTTTGGCTTCGACTTTGACTCCTTTTAAAATTCATGAATATATAGTTTTTGTTTATATACCTCTAAAATACATAAATATCTGTATAGAATGAGTATTTAATAAAATATGTAATGCGTTAGAAAACCTAACTTTTTTAGTAATAAGTTCATTTAGTTTTAGTTTCGATTCTGCAAGTCGCACCTCATTCCTCCGCGTTCCGTTGTTTTTCAGCTCTGCGTTGTACCAGCGGCCGTGGTTATAGCCTACCATACTCATGGTAGGAAAAAAAACTAGCCATAGGAAAGAAACTCCGAGGCATTCACCGACTTCATGACTTCACCGACTTCATTCATGACTGTGGTTTCAGAAGAAAAAGAGCGCTCGCACCGTCCCACACGACGTTCCTCCTGGAAGGCTCGCCTGGTGTCGTGAACTACCTGGTGTCGTGAGCTAGCATATTTCATTCCGGTGCTTCCTGACTGCTTCAAGGGCACTTTCGTGCTTCCTACTGTGGGGGAGCGGCCGGATCGGGCGGTGCTGTTAAGCCTATTAACCTGATGTCTCTTTCCTCTCCCGGCCAGGCATATTCTGCCTGGTCGGCGTCCCTTCCTAACAGTGATTTGCCAATCGATCTATTTTTGCGCAGTGGCCTGAAGAGCGTTCCTGTGGCCCTGGTTCCAACCAACGGCGAGTCTATTCGCATGAAAAACCCGAAACTAATTCAGGAAGAACTCCGGAAGATTTTCGATCATTACCAAATGATTACTGAGGTGCGTCAATTTGGGCGTGGAGGCATCCTGTGCTGCTCGCCGGACCAGGCCTGCATCACAGATCTTCTAAAATGCACAACGTTTGCCTCAAATCCAGTGAGCTGTTTCGTACCTGCCCATTTGGCCTGTGTGAAGGGACTAGTTCGAGGAGTGGACTTGAGCCTTACACCACCCGAAATACTTGAAATGTTTGCGGCCGCAGGAGCAGTCTCTGTATTTCGATGCTCGCGTAACGTTGAGAACAAAAAGGTCCCCACAGAATCAGTGATTGTGACTTTCGTCGGCACGGCTCGACCAACCGAAATTAAGGCATGGCCACTAATTTATCGTGTTGATGCACTATCCCCTCGTCCACTGCAGTGCAAAAAATGCTGGAGGTATGGGCATACCATCAAGGGATGTAGATCGGATGTGAGGTGTCGCACATGTTCTGACCAACATAAACCCGACGAATGTTCAACCCAAGAGGTGAGATGCTGTCTATGCAGAGGAAATCACGCGGCTGACGATGAAAGTTGCCCCATGAGGACATGTGAGTTGCAACTTCTAGAGATCATCGAACAACAACGATGCTCCCGGCGTGAGGCCCGATCTATTCTTTCTGAGCGCTCACGTGGCTATGCCTCCGTTGCCAACCGGGCAAACCAGATGCTTGAGTCATCGTTGCCTGATTTAATAACATCAACGGTGGAAAAGGCCATGACGAAACTTATGGAATCTCTATTCGTGAGCCTAACGGAGTCATTGGCACAAATAGTGAGCACTCAGTTGAATCAAATATTGCAGGGAGGTAACCAACCTACCGTGCCCCCTTCACCAGTTAAGGTTACTGATATTCCATCGGAACCAGGCCCTTCGAAGTCAAAGCCAGACACGCCGAACACTGGCCGTAGAATAATTAAGCCTCTTGTACAGGACCTAGATTGGAGCTCGGACTCCGATTCTCATGTCTCACAACCAGAACAAATGGACTCTGACTCAAGAAATATGAAACGACGTGCTTCTCCTGAGGCACAACGGTCCTCAATTAGTCCTAAATCAAGAAATAAGAGATATCAGAAGGAAAACCCATCAAAAAAATATTTTTTAAAAGATAGCATCTTAGAGAAAGCAGTGAGTGCTGCTGGTATCTCTTCAAAATAGGGAATTTAAAAGTACTACAGTGGAATTGCCGCTCCATTTTTTCAGCAGCCACAGACTTACTTCAACTTTGCGATAATTACTCCCCTTATATTGTTGCTTTACAAGAAACTTGGCTTGTAGAAAATAAGTATTTTAGGATTAAAAATTACCGCACATTTCGTCTAGACCGCCCAACTCGGGATGGAGGTTTGGCAATATTTATCTCATCTAAAATCGCCCATAGAGCTAAAATTATTTATCAGTCATTGGCTTCAGAAAGCGAGATTTTAGCAATAAGCATTACTATTCCTGGGTCCCTCCCATTCTCATTTATTAATGCTTATTTTCCTGCGGGTGTTCTAAATTCTTCCGTCCTAGATACTGCAGTTCAATATTGCCAAAAAGATATTGTATTAGTAGGTGACTTCAATTCTCATCATATATCTTGGGGTTTTAAAACTGATCTGAATGGCAAACGTTTATGGGATTGGGTGAACAATAATAACTTTATATGCATAAACACAAAAACTCCTACTTTTATGTGTAATCAGTCCTCCTCGGTACTCGATCTAACTTTTTCTAACGCTAACCTCTCCATCTTATCATGGTCTGCGATTAACTCGGGAACAAGTAGTGACCATATGCCAATATTGTTCGAGGTGGTATGTCCAACAACCTCCAAGAATAGATCTGCCGTAACACATGTAAACTTTAATGCTTTCGAGAAATCCTTACGAGGCGCTTTATCTAATAAAACGAATGATGCAGAACTAGACGCCATCAGAATTAGCGACATTTTAAAAGAGTCGTTAAATAAATCAAAATTCACCATTGAAAGCGCTAAACCGTCTACCAACCCTTGGTGGAATGCGGACTGTTCGCGGGCTTATAGACTAAGAAAGGCTGCATGGAAAAAATTAATCTTCAACCAGTGTCCCAGGAACTGGAGTGATTATAAGTATGCAGCCGCTATTTAGAGAACCATCGCTAATGCGAAGGACAAATTTAACAACGACCGATGTGAGTTCCTGTCAAAGCCGGTCAATAGAAAAGCACTTTTTCGCTTTCTGAGAACTAAGAAAGTTCTTCCGGTACAAAGAAATATAGAATCTGTAGTATCATCACCAGTTGAACTGAAGGCCCTTCTAGAAGATATAGCTCAGGGCCTAGAAAGTCGCTTTACGACACTTCTCTCATACCAAGCCCAGTCCCCCCAAAGGGCTGAGGATTTTGAAGAGGTTACGCCTGCAGAATTAGCAAACGTAGTCAGAACACTACCCCATTCGGCTCCTGGTCCTGATGGCATGACGACATCAGTGATAAAATCTGTGCATAAAATATTCCCACTTGGCCTACTCGAAATTATTAATCACTCACTTAGAAGCTCTTGGATGCCACCTGATTGGAGAATGACAAAAGTGATTCCATTATTAAAAAAGCAAGGCGCTGGGTTTACCTTAGATAATATCAGGCCCATTTCACTTACATCGAACCTAGTAAAACTAGTTGAAAGAATTTTATATAGACGTATAGATCGATGGATGTCAGAAAAACTGACACTGAGCCCATGTCAGATTGGATTCAGGCGTGGTTGCTCCATTTGGTGTGCGCACGTGGATCTCGAAAGCAGAATTCAACTTGCTCGATATCAGAAACAATACTCCGCTTTGGTAACCTTAGATATCACAAAAGCCTATGATAGCGTGGAGCATGTTAAACTGCTAGATTCACTTCAGAATTTAGGACTGCCTCAATACTTTGTGGCCTGGATCCATGCTTTCTTAGGTGATAGAGAATTTTACTGCTCGCAATCTGGTGTCAACTCTTCAGTATACAGGCAAACGAGAGGTATACCGCAAGGGTCAGTACTATCGCCCTTATTATTTAATGCTCTACTATGTTCCATTCCCATACAGCAAGATGTACAGGTCTATGTGTATGCCGATGATATTGCATTTTTTGCTGCGTCGGCGGATATTCACACACTGTACCTGATTCTGCAGACATACATGAATAGTCTGGAAACGTGGCTGGAGGATATCAACCTATGCCTCAATACAAACAAAAGTACAATCATAGTTTTCGCACAAAATGCCCCAGTGCGAATTTCACTAACGTACCGGCAGGACACCATACCTCAGGTCGAGTCAGTTAGGTACTTGGGGGTAACCTACACCGAAACACTAAACTGGAGTCCCCACATAGAAAACATGGCCGCTAAAGGAGCACGTGCCGTAGGGATGCTGCGCAGGCTCAGTAATTATCGTGCCGGTTTGCGTAGAGACGTGCTCATTATGATATATTGCATGTACATTCGACCGATACTAGAATTCGGCTGTGTTTTGTTTTCTGGCGCTCCGGCCTACAAAGTTCGACCACTGATTCTGCTAGAAAGCGAATCTTTACGCTTATGCCTAGGGCTACACAAATATGTTGCCAACAATATCCTATACGAAGAATCCCGCCTGCCTTCTCTTATCAAAAGATTTCATATTCTAACAGTACGTACATTCCTTAAAATCTATGCATCACCTCAGCGAAGGGCACAGTATGTGTTCATTAGCCAGCAGACCTCATTCTTCAACCACCAATGGCCTAAATTAAGGTGTCCACAAGTAATATTTACTCAGAAACTTTTGGAGCCCTTAAGAGTTAACCTTTGGGAAACACTTGTGCTCAACACTGTAGATGCAATTAGGATAGAATTTGACGATATATATCCCAAGAATGCAAAAACTTTACCATATCAGTATATAAATGGCATTTTGGAAGATCATTTGGCCAATCTAGAAACATCCATTGTGATAGCGACTGACGCTTCGGTTTATGGAGAGAAGGCTGGTGTAGAAATCGTATCATCCTCTCTAGATTGGGCTTTCGCAATTCGATTACCCAACTTTACACCTATTTACCAAGCAGAACTACTGGCAATAGCCCTTGCATTGCGTAAAGTGCCGCAAGATCTATCAGCGGTGATTGTTATAACAGACTGTCTCTCGGTCTGTACTGCCTTAAGCTCACCAACTTTTTCGCGTACCTTAGAAACTTTCTACTCGCTCATTCCTACACATGTGCGACTCGTCCGACTAGTTTGGGTACCAGGCCATAGAGGTTTAGCTCTGAATGAGCATGCAGATGCACTAGCTGTATCTTCCCTTGATTGTCCTGTTTTACCTATTTTGCCTACTTCTGAATAAATAACAGCAGCACGCTTTGAAAAACGCACAACGGCCAATAACTTTGAAAAATCCCCTTTGTTTGTATCAGACTTCACACAGCTAAAGTTCCCTTGGAAGAACAAGTGGTGTTCATCAAGGAAGGAAGAAATAGTAATTACCAGGCTGCGTTGTCGAGTCTCCTCATTGAACTTTTACCTTCATAGGTCGGGTCTGGCACACTCGCCTTTGTGCCTTTATTGTAATGAGAGAGAATCTTTGGAGCGCTTCTTTTTGTCGTGCCGAAAATTGAAAACTCAAAGGGAAAATCTACTAGAAGAACCCCTACGAAAGTTGGGCTTAAACTTGACACTTCCGGTGATTCTTTCATTTGGCGCAGTCGCATTTGGATTCAGCCACAGTAGCGTTTTTACCGCTGTTACAAATTTCTTACGAGAATATAAAAGAATGGAATTCTAAAAATAGGTAACTTCAGTTGATTTATGTATAATTTTTTTTTCTCTTTTTTGTATGTTTATATGTTTTCTTTTCAAGGTTCTTTTTTTTGAAATGTAACACCTTTTTATTATTACCTATATTACCTTAATAATCCAACCCTCTCTTTCAAGAAGTGAATTAATTTAAAAAGCAAGGCACCGCCCCATTCATGGCCTATCCCCCTAGGTGGGTTGCGCCAAGGTGTTGAGGAACCAACCAACCAACCAAGCATTCACCGCTTTCGAACAGTTACCACAAATATACATGACAGGTATGCCTGTCAGCTCCGCAACAGGCGCCTCGCTACAAGTTCTCCTGGAATGCGTGTTGTATCCACCTCAATGTGAGTGGTTCTCAAGTGCACAGGCCGCACTTTTGTGCCCAGCGCTTAGATTTTCCGTTTCACAGCGGTGTAAAAAACCAGTATTTGGGTTTCTAATACGCAGCTTCCGCTGCGACAGAACGGGCCCCATGATACTATAACGGTTTGACTCCTGATAAAGAAACCCAAATGCATTTCATTTAAGCGATTGTATGCAGGCAAACACAGCTTATATACAGTGACTGTCCGCGCCATGCGACATTTGACATCTCGCCAGGTACACTTGAGAGACTTGTCCGCGGTGTTGTCGACACATCCGCGGTAAGGTCCATAGATGAAACAAGTTTCACCTAGGGACCTTAACCCGCGGGGAACAAACGCAACAGTTTTAAGCGTCTTCGAAGGCACAGGGGATACGATGTCAGTGGCCATTATGCGTGCCTGAAGGGCCAAAGAAATAAAAGATTGAGTTAAAAGGGTATCTTTTTGTCCTACAGCAATAATTATCATCTGGCTTTTGCGTTTCCTTGAAAACTAGGCTTTAGGCACTTTCCTATCAAAAGTAATAAGTCATCCTCATAACGCGCATGCCGAACTTCGACCTGAAAGTGTCGGGTGCGTGGCGATAATAGGAAATGAATGCAAGATAGATTGCGACTATCTTTGTGGGACAAAAAGACGCCTTTTGTAGCGTAAAAATTCACGAGGTGTAGTTTACGAATACATCCAAACTAGTACGTACCTAATGGTCCCACCGGTCGCGTGCGCTGCGGTCGTCACCAACTATATTGCAGCCGTCATTAACTGTATCCTGGCAAGTGATAAACGCTACACATAAACTGAAACACACGGCAGACGTTGGACTTGCTTTGCTGCTCCTTATCGTGGTAAAGTCATCGCTGGTCCAGATCAAACAGATCAAACAACAACGCTCTCAATAATTAGTGTTAGTTTACCATTGCAATAGTGTTAGCGCACGCAGGGTAAGCTTGTCGGTGTAAACCGTCTAACTCGCCTTGGGATTACCTCGGGAATTACCTGCGTATTCTGGAACGTCCCTATCCCCCTTAACTCGAGAATGTCGATGGCAGATCTGCTTTTAGGTGAAAATGTTTACTGCCTATGAGCAATCTCGGGTGCTTGGATCGGCGCGCGCGGAGCGCTCTGATCCAGGTGGCCGTGATCCAGGTGGCCGATGCTCTCGAAACGACTCTGCCGATAGCCAGCGTCGTTTCGAGAGCATCACTGAGTCATTTTCAGACGGGCGGAGGCGCTTTACGAAGCTCAGTCAAGTTAAAGATGAAATTCGAGTGGATGCTTCAAAAGCATCCAGGATTCGGAGTCCCGGCCATCTTCTTGGCGAGTGGTAGTCGCGCTAGTAGTGTGGCGTGTGCCTTCGGACGGCCGCCATCTTGTCCCGCACCATTTTACCTTCTTTCTTCGCCCGATTTCCACGCATTCAGACTGGTGCTTATCACGACGTCTAAAAAAAAAAAGTACTTTCAATAATGCATTGGTGTCTCATGGGTGCCCTCAAGTGCAACACTGAAAGCGTGGTTACGTCAATCAAGCAGCGATGAAGAGCATACTATCGTACTGTCATGATCCGCACGATCTCATGATATTCGTCTAAATTGCCTGAAAAAGAAAAAAAAAAGAGTGTGCAACACTCGCTGCTATGGCTACAGGTGGCCCCGACTGACACTCCCACGTTTAATTCACATATAAAAACATATAAAGTGGCTGGGGGGATAGCCGACGTGGTAGCTCATTTGCTAGAGCATCGAACGCGTTATTCGAAGATCGCAGGTTTGGTTCCTGCCCACGGCAACTTATCTTTTCACCCACATTTCTTTCTTCACATTTGCATTACAATTCAGTTTAATGACTTCCCCTTCACTTTGCATTATTGTCTGTTGTGCATATATATATATATATATATATATATATATATATATATATATATATATATATATATATATATATATATATATATATATAGTGGGAGTAATAATTCAATGGGCCAGTTAGTCTTCGTGAAGGTATGAGATATGGCACAACGGGAGCGTTGTCAACAAGGATAAATATATTTATTTCCCAACAGTTTCGGGAGGGGTCCTCCCTTCATCAGGGGATGAGTTATACTGACATGAGCTTCCAAACTTCGTTGCTGCCGCGTCCCTCTCGCCTTGAAAAATGTTTGCGAGAGTGAGAGGGAACTAGAAAAAAAGGGGGGGGGGAGAAAAAAGACGAAAAAGAAAGAAAAGAAAGAAAGTAAAAAAGAGGAAGAACCACTGTCAACACTGAGAACGAAGCCAACTGTCCGTCTACATCCACATACGGTTCATATCACGTGCTGTTCAGTTCTTGACGTGTGTCGGGCCACCCAAGATTGTCGCCGCGGTGCCGGGAGGGTCCGTGACGGCGTGCATAAAGAAAGGGGTTTCCCCGTAATGGGTCGGCGGGCGGCGTGCGTAAAGGAAGGAATTCCCGTTAATGGGTCGGTCGGCTATTTACCTTTAATCTTCGTCCGTATATATATATATATATATATATATATATATATATATATATATATATATATATATATATATATATATATATATATATATATGTATATATATATATATATATATAAGGGAAAAAAGTGTATCTCTAAGGACTCGTTTTTTTTCGTGTTTTAACACAATATTAATGAGATCTAACAGACAGTAATGCAAAGGAATGTACAGGGGAAGTTATTAGAACCAATAGAATGTAAATGAGAAGAAATAAAAGTGGATGAAAAAATAACCAGCCGTGAGCAAGAATCAAACCTACGACCTTCGAATAACGCGTTCGATGCTCTTAGGTATACACTTCTTTCCCTTATTTCATTAAACGACGGTCTCGTACTGGCAGACTTGGTGTCATTAGGTTGTTTACGAGGGACTATTAATCAGCTGCCCGCTCATAATAAGTTCACGTGCTACGGGACGCCAAACGTGCGCATAAAAGAGTGTTTTCACACTCGTCGCTTGACTTATAGATGGCGCTGACTGTCACTCCTATTTCTAAATTCACATATAAACCCCAAAAGATGTATATATATATATATATATATATATATATATATATATATATATATATATATATATATATCATTATTAGCCTGACTACGTCCACTGCAGGGCTAAGGCCTCTCCCATGTTCCGCCAGTTAACCCGGTCCTGTGCTTGCTGCTGCCAATTTATACCCGCAAACTTCTTAATCTCATCTGCCCACCTAACCTTCTGTCTCCCCCTATCCCACTTCACGTCTTTGGGAATCCAGTTAGTAACCCTTAATGACCAGCGGTTATCCTGTCTACGCACTACATGCCCGGCCCATGTCCATTTCGTCTTCTTTATTTCAACTATGATATCCTTAACCCCCGTTTGTCCCCTAAGCCACTCTGCTCTCTTCTTGTCTCTTAAGGTTACACCTACCATTTTTCTTTCCATTGCTCGCTGCGTCGTCTTCAATTTAAGCTGAACCCTCTTTGTAAGTCTCCAGGTTTCTGCTCCGTAGCTAAGTACCGGCAAGATACAGCTGTTATATACCTTCCTCTTGAGGGATAGTGGCAATCTACCTGTCATAATTTGAGAGTGCTTGCCGAATGTGCTCCACCCCATTCTTATTCTTCTAGTTACTTCAATCTCGTGGTTCGGCTCTGCGGTTATTACCTGCCCTAAGTAGACATAGTCTTTTACAACTTCAAGTGCACTATTACCTACCTCGAAGCGCTGCTCCTTTCCGAGGTTGTTGTACATTACTCTCGTTTTCTGCAGATTAATTTCAAGACCCACCTTTCTGCTCTCCTTGTCTAGCTCCGTAATCATGAGTTACAATTCGTCCCCTGAGTTACTCAGCAATGCAATGTCATCGGTGAAGCGCAAGTTACTAAGGTATTCTCCATTAACTCTTATCCCTAACTGTTCCCATTCTAGGCTTCTGAAAACCTCCTGTAAGCACGCGGTAAATAGCATTGGGGAGATTGTGTCCCCCTGCCTTACACCCTTCTTGATTGGTATTCTGTTGCTTTCTTTATGAAGCACTATGGTAGCAGTTGATCCCCTATAGATTTTTTCTAGAATGTTTATATATACTTCATCTACGCCCTGATTCCGCAGTGTCTGCATGACGGCTGATATTTCTACTGAATCAAACGCCTTCTCGTAATCTATGAAGGCAATGTATAGTGTTTGGTTATACTCTGAGCATTTCTCTATTACCTGATTGATAGTATGAATGTGGTCAATTGTTGAGTGGCCTGTTCTAAATCCTGCTTTTTCCTTTGGTTGATTGAATTCTAATGTTTTCCTTACCCTGTTAGCAATTACTTTTGTAAATAGCTTGTATACTACAGAGAGCAAGCTGATCGGCCTGCAATTATTCAAGTCCTTGTCTCATCTCCTTTCTTATGTATTAAGATGATGTTAGCGTTCTTCCAAGACTCTGGTACCCTTCCCGCCAGGAGACACCTCGTACACAAGGTGGCTAGTTTTTCTAACACAATCTGTCCTGCATCTTTCAGCAGATCTGATGTTACCTGATCATTACCAGCAGCTTTGCCTCTTTGCATGCTCTTCAAAGCTTTTCTGACTTCTATCATTACTGGTGGGGTGTCATCTGGATTACTGCTAGTTCTTATAGTATTAAGGTCGTGGTTGTCTCGGCTACTGTACAGATCTCTGTAAAACTCCTCCGCTATTTTAACTATCCTATCCATATTTGTAGTTATTTTGCCTTCTTTGTCCCTTAGTGCATACATCCAACTTTTGCCTATCCCAAGTTTCCTCTTCACTGCTTTGACGCTTCCTCCGTTTTTCAGAGCGTGTTCAATTCTCTCCATGTTATACCTTCTTACATCGCATACCTTACACCTATTATTCAACTTCAACTCGCGCATAGTTGCGGGCCGCTTCGTCCGTGCGTGCCTGTTGCACCCGCCCGATTCGAATTTCAGCGTGGTTCTCCTCCAACTGACGCTCTCTGCCCTGCGGGCATCCGACACCGGCCCAGAGCGCGGCCCGCTCCTGGTTTCTCCCACAAAATGCCAGACGCCCGGTGCCGGGGCACTTTCATTTAGGTCTGTTGTTTGAATTCCGACCGCCTGGGAACGGTCTTCGAAATTGCGTCTGGTGGGACGATTGCGTCTAGCTGCTGCCTTGCGGGCAAGCATCTTCTGTTTTCCAGGGAAGAATTCCAATCACTAGAGCCTAACTTGTTGGTTTCCCCAGCGTGCAGCGAAGAAGGCTCTTGCTTCTTTTGCCTTCCCGCACCGGCTGATACGCCTATGCTCCCGGGCTACGCTAGTGCTAAAGCCATCAGACCCGAGCCATTCAAGTGCGGATTGCACGCTCAATTAAATAGTTCATGTATTTCGATGAGGGTGTAAGTACAGATACGTGGCATATGCTGGATTGGCATATCAGCGGACATATTTGTGAGCCTATTTGCACAGGTGTGGCGAAATAAAGTAGCAGTGAACGGGCTTGCACGCAGGCCGACTAAGTACAAAATCGAAGAAGAAATATTGGTATTCGGCTAAGTTGGGACGTATGTGGAGTCTGAGAGGTCTCCCCAGCTCACATTTAGCGCCGAATCGACCGAAGTGAATGCGCACACACACCTTGTTTTAGTAGCACCACCACAAAATATCGGCATCGCAATCAAACATCGAGAAAGTCGGTGTAAACCGTCTATATTGAGAATCAAGAAAGAAAGAGCGTCAGCCACCTCTCTGTTTATTTGCTTGAGAAAAAGAGCGATAGAGAGTAATGTTTTGACGAAAAGCAGGATATGTTAGCCTGGTCATTCGCCTGACGTGCTTGCAAAAAGGAATTTCGCTGTTGTCATCGATACGTCAAGGCATGTCATCACGAGCTTTGACCTCTGCGCGTTTCATAAGTGTTATTTTTTCTTTGTGTGGCCAGATTACACAGATCGCAGGGCTGTTGACTGGACGTTTTCAAAGAAAAAAAAAAAGAAGTTGCCAGGTTGCGCTCGTCTTTGTGTATCTCCTCTTTGTCTCCGTGTGCTTGCGTGAATTCTCCTTGAGATAGATAGATCGACAGACAGACAGACAGACAGACAGACAGACAGACAGACAGACAGACAGACAGACAGACAGACAGACAGACAGACAGACAGACAGACAGACAGACAGACAGACAGACAGACAGAGAGACAAATAGATAGATAGATAGATAGATAGATAGATAGATAGATAGATAGATAGATAGATAGATAGATAGATAGATAGATAGATAGATATGAATACTACAAATTTCCGCTCGCGTGTAGCCATCACCTCGCAGCAATCATCAAACGCGCTGGTACAAGGAATGCACTGTACAGCTACTTTCAGAGCGCCCGACAGAGCGAGAGTAAAAAAAAAGGCTCAACATACATGGACCAACAAAGCACATGCTGCGGCTCTCCGTGGTCGTGTTCACTGGTAAACTTTCGGTTAACTTAGGTTTGCTCGAAGGGCAGAGGTGAACTGCTGTCTGCTGCTTTCGTCAGTGGTTTCCATCTCATCCGTTTCCTTGAGTGCCCGAGGGAACGCAACCTGCTGCTTCTCAGCAAATAGCGCCGTCTCTGAATTTTGTGTGTCGCGCGGCGTCATTCACTTTCTCCGTGAAAGTGAAAGCGCATAAAAAAAATGTTCCGGTTCCCCAACAAGTGTCGTGTGCTGTAAAACTGCGCAAGTGCCGCAGGGTAGCATGGCACGCACGGTGAGCGACGGGCGCATGCCGCCGTGTTATCATGGCTTCTCTCTCGAGTTAGTGATTTACGCCTGCCAAATCGATCTCTGACCAGTGAAGTACCATTCAGTACTCCAGTGCCTCCAGTGTCGGTCCGCTCTGTCTAGCATTGACGTAGTCAGGAATGACTGAAATTAAGTGAAAAGACCCCGCCTCTCCCTCTTGACATTGTCTCAGCATTGTGGGCCGATCCCGGATCCAATATCTTTCGCGTCACACGATCGGAGTCTCCACATCTTGCCTGCAGCGAGTGTGTACTTATTCTCGCGGGGGATGCTCGGTCGAGTAATTCCAGCGAGCGACCAAGCCATTTAGCGCGTCACTGCCACTTCCGGTGCCTGTACTCGGTACGTGTCATCGCGCCTCGATTGTAAATACACGAGGTGACCGGAAGTGATCGAAGTTATGTAGTGAACGCGTAGTGAGATTGCGTTAACTCGTCTTTGATTTCTCTGTTTACACGAGGTGACCGGAAGTGATCGAAGTTATGTAGTGAACGCGTAGTGAGATTGCGTTAACTCGTCTTTGATTTCTCTGTTTCACCCCTTGCACCTCACTGGTGTACGTTTCGAAATCTGCGCTCAAAGGGCCTCCAAACAAAACCTCGTCCGCCGCTATGGAACAGCCATTGTGGTGCTCGGCTGCTGATCCGAAGGTCATGGTCGTGATCTCGGCCGCGGCGGTTACAATTTGATGGTGGCGGAATAATAGAGGCCCGTGATGTGTCATAATGTTATCGTGGCTCTGGGACGTATAATAATAATAATAATAATAATAATAATAATAATAATAATAATAATAATAATAATAATAATAATAATAATAATAATAATAATAATAATAATAATAATAATAATAATAATAATAATAATAATAATAATAATAATAATAATAATAATAATAATAATAATAATGTTATTATTATTATTATTACAAACAAAGACACTAGCTTGCTAGTTTCTTCTGGCGTTTCCTAGTTGTCTTTCAGCACCATATGTGACACAAGCAGTGTTGATTGATTGATTGATTGATTGATATGTGGGGTTTAACGTCCCAAAATCACCATATGATTATGAGAGACGCCGTAGTGAAGGGTTCTGGAAATTTCGACAATCTGGGGTTTTTAACGTGCACCCAAATCCGAGCACACGGGCCTAGAGAATTTTCACCTCTATCGAAAATGCAGCTGCCGCAGCCGGGATTCGATCCCGCGACCTGCGGGTCAGCAGCCGGGTGCCTTACCTCCGTATTCTAGAACGCCCCTTCACTCAACGTTGCACCTTCACTTGAAAACAGCCGATGGAAGCGCCATCTATGGGCAGGGCGAGTCCCTGCATATCAGTGATAATTTTCTGGTATTCTTGAGTAGCGCAACGTCATTTTCAGCCGAGCAGCGGCGCGGTGCGCAACTCTGTCAAGTCAAGGGTGAAAGTCGAGTCGAGAAGCGTTTGTGAATACGGGGGTTAGCCACTATAGACCACAGCGACGGAGCGACGCGAACAGTGTGAATTCACGTGACGTCATGAGGCAATGAGCTTTCGATTGGCCCACGTGCAAGTGACATCAGTTGTGAATTGTCTTCTACCTTGCTTAGCCTTGTATATTACTACGCCCGGTCTGCTTTTTTTCATGTGAATATAGCGCGTGATCAACTGATGACACTTGGTTTGTTCGTTTGAACTTCACAAGTGCAGATTACATCATGTAGCCAAAATGTCGAAATGCGAACGCTCAATGCTACCATAGTCCACGGTTTTTACGAAGAAATGAGCAGCGTGAACGAAATAGCGCCCGCATAATGAGTTGTGAAGGCGAGAAAGAACGCTCTCTCTCTCTGGTTTTGAAGTCGAAATAAGGACCCTTTAAAGTTTTTCTGCATTCGTGCTACGTGACCTGCTCATGACCATTTCTTCTTCTTGATTGGCCATTAAGGATTACTGGCTAGATTCCAAGAGAAGGCAAGTGGGTGAGAGGGGGACGGAAGGCTAGGTCGGCAGTTGAGATTTGGAAATTCGCGTGTATAAAGTGGCAGCGCAGCATGCACAGCACCGAGTTGACTGGCGGAACATAGGAGAGACCTTTATCCGGCAGTGGGCGTAGTCAGGATGATGATGGTGATGATGATGAAAGTCCTGCATACAAGAAACATGCCGTTTGGGGCTCTTGTTTTCGTGTGAACTGCTTATTAGTTCGTACAGTTCGGACTTCGTACAGCCTCACTTAAAACTCCAGACTTCTTTATACCAAAGGCTTTAATTTTTATTGTACGATTGAATGTTCGAGTGTGTATTATGACTAACGATATAATTTTGTTTCTGAGCCTCAAAGTCACTTTAGCTCATGATTTAGGATCATCTGCATCAGGTTCATTTAAAATTTGGACGTATCTCCACCATCCAAAGAAATTCTTGCAGTGTCTTCTATCGCCTTTTCGTTGGCGTCAAGTTTGTGATAGCAGCAGCACCCAAGAAGCTTCCGGTCACTTCAACGTTCACCCTTTAACACAGAAAGCATGTCTTTCAAGTTGCTCAAGATTTAAAAAAAAGAATATTTTTCCGCTTTCAGATAAAAAAAGAAGGCGCTTATTGTAAAGGAATAACTGTTGTAATGCTGTGTGCACCTTGGAATATACATTTGAAGTATTTGGCTAGACACAGGGAGGAAAAGGTTGAATATGTGCGGCCTAGTCAACAAAGACATTTGTTCCCCGCGGATGTGATTATAGCTACGCCGGCACACAACACCGGAAGCTGTTCAACACCTGTCTTTGTAAACAGCGAAACGGTGACGAAGACACGAAATCAACGCAACTAGAAAAGGACTACATCAAAATTATCACGCTGATGGGCATTCAGTAATGCTGGTCTTAACGATGCTTCAAAGCAAAATACTGCATCTCTCCAACCATATGCGGTATGACTGTTCCCGCAAATGTTCTAAATCATCCCAAAAGCTCAGCGTGGAGGGAAAAACTTAAAAAGGGGGTCTGACTTCGTAAATATGTTTTTTTTTTTGTTTTAGGCAAAGAAGGCGTTTGCCCACTGGGGCTGAGGCCCGAACGGGGCTTGTCAAGTGATTATTTATGCAGAGTACGACGTAACTTTCCGGCAAAAGCACCGACACGCGTGATTGCCTTTTTTTTGTCCCATCAAATTTGTGCGAATCGTTGAAGCCCGCTGCCCTTCGAATTTGCCCGCCTAGCCTGTAACAAAATTTACACTTTTTTTCCCTCTGAAAACTATTAAAACGAGCGTGTGTTTGTCATTCACTCATGGAGGGATAAAAGAAAAAAAAAAGAAACAAAAAAGAAGACCCCAAACTAAGCCGCTAGAGTTGATGTACTTCGATGAGGTTGTAATTACAGATCCATGGCTTACGCAGGACTGGCATCTCAGCGGACATCAGATAGAAAAAAAAAACGTGTTTCTTTTCCCTCCGTAACTGCGGCAAGGAATGCGCTCCCTTAATGACAGCGTGCTCAGGGCGTAATTAAATGCTGTCGGTACCCCAAACTTTGTTGATTCGAGATAAAAAAAAAATGCGGCACGTGTTCTCCTTACTAAACAGTCTCAGAAACAGCGGGCGCAAAGAAGTGCATGGAATTCCGTCGATGTGCCTTGCCACTAATGGCGCGTGTGTTGAATGATTGCATATCATGCGTTGGTGGGGATGAAGCTTGATTTCAGCAGTGACCAGAAGCTTCATGAAATCAGAACTTGAAACCATCCTGCACGCCATGGGCTTTTTTTTTTGTCCGGCACAATGGCCCTTTTAAGAGCGGAGCTCCTTGAACTTTTCCCTGCGCTGGGCTGTGCGAACAGGAATTATCATCATCTGTAACCGGTTCTCTCTCGTTTGACCCTCTTCTCTAACATCGGCTTTGTTCCCGAAACACGCGCGCCTATTTGCCCGGAGTGATCTAAAAAAACAAAAAACCATAAAGAAACCCTAGTGATGTGCCGGTTCTTTTCGTGACTGTGAAGATCCCGTAACGTCACGTACTTACAGGGTTCATGCTCGTTTACACGACAAAAATTAAAGGGCTTTCAAATACTTTCAAGGCTTCGTGTATGAATTTTTCAAGGGACACATTGTCTGTTAGGAAGTCAATTAACACGGGCCCAGGGGAGGGTAAAGACTCGAAATAACTAGAATTCCCCGAAAAAGGGTAACATCACTGAATCAGAAGTCAAAAACATGGCTCTAATGACATTTTCTTTCTAGACAACATTAAACCACACTTTGAATCAGATCACTTGCCCAGGTAATCGGTGAATCACTTTCAGTATGACACAAGTTGCAAGTTTTTATTCAGATAGGAAAAACTATAGAACAGTCATTACGCAGCACCTTGTCGCTCTTTATGAATTGTCAATGTCCACTATCTCCTGCTGCTTGATCTTGACAGTCTTCCTAAGGCTGTTTGACTTGATGATGCACGTCAAGTCACTAATTGTCTTTGCCTCTTCTGCACTTGAGTCTGCTGTAGCTGTTAGTTCCTTAACAGCAGCTTTTAGCTTCTTTACTACTTTTGTAAGCATTTCAATCTCCTCATTATTGTAACATTTATGTTTTTTTTTGTTTCTCATCCTGTTGCTCCTGTCTTTTCCGAATTTCCAGAAATGCAGGATATTGGTTCCGTGCAGAAGCTACCGATGTTCCCCATTTTTTTGTGATGGGCAGATTACATATGCTAGCTGCCACATCTATTATATCACAAATAATGGGCTGTGAAATGTGCGACAATGTTTATTAAAAAAAGGAAATTCAGATTTTCAAGGATTTGCTAAAATTCTAGCTCTTTCATAGCTTTGAAAATGAGCTTCTCAAATTCAAGGGTTTTCAAAGATTTCAAGGACCCGCATGAACCCTGAACTACTAGTCACGAGACTGAAATCAAATCAAATCAAATCAAAGCAAATTTATTTCAACATTCGTACAAAAAAGCCAAGAAGGCTTGATGAGGTCCATGGGCTTGATTTCGTGAATTCAATGTGAATCTAAATCACGTAACATTAGGTATTAGTTTTAGTCACGTGACTGAAAACCGCGTAACCCAACGTAACTACTCACGTGAGGAAAATAGTGTAACAACACGTAAAAATTATTGACGTGGCAAAAACCGTGTAACAGTTCTCACATCTAAAAGTCGCGAAACTAGTCACGTCACTAGAATAGCTAACATCACTATACTCGTGGGACTAAAAACCATAGACGCAACATCGCACAACATCTAGGCACGTGACTGAATATTGCGTAACATTTATTCACGTGACTAAAGTATTGTGACGTCGAGTAATAGCTAGTCACGTGCCATTTTCCCGCCAGAAATTCGTAACAAATGTCACATGACTAACATCACATCATCACGTAACAAGCTGAGCCAAGTCCAGACATGCTTAGTACCACTAGTAAAAACGTTGCATTTCTAGCAAAAGCTTGGCGCCATCAGCGAAACTTATAGCTAGGTCAAACACTAGCTTTGCAGATTGTTCGAGTTTTGCACTAATAGTGCAAGTGGTACACTTTTTTTTTCCACTAAGGATTGATAGATTGATATGTGGGGTTTAACGTCCCAAAACAAACTACCATATGATTACGAGAAACGTCGTAGTGGAAGGCTCCGGAAATTTTGACCAACTGCAGGGGGTTCTTTAAGTGCACCAAAATGTGAGCACACGGGCCTACAACATTTCCGCTTCCATCGAAAATGCAGCCGCCACAGCCAGGATTCGATCCCACGACCTGCGAGTCAGCAGCAGAGCACCTTAGCCACTAGACCACCACGGCGGGGCAGTTTTTCCGCTAAGGATAGAGCGAGGTCATAAACTTTATTTGTCCACAATAAGTATCGAGGCATTCCGGCTATAGAAAAACTTATCTTTGGTCGATGTAGTGCGCAAATTTAGTGCTTTCTTTTATAAACTACCATAACTTGTCCTTTTTTTGGAGGGGGGGGGGTATAGTAGCGGGGTGGGGTTCACCATTTAAATAATAAAGTAGCCAACGGTAGCTACTCGTGCTGTTGCATGCAGGTCTGTTCTTTTATGTACGAAAGGCAAGTGACGTCTTTTGCTTTTTCGCAAGTAGCCGTCGCCGTAGCAACAGCAGTCTTTGCCGGAAAACCTATGCAGGGATTATCGTTTGTGGTTTGCATGCCTGTTTTGTGCTCGTTCTGTATCGAAATAGAACGCTGTGCCGTTTGACCTTCGCGTGATGCTAAGGAATGTGCGCACTTTTCGTTTGAACCGTTTTATCAATGCGGGGACGTCCCCGGGAAAATCACCACTGTCTGGAGGCTCACAGCTTCACGTCATATATATATATATATATATATATATATATATATATATATATATATATATATATATATATATATATAGCAACGCAGACGCAAGGGGTTGTTTCTGTTCAGAACTAGTATGAATAGTTTTGAAAGCGCTAACATGCCCTTCAAGCGGACTTATTCTTGTTTTACATACGTGGGTGGGTTAACGCTGCGTCTCGAATGGGCTTATATTAGAGAAGGCGAGCTAGATATGGCCACTTACTCTTTCTCGTGAAAGGCTGTGCGTATTGAGCTCAGCTTTGTAGCATAATTCACGCTTCGTACAGGTTTCATCTCCTTTGGAATTTTACGTGAAATCAAGAACCTATTGAGTAGTAGTAAAAAACGCCAGGCCTGTGCGGTAGGCATAGCACAGTCACAGCGAAAGCTAGAATAGCGGCCTTTCAGAGCCTTTTCAAAACAATCATTGGGTAACTACGTCAAGCACACTTGCTTGGTACGCAGTAGGGCATTATGAATAAGGTTTTGTGTAGTAAGCTGACATTCGCTATGCTATTTTTTTGTCATTCTTCTGAGAAGCGTGGTATCCGCTGAACACTTGCTAGGAGTTTTGTGCCAATTGTCCATGCAGTAGCTGACGACGACGAGGAATCATGGCTGAAGTGGGTATGCGTCACTGTTAATAAATAGGGAAACAAGAACAAGCTTTTGTAATGGGTTGGAACATTGGATGGCCAACTCGTTACGTTAATCGCATTGTGCGACGACTGGTTGTTCTTTCGCTGTTGTAAAACGCTTTATAAGTCGTATTAACGCTATTGTTTTCCCAACATCAAGCCTGCCTAAGGCAAGTTTGACAACAAGCTGCAAGCACCGGCGTAACTCAGTGGTAGATCATTAAGCTGGCACCGAACGGACCCGGGTTCAAGCCCCACTGTGTTTCGCGCGATGTGGTTACGGACACCGGCGGCGGCGGACAACATGCAACTGCGCATGACCCGAGTTGTGATCTTGATCTCTTAACAGCTTTCGCTGTAAAAGCTTTACCGCAAATGTGGATGTTCTTTATTTCACTATTAAGACAACGTGGGTCATAAATATCTACTGATGAGCGTTATGATGAGCTCCTTTGATGAGGGTTATAAAGCTCCCCTGAGCCATAAGACGATATAAGATACTCAATATGATCATAACCTGAAAGACGAAAAAGAAAGTTCAAGTACAATATTGTGAAAGAAAATGGGAAAAAAAAAGTTCTTTTACCGTTGTAGTTATGCGAAAGCATGGTGAAATATTTAATTTCACGCTTGTTAAACTAGCTAGAAACGCTACTAACAGGCTACTAAAAAGATACTTTTCTGAAACATTAATAAAAAACCATTTCAGCCATACTTATGAGACCAGGTTTTACCAGAGGAATAACGGCTGCTTATCCTAACTCGAACGTTCGGTAACATACCGTGTGAACTTTTAGAAAGGACGTGAGTCGTCTGTATTCAGTAACTTGAATACTTAATCAGGCGGTCTAAGTGAAGGTATTGATCACAATATTCATCCACCTCCATGTGTTTAAGATTAAGCATAAGTCCAAGAAACCTGTCCAGTTACCTTCACTTAATTAGCAATATTTCTAAGTATGCACTGATAAGAAGCATGCGTGGAACAACGCTTTGTAATGCGCGCGACGTAATAAAATTTCGTTAAATTCAGGATCTCTAAAATTACGTGCTTGGATTGATACCGTGACATTATTTGAGAAATCTGGGAAAAATTTATTCCAGTTAAGGCCTTAAGTGGTCTTATCGGGGAGCCATTTCGCGAGACATGCGCAAGAATTTGTGAAACTTTCCCGAGCACCATTAAAAGCCCGCGGGATGCTCTCCAAATGAATGAAGATGTCACATTATGGCATCTTTGTGTGACGCCATCTCACACAGCAGTGTGCCAAAATTTATGACATTAGCATGGCGTCGCATGGTGGTGTCATCAATTGACATCGCCGACCATGCGATGCACAGAAAGTTTCAATGTTGGGGGGGGGGGGGGGGGCATTACAATAGACTGAGAACGTCATAGATTTTTTTGATTGGGATCACTCACTTTGAGGTTTTTCTGTATTTTCACAAAATCAGGTTCCCGTTCGTACAACTTAATGCATTAAGCTTGTAGCTGGCTTTCGCTTTCAAATTTTACGGATGGTGTAAGATACCGTGAATTTTTCGTTGAAGCAAGTAGCTATATCCCTTTTTCCTTGCTAGGAGAGAGCGCTGCGGGAACGTCATCAGTACCACTATCTTCATCGTTTCTGGTTATAACATTTTAAACATAGACAAAACTTTATGGCGCGTAAGTCAGTTCTGATAGCCAAACTTTGAGAAGAATGAAAATATGGTGCATTTCCTACGTCGTAAAGACTTGCAAAGCGGGCTTCACTGCAGTAAGTGTATGTATGTGGAGAAGGTTACTTTTGTAAATCCATCAGTATTTAGTGTTTTGATCCGCTTCATGTTCCGAAACGTTTACTTGGTCAATTTTTATTCATAATTACACTACCTTTTTCTTTTACTATAAGAGTACCACACCAGAACTACACTGATCGTAGCTCTCTATATATGATGCATTCACAGTGATCTGCATTGATTTGTTTAGTAAAGTTCTCTAAGAGAGAAGTTGATAGCGTGCGTTCTCACTCGACGAAACAGCTCCTTTAAAATTCACAGAGACGAAGCACTGAGATAGTTGTTGCTAAATCTTGTGGTGGAAAACAGCGTCACAACGATGACTGCTAACAAGTTCTATACAACACGAGTGTGTTTAACAACTTCCAGCCAAGGTAGTTGCACTCTGGTTAAGGCTAAATACAACAGCCTGCTTGTAGCTGAAATTTGGTACAAACACACGTTTTTTTCAGTGATAGGTGGATGGAAGGCGGAACTTTATTTAGATGCCTGAACTACGTGACTAGAGATAAAAAAATCTGTACCGTTTCTCACTGCATCGGACCACTTCATCAGTACATGGTACTGGCACGTGACACCACAAGTATAAATTTGAGCCTAATATTTTTCCCTACATCTATTCTCCATTCCCGTTTAAAATGATAATTTAGATGTGTACACATGCAAAACATAGCTTCAATCGTTTTCTGTAATGTTTGTTGTAAACACTAGAAGTAAATAAAGAAAAACAAGAATATAATAGCTGGCTTGCCGAAATATATTACAAACGACACAATGCATGTGCAGTAGTCGACATAGCCTTTATGTGTTCCTACATACTCAGCACATGATCCCTAAGCTTCCTTTTTTTTTCAGCGATGACTGAAGAAAGCAACAGACAATTAGGGTAAGAATATAACAGGGAGAAATACATGTTGTTTATTTATCAGTAGTTTGGTTATGTTCATCGAAAGTGAAAAGAATAAATGTGGACAAAAATAATTTTTTTATCCACTTTCATACATCTCAATTTTTGTCAAAGTAACTGCAACACAGTTAGAGGAGCAACAAATAATATTTCCTATGCTTTCCTTAGCTTAATTGTCTGCTAATTTTATCAGTTCTGTCTAGGTAAAAAACAAGCCCCTCGAGTGATTCTCTATCTTTCTCACTTTTTGCCAGTGAGCGATGCAATAATGTCTTGCATATAAAGGTTCACTTTATTCGCTTCGACAGCACATAGAATGTCTTTATATGCATGTATATACAACAATGGTTCAGAATCTCTGCAGATATATATTGTTGACGTTGTTCAAGTGCCGTCATTATTGCCTATGCCATTTTCCAATCATGTCATTCCTTTTCTCTGTCTCTTTCATGATCATGGCCGACGCAAGCAAACGTATGTCTCAGAAGGCCTGTAGCGAAACCGGCCGATCCCCAAGACAGGCACTCCACGCGCGCAGACTTCGTGGTGGCGCCGCTAGATGGCGCAGCATGTCTAAAGAGAAACTAGAAGGCTGAGTGGTGCATGAATCCGGTTAGCCACCGACGCTTTGCCGCAAAGCTATGTGCACTCCGTTTTTGTAGGTGACATCGCAATAGCGCTTCGCCGATCCACATGCCGGGCTGTCAGTCCAGTTCGCTGCAGCGGAAGCATAGGAAAGTAAAAAAAAAAAATTAGCCTCAGAATCACATTATCCACGATGCATGGTTGGTAGCAGCATTTGGAAAAGAGACGTGCAACTCTGCAACCTAAACGAAGTACACAGAGTAGCTCTGACAGAAGCTAATGAAAGAGAGGTGGAATGTAGCACGACAACCATAGAGGTATAATCTGTCACTGATTTTTTTTTTCACTTTCTAATATTTCTTTCTATTTCTGTCTTTGTGCGCCATGGTGAATAAATGATAAAGGTGCTCGGCTGCTGACCCGAAGGTCGTGGGTTCGGTCCAGGCCGCGGTGGTCGCGTTAAGGTGGAGCCGAAATGGTTGAGGCCCGTGTACTGCGCGTTGTCAGCGCACGTTAGAGAACACCGGATGGTCGAAATTTCCGGAGCCCTCTACTGCGGCGTCTCTAATAATCATATCGTAAGTTTGGTATGTTAAACCCCACGTATTATTATAATCCCTACCTTAGTATTATTTCTAACTGTATATTGGGGGAAATAAAACTATAATAATAAATAATATTAATAATAATAATAATAATAATAATAATAATAATAATAATAATAATAATAATAATAATAATAATAATAATAATAATAATAATAGTAATAATAATAATAATAATAGTAAATACAACTACTATTATTATTAGAAGAAGAGTTAAGTGATGCCATCCTATTGCAAAGGGTATGAACTAATATAATATTAATAATAACAATAATGATTCTCTTTACTGACGTGCGATGAGTTTTGGCGGATACTACATGGAATGTTGCTGTACTTTGTCATCGCATGAACGTTTAAATATTTCCTGAGGCGGCATCTGTCAGATTTGTGTTTTTTTCTTCTGCTCAATATTTTGGTTTATTTGGTTGACCACAACAATCCTTTAACTTAACACTGACTAAATTCGCTATGCGCTGTCATATACACGACCTCCCTGTCCCATTGTATCGTAATGTTTCATCTCTGCTCGGAGTAAACGCGGCCTTTCCGATTTCCTTTAAAGCATTGAAATTATCTCAGAGCTGTTTGGTCTTCTGCAAATCCTTAGGATGCCAAAATATCTCGAGTCCTCCACAAAGACGTCTCTCACAATCGTATACCGTGGTTTTAGAGCGCGAAACCCCAGGCATTATTAAGTTATTGCGTGGAAGTAGTTGGCTGCAGCGTAGGAGATAAAGCGGAGAATGCTCACGATGTCGCGAAATGAGTCTGCTTTCATTGATTAAATATTCGCAATGCGCAATTAAATAACGAACGACAGTGAAATGATGAAGCCACTGTGAAGGTTGGTAGGGTTTGGATCGGTTCTGTTTATAGCTGCGCCCACTCGTTTCCGCTGCCCTTATTACGGTATCGACGCCATCACGAAAGGAATGAACCATCTCCAGGATGCGAAATAAGGCCTCATCAAGTGTGAGGCTTAAGGGACGGCGTTATGCTCCTCCATAGTAGAGTACCTAGTACTCAAAATCGTTAATAACTTTTTCTAAACACGCAGGAACGGCCACATCAAGTGAGAAGCCCTCGCGACGGCTTTATACTCTCCCATAGTCGAGTACCTCGTACTCTAAATCGTTAAAAACGTTGAAATCGCTAAGAACCTTAAGAACAACGTCCTACTACGGAAGCAGCATATGTGCCTCATGTTTAACTGTTTACGCAGTTGAGGGCAGTCATCCGTGCTCGGCGGACACGTTGGAGTGCACGACGGCGTAATTTTTCGTTAACGTGACCTCATCAAGTGTGATGCCCGTGGGACGGCTTTATGCTCTCACACAAAGTACTCAAAATCGTTAACCACTTTTTCTAAACACAGGAATGTCCTCAGGTCCCGTCGTTTCTTGGCGCGCTTTTGGTGATGCGGCATGTCATTCCAAAGCAAAGCTGTTCAGCGGGCCACAAGTGCACTCGAGAGTAGTTTGAAATTCCGGTGGTAAACGGGACGACAAATCGTTCAACTCGAAATGTCGTTGGAGCGAGCGTTTGGACTTGTCTTGGATGGCAACTCACGGATCACTATAGTTGCAGACGGACATCATTACTTACTTCGAGCCAAGGACCTAGCGCTATTTGAGCGAAGACACTGACGTAGGCTGTGGTGGCGTGATTTGTGCAAAAACCCGAGGCAGAGTGAGCAAAGAGAAACATACTCACATAAAGAGCGGACACTCCCGTAGGGCCCTGCGGCCGAGTTACTGCGCTGCTTTCAGCGCCACGAGTGGCCGGTCAGACCCGTTACTGTCTTAATTATAAATAAAATAACATCATTTTTTTTTCAATGCTGGGATTTGAACTCGTACCCTCATGCTCCGAAGGCGAGTGTCCTTACCACTAGGCTACACACCCATACTTCCGTGAAGGGAATACATGTACAGTACATCTGAACACCATGAATGTGCACCCTTTGAGCAAAACAAATGCAGAAAGACAACAATATCTGGACACGCTTTACTGACTTTTGTGGTAAAGCATTAACCGTCCTTAGCGGGACACGTTGGAGAGCGGATATGGAAAATTGCACAAAAATAAATTTTGTTTAACGCGATTATGTTAAAGAGTTCGTGTCGCAGAAAACCCGCCGAAAAATCGTCGGTGCGTCTGTGACCGAAAAATCCATTTACCGAGATGGCCGCAGGAGGCCATTACTTATCCGCGCGCGTGCGCGCGATCGCACCAAAGGAAAAAAAAAAAAAGCCACGCATTTGAAGAAAAAAAAAAGTGCTCAAGGTCACTAGGCGCGATAGTTTCTTTGCCCTGCCACCCCTTCCTGCTTAGTTTCCAGCGCTTTTGTCGGGACGAGAGATTATATAATGCAATTTCAGCGTGCGACAAACCTTTGCAACTCCACTCGCACTGGACGGATTCTTAAAATTTCTGCGGCGTTTAACTCGTGAGGCAATAAGGTCTTCTTGTGAATTTATTCCATGGTTACTTGAAAAAGTGTTTCAGGGCCCATTTATCTCATACTGTTCGACAGGTGTGATGACGAAAACGAGCCCATTCGGCGATAATAGCGCGCTCTGGTCCTATCTACTGTGTGCGTGTTTGTGTGCGTGCGTGTGTATGTAACAAAACATATGAATAAGTATGCACTTAGCGGTTGAAGGGTGCACTAGGGGCCGGATTTCACTATCGCGTTCAACTCTCAAAGGCGAAGGGTCCCCCAATTTTTTCGCAAAACATGGGTTTTCATTGTTCTGCTGAGGCGGCTATTACATGTCTTGAGAAGTAGAAGCGAGCTTTGGTGCGCTATGTAATAGTCGGTCAAACCCTTTCTTGTTGGGTCTCACTCGACTGACCACTTTTTATATAGTATATTTCTCTATGAAATGAGTGTACAGACATGATACTCTGCACAAATGAGGCCCTCAAAGATGCGCCGGTTACCCGCGCATTTGTATGCTCTGTCTTACGATTACTGATGCTCTTTCGAGTGGGCTTGTCGGCGACCAGCTGTTTGCGATATTTCAGTCTGATCTTTTATCAAAGTTGCTTGTGACGTCACGCTTTCACAGTTCATTGTTGTCTTTCATTGTTTCACGCATGACTGTCGTTGCCATGACAACAAAAGCGTTGTTCTACTGAGCACGTGGGCTAAGGTCCGATGCCCGTCATAAAGGAAGAAAATAGTTATAAGGGACTCAGGAGCACTGCGTTAATGACACATAAATAAATAAATAAATAAATAAAGAATGAGGGAATGAAAAAGAAAGAAATACAAATAGAAGTGTGGTACGTGCACGCCGAGCTTCTCGGGTTCCCATTTTCCCGATAGGAAAAAGGGTCCTAAGGTTTATTTATTGAAATTAAACGAAAAGCCGCCAACACTGTGCATGATCACTGCTTTTGCCAAATTCACAGCGCAGTTGTGCAGAGTACCAGTGGAGTTGAAATTTTAGGAACCATTGAATTCAATACCGCAGGAATGACATTGGCGCCGCATTCCCCGCCACGGTGGTCTAGCGGCTAAGGTACTCGGCTGCTGACCCGCAGGTCGCGGTATCGAATCCCGGCTGCGACGGCTGCATTTCCGATAGAGGCGGAAATGTTGCAGGCCTGTGTACTCAGATTTGGGTGCACGTTAAAGAACCCCATGTGGTCGACATTTCCGGAGCCCTCCACTACGGCGTCTCTCATAATCATATGGTGGTTTTGGGACGTTAAACCCCAAAAATCAATCAATCAACACTGGCGCCGCAGAGGTAATGAGTGCCGACTAGACATAAAGAAGAAACGCACCTTGCGATGTTTGCAGTGAGGGATCCGTGTGGTTGTCTTGTTTTACAGAAAAGAGTCAGTCCGTTGGTACAATATGTCCCGAATAGATGCAGCTTTAACTGAAGCAACGCGCGTGACTGCTATCGTTCATGTGCTCACATGCAATTCCTCTGCATCCAGTCGACATCGCAAATTGTTTGCGTTACGAAGCACTCGACATCTGTCGTAAACACCTTAGATGCCTCTTCAAACGGGAAAATTGACCATCGGCGTCACCGCTACCGACGCAAAACATCATCATCACGCAATGACATCGCCATATCGCGTTGTCATATGGCATTGTCATCACAATATGGTGAAAAGGGATAAATAAATCGGCTCAGAGGAAAAAAACAAAAAAAACATGGCTTTTATCTTTAAGTGAACTTCGTCATTTTAGGCAAAGGCATAAAGAATGCTGTTATTATTAATTTTTTTAAATGACTTGCATAAAATTATCAGTTGATGCTTTCCCTGTATTCGTCATGTGTAATCAGCTCTCATTCGCCGAAACGTTAAATAAAACTATTTTCATAGCGTCGCCTCACGCTACAATAAAAAATGCAAAAAATGAGTGACGAACCATTCCTAACTTCTTAGCTTTTGTGGACATAGTTTTACAATATTATTACTGAAATATGGCCACTGTATAAGTGCGAGTCATGGTCCGTCAATAAGAGCGTCGTTGCTGATTCGAAAATGTAGCCGTTGACGTTATCAAATATGCTTCCGAAGCTCTCGACATAGCCGGACTGACGAGATGCGTGCAGCTCATCTGCGAAGCGAAACGATGCGCTGCATATAGATGAACCTAGACGAATGACACACACACAAAAAAAAAAACGAAATGGTTGAGGACTTTGTGCAAGGTCCTTGTTCGTTTGGGTGGTCTGTCATTCGTCTCCGCTCATCTATGCAGCACATCGTTTCGCCTCGCAATTCCATACCAACTATAGCCTCAGTGGAAGCACTTCTGTCTCATCTATAACGAAAAGTGCTTATCTTACTTGTTTGTCCATTTAAGCCGTAAATCAGAAGCACGAGTGAGTGCACATCTGTAGAACGTCGTTGTTTCCTCTTCGAATAACTGCTACCTAGAAATAGATATGGCTTAGGCTGATGCAATATCAGTTTACGATGCCTCGATTCGAAATGCGTCTTTCTGAAGAAAGCTTTTAATTGCTTGTGCACTCTACTAATCAAGCAGCGATGTAGGGTAAGAGCTTTCATTATGAGTAGCAATTAGTGCCTAGAGTGCTTGAACGGCATAGAAAGTGCTTACCTTACTTGGTCAATGCTTCTTCGCTCTTGCATATGAGTATCCACGCTATCAAAGTTACAGCTTTGAATAAAACGTTTGATGTCGTTGGGTTGATTATCCTCGCATCGCGATAGCCTCTGCGCCCTATGCAGGCAATTTAGCCACCCGAATGTTGCGAAGGACGACCCAATAGCAGTAAAACTTTTTTTCAGTAATGAGTTTCTACAGGAACGCATTGCCGCTAACTAAACGATAAAGAACCGTACGACCTCCGGAACGGCATATAACGCCGAGAAACGACTTTCACTGAGACAAAAATTGCTCTCTTAGAGCGTCTGTAATTACAAAGAGGGTAGCGTACTCAGACTTGTGTAACTTTGTTCATTAATTTTTTAAGGAAGGTGCAAATTGAAGGGCTCGTTTTCTTTGTGAGACACAATTTCAACGAGAACTAACAGACTATAATGCCAGGGAAAGTATAAGGAATGCTATTAGAAGTTACTGTAGCGTAAATGCGAAGAAAGATATGTGGACGGAAAGACAACTTGCAACCGGCAGGATACAAACCTGCAACCATCAAATTTTTGTTACTTTGAGCGTACGAGTGCAATAACTATGCTTAATACTGCCCCAAAATGTGCCACTAAACAGACAGACAGACAGACAGACAGACAGACAAACAGACAGACAGACAGACAGACAGACAGACGCACGGATGGGCGGATGTTCGGACGGATGGATGGACAGGTGGACTGATGCACGGACGGACGGACGCACAGACAGACAGACAGACAGACAGACAGACAGACAGACAGACAGACAGACAGACAGACAGACAGACAGACAAATTGATAGATAGATAGATAGATAGATAGATAGATAGATAGATAGATAGATAGATAGATAGATAGATAGATAGATAGATAGATAGATAGATAGACTGAAAGTCGCCGAAGTTCGCTTAGAGATGCTCCGCATTTAAAAGCCGCACATTTGACGGGTGCAGTTAGTGACACCATATTATGTTTTGTAAGACTCTTGAGGCAAAATAGTCTTCTTGTCTGTATCGTGGCTAGCAGATTTTTGTGAGAGTTGTTTATAGTGAACCACGCTTTCATTGTGAAGGGCTTGACTTGTTTTTCTGAGCAACAACGTTATACCCTCTCTTTTTTACAGAGGGCAGTATACTGTGTTTAAATACTGACACAAAGTTTGGAAGGCGAGACAACTAGTGGGATCGATTTGTGCGGACACATACGCATCATCTACGAAATACAATGAAGGAATAATATAGCCTACAATGAATGAATTAATGAACTTTATTTGAAGTCCGGCAGTTTCCTTCGCGCGAGGTGGGGGAAGAGGAGATTAACCCCTGTCTCTTCCCACCCTCCGTCAATGATGATGGCGGTGCCTCAGGTGACCGCTCGAACATACATAAAATCATTATTAAAGTATGTCACGACACTGCACGCGAAACGCGCCTTTTGTTTTCGTGTAAACAACCAAATGCCACCTGGGTCACGAGTTTGTGTTGGCTACCACGATCCTTGCGAGCACTCTCTCCTAGCAGACCTTTTCAGCAGAAAGAGGGTGCAGGCTTACAAGAAAGTACAAAGGCTGATGTCCTTGCCTCGGCAGTGCATTTCGGGGGGGGGGGGGGGGGTCACGCATATTTTAAGCGTCTCAGAGGGAGCCTTCGTTGAAAAGAGTGGTCAATGCACTGCTCATTTGCACGCAGTTTTTTTTTTTCATGTGCTAACATAGTCAGCTATGTTTACCCGAAAAACACTCAGGGTCCCTCATCACTTGGCACTCTCTGGAAAGTAAACTGTGACAGGTGGTGTTCAATAACGTCCAAATAATTTACCCTCGCGCACTCGAGCAAACGAGGTTTTAAGTCGTCAAAAGTGGGTCGTTAGCTATTTATTGCAACGAAAACAAAAAACAAACAAGGTGCGATGTTTTTGTGTTGGTGCTACTTAGAGTGTTGACAATAGTATGCGTGCACCATCTGCTTCGCAATTAGCGACGAGCTTGTTTTCTTTAGTGATTACTTTATCGACAGGGAGCGCTCTCCTTCAGAGGACTTAGCCCTCGTTTGTTATTGAGCTGTGGCGTTTTTGTTCGTGAGGCAAACTTTTACTACTCCATGCAACATGGTGCAAGCAGTCTAATTCGCTCGACCAATTATCATGCGTGATTAGTAATTTACTGGCGGCTTTGGACTGCTCATTAGTGGAAAATAGTGCACGCTAACCTATTAAGAAGCTGCCACCGCAAGGAGTAAACAACGTCAATGCATATTTTAAAGGGCCGCATACTGACCCTTCTTCGCACCCCTCTAGATGCAATTCCCGCGGGGCACGAGAGTCGACGATGCTGTAACTGAGTTTTTGTGTGTATGTCTTTCCTGCTCGTGTATGTGGTAATGCAAGCGTTTTCGTGTATGCCTGAGCACGTTTTCTGTTTTTTTTTACTTCATGATGCAGTGTTCAAACAGAAACTGCGTGTTTATGTCGATTGCTCTCGTACCAATTCACTGTCTGTTTTTATAGCGAGAAAGAGACGAAACATATTTGAACAGAGGCTTCGCTCAAGCTAGCGTATCGACAAACTGACTTCTATTTGTCAAAGGAGCACCTTACTTGAGCGTTCACAAAGACAAGTCTTCTTGGCGACCTATTGGCTCAAGGGTGACACCCACTGGTCAACTATGTAGCTTTTCAAGCTTCCATTTCCTCCTGAACTGCACCCGCCGTAGTGGTCGAGTGGTTATGGTGGCCGACTGTTAAACCGATGTTCGCGGGATCGAATCCCGGTCGTGGCGGCCAACAAATGGCTGCGAAGCGACGACTGCGAGCCGAAGAACCCCGAATACGTAGAACGAGAGAATCCTTGGGAACGGCAAAGCCATTGCAACGGCGGCTGCGATACCTCGTAACGATTGAAGTGACCTGCAGCGAGCCATAACGGCAAGGACTCGTCGTCGTGACTCACGCTAACGGGCCCGTGTCGTGTTTGGGGCTGTATTACCTCTAACCTTTCTGCGCTATCGGTATCAACGTGGAAACAGCCTAGCGTCACTTAGCTGAAGCCAATCAACAGCCGAGAAGCAACCTGGAAACAAGCTGCATCAGTTAGATAAGCATAAGCGTGTGCAGAGTTCCATTTCAGAGGGGGGGGGGGGGGTTCCATCGCAGCGTCCCTCCCCCTTACATTAGGTGAAGATATGCGGCAGGCTTTGCAACTCCCTCCCTTCTTTCCCCCTTGCAGATGAGTAGGCGAGAGAAGGGGTGCTCTCCATGGCGCCCTTCCGTGCACGCGCCACGGTAGCTAAGACCTTATAGCACCAACATATATGCAACCACATTAGTCATTAGTTTTCTTAATAACGCGCGGCGCTCTTGCAAGCCTCGCGCTGTTTAACTGAAGCTTCGCCATTTTTTTCAGCCGATATCTGGCAGTTTCGCTTCATCTATTTTCCGGTTTGGTCAATTACTGAACGAATTCGTCGAGTTTCCTGGATGTAATGACATAATAGATGAAATGGAATAAGGGTGTTTCTTATTATTGCGTGTAGTAGCCGGTTTTGTTTAAATTTTATTTTCTCCTCTCAGGTCAAAAGGTAAAATAAATAAATCGATCAGTTTTAACCCTTCGATTGGCATACCCACATCGGCAGCGTAACGGCAAGATCAGCGCACCGTCAGTGTCGTGGTTAAGTAGAGTGTACGACGTAATATCGAAATACACGCGTGTAAGCGTCAAAGAGCTCTTTCTGCAGAAATTGATGAGGATGATGATGATGACGATAATGATGATGATGAAGATGATGCCTCTGCCATGGCTTATACCAGCTCAGGGGCACCGGTCAAAAATTCCAGTGTTGGTTTCGGCGTCGACATTCATGCCGACGATGGTGCCGACGTCGTTGTTGTGAGGGAAACAACATCATAATGTCAGTGACCGAAAAATTCAGAGAGGTTCAAATAAAACAAATAATCATCAGCTGCAGAAGCAGCAACATAGCGCGCAACTGGGTAGGTTTGCCTTTTGGCCCAGATGACCTTTCAGTGATTCGCAAAAGGGAGAATTAAGGCGTAGTGGGCCCTTAACTCTACTTGCAGTAGACATTCCAGTATAGTTTTCAAACGATCGATGTTACGAACGTAGTCGTTCGTTTCCTTGCTGCATGGTTGGGGCATGCACCGAGGACCGGAGCTACGTGCTATAACAATCAAACAGGTCATGCGCATGGTGCCCAATCTTGCTATCGCAATCCACTCTTGAAAGACGAAGCTCATGTGTTCTTCAAGTACGTTTTTTCCGAGAAGTTCGAACTTACAAAGTACCTGTATTTCCAGGTTATATAACACTCTTTTTACAGTTTCACACTGCGCAAACTTCATTTTAAACTTATCAGCATTGTGTCAGGCACTACGAACACAGCAAAAATCTTACTCAATCGAATGCTTCAACTGCTAGGAGAATGTACAAGGAAGCAAATATTTGCAAGGCTCCGTTTTCATGAACAGCAATAAATAAACTTCATAGAATACCATGTTTTGTTTGCCAGGAGCCCAGTTTCATTGTTGGAATGGCTACGTATGTGCAGTCACGTTGCCGAGATTCGATACCCTCATTACTGGCGTTTGTTTACTCGTGCAACGATGGCAGTAAGAGTGGGAGCACGAGAGCTTGACATCCAGTTTACGTAACCCTTCCTATCTTCACAGAATACTGATTTAGATTGCGCAACTCAGGTGCGTGTTTTCACCGCCAGACGAATACGGGAACATGCGTTGTGTCTGAACAGTGGTAGGCAGAGGTGAGCTGCCCTAATAAACGCATCATTTCACTGGATGGTTTAGAAGCTCGGTTGAAGAAGACAGCAAACTCTAGTTGAAAATGTTGATGTAATAGCAGAATTGTTTTTTAGAAAAAGATTTTTTTGTTTTAATACTTAGCAGATTACGTAAAGTTCAAAAATTGACAAATTGAACGTTTTGCGAACCGATATACGGCTTTATGATTATAGGCTCTTACTCCTCTTCATTCTTTGAAAAGTTGACCAAATAAAGAGGTCCAATTAAGAGAATAAGCAAAACACAAAAAGTAATCTTACTCGCTCCAGGCAGTGGTCAGTAACATGAATTTGGTTGCGTCGTCATTGCGTGTGTTGGCATATTTTTAAACTCTGGCTAAATATCGCTGAAGCACTTTGTGTAGAATAAGCGCTAATCTTATGCGAGTTTGACGTAGATAAATTGTGAGGGATGTCTTACTTTAAATGCTGGCACGGATGTCAGTTCTTTTCAACTTAAAGGGACCCCCAACCAATATTTATGGTACCCGTTTCATTAAATGCAACTGATAGCTCTTGCAATCACGGAATTGTAACTCGAAAAACGTCGTAGAACATTTATAATAATAAATTTTCGATTTGCTGCGATTATGCAATCTTAAATAGACATGCTGCAACCAGTGGATGTGATCTCGATAGCGATTATACTCCAGTGTAACGCCAGCAGTGATGGACAGTGGAGCCTTGAGTAATGCTGTGTTTGTCAAGCCTGGAGTATCACGTAAACTTGTAATGCTGTGTTTGTCAAGCCTGGAGTATCGTGACCACTGCTCTATAGCGTGCTAAATTACTCTACCTGCGTTACAGCACTTTCCCGGGGCTTCTTATGAAAGTACTTTTGGCCATGCACAGGTTGTTTTTTCGACTTTAGCCAAGTCTAGCTAAGCCAAATCTTCGAATACAAAACGACGGGCGCGTTGATCGACAATGCGCGCACGGTAGTTGACGTGCGGGCGTAGTTGGACAGCTTCCATATGTCGTCGCTTGACAACTTGAGCGAGTTAGAGGGAAGAGTTTCGGCTCTCCAAAATTGGGAACCCTATCAAGTAGCGCCAGAGCGACATGCTTCGACGGACGACAGCGGTAGCAACAAATCCGACGGACAACCTCCATCGGCACCACCAGCCGCACGCCCATAGAGAATGTAGATTGGTAAACAATTTCGCGTACCGCAGTGATCGCATTCACAAGCTCGCGTGCTTCTACGGGAATCGAGCTTCTCTGGAAACGCCGTGCGCATACGCATCTGCCCACGTTTTCCCGCAGAGGCAACGAAAGCAGCGCCGCTTTTCATGTTCCACTTTTACTTTGTAAGCCGCGTAGAAAGAATAAAAAATGAACAATGACATACATAATCAAAATTTAAGCTCTTACATTGGTGCGCTTCAGCCCCGCCGCGGTGGTCTAGGGGCTAAAGTACTCGGCTGCTGACCCGCAGGTCGCGGGTTCGAATCCCGGCTGCGGCGGCTGCATTTCCGATGGAGGCGGAAATGTTGTAGGCCCGTGTGCTCAGATTTGGGCGCACGTTAAAGAACCCCAGGTGGTCGAAATTTCCGGAGCCCTCCACTACGGCGTCTCTCATAATCATATGGTGGTTTTGGGACGTTAAACCCGACATATCAATCAATCAATTGGTGCGCTTTAATTAATAACAGCAAAGGAATTATGACTTCATACTTGTGGTTCATGGCGCTTGCGAGGGGCACGACATGCCGCTTTTGGCTACTTAAGAACGCGATTTAAAATTATAAATCCTACTCAGATTGTGAAAGGCATGCTGTCATCTATCACCATAATTCACGCTCTTTTCCTTTACGCCGGAATCTTGCCACCCGTTCTGGCCAGTTGTGGGTCCCTTTAATACATTTATCAAAGAGGCATTATTTCATCCGCATGCAGCTGCGGAAATATTTGCTGGCAGTTCTGAGCATAACCGTGGCTTTCTTATGTATGCGCCTTTTGACGTTTGGTTGAGTGTTCGCAATGCTTCAGCTGGAGCTCCTAGCAATGACAGTTCACTGAATGTGTATGGTGCCGCTGCAGAATGAGTTTCATCGTGAAAAACAGTCTCGCCTCTGCAGTAGGATAGCCGTGTTGGGGATGCATGACGTCTCACGAATGTGGGCGTGTTGGCCTTGAGATTATGGGCCGCACACAATTGGATGCTGCATAGCGCATATAAGCTTTGACGAATGCTTGCTCCTTATAGTGCACGCGTGTGCCGAAAGTGTCTTGGGCCTTGAAATTTTTCGAGCGTGTATCGTTTCCAATGAGAAAGAAAAGCGATTCTTTGTGGAAGTCATTCGCTTAAAAAGTATGGCGTGGTATTTTTTTATATATTTTCCCCCTAAGCGCACCTCCCCCCACCCCCCACACTTGCCAGTAATACCCGCATTGCCCCTCAGTTTGGGCGAAAGATATTCCTATGAGCCCATTTCGTGTATTTATGTAAATACGCAATAATACATGAAAATGGCGACGTATATTACTGTGTATTCCTAAGTGACATTTCGAGTACTGTCTGTAAGTGCCATATTTGCCTACAATGAAGTAGGATGAGTGCTGACTCCACTGTTCGCTTACTTGGAGTCAGCGCTCGTCCTGTTACACACTTCTGTCTCCTGTCCTCATAAAAAGTAGCCCTGGAATATATTAAGAATGAATGAGCAACTAGCCCCGAAAGTGTTTTGTAAAGTCATAACAAAAGACGCCAATCCCGGCGTGCAAAGAGGCCTTCATGGCACTGCTTCGCAACAGCGCAAGGAAGTAGCTTCGCAACAATACACTAGCATCCATTTTTAGAAAACTTTCCGCGAATTGTTGCCGAAGGAGCAGGTTATAAGCGAGAAAGTATGATATACTTTACAAGTAGAGCCAAAATGCAAGCAAGCTGCTCTAACCATGCCCCCATGTTCCTAATTTCTTGATTATTCCATCGTAACTAGCGGTAGTTTCGAATGTAAGTCGATCTCCTAAGTTTGAATTTCAAATTTAGATAAACTGGGTCGACCTACATTCGTGTAAATGCGGTAACTAAAGAAACAAACTACCAATATGGGCTCTAAATTTCATCCGTCATTCTCATTCATATATGTGCAACCATATCAACAGTACTTCTAACCTGAATTTCCGTTGTAATCATTTTCATCTGGTGTGCAATATGTCCTGTGTGCTCACTTGTGCTCTATTCTAATACTCCTATCAATCTAAATGTACGACCGTAATTACGATTCTATAGTCAGAAGAATATCGCTAGCTCTGCGATTACGCGCATTTAGCGAATCTCGCACGTCCTCGTTTCAATAATTTTTGAGCTATCAACGGGTACCCATCTCTACGTGGCAATGAATTAGACGACATCGCTGAATGTGAGGCTGCCACCGTGCTGGCAAGTCTGGTTCGACCTTCCGGCCCCACGAGCGGCCAGGCAGCTATAATGTGGCCTGCAATTAACTGGGCTGCCGCCTCATCACGGCGAGCTTCTTGTGTTCGCGAGTCATCAAGTCGCAAGGTCATCATTCGGGAGCAAATGCCACGTCCGCTTACGTAGCTTCGCCGGAAGCCTAAGACTGCCAATTGGGCGTTTGATTATCGGGAGTTTCTGCAGCCAGTAGAGTTACGCCGATGCAGTTGTGTGATTGATCACGTAGTCGACATCTTCCTGTCACGTCTTTTGGCAGGCGCAACATAGATAATATTCATGTAACAACGCACAAAAAATCAAAATAAAGCAAAACAATTAATATCAAGCAAATTATCAAATAAATAAACCACATTTTTTAATTCAAAGCATAGAACCGTTTGCATAACCAAGTTGGGTCGGGAATGGGGGCTGCGGTAAGTTAGCCAGACCCCTTCACTCCTAGCATATTTCGATTTTACATGTGCACAGTATTACACGTACAAGCACACGCATGACCATACATGAAAAATGGTTATACAATTGAACTAATCTACCTCACTGTATAGAGAAAAATATATTATTGACTATGACCTTGGTAGGAGGTATCTGCACAGCGCTGCATAATGTTCCCGATTACTTTCTGGCAATTAAATTTGCCGAATGATTCAAAACATTGAACACTGTGACCTGGGAACGTGCTTGAAGTGTTTTGTTCTTATTAAGAGCTTCATAACGTGTTGCCGTAGCACCAGAGAACTGGCGGTAACAGTCCTTCAAGAAGGAAGTTCAACCTCGGGGCTGGTCCAGCTGCTTTTTATGATGCAACCTTCCCCGATGTACTGGATCAGTCTATGGACACCCAAAGACCAAGATATGTACTTTGAACGATACATTTTGTTCTGTACTTTGCCCCTGTTATGAAGTCCCACCGAAAAATGGTTTTCGAAAAAAGTTAAATAAACCAGGGCTTTCTGATTGTTCCGCGTTAGAATCAACAAAGATTTACCGTGAAAAAAAAACACAATGGGAGAGATATTCGCGACTATTATATATAGTTGCAGGTAGAGAAATAAATTAGACGAAACTTCTTGCATATATATCGCTGTGATTTCAAAGTGCATAATGAATCGCAGTGCTGGAAACGTCCTCCTCTAATAAAGTAATGTTGAGAAGAGAGAGAGAAAGTGCTAGGTTATTTGTTTCACTGCCTTACAAATGATGTTTACGCTCCCAAGCACAGCTTTGTGCCTGGATGTGTACAGCGCAGTCATAATTCACGTCACCACAAACTTGCCTCGACCTTCTTAACATCAATCAGAACGCGCGGAACGCGTGTGTAAACCTCGCACTAACTCGCACGCATACACGTCTACTCTGGTGTGAAGCACTGTGACGGCTTTAAGCCTTCCGACGTGGCTCTGTAAATGCAGGTCCGAAAGGACTCAGCGGTGCGATAGCGCTTGGGATTTCGGGATCCGTTTTCGCTTTCGAGTGACGTCGACTGTTGGGAGCGCTTAGCTCGCTTTGTCGCCTTATAAGGGGGGTGGGGGGGATTCAGCTGGGTGGTCCACGAAAGTAATGTTCGCCGCATATCACTCGCTTTGAGTGTGCCTGTGCGTACTACTCGTGCATTCTTTCGTGTTCATTCTTGTTGTTGTGCCTCAGATGCTTGGTGCAGCAAACCTAACACCAGCACTTCTAGCATTGAATTTCTAAGCATTCGCTTCGTCTTCTTTATTTTAGCATACGGCAGCACACATAGAGTAAAAAGACGACAAACAAACAAACAAAAAACACCAGGCCTCCTCGGAACGCGTAGCGCAGTCACAGAGAAAGCTGGAAGAACGTCGTTTCGGAGCGTTTTCTAAGGACTCTTTGGGAAACTGCTACATGCACACTTGCTTGGTACCCACTACGCCATAAATAATCATAATTTCTGGGTAGTAGGCCGGCAATAACTATGCTGTCCTTCGTCATTCTTTAGAGAAGCGTGGTATCCGTTAAACACTTGCAAGACATTTTGTGCCAATTGTTCGTGCAGTGGCAGACGACGATGACGCCTCAAGGGGGTATGCGTAACAGTTAATAGGTGATAAAGAACAAGCTTTGGTAATGGGTTGGAGCATTAGACGGCACTCGTTGCTCTATTCACGTTATGTGACGCCAGGTTGTTCTATTACTGTTCTAAAAGATTTATTAAACGCGATTACTTTCCCACCTTAAAGCCTGCCTAAAGCCAATTTGTGAACACTTACCAAGCACCGACGTGGCCCAGTGGTAGAATACTGGGCTGACATGCAGTGGACCCGTGATTACGCCCCACCGTGTCCTTGGTACTAGGTTTCTTTTTCTTATATTATGCAGAAAATGACGGAAAAAGATGCCCTCAAGTTCATATGTCAGCGGAGCACCGTCAAAGGCCGCATTTTTTCGCGGTCATACTTAAATGTCAACGACTTTATGGAGGCAATACAAGCACTGCTTGAAAATGTACCGAACTTGACACACGTAGTTTCTTAGCTTTTATGTAAGGGATCTGAGCGGAATTACTGTCTACTGAACATTTGTCACAAACATGTGAAACTGATGATGTCATAAATAGGCTCAGCGCAACTGTAATAAAATGACGACGGCGATCTTTGTCGTCGCTATGCAGTTGTATAAGAGTGTGTGTTTGTCGTTATTATGTGAACGGGTAAACAAGTATTCATCGCTATGATGTAACGCTTATGTGAAGCGTGTTCCGATCCGCTACGCAGGTACTGCTATGAGCTTTGTCTCAAGTCTGAATGGCTGGTTGTTTCCACCAGAAGCTTTCTACAGGCGGGGTTCACCTGACAAATGTCTCCACGTGTCCGTCTCTGTTGCTGTTTACATCATCGCCAGCGGGTTTTACGCCTGCTACTTGAATGTAAACGCGAAACTGTACTGACAGGCGTGTGGTATAGGAGATTCACAAGCATAGTAAAAAATGAAAATTGAGCGTAAATTATTACGATTGAAGGATACAGTGCGACTAAACAAGGACGACAAGTAATTATGATTGATGGTTTGATTGATATGTTGGGTTTAACGTCCCAAAACTACCATATGATTATGAGAGATGCCGTAGTGAAGGGCTCCAGAAATTCCGACCATCTGCGGTTCTTTAACGTGCTCTCAAATCTGAGCTCAGAGGCCTAGAGCATTTTCGCCTCCATCGAAAATGCAGCCACCACAGCCGTGATTTGATCCCGTGACCTTCGGGTCAACAGCCGAGTGCCTTAGCCACTGGACCACCGCGACGGGGCAATCATTGATGCTTTTGGTTGGCGGTTTGGTTCGAATGGTGTCAGCTGTTTGATGCGTTGTGAAAAGATCGATTGGTGCAATACATTCGCCAGCTGTAAGTCCAGTGATTGTATGTGTACTGCTTTTCTGTGTTTCCGTTCGTTTTGCACTATTTTCGTTCCCATATAAGAATGTACCAACAAGTCAAAATCATGGTCCTGCTCAAGTGCATTCCAATGAGAGAGCTTCTTTCGCAACGGCTGGGTTGCGCGATTTTTCGCCAGTCGTTTGCATTGAGGTTTCGCAAGTACCGAGGAAACGGACCTCTCCGATTCCGAGGTTCCATATCCTCCTATGCCAACGCCGAAAAAACTCAGACTCACTACTGGGTTCTTTTCTTTCTGCTCCTAAGTAACCCTTTCCATCCTCCTCCTTTCTTCTACGCAGCGTCTTGGTTCCAGTCTTTCGGCGCACTCGACTGCGCCTGTACAGACAAGAGTCAGCGGTCGACAAATCGGATCGTGAGGCTCGTCATTCGTTTCCAATACACGAGGTGGCGCAGCGCGGGGCTCGAATATTGTTGCGCTTTACGCCGGCTCCCGCTGCTTCTCGGAGAAACCCCTCGCCGGGAAGTACTAGTGCCGTAAATTACGCGCGCAAGCTTAGCACCACTGCAGGGCGTTAGAACGAACGGGCCTTTCTGCATCGCCCAATATTGATTTAGACGAGAACTTCGTCGTTGTGATATAACGTATCTCAATTAGATACGCCCCGTGGAAGGAACGCGCATCCATCTCTAAGGCTTGCCTAATAATCTAACACGCGATATAGTCCGCCGCGGAGTGGTTACGGCGCTCCACGGCTAACCCGCAGGTCGCGGGTTCGATTCCGGCCCATGCACTGTGCGATGTAAGTGCACGTAAAAAAAAGGCAAGGTTGTCGAAATTTCCAGAGCCCTCCAATACGGCGTTTCTCAATCCTATCGTGGTATTAGGACGTTAAGCACCAGATATTCTTAACAAGACGGAATACTATAACTTGTAACGCTGATAAGACTAGCCTCTTTGTGTTCGGTCGTTTAAAAATACTTTGTAAGCGTTATGATCTTTACTCATTGAAGACATCCCTGCACAGATTAAGCGGACGAAGCTGGCTATTCCTTTTGCTGCTGGTGAGTAAACATTGTCTACCAGATAAAGAAATCGGAAATAGAAAAAAAAAAAGAAAAGAACGAAAAAGTAAACAGCGAGGCATGTCGTCGCCTGGATTCTGTAACGTCGTAAGCTTTCGAAAAGGTCGAGAAATGCTATCGTCGAACAGCAGTCGGGGATTTAGCACATCAAAGACGGAAGTGCTAGTCCACGGCGTATGATTTTAACGGCACCTCGTCGAAGTGTTTTTCGCAACGTGATAGAAAAAAGTTCAAATTTTGTTTTGTGTTTGGCCTTAGGTGGAGGGCCTTCGAATAGAGGACTCGCGCAATGACTTCATTTTGGCGCCAAATCAAAGCGCGCAGAGAAAAAGAGCCACCGAACGAGAGAAGACTTGCACAAGGGTTGTACACGTTTCACCTTTATGCGTCCGCATTGATTTCGCGCAAAAACAAAGTTGAGGATCACCGACACCATGCAGCTATCGCTAACCCAAGCCCCACCAGGTTATAAACTCGCTCCACTTGAAGGATTGCGCAAGCTCTATAGGACAAAGAAAGGTCGAGTAAACTACATAAGACCTTCAGATTCGCATTTCGGCCAGGCCCGGTAAACCGCGATCGCTGGTGCGCCACTTAGTAAGGGGTTCCACCCACAGTAATCACGCAGCCACGTTTTAAACCCTTTAAGCCCTGTATATTTTTCGATGGCTAGAACGTTTTCGTTGAGCTTGCCTGAACATAATATTTCTAGCACCTCATGTATATCACACAAATAACGATGAGACAAATAACGAGAAATCGGAAGCTTATGCTGCGGCTCTGGATTAGCATGCAATGTATTCAGAGAGAGAATTATGAGGAATATATAGTGGCGTTGTCCACAGTAACTATCTGCTGTGCTACCTTGTGCCTGGGATGTGAAAAGGCGGTGGAGTGTAAAATAAAAAGTCTGTGACGTGATTGGCGACAAAACAAACAAAAACAGTAAAAGCTACGTAGCGTTGTCCGTTGTCCAACATTATCGACAAACATTCGTGAATCATAATGCATTCGTGATTCGCGAATGAATTTCGTTCTCCTCCGCCGTTGTGTAATGCGCCACAGACACGAGCTAACAATCACTCCTTTTCGTTATCATAACGACTGCTTCAAGTATTATTATTTTCCGAGAAGAGTCACAAATTGGAATAAGCTTAGCAGAAACATCGATCAAGCAACTTATTTCTCAGCAGTTTCATAACTCTTGATGGCTGAAACATGATAAGTTCTTTTTCATAGTCACTGTATATTTCCATCTCCATTGCCTGCTGCTTTATTTCATTTGCACCTACGGTGAAGGCCTTGCCTGGTCATTGAACATGAATTTGTTATCTTTAGTGATTGTGCGTAGTTTTTTCTTTTAATAATAATAATAATAATAATAATAATAATAATAATAATAATAATAATAATAATAATAATAATAATAATAATAATAATAATAATAATAATAATAATAATAATAATAATAATAATAATAATAATAATAATAATAATAATAATAATAATAATAATAATAATAATAATAATATAATAATATTAATAATAATAATGATAATAATAATTAAAATAATAATAATATTAATGCGGTTCTTGTGTACACAAATCTGATAATGTATTTTCGTTCATGCAGTAATTATATTCCACCCTGCAAAAACTCCTGGAAAGAGGTTGCAGTATGAATAAATAAGTAAATAAGTAAAGAGCATCACAGTAACAAACGTGCTGTCACGTAAAACAACGTCACGTGACGCCGTCACATCGCGTGTATTCAGAGCGCTGAAAACCATTGAGACACGGTGTCTTACATTTAGCGCATGAATGTGTACACGTCTGCAGGTGACGCGTAAACACCTGTTAGGGAAGGTTCACTTTATAAATAAGCGTTTCAGCGTCTTAGAAACAATCTTATTCGTCATCAGGTTGCTGTTCTCACATGCCACACCAACTATTTTCTCAATTCATTCATACCCCATACGTCCGTAAGTTGGAATCACCTTTCCCGATCTGTCGTCGATATTACTGGCAGTTTTAATTTTAAGGCTGCTGCAAGTAACCTGTCGTTGTCATAATGGTGGTATGTTTTGTAGGATTATAGTATTTTAATTTTCAGTAGTGTTTTATTTCCCTCTTTTTGTTCTTTTTTGAACATGTTACTATATTGAAACGCTGCTGCAACGGTGCGTTCTTTTGTTCATAGGCACGCGATTGTACAATGAGTGTTATTTCGTTCACGTCGATTACTTGTTACAACAGATGCTTTTTGCTTTGTATACTCAATCAACTGTTTTTGTTCATTTACTGTGCGTTGTTTATTGTTGTTCTTTTATTGTGTTTATGTAACCCCCATTTTTTGTTTTTTTTTGGTCAAAATACACTGTATCAAAAATGTAACCCACTCCCCTTTGTAAAACACTGGGCACCTAGGGGCTCTGAAATGAATAAGATACATGGAAAACTACTGCACCTACCAAAGAAATAGTTAATCAGTAAAATTCCACCCTGTATTTGGTTGTGAAGTTCATTGTAATTTCCACCTTCCAGCATCTTGCCTTAAGCTTTCTAGAGATCCGAGGAAGATGATGATATAAACCTATACACTGCCTATGCTTGCGCTGATGTATTGTGGATAGTTCAGTAAGTTCTTGAATCTTTAGTTATTGCTAATGCTTACCAATTATTACTGTTATGATTACTTAGTCATTACAACTTCTTCTAATTACATCCCCTATACTTTTCTTGGCATCATCCCCCTCCATTCTCTGAGCTTGCTTTCCTCTTCTTCCTCCACCTCCCTTGTCCATCAGTTCTAATTGTGTATAACAAAGAAAAAAAATGCTTAAGTTTCCACTAATTTTTCAGAGGAAATTTTAAGGGTTTGTTTTGTTTGTTAGGTAAAGTATAATGAGAAGTTACAGATAACACTGCAGTTTTGTCTGTTAGTTTTCATTACTACGCTTCTTTCTTAGTTATACATCAGAATATTGTCGCGTGCCCTTTCCACAGGACACCACGAACGAAATGATTAAGGCCTTACATGCTTCATTAAACGCGAAAACTGACCGGCATCCCAGTTCATCCCTCTCTCTCATATGTGAATAGTTTCAGTAAATGTTTTTCACCACACCACCACGTCGGCAGCGTCACCATGAGGGATGCAAAATATCATCATCGCTTAATGAAGCCTTCATCTGACGTCTTCGTGACGTTACAGATTACCAAAATTAGTTCTGTCATCATAACATTACTGTGACGTCACGTGGTGGTGTCATCGCATGACATCATTGATTGATTGATATGTGAAGTTTAACGTCCCAAAACCACCATATGATTATGAGAGACGCCGTAGTGGAGGGCTCCGGAAATTTCGACCACCTGGGGTTCTTTAACGTGCACCCAAATCTGAGCACACGGGCCTACAACATTTCCGCCTCCATTTGAAATGCAAACGCCACCGTTGAAATTCGATCTCGCGACCTGCAGGTCAGCAGCCGAGTACCTTAGGCACTAGACCACCGCGGCGGGGCATCGCATGACGTCATCGCTCGGTAAAAGGTGAACTGATTGCGGAGGCTGTGCGAAACAAGATGACGTGCAGCAAACTTGCAATGTCTTCGATCTTGGTGGCCTTGAAAGTTCACGTTAGTCTCTGAAAGCTCTAGGAGTGGGGCACGGCTGGTTCAATACACCGATTTTGAAGAAACAAGGACGAGATAGGTTTCGCCTTCCAGACGACTGAGGCGTATGCACAACGGACCCTGTGAGCTTTATTAACGATAGATTTTCTCTGCGAAGGGGCATATTTGTATTAGTGATTGCTCGATTGAAACTTGTTTTGTTTCGTTGGATTTGCCTGTGGCGATGCAACACGAAGACACATAAGGCCAGTACAGGCCACATACCACGAAATTTTTCACAAGTTCGTTTCTACAAACGTCGCATTGCTGCTGGAAAGCCAGAAGCAACATCCTCCCTGCCAAACATGTCAGTTCCTTAGTCTTTCAGACCCCCCCCCACCCTCTTTTTTTTTTTCTCCTTACGGAATTTCTTCAGTGTCAGCTTTCTATACAGCATTGGCTTTTTCAAGGAGCTCCGATTTCAATGCCCTGTACATCCCACAATATAGTAGAACCTTTTTCCCGCCCATTTTATGCTGAATAAATTGAACAGGCTGTAATGTTGAATATTGGGCGTGTTGATGAAGCCTACACAAACTTCCGTAGCACAGCAGCTCCACGGTGCAATAAAAATAGATGCACACGCAAGTGAGCGCTATTTGAAATCGATCATTCATCGCTACAGTAGTGCAGCTTTATGTGTCAATTTTTTTCTTAGTGTCTCATGTAATTGCGGTGCTATCGAGATTCACGTCCAATAAGGTTCTCGCCGACATGGCATTTCGACAAGACCGCTCGTCTTCATTATGGGGAGCAACTGCATTTCTAAATGGGTTCCGGAGATCAAAATAGGGAACTTCGAAAGGACGGCATTGGAGACAAGAACGATGCAGGCTACTTTACTGCCCGTATGAGATGCCGTCTAAGTGATGTACTCAGATCTCGCCTATATGAACGTCCGCACACAAGCAGACGCTTTTCCACGTGCTACATGTAAGCAACGTTCAAGTTTTCAGACATTTAAACACGAGAGAGCTTAAAGAATTGAGAGTAATCTTTTCTTAGCATGGTGGCTGTCGCGTAGACTGGTTACTGGCGCTCGATGCTGTCTTCTAAGCCGTGATCGTGGACTCTCTGCTACGCTGAAATGCAGCTTAGGACCAGACTTATTCCTTGCACAACTGAAAGAGTGCCTAAAAGGGTACGGGACATTTGTAACGAAGGTCTAACAACGCCTACTGTCACGGAAGTTGGGGGAGAGCGCAGGTGTTAGGGAAGTGAAGAGTGGTAGATAGGGAGACCGTTTCCCAAGGCACACGTGAATCAGGAAGGAAGTGATGACGCCCGTGGGAGTGTCGGCTAACTGGACTCGCCGAAGGCCGCCTAGGCGTATACCGTATAAGTGGACGCACCGAACGGGAAAATTAGGGCTTTTCACCGGCTGGAACTTTGACGCCAGTCTTCGTGTCACACACACCCTCCCATGCAGCTGCTGTCTGGCGACATCACCGACGAATGCAAAGTCTCTGCCAGCGCATAAGTGGTGAACTATAGTGAGCTTCCGGGTTGAGCTTTTCTGCTTTGTCAGAGAGCCATCGAGAGAACTCGCATTATAGTACGGTTTTCTGGTGAAACCCTCTCTGTCCCGCATTCCGTATCTACAGGCCTTTTATGGAACTGCCCATCATCGTCACGGTGAATGGACTGAAAGTAAAAATACGCCCGGATGTCTCCGAGTACGCCGGCGGATCATGACACATGTAGCGGAAGTAAGTGTGCGCAGCGTAAGTGGCAGGCGCGACCTTGCGTAAAAGAGAATGCGTGAATGTATTCGGACGAGGAGCACTTCTATACTCGGCGAAATTGAGCCGGATGGGTGCGGAGCAAGCTCTCTTGCGTGTGCATCGTCACGTTCACTGGCAGTATAGTGCAGGCCGTAACGTATTCTTATACGAGTGATGAATTGTTTAGTTAAGAGAGAAAGGGAGGACGGACATTTCGAGCGAGATCACGGAAGACAGCTAAGGACGGACGCTGCTCTTCGCAAGAGTACTTAAGATTACTGCTCATGTTGGGAACCTTGAAGCTATATACTAGAAACCAACGAATAATGCGCTTTGCTTACAAAACAAGAGCGATGTTTGTACATGCCGCTAATGAGGATATAGAAGTGTATATTGACTAGACAAGTTTATCTGTCTTTTTTTTTAAGGAGCCTATGATCACAAACGAAAACATTTGCTGGAAATTTCGAATCCTTTCGGTCATACCTAAGTCACAAATGTCCCCCTCTTCATCGTAACCAGCCATGTTTATTTTTTCCCTCAATCGGATTACTCATGCGTTTCTAAGTTTTACCCACTCTTGTAAATCACGGCTGTCGCGTGTGGAGGAGTGGAGAGCTGCGATTAGTTTCCGCGAGGCATAATCTTATTTCAGGCTTTCCATACACATCCTTTTACAGCAAAGTATGCAGGGTCCTTACGGTGACAGTACACGATGTTGACAGTGCATTATGCAGTGTAGGGTCCTTACTGTGACAGTACACGGTGTTGACAGTGCACGATGCGGAGTAGGGTCATCACGGTGACAGTGCAGGATGTTAACAGTGCGCGATACAGTGCAGGGTCATTACGGTGACAGTGCACGATGTTGACAGTGCACGATGCAGTGTATATAGGGTCACTACGTTGACAGTGCACAATGTTGTCAGTGCACGATGTAGTGTAGCGTCATTACGGGGTCAGTGCACGATGCAGTGTAGCGTCATTACAGTGCACGGCGTTGACAGTGCACCATACAATGCAGGGTCATTACGGTGACAGTGCACGATGTTGACAGTGCACGATGCAGTGTATATAGGGTCACTATGTTGACAGTGCACAATGTTGTCAGTGCACGATGTAGTGTAGCGTCATTACGGTGTCAGTGCACGATGCAGTGTAGCGTCATTACAGTGCACGGCGTTGACAGTGCACGATACAATGCAGGGTCATTACGGTGACAGTGCACGATGTTGACAGTGCACGATGCAGTGTATATAGGGTCACTATGTTGACAGTGCACAATGTTGTCAGTGCACGATGCAGTGTAGCGTCATTACAGTGCACGGCGTTGACAGTGCACGATACAATGTAGGGTCATTACGGTGGCAGTGCACGATGTTGTGCATGACAGCATGCCACCTGACACTGCCTTTTGCAAGGTTTACCCTTTCCCTCTTAGCGAAGAGGTCGGTCTTAGGGGCTCGACTGGTGCTGCAGTCATCCAATTTTTTTTTACGTTTCCTGCGAGCCCGAAAAAAAGTAATGCAGCAGGACCTAGCCGCGCATGTTTCTGCATTCCCGTTAGTATGCAGATTTTACGGTGGGTGCATAATGCATGTGTGTTGACTCAAACACGCTCAACGCACCGAGCAGCAAGATATGAAATGTGAAGCCCGAAGGTAGGCACCGGGTGACACATGGTGCTACATGGACGAATTTTTAATGTTCCTTATTTTTAATGTGACATCGCCACGTGCGGGTGACGTCTTTTGTAGAGCAAGGCTACATCCACCAGCTGCCGCTGTAGCACGCATATCCTCTCTTCGATGTTCGCATACACGCATCGTCAAAAATTTATGCAGCGCTCTTACGGCATACAACGCTCATCCCCATTTTTCTTTCCTGTTTCTCCGTGACACAGTAGTTCGTCGTTTAAATAAACGAGCAAAACTCCCTCGCGCGTTCACAAAAGCTCCCTATGTGATACGCGTGTGAACGGCAGACTCACTTTCCGTAATATTAAAAATAAAAATAATAAGCACAATTAGAGTCTAAGATCCCAAAACCACCATATGATTTGGAGAGACGCTGTAGTGGAGGAAGGAAGGAAGGAAGGAAGAAAGGAAGGAAGGAAGAAAGGGAGGGAGGAAGGAAGGAAGGAAGGGAGGGAGGAAGGAAGGAAGGAAGGAAGGAAGGAAGGAAGGAAGCAACAAAAAGGGAGAAGGCAGGGAGGTTAACCAGAAAAACATCCGGTTGGCTACTCTACAATTGGGGATTAGGGAAGGAGATAAGAAATATGAGAAAGAGGGAAGAGAAGTAAAAGATAAAAGGGAGAGACTGTCAGTAATTGCACTGCAACGTGTAGAACTCCACTGCATGTCAGACGCATTCACACAAGCCCGTCTTTCTCAGGAAACACGGCAGGTCCTTCACTGCCTTGTGGGCTGTCGAGGGATGTGGAAGTTGCTGTAATAGCACCTGCACAGAAAGAGACCGATGATCCAGTCGCCACATTGCGTTGGCAACTACTTGTCTGTCTTAGGCAAATCGAGGACAGTGGCACAGCAGGAGTCCGATATTTTCATCGGTGCCGCAAACATCACATGCCGCACTGTCAGTCATTCCGATTAACGTGGTACGAGCTTTCGTGAAAGCAACTCCCAGCCAAAGGCGATAGAGAAGCGAAGCTTCACGTCGATGTAGGCCGGGTGGAGGCCGGAGTTGTAGTAAAGGGTCAAGCTCGTGCAGTCTTGTATGCCGTATGCTTGGTGTGTTCCACTCAGTCAGTGTGAGACTGCGAGCTAGTTGACGAATATGCCTCGCCGCGTCAGCTGTTGAAAGCGGAATTGGAATACTGTTTGTTTCTTCATGTGACGTGCGAGCAACATGATCTGCAGAATAATTTACACTTATACCACAATGCCCGGGTAACCATTGAAAGACGATGTCGTGGCCTTTTTGTATTAAGAGGTGGTGAGGTTTCACGGTTTGGTAGGTCAACTGGTCGTGGCATCCGCGCCGGAGAACTGACCACAGGCTCTGCAACGCTGGTTTTGAGTGAGAAAACATGGCCCAGTTACTTGGTCTTTCTCTAGAACTGATGCGTTTCAGTGCACTAAGCAGAGCCTCGAGTTCTGCCGTCATGGACGTTGTTGCATGTGAAGTTTTAAAACGCCAAGTTACCCCTTTTGATGGTATAACCATTGCTCCACCTGAATTAGACGGCGTAGTCGAGCCATCCGTGTAAATTTGCACGTGGTTACTGTAGTTTTGTTCCAGCAGGAGTAGACTCAGTTGTTTCAGGGCATGTGTCGGTAAGTCCAATTTTCTCCGCATTCCTGGAATAATTAAGTAAACTCGCGGCCGGCTCAAGCTCCATGGTGGAAGCACCAGTGGCTTTGATGTAGGTGCGTATGCCTCAGTAAACGATGAACGATGCTTGCAGACAGTGGCACCGTATGCCGTGCGGAACCTTTCAGCAGCTAGGCTCGCCGGGGGGTGCGATTGGGTCCTGGCATAATGCCTGATGTGCATGCGCATTGTCTCGGTAATAATATGCGACTGAATTGAGTGATCTTGAGCGATGGCAATGATTTCAGCCGTTGAAGCACTGCGAGTAATCCAAGGCATATCTAAAGTGCTTGGGCTTGAATGCTCCGACGAATGCTCCGACGACACGAAAGACACGAGTGCTCGTGTCTTTCTTGTCCTTCTTGTCTCTGTGTCGTCGTTTTGTTCTCGCGCTATAACGATCGTCATGCCATACCAACTAGCTCAAGCTGCCACACTTGAATGCTCTGAATTGTGCGCAGGTTGGTCTTGTCGGTGTTAGATATTGCAGGTAAGCTGTACCGTAAGAATCCGATAGCCAGCACTCTGTACAGTTGTAGCATGAATGGTATGAGCACTCCCCAATTATTTCCTTCAAGGAATTTGAACATGTGACATGTTGCGATCAGCCGCTTGTTCACATAGTTTACGTGTGGAGTTTATGACAGGTTTTGTCTATTATGATTACCAAGAACCTGTGGCTTCTGCTGAACGATATGTGCTCTTCATTAATCGATATGCTGTAAGCAGACATTGGTTTCCGCATGAACGCTACCACTGCACATTTTTCCGTAGGACACCTCGAGACCTTGTTTACGAAGGTAGCATGACGTCGTTGTAGCAGCTTTCTGAAGAAGGGCGTGAAGCTGAGGCCTTGTCCCACCTGTTGTTCAAATGCAGATGTCATCAGCGTAGACAGAAAGTTCTACAGTGCTAGGTAGGTGCTCGACTACTCCAATGAGAGTTAGATTGAAAAGTGCAGGGCTTAGCACTCCTCCCTCAGGAACTCCTCGGCTGCTGTAACAATCAGGTGTTGGGCCATTCGCAGTCATAACGTAGAATGATCTCAACTGCAAGTAGGTGTGCACCCACATATGTATATTGCCACCAAGACCTACTGTTTAAAAAAGCACTAAAGATGGCTTCATGGGTGACATTGTCGCACGCACTCTTAACGTCTAGAAACAGGGCGGCGCACAGTCTCTATCAGGCTTTCTGGTGTTCAAAATATGTCACCAGATGAACAACGTTGTCGATTGACGAATGGCCGCACCTGAATCTGGTCATGGATATTGGATAGATTTCGTAGTGCTCTCAATACCACTCCATTCGTGTTAGAATCATTGGTTCCATTGTTTTTCCCGCACAACTGGCAAGCACGATAGGACGGTATGAGGCAATATCCAAAGGAGATTTACCAGCCTTTAGAAGTGGAATGAGGTGACTTGACTTCCATGCCTGGGGAACCGTACCAGTCTGCCAGGAGTCGCTGTATAGGCGTAAGAGTGCCTTCCGAGCTTCGTCTCCAAGATTACAAAGGGCACGATAGGTAATGCCGTCAGGTCCGGGTTGGTTGGTTGGTATGTGGGGTTTAACGTCCCAAAACCACTATATGATTATGAGAGACGCCGTAGTGGAGGGCTCCGGAAATTTAGACCACCTGGGGTTCTTTAACGTGCACCCAAATCTGAGCACACGGGCCTACAACATTTCCGCCTCCATCGGAAATGCAGCCGCCGCAGCCGGGATTCGAACCCGCGCTCTGCGGGTCAGCAGCCGAGTACCTTAGCCACTAGACCACCGCGGTGGGGCATCAGGTCCGGGTGCTGAAGAACGTCTGCACAGTGCCAGTGCCACCTCAAGCTCAACCATAGATAATGGGCATTCCATACGGGGATCACGTGAAGGCGGTGGGCTGTCAAGTGTTTCCATTCTGGATTCCATGAAATTGGGATCACCGGCAATTCTTCTACAGAACAATTCTGTGACGTCAATACCTCTGCATTGTAGGTGAAGCGCCAGATATGTAAACGAATGTCGCTGATCAAAGGTAGTGCTAAGACCCCGGACAGTTCGCCATATCAGTGATAGGGGCTTTCGCGAATCCAACGACTCGCAAAAGGATGTCCAACGTCACCGAGCCAGTTTATCCATGTGCTGCTGCATTTTCTTTTGAATGCGCCTAGCCAGCCTCAAATCATCCATGCACTTTGTCCGTCGGTACCTACGTTCTGCACGACGACGTATTGCGCGAAGTTTCTCAAGCTCGATGTCGAAATCGGTGCACTTGTGACTAGTGAAAAGTGAATGCGGGGTATTCTGCAGGGATTCCGTTCCGAAAAGTTAAAGCACCTGAAATCTAAGTACAGGGCACTCAAGCATCTTCACATTCATCGAAAAGGCAGCCACCGCAGCCGGGATTTGATCCCGCGACCTGCAGCAGCAACTTCACATGAATGAGGCGCAGGCATACTACGAAACAGTATGTGACAGGTGGCACCGAAAATATGCGCGATTGGTAAAGGTTGCTATTGTAGAAATCAAACACAGCTCTACTTTGGTGCGAGAGTCCGCGCAGCCGGTTCAAAGTGCTGTGGCTTGCCGGACCCACGGTCACTCATCAGTGAGAACAAATGTTGTCTTACTTTGTGTTTTTGTTTGTTTATTTGCATACCTTTTACGCTTATTTTAATTCGTGGTTACGTGTTCTCCCTTTTCGTTTTTGCGTTTTGGAACAGAGGATCTGTTTATGTCAGCCGGCGGTTATAGTACAGCCCTCGAAAGTTATTGTCATCATGAACCAGCATTGCTTTGTTCGTCCTTTTTTTTTTCTATTATTCAACTTCTGCGTCACTTCCGGGACACGTGTGCTGATTTGTTCGGCGTGGGATAGAATAACTATGACGGGAGAAAGAGAGCGAATACACAGTGAGAAAAAGAAAAATATTAAGAGAGAAATATTTGGTGAAAAAACATTTGCCTAACGAGGCGGGGTTCGAACCCGCGTTTGAAGACGAGCATCGTGACCACTAAGCTCTGGCAGAGCGTAACATAGCCTTGTACAGTATTTATGAAGAAGTGAAAAGTGAGTGTGAACGGGAGAGATGTTAAAGAAGGAAGAGAGAGTAAAGCAAAACAAAAAAAAAGAGAGAAAAGCAGACACATAAAAGAAAGAAAAAGAGGTACATAGAGAATAAAAGGTTGAAGTTGATATCGACTCAATAATCAATCAATAACTAATAAATTTCTTGAAAATGGATAAGAATGCCTCGACATACACGCTAAATATAGTATGAACCAATAGATAGCCCATCGATAATGGTCCAATAATCAATACATTTCTGGATATTATTTAGCATTACTCGTTTAGGCATGACAACACATTGTAGAAGGCAAATATATAGTTAATCGATACCTTTCTAGAAGTGTGCCTTGGCTCCATGACACAGCGTGAAAATGCGCGAACTTGTCTTCATTTTATTTTTCTCATTGCTTGAGAGCACCAGCTGCAGTGAGGTCAGTCCCGGCGTTTTATTCGCCGCCGTGCGCGTAAGTAGTTTGCGGTACAGCCAAAGTCTAAAAATAAGCATACATTTTTTTTCTCTGTCTTCACTTAAGCTGAAAATAAGGGTCGGCCTCAACTCTAGCATTCGAAAACTATTAATTATAAAAAGCTGTAGACTGCCGTGAACAGAGATATCTGGGTCTGCTGGCACTGACCTATTTTTGGTTATTTGTGCATTATTGTTGGAGAAGTAAAGACGATAGATCGGTCAATGCGCACCACGTGTTAAAGATTGGATTGTGTAATTGCAGTGTAAGTTCGAGGTTTTCGTCGTCATCCTTTTTTTTTCTGAGCCGAAATTCTAAACCAATGGTGGCTTACGCCCTTGCTTTCGGAGCCACTGTACCGTAATATTTGTGGAAGCTTTGCCACCAGCCTTAGATTTTCAGCCTACAAAACTGGATCAGTGAAGCTCAGTGCCTAGTAATGGAAGTTGTAATGCTTCTGTAGGGAGGAAACAAACAACTAGTGAATTTTGTAACTCAGTGTCGAAAAAGAACATGCTAACGATAATTCGGAAACCACCAGGGCAGAAAAGAAGCAAAGAAGGGTCTCAGATCACTTCATGCGTGTACGTCTGCTTACCCATCGCAGGTGCACGTTCACCATAGCAACATGGTTGAATGGTGAGCACAAAATATCTCTATATTTTGAAGTCACTTATAAAAAAATCTTGGCATGCAGTCGACTCTTATCAATACATAGTCAACTCATGACCTGACATATTGGAGTTTGTTGTAATCTGCATGTATTTGCAATTACAAATACCTTAACTTTCACAGGCTCAATAGTTGAGCAATACACGTTTCTCAAACTCCCCTTTAAACTGATTCATAGCCTCTGAAAAAATCTCATTCGAAGTTAAGCAGGTTAGCATATGCAGTGACCTCGAAATAACTTCTAAACTGGCAAGAAGGCCCTCGCATTTCGATCAGCATATTTTAAAAAGGGCTTGCAGCACGTGTCTTTTATCAAGGTAAAAACATATCATGCGTTTTAATGAGGATTCGTTGCATTCTTTGCGCAAGTGCTTATGGTATAAATATACCACTCACCGATCAGGCTTTTGAGGCATGTGTCTATGAGAGAGAGAGAGAGAGAACACAAGGAGAAAGGCAGGGAGGTTAACCAGGCCTAAGCTCCGGTAGGCTACGCTGCACTGGGGAAGGGGAGAGGGGGAAGGAAAGTTATAGGGGAGGAGAAAAAAAGCTCATGGACGTGTCTACGAGTATAGAAGTTTAGCAAAGCAAACGTTGTCACGGCAACCAACTCGCTGCAGCCGTTTGCCATTGCGGGTTTCACATGCCGTATGACGCCGTGACGACATGGGTGGCCGCTTATGGGGCTGGCGTATTGCAAACGAAAAAAACGCAGGTGTAATCCGAGTGTGATGGGGATAGGATGAGGCAGTGGGTGATTGGTGTTATCTGTTGCATTCTCGGTAATTTCTGTTGTTTTTATGCAGTCAGTGTACAGTCAGCGTACATACTCCACCTCAGGCGGAGAAACCCCCACATGCATCAGTGTTGTGTGCCTAACGCAACTATAGAGAGATACATATAAGGATTCAAAGAATTCATAGAAACGCAGGGACGTTAACCGGATATTGCACCGGTACCAGAGACAGTACAGAGGCTGTACCGTGTGCGTTGGTAAAGGGTGGAAAGGTAGAAACAGATATATAAAAATAGTGGAAAGCGGGGCACATCAAAACACTAGCACCAGCTATGTAACAGTTTTCCACATCATTTGGTAATCTCTGTCTTCCTGAAGAAATGGGCTGGGTGTGAACATTAGGACTCATTTCTGTGAGCCCTCCTGATGACGTAATCAAGCGACGACGACAGCGACCGGTTGATGGAGCCCATGCACTTTTCTACAGCATGGTCCGGCCGTTCTCTCGAATGGCGGCAGAGATCACCCCGATTTTGCGGGGTCTCTGTCACGCGGATTGCGACACCTCTGCGAGCGCTCGTTCGCTGGATGGACCACGTTTAGGAACCGCGCCCACTGTGGGAGTATATCGGACCATTTCCTTGACTACGGGGTGAGGCTCGTTGTATATACACCTTAAGTTTTGCTGGCGCCGATAAGGTGCGAAACAGTCTCCGGCAATGTGCGGTGGGGCGTAGAGAGTTCTCCACGTTGCCTATATAATCGCGCATCCAGCAGCTATGGCTCGTGCATTGCGGTACAGACCCAGTGACGCTGAAATGTGTTCTGCTAATTTGTGCATGCTGATAGGTACCATTTGTACGCTGTATAACGCGTGTGCACATTCCGTTACACTACGAAGGAATTCTTTTGAAAAAAAAAGAAGGAGGCTACGCATGAGAGATATCACTTACATTGGCTGTGACAGAGACCTTTGGGAATGTATCATGTATTAAGACCATGCAACGAAAGAAAAAAAAAATCAGCCGATCCCACGTACCTGGGAATCGACGTTATGCGAAGCGTGCGGAAGAAAGGTGACCACGTTGCAATTTTTTTATTAAGCGGCATGTCATGAAATCAAAATATATATATTTACAAATCCTGCACGCACAGACGCATGTTTAAGAGTTCCAGATGTTCATATAACCAGTTGTTTGCACTTGCGCAACGATGCCAACTGGAACATGCGTATTAGCAACACCAGAAGCCGATATGAAGCGCTGATGCTCGCTAGGATGCTGGCCCTGGACGCTGCTACACAAATCAACTTCAGCGCATGGCAACTAACCGCTATTGACATTAACCTGACGTGACGGCTGTATCAAAAGAGTACATATGTAATATTTATAAAATTGGGTGGGCAGCACTGCAACTTCTACGGACGTTTCACGAAGTTTAGCGTCTATTTAAATGAACAGTACTTCCGAGACCTGTCATAGCTCTGTGGTAGAATGCTTCATTGCTACGCAGAATGCTTGGATTCGATGCCTGCTGGGACCCTGAAATTTATTATTTGCATTCGTTTGGGGGCCAACGCTGCCTATGTCACATTTTTCTTAACACCGACATTTATTCTATGCCTTCGTTGGGTCGACGCTACCGTTGTCGGGTATTCCTTAACGCCCCCGAGTTAAAATTGCCTTTGTGTGTTCTCGTCGTTCCTGGGTACATAGTAAGCGTCAATCACCTGTGGCACATACCAACCCATAGGTATACGTGTCACTGTCCAGCGGTAAGTGTTTGACGACGTATTCGACGGGATTGTGACATTATTCATATCTTGACCAGCGCGTCATATTCGTCAAACCATCTTACCCTCTCATGCTAATTTTGGTTCACGCCAAGTGAAGGGGGTGACCTTGAGAGCACCCAAACGTAAGCGGCTAGATAGGTAGATAGATAGATCGATAGAAAGATAGATAATCATCATCATCATCATTATCATGATTATGCAAGCGGTGATGGCAGAGGTCTGAGGTGCGGCCTCACCGGTGACCATCACCGGTAACGCACTCCCTCACCAGAGAAGGATTGGCCACCCTGGTGCAGTATCTGGCCACTACCTCACACATGCGTACGTGAATAAAAGATAGATAGCTAGATACGCTCAAAATCACCGAAGTTCACTAAGAAATGCTTCGCATTCAAAAACAAAAATAAAACGACACGCTTGCTGGGAACGCACCGCACAGTCACAGCGAAAGATGAATGAGAGGCCTTCCTATGTAGAGCCTTGCGAGATGGCGGTACTTGGAGTGTTCACTAGATGGACAGACGGATGGCCGCACAGACAGCGGACGTATGAATGGATGGTCGCACAGACGAACGGACGGACGCACGGATGGAAAGACGCATGGGCAGACTGACGAACGCTTCGTCCCACCCATCATCATTCACTCCGTAGATATGCTGTGATTTTTTAACACTACTGGGACAACTACAGCAGGTACGCTTGTATGATACCGATTACGTTATATATAATAGTAAATAAATAAATAAATAAATAAATACATCAATAATTCACATTGTATAACTGTTCCTATTTTTTGTGTCACACTTTGTTAGTTGTGTGGAGATCAGTAAAAAAACATTGATTGAGCACCGTGAGTGTTTTAGGCAGTTTTTTCTTTATCATATTTGAAACACGGACAGTTTGCTCATTCAAGCGAGTTAAAAATAAACGATAAAGATGGTGGTGATTTTATAAATTGCTGAGAGGACGGTTATGTCGGTAACAAAAGGGCTGGCTTGGAAGATTTATGCAGCGATTTCTCTGCGATCGGCGCCTTCTTCAAATTAACATACTTGTTATCTGTCACCTAATCGCGTGCGTCCACAGCACAAAAGGGAGTTTACAAAGCCCTCCGAAACGTCTGTGACACACAAAACAAACAGTGTCAGGGTTATTTCGCGAATCACCGAGAAAGTCGTCATACAAACGAATATGGACTTGATATTTCTAGTTGAGTGTTGAATGTACAATACTCAGTGCAGAGTCTCATTGTATTGTATTTTTTCAAATATAACAGTTATCATTTTGATTGCAAGCTATGATAAGGAACCACCTGCAGGCGGCAAGAGTTATCGTTTTTCACAGAAAGTATCAGTGGGTGCAGTTCAGTTTTCCACATTACGGAGAGCCGTGCCGCTTTTGGCTGTGTATTGAGAAGCGTCCTTTCAGAAAAGACAAAAGGACATTTACTTCAAAAGAAACAAAAAGAGGGTGTTTATATTTGAATAAATGCGGCAGGATAGCGGGTACTCACTCGCACACCGCTGCCAGCTGTCGTTGAGGGATTTGCATCAGAATACACGCTTCCATGCCGACATACTTCCCGTAAGTTCGACGTGGTCAGAACATGCATTTAAACTCCTGCATAAATAATAATAATAATAATAATAATAATAATAATAATAATAATAATAATAATAAAGGAGATAGGCAGGACGTTCTCACCTATTCCTCTGTATTTTCTATTCCCCTAGATGCTTTTGAATTGCCTGCATCGTTTTTCTTAACTTCGTCTCTCTCTTTTTTCTCTCGACCTTTGTAGAGGTCGCTAACGCGCAACCTGGCGTCTGAAGAACACTAAGCATAAAACTTGGGACAAAGAGGCAAAGATGCCACTGCTTCAGGTCGGCTTGAAAGACATGGTATTCTGACAGTCAATTCAACGCATAAAAGTTCTGGAAAGAACCAAGCTTGAGTTTCGGTACTGATATGGTAATGATGCTTGCACGGTGTCTCTAGAACCCGTAAACTGCAACACACACACACACACACACACACACACACACACACACACACACACACACACACACACACACACACACACACACACACACACACACACACACACACACACACACACACACACACACACACACACACACACACACACACACACACACACACACACACACACACACACACACACACACACAAGCAAAAAAAAAAAAAACGTTTGGTATATGTTTGCACTCTTCACTAAAACAACTCGGGGATATCTGACAAAAACGAGGCATTCATTATAAGGCATGCAACGAGGCATTCATTATAAGAGCCGCGTCAAAGGAAGTGTGAAGTACGTATGCAGCATCCCGCTGCATACGGAATGAATGACCAATTTTTTATTTATATTTATTCAAAATACTTTAAGACCCAACATGGCATTGTGTAAAGGGAGCGTAAGCATAGAGTTTTCTAAAACTAACTAGAGGAGACTCTGGCGCTGCAATCGTTCAGCGACCATGGAAATGATGGGTAGTACACACATTTGCCAAGTCTTCGTACTTGCGGGCGGCGAATCGTACTTGCGGCTGCGTTTATTGCTGTGTTTCGGTTTTGTTTTGAAAGAAAGATTAAACCCTCTTGAATTTCGTTACCCGATTTAGAATTGTAAGTCTAAAATAATAAGATGGTGGAGTGCAACCGCTGAACATCTGCTAATATTTGTTCTGTCATAAAACAGCTCCAAGCCACACGAACACACACGGAGCCAAAAGCAGGCCAGAAGTACGAATATTGGACACATGTGTGTACAACCCATCATTCTCATGCACGCTGAAGCGCCTTGCGTTGCAGCTCCCATAGTCACTAGTGCCAGAGTTCCCTCTAGTGTATATTAAGAAACGCTATGAGCGTAAGAAAAATAGATACACAAATTTGCACAATTTGCGTACAAACAATAACATAAACTTATTGTTGATTATTATACAAGTCCTAACAGGAATAACAATGAAAAAAATAATAACTTTAATGGGAATAGAACGGCAATGAAAAGCAGATTCGTATACATGTGAGATAATGACGCAAAACAAGCTAAAGAAGTAAACAAAATTTGTGAAAAGACTTTTCATTATTCAAAAGAACACATTGCTCAAGAATACACAAAAGAACTGAATGGCATGTTAGTATTCAGCCCTTCAAAAAGATTAAAACAAGAGAAAAAAGAACGAGATACTAGTAGCGAATAAATGCGTAGGTGCTGATATGGATATGAATAAACCGAGCAGATAATCCTGCAAATGGGTGATTAGAACGTGCCTGAAATTTTCTCGATTGCGTTCACTTACGATTTCAACTGGAAGGCTGTTTCCCATGCGGATGACACGGGGGAGTGCAGATGAGTTAGAAATGTATGTTTTGCCGTACGCGCGTGTGAATGAAAAATGATTATTCAGTCTCCTTGATGTGAATGCAGATGTTTGCAGTGTTATAAATAATGGCCTTGTTTCAAATACGTATTTATCAGCTCTCTTGCAATTGTTTCACTTAAATAAAACTAGTTCGCTTATAGCTAAAGATGAATGGTTCTTTTGTTGAAGGCTGTATCTGGTCTGTTTGCGATAGTCAGGGGCAGGTGTCTTTAGGTTCCTGACCGTGTATACGTGCACATATTCCAAGGATTCGAGGTCAACTTTGAATGGCAACATCTCTTCACAGCAGCAACTCCGGCCCGTGAAAACTAAGTAAGAAAGGAGCATAGAAATGGTATTTGTCGATAAAAATTAGCAGAGCGTACTCTGGAGGCGCAAGGCTAAAGAGTTGTTCTGCCAAGTACTGCCTTTTTTTCCCCCTCAATTTCCTAAAGCTTTTCTCTTCACTCTGTGATTGTTCACGTCTTTTTTTTGTCTCCGCTTACTTAAAATTCTGCCTTTGTATCCGTATTTTAGCAGCGAAATCGACCTTCGGGTCTGTCTCCTCTTTTAGGAGTAATAAAGTTTTGATGATGATGATGATCATCATCATCATCATCATCTCAGTTTTTCATTTTTCTCTTCCCTTCCTTCCAATCTTGCTCTGTATTTAGCGCTTCCTCTTTCAATCTCTTTCGCTAGCTCCTATTTATTCCATTATCTCTCTTTCTGTTAAATACCAAGCATTTCTTAGCGAACTTTTACAACTTGGAGCGTATCTATCTATCTATCTATCTATCTATCTATCTATCTATCTATCTATCTATCTATCTATCTATCTATCTATCTATCTATCTATCTATCTATCTATCTATCTATCTATCTATCTATCTATCTATCTATCTATCTATCTATCTATCTATCTATCTATCTATCTATCTATCTATCTATCTATCTATCTATCTATCTATCTATCTATCTATCTATCTATCTATCTATCTATCTATCTATCTATCTATCTATCTATCTATCTATCTATCTATCTATCTATCTATCTATCTATCTATCTATCTATCTATCTATCTATCTATCTATCTATCTATCTATCTAGCCGCCTAGGAGTTTTAGCTCTCCTGGCCGTTTTGATAATGGTATCAATGCCAAACTTGGTATGGCATAACAATACTGTATGAAGAACATATTTGACCAGTCATAACATGAAAATTATGAGATCTATGTCATGGATGTCATGTTTACAATTCATGGCCCTGCAGCTCTTGCGGTGGTTTCGTTCACATGGCATATTGCAAAATTGGTAAGGTATGTATGGCATGATTGCATGGCGAACACAAGCGACAAACCATTACATGAAAATCGTGACATGCGCGTCATGTAACATGACTACATGCCACGCTCATGATGCGCTCGTGGCCGTTTCGTTAGCGTCACATATAGCAAACTTGGTATTACGGTACGTGAATGGATGACAATGGTAAATGCCACATTCAAACATAATAATCACGATATGCGTGCCATATAACAACATGACTACATGCCACATAGATGATGCGCTCGCGGCCGTTTCGCTAGCTTCACATATGACAAATTCGGCATTACGTGACGTCAATGGATGACGAAGGTATGTGACTGGTGCAAACATGATAATCATGAGATGCGTGTCATGTGGGAACATGACTGACTACATGCCACAGTCAAGGCGCCAATACACTTCAACGTGACGCGGTGCGCGTACTCACCGTCGTTCATTTCGTCGCGTCACGCTGGTGTTGCCACGCCAGGCGCCGGTCCTGCCATATACTCACTCGCGCGCGCCGCGCTGCGTTGCTTTGACGCATAGTGTTTCAGCGCGACCCGCGTCCCTCTGTCACGAAAATAGAGAGACGCAGAGTTATCTGGTCAACGCAAGGGTGCGAAATGCAGCATGTCGCATTTTTCACCGGTTGCCGTCGGACCGCGCCGAGGGATGCTGGTAACGCCTGGCGTCAGACTATAGAGTGCTCGCGTTTTGCTAACGTAGCGTCGCTGTGCCCAGCGTGCGCGCGCGTCAATGCTACATTGGAGTATACTGTGCCCTTCATGATGTGCTCGCGGCCGTTTTGATAGCTTCACATATACCAAATTTGGTGTGACGTGACGTCAATGGATTATGAAATATATGACTTGTGCAAACATGATAGTCCTGACACGTGGGTCATGTAAGAACATGACGACACACCACGCTCATAGCATGCTCGCGGCTGTTTTGCTAGCTCCACGTATACAAAATTTGGTATCCCGTGACGTGAAAAGATGACGAAGGTTAACGACACATCCAAACAAGATAATCATGACACAAGTCATGTACAGGATCATTTACATTTACCTCGTAACGTTGTGCTGATTTTAAAGTGACTTATCAACATTTCTTAACCGTGCATCGCATATCATTGATAACCACTGTACGTGGGATCTGCCAATTTTTTCTTTCGAGGCTACGCTTTATGTCGTCTCTGCTTCGTTTCCCTTCTCCCCATCCTCAGTCATGTTTCCCACCCCTTGCTGCACTATACCATTCTGTACCATATTGTGTTTTACAACACTACGCCATGCACTGCTTGCGTGCCTGGTTAGCGGAGTGGTTAAGACACTCCCTTTTGTAACATGGGTGCACGGTTTTCCAATCTCGCCTCGTGAAGAAATTTTTTTCCGTGAAGAAATTTTTTGTAGTAAAATTGCAGTGTCGCTCGACGAATTGACATTGCACATCACACATGGGGCCGTATTGTAAAATATTTAACAGTCGGGGAAACCAGGCTATTAGCAGTGCGACACTGGAATGTTTAAATACGCCTTTGCTGTATAGAGTTGGGAGCATCATTTTTTGCGTCCGAGAGATCTTGTTGGACATGAAGACAACGTATGCTTGAAGCGCTCTCGATGTACTTGGCGCCTCAAGCCCTGTACTTGAATTTGTCGAGTAGAAATATGTCTAACAATCATCATCACTTCTAAGAAGAAGTCAGGGCAGCATCCATCATTAAGTGGAACGCCAGAGGTCTATAACATCGCGTCTTAGTGTTATGAGGAGTGTGACGTGTGACTTTTAGTGTGCGTGCTCTCCTCTCTTTCCCTTTCTCTATCTTTCAAACTCCCTCATCCCTGTCCCCAGTGTAGCGTTGAATACCAGTCATTCTAGACGGGTTGACTTCCCTGCCTTTTCTTTCCCTCCTCCTTCCCTTCTTGTTTTAAATTATGTAGAAATGTGCAATTGCACAAGTTTAAAGATGATTATCCCCGGCACTTATAGCGATAACGCGCATAGCTACTAATGTGTAGGAGCAAATAGTTTAGCTGAATCATTGCTTGAACACAAAAATAAGCATTCTCGTGCAAATAAATAACTTGGAAGGAAGCAGCATTCAATGAGATATGCATTACATTTTTTAAAAGCGAGCCATCGGCACCCAGAGTCTGCGAGGCGGCTTCATATGGCGATTTCTACCTGCTCTCAGGCTGCTGAACCGAAGGACATGGGTTTGATACGGACCGTGGTGGCCGAATTAACACGGAGGCGAGATGTTAGAGGCACATGTATTGTGCGATAACAGAGAAAACGTAAGAAAACCAGGTGATTGAAATTTTCGAAGCTTTCCATGGCCGAAACCTTAATATCATATCATATTTTTCACACAGAAAACAACATATATTATGATTAATATCATTATTGCATTTACACGATCGTAAATTGAGCCATTCCGTCTAAAATCGAAGTTGGAGAGAAGGTCGACTTACAATCGACATTGAAAATTAGTATCACAAGTCGCGGAGCCGAACACAACAAAGCAGAAATGGCGCGGCATAGTGACGCCATGCGTTCAGGAATGACTCTCGGAAAAATTTTCTAAAAATGATCTCCGCACATTACAGCAGTGCTAGCTTTTTTGCATAACTGTAAAGTATTGCCGTGAATCTACCTTTGAACACTGGAATTCACTTATTCTTATTTTTTTTTTGTCATAGCAAAGATATGAAAATTCTTGACGATTTTTCGCCGTCACCGTTGCCTTCGTGTCTAGTGCATTGCCTGAATCGATTAGATTCCTGAGCGCACGCCGCGTTCTACCCACGGGTAATATCGCGCGAGCGGGGGCGATGATACAGGCTGAAGCCGAGATCAAACGAGCCGGCCCATCTCATTCGCTCGGAGGACGCATGCGATAAGATCCTCGACTGTTGGATCACCCCTCGCATTCTTAAGCATAGAGAAAACTCCCCGCCCATCTTGAACGAGCATGAAAAGACGTGAGAGAGGGGGGAGGGATTCCTCTAGCAACTGTGAACATGGATTTAACGGGCACGGTCGCCATCGTTGGTGCGCACGCTTTTTAGATACCTCGGCAGCCATTAGCGGGCGGCCCGCATACCATACGTGCCGCGATCATAACGCAGAAAGACTTTGCGAAAAGCGTCCCTGGAGCTGCCGTAATACTTGTGTCATGCCATGACATGTATTCAGACATAAGTCTGAGCCGGAGCGTAACCAAAGGTCGCAGGTTCCGAAAACGTGTCCCACCAGAAATCATTTTTTTTTGCTCGAGAATACAGAGACAAAAATTATACATGACCACTGTTATGCGGCCTCCAATCTGGATTATGGACGTGCCCCACCGAAACGAATTTCGGGCTACACCACTGGTCCCAGTACACAGAAATAAATATCGATTGCTTCATCACTTTCCTGATGTCGATAGCTACGTGCGCGCTTATATGTGAACATAGACAGCATCAGACATCCTTCTTTTTAAGTATGTTCGATCTTTGTACCAATATAGGAAGTTTTTGGTAAGCTCATTTCCTAGCGGAAGTAATTAAAACCTTGTCCGCCCGGCTTTTAACGAGAACGGTGTGCTAACTCCCTGACCACGTGACAACTAGGTGTGCCTGCGAGGCTTGGAATGACAAGAAGCAGCTAATTAAATCCTTTCGCTGACGGCAACTAATCACCTCGTTGAGAAGACGCTCTCGACGAAATATCAAACTCTTGAGTTTGGTTACTGCTTTCACGGAAGCATTCGCTTGTGTTTACTAAATGTGACCGCAAAAACTTCCCGGTACGCGGAAAGTGACAACACGAAGTGGTTGTTGTTGTTCCGTGTGGTTTTGATGTTACCTTGGCTAATCACGAATCGAGAAATAGCCTACACCCACATACGGTTGTATTCAGCCGAACGTGCCAGGCTGAGTGGGATAGGGTCTAGCACTTACCAAGATACTCGCAACTGTAGCGTCATACGCTAGAATGTGTGGTTACGGCCTATGTTCAGATTTCGCTCTGTCGCGATGATTGCTATCGCCTAGAGAGGTGAGCAGCCGAACAGACGTTGCTGAAGAGCCTTCACCCAGAGGCGGAACTGGGATGCAGTCGTTTTGAAAACAGGAACGCTTACTCAAGCAGATCATCGTCGGTACAAAGCCGGGCAGCGCGACAACGTCAGCTGGGGCGAATCCTACACACATGGGGCCGGAACGGCCTTAAATAAGGTTCCAGTCTATTGTCCGAGGCCCGTTCCCGGCGCTTGGCGGGGAGAAGTCTTCGCCGGAATGTGAGTGGCTCACCAGCGTCTCCATAGGAAGATGGGCTCTCGCACGAGGACAGTGCCTCTGGCACAGCACCTAAAAAGTTTTGTCTGGTGCGCAAGGGGCGGGAAACATGCATGCAGGCACGAGGTAAAAAAACGAAGACGAGATAGAAGTTACAAGAATTCACAGTATCACATTTGGCGCAATCGCATTTCGTTTTAGCCACAGAAGCGTTTCTACCGCTGTTACACATTTCTTACGAAAATATAAAAGAATGGAATGCTAAACATAGATAAATTGAGTTGTTTTATGTATAAAATTTGCTTCGTTTTTGGTATGTGTTTATTAAGTTATACTATTCAAGGTTTAGAAATTCGTTTAGAAATTCGTTTAGATGTTCAATACCTTTAAATTATTACCCGTATTTCTTAATGAATTTAGCCCTTCCTTTCAAGAAGTGAATCAATTTAAAAAGCAAGGCACCACCCCATTCACGGCCTATCCCCCTAGGTGGATTGGGCAAAGTTGTTGAGGAATGAGCCAACCAACCAGATATGAATCCCTCTCCCCCTCCCCAAAAAAGAGCTTGTCAAAAGCTATAATTGTTTTTCCACTATAGCTAATTATATTTCTATTAGAGCTGATTTCTCCGCACAGCGGTTAATAAATAGTTGATGTGTTTTAACATCCCAAAACCATGATATGAGTACGAAAGACGCCGTAGTGGAGGGATCTGGAAGTTTCGACCACCTGGGTTTTCTTAACGTGCGCTTATATCTAAGTACGTGGGCCTACAGCAGGTTCCGAACCCGTGACCTGAGCGTAAAACGTCGATCACCATAAGCACGTGACCACTGCAGCGGGTTTCGCACAGCTGTTGCCAGCGCGTTTACGTTTCCGCGTGTCAGAACGTACTTGTAACATTCGTCATTGCGATGCTTTATTTAAATATAGCTTTACTACAACTTTGACACGAGGTAAAACAAAGAGCGATACAACGAAAGTGTTGTCCCTAGCGGTCCAGACACCCTAGACACCCTGGATTTCAAGTTCTATTTTTGACAATCTTTCAAACATTTCTAACCTCCTCTGAATATGGGTTGTTTGAAGTTTTAACAGCGCCACTGTTTAAGGTTGAGATATCTCCGCCTATAGCAACGAGACAAAACTCAGTGGATATGCGCCACAGGAAGCGGGTGTGTTCCAAGTAGCTCCTAGCATAACGTCGCCATGGGTAATATATACAGCAGGGAAGTGGGAAAGAAAGCGAGAGAAAAGAGGAGGGAATGGAGTGCGGAAAGGGGGAATCGTTGCGTTGTTTTGTATAGTGTCGTATATATATGAGAAAAACCTGACGATGGGCAAGTTGGTTAAACATGATCAGCATTCGCTCGGGCGAACTACAAAAATAACTCTACATAGCTTCAGAAAAGACACATAGCGGACACATAGGCGCATCAGCACTTGTTGCTGGACCATGTATTTCGTGTCTTGCTTCAAGCTGTTCACAGTTTCTTTTTGTAGCTTGCGCAAGGAAAAATTATCAGAGTGTCACAGCAAGGGTATTGGAAAGGGAAGGGATGGAGAGTAGGAGTGACGAGAGGGTGAGATGGAGGTAAATGAGGAGGGTAGCATAACATAGCCTTGTATAGTATTGCATAGCAAAGGGTGGTGGTGGTGGTAGTGGTTAGAAGATGAGAAAAGGCACCTAATTTCTGCAACCCGGTCGGGAGCACGGTGCAGTGCCTAAGCAAAGGGGGATGGAAGTGAGGAGGGTTGATTTGATAGTGCGGAGGTGGGAAAGGAGGAAGGTAGAGAGGAAAACATAGCATAGCCTTGTGTGTATTGTATCGCAAGGAGGTGGGAAAGGAAGGTGTGGGTGAGAAGAAGCAAAAGGAGGAGGAAAATACCACCAACTCTCAATCCAGCACCACAAGAGTGCAGCTGCCCCAGTATGTTTCCTAGTATCTGCCACGGTCATCCCTCCGAGGCTAAGGTAGACAGGCACGGGAAATAAGTTCACAAGGCTTTTTCCTCTAAATCGCTTTTCAGTAAAAGTTGAACTCCTTCAAAAGAAGACGCCTGTTTTATGGTATTTAAAATGCATTTTCTTTTCATACTGGAGCAATACCCGTATTATCAGGAAAAAGTTATTGGTTAGGGTTGTGCGGTGTCTCTGATGACAACAGGTTCATTATCATGGTTGATTGACCGTTTTTTAATTGTCCATTCATCCGACAATGGGGGCCTCCTCCAAGAAGTTTTTGAAATTCTTCCTACCGTGTGCCCACCGAAAAACATTTCAAAAACTCTTTTGTATGCTTCGCTGGAAATGTTTTTATGGACCTAAACGATGGGGGCAATACATTTTCTGTTTACGTTGAAGATTTATTTTACTCGGTTCCCCCCGCATAGTTGTTTTTATTAGTTAGAAATTGTATTGAGCAGAATGGCGTTCTTTTCTTTGAGAGCGCCACTGGCTGACTGATTGATCGGTTGAATGATTGATATATGGGTTTAACGTTCCAAAACCACCATATAATTATGAGAGGCGCCCTAGTGGAGGGCTCCGGAAAATTCTGCCACCTGCGGTTCGTTAACATGCACCCAAGTCTGAGCACTCGGGCCTACAGCATTTCCTCCACCACCGAAAATGCAGCCACCACAGCCGGGATTCGATCCCGTGACCTGCGGGTCAGCAGCCGAGTACCTTAACCCTAGACCACCACGGCGGCATGAGGGCGCCACTGGCATCTCACTAGACAATTTTATAACGTAGCTTGAGTTTCATCTGTGCTCGACGTTTGTGTGTCGTGATAATCTTTTTTTACATTCAGAGAAAAGGAATATGGACAGAATTTTGTGTAGCGCCTGTCCTATGTAACATATTTTTAGCAGATTTCGACAGGGAAGTGTCTCAGGATATTGACAATGGGAAGTGAAGGTTTTTAGGTATGTAGACGACTTTTTAGTGATTTTTAAGGACATCCCTTCTTTGAGAAACAATAACTCAGTGGATCAAGTTTTAGCCCTTTTCAGACAACACTCCAAGGGACTTGTTTTTACGCACGAGTGTACTGTTGGAGGTGTTCGGCATTTTTTCGACCACAGTATTACTTTCTCGGGGACGCTCTTATGTTGGACATTATGTCCGTGTTCGCGCAAAGCACTCATACTTTTTGATGCATCGCATTTTAGTCTTGTCAAAAGAGCTGCTGCATCCATGCACATAGAAGGGGCTCTGGTGAAATCTTGCCCGCATAAAATGCAGGAAAGTTTCAACAACCAGGTCGCGTGGCTGCGTTCAACTTTCTAGCCTTGTTCTGTCATGATTGCAGTGTCAGAAGCCATCCTTCAAAAACTGAAGGGATCGAGAAGAAACAGGCTGTCGATAGAAACAAAGCTCCGTGGTTATGCCCTACGTGCAAAAGGTTACTCACAACCTTAAGAACGCGTCTAACCGATACAAGGAACCTTTGGTGTTCTCAACGTCCCGCAAGTTAGCTAGCCGGTGCCCACAAATTTCTGCTGCACCGAGGCCTTCCCCGTGTAGGAAGAGGAACGCCAGGCCGTTGGCCGCCTGCTCAGTTGGTGCGGTGTACGAGATTCCACCTAGTTGCGGTAGAATATACATCGACCAAATAGGCCGGTGCATAAACGACAGAATTAGGGACCACGAACTTTCTGTGCAAAATAAACTTCCTGCACATTTGCTAGTGCATTGTGATTCCTGCAAGAGTGAGCCTAGGTTTTCCACTGTATCCGTCGTTGTAAGAAGTAATGATACTTTGGCACGTGAAATTATGGGAGCATACTGTAGGATAACTTGCGTGTTAAGGTAAAGGTAAGATTGGAGTTTTTAAGAACCACGTAGAGACAGGAAGTTGAAGAGATTAGTCTTTGATTGTTTAGGTTGAGCAAATCTTGGCGTAGGAGGGGCTATGCGGGCGCTTCGTGAGATGGTTCCGAAACACAGGCAAACAAAGCAAAGCGTAATATTTACTCGTTATCTTCATAATTACATTTCAGTAACAGAAGGCTTCTCAAGACGATTGGAGATTCTTTTGTTTGACACGACTATTAGTCTTTACTAGGTAAAATAGTTTATTTCTTGATTTACATGTGTGAGAGAAGTATGTACACATGTTAAGGTGTTTGGTATTACTGAAAAAGTATTTATGAAGACAGCGAGGAAACGTTAGATTTTCCTGAATATTATCTTTTAGATTTTTCGGACAGATTTCTCGAAACACAGTTTTTAATCTTGGCACACTAAATAATTTGTTGTACTATCGTAAATTGTTGGACCGGGCATTGCCTAAATAGAATTCTGCTTTCAAAATCTCTCGAAGGTGCACAAGTTTCATATTTTGTATTCGTTGCTTTGTAAGCATTACCGCCCTAGCACCATGCGGCACTCCTACATAGCAGCCCTTGTAATAAATCAGGCACTAACGCCGATGTTTTTTTCTGTTCAATGGAACTACTCTCAACGTGTTGTTTTGCCGGGACGATTAAGTTTCTATCTGTGTTGCTCCATTCTCCTTGGGAATTAATTGCGTGAAGCTTTCACCGAAGTGGTAGGAACCAATTATTACAGGGCCCTCATTAGCTGCGTCGGAAAAGTGCCTATCACGCTCTCGCTTGTTTCAACACCAGGTGGCCAAATCCATAACACCCCGCCTTCCCATACGGACTGCGTACAGGATCCTCGCTCACCGCTCAAGTATAAAAGGTAATTCTGCTCATCGCACATGCACCCGCTTCAATGCCGCGCTCATGTCAGCGTCTAGGCCTATGATTAGCATATGCCGCGTTTCTCATCGCTGCTATGAGTGCAATGCAGAAAGGTTATCCTCGAAAAGAAAACATGCTTACGTTTCTCGAGAAACGATTGCGGTACCTCGGAACGTGAGAAGGTAGAAGCTGACACAATGAATGCGCGACGCTTGGCACGCAAAAAATGCGGCTGTATTGCTGCAAAGCTACAACAGAAACAATATTGAATATGGTTCCCGTAATGAGATTGCACGAACTTTTTTCCGGCAAAAAAAAAGTTCTGCAGATACCCTGCAGATTTTTTGCACGAGTTACTCACGAGCCTTATGAATGGGCTCATCTTCTTCTGCTGATATCGACAAAGCCCTTGCCCTTACCACCGCCTACGCTCACAGCTAGCGTTGCTCATCCTATTCCTTCAAATTCGCAGGTACGAAACGGTGGAGCACGCAACTTCAGTTACACGGTTGCCGATTTTATATCACAGCGAGTGGCACAACTGAAATAAGCAGGCCATTAAACACTTGGAGAAGACAAACGTAAACAGCCAACCGCGTATTTCACGCCTACTATCAAGATGTTCGTCTATCTGTACTTGAAGACCTATCTTAACTGTGCTGTACTTTTTTTTAAATAGTTGACCGAGTTAGGAAGTACACGAACAATTAAAATTGCCCTCGGCCAAAAATCCGCAGCCTATAGAATGTAATACGACTGATCGATGGTCCTTGAAAGGCTTCACTGCTCATATTTTTTTAGGCGATGGACACTCGCGGCGGGTTCTCACCTTCAGCGTGCGACATTTTCCGTATAAACTACATAATGGAGCCCCGCCACGGTGGTCTAGTGGCTAAGGTACTCGGCTGCTGACCCGCAGGTCGCGGGTTCGAATCCCGGCTGCGGCGGCTGCATTTCCGATGGAGGCGGAAATGTTGTAGGCCCGTGTGCTCAGATTTGGGTGCACGTTAAAGAACCCCAAATGGTCTAAATTTCCGGAGCCCTCCACTACGGCGTCTCTCATAATCATATAGTGGTTTTGGGACGTTAAACCCCACATATCAATCAATCAACTACATAATGGTAACATTGCGCCGCGCATCGTGAAGTGAAGTGAGCAAACTTTATTTAACCAGCGGATTGAGGCGTGGGCCTAAGCCGCACCAGGGGCGGTGGAGAGACCCTGTCTCTCAACCGCTTCCCGTGCTCGCTGGATGGCCCATATTTGATCTGTCCGATCTGAGCTGATCAGCGCGGCTCACCACCGCGCCCCAAGCTGTTCTGGGGAGACTGCATTGGCGTCCTGTATCTGTGTGCATTCCCATAACATATGCTCTAGGGAGGCGCGTCTCATGCTACATAGTTTACACGAGTCATCTGGGTATAGTTCGGGGTAGATGCGATTTAGGTGCTTCGGATTGGGAAATGTTTGAAGTCGCCTCCAGTCAACCTCCTGAGATCTGTCTAATGTGGAGCTAGGTGGTGGAAATCTGCGCCTCGACTTTTGGTAGAATTGGATAATGTCGCAGAACCTAAACATTCTGTCCCTATCCCACCACTCATCTCCTCCCAGTACCTCATGTGAAGCTCCATCGCGAGTGCGGTAAGTGAGACCTCGCGCTACGCGGTGAGCCTCCTCGTTGAGGTTGGGAATGAGCGACGCACACGGGGTGTGGGCTGGGAACCATATAATATACCTTTCTTCGAATTCCTCGGATGATATGAGATTTGCCTTGCAGAGGAGTATATTGGCTGCCTCGGGAGATATTCTTCCTCGTGCATAGTTACGGATTGCTGACTGCGAGTCGCTGATGACATACCTACACTTTGGGGAAATTATGGCCTGTGCAATAGCCACCTCTTCCGCGATTTCTGAATTATCCGAGCGTATGGAGCACGCGTTTACACATTTGCGGTCGGTGTTTATTACTGCCGCAACGTAGGATTTGTGACTAGGGTACTCCGCTGCGTCTGAGAAACAACGCTTCCTTGTCTCTGCCGTAGGCCTTAAGCAGAGTTCTAGCGCGGCTTTCTCTTCTGCCCTGCTTAAATTCGGGGTGCATGTTTTTGGGCAGATTGGGGACCTGGATATTTTCCCTGATCACCTTTAAAACCGACACTTTACTTCCTTGTTGCCTATGGTAATTTATCCCCAACTTGTCAAGGATACTCCGTCCTGTGCGCGTGCTGGCTAGCCTCTCCAACTGGGCAATCTGTTGCGCTTCTATCAGCTCCTCTAAAGTGTTATGTAAGCCCAGTTGAAACAGTTTTTCGTTGCTGGTGCTATCTGAAAGGCCCAAAGCTTGTTTGTACGCCTTTCGTATGAGTGCGTTGATTTTGAGTTTTTCGGCTGTATACCAGTTTAGATATGCCACTACGTATATAATGTGACTTATGGCGAATGAATAAATAAGCCTGATGACGTTAGCCTCTTTCATGCCTTGGTGTTTGTTGGTGACTCTCTTAATTAGCCGTATTGCGTTGGTGACTTTGGTTACTAACCTCTTGACGGTTTCACCGTTTGTACCCTTAGACTCGATTATGAGTCCAAGGACTCTGATTTGTTGCACTATAGAAATAGTCCTGCCGTTTTTGGTGTGAATTTGGATCTCTTCGTAAGCACGGTCCCGGTTGTATCCCTTGGGTGGTCTGCCTTTAAGCGTGGGGCGATAGAGGAGAAGTTCGGATTTATCTGGCGAGCACTCGAGGCCAGTACCATCAAGATATTCCTCAATAGTGGTGACGGCCTCCTGTAGTCTCTGCTCTATCTCTCCGTCACTACCCCGCGCATCGTGTATATGTTCTACACGCGAGTAAAAGTGTGCGAGTGCTGTGGACGAACGCGGCTCAAGCAGAGATGTAACGACCTCTGTCGCTCGAAGGGCGCACGCGATGATGTCGCCTCGTGTGCGCGGCCTGCCATCGCTGGCTGCTCAAGCAGGCAGTTAGGCACGTATTCACAAATGCTCCCTGATTCGCAACTCCGCTTTAAAGGGGCCCTGCAACTCTTTTCGAGCATGGCCAGAAAACGCTGCCAATTGGTAGTAGAGCCTCCCGACAACACGCGAGCCAAATATTATAGCACAGCACGTGGCCTTGAATTCACAATAAATTATCAAAGTCTGCTAAAAATTGCTCTCTCTCTTCTCTCGACAAATCACGTTATATGCCCAAAAAAATCACACGTCAACGACCCATCTATCAGTCATTGGCTGATTTAAACATGGCGCGCTCACTCGTTAGAAAGATCGCCGCGGGAGGTCACTACTTGTCCACGCGTGGACGCGCTATCACACTGAAACAAGCGCGCCGTCGAAAAAAAAGTGCTCAAGGTCGCGAAGCGCACGTGACGTTTTTGTGTGGCCCAGCGATACCTCCCTGCTTAGCTTCCAGCGCATTTGCCGGGACAAAAGAACAGAGAATGGAATTGCAGCATGCGACAAATATTTGCAACTTCACTCACACTGGACGGATTCTTGGAATTTTTCCGGCGTTGAATTTGTGAAGCAATGAGCCATTCCAATGAATTCATTCCATGGTTACTTCAAAAAGTGTTTCAGGGCCCCTTTAAGGAATGCTTGACGATTATTGCAAGTTTTGCAATGCAAAAAGTCTCCTTGATCCCTCGAGGTCGAGTTTCGAGTCGAGGAGCGTTTGTGAATACCCCTTAGCACGAGGGGGAGATGTAGGAAAAGGAGGGAAAATGGAAGAAGAGTGCTCCGTAACTGTCTCTGTATAGGACAGAGACAGGAAACACCCTGCCGGTCTTTCGCCAGGGGGAGGAGCATGAAGGGGCGCTGATGGGGAAGGAGGGGGGTCACGTCACTCGAGCAGTGACTGCAAACTTCGTCCTTGAGGGTGTGGTGATGAGAGCTCGTGCGCTTTCTTGTCAGACATCAGCAGATGGCTCCTTGTATGTGCTGCAGACTCGCGCCGTTTCGCGATGAGATGACAGGTTGCGTGAAGACCGTTTCGCTCACGAAAGCGGCCATATTCGCTTACACGAGCGTTCTATAGTTACGTGAGATCGGATCCCTAAACTTTGCTGCTACCCTTGCTTCGTATTACATTCCGTTTTTTTTGCTTTCGCATTAATTTCTTCACCCACGGGGAAAGTGATTTTTTTTCTTTTTCAAAAAGCGTCTGGTTTACAAAGCTTAATAATGCACAAAAAATCCCCCACATTAAAAAAAAAACTTCATAATTTTAGAACTAGGCGTTGAACAGAATTTTTTTTTTCATTTGTGCAGGACGAAATAACGAAAACAACTGCTGCGCTCTACCAGAACGTGGGGCAAGATAAACCAGTGAGATTTATACCCCGCAACAATTTTCTGTGGCAGCACAGCCAAGGCTACGGAGCCGAAGCACGCTTGTCTTACTGCGCCACAGCATGTAGTCCCTCAACGAAAACGTTTGTATACTGTTCTGGGTAACTAAGATTTTACCACTCGTCACTTACATTTTTCGCGGATTTATTTTTTAATTAGTGAATAAAAACGTTGCGCAGTAGAAAAAATTTCGTTTCACGCTGTCTCAGGTTTTTTGGGGGTTTTTTGGCTTCCGTCGCCTTTTTACCTCATCGCATTCCTCACTGTCAAAGATGGCGTCCGCCGGTTACAGCTCGTCAACGTCGCTTACGGAGGAAACACCGCCGCGTGCCGCGAGTCCACCAGCTGCGCAGCCGTACCAGGCGTTGTCAAATCAAAAGCTGTCCGTACAGGCCAAGAAGGTGGCGTACAACGTTTACGCGCAAGTAAGGAAAAGCAGCGAAACGCGAGCAAACGCAGCGAAACGCGAGCAGCGAAACCTGCAGTGAAACGCGAGCAAACGCGAGCCGAAACGCGAGAAATTTTTAATAATTGTGACACGAGCCGAGTTTCGCTGCATTCGCCGCGCTTCGCTGCAGATGACATGCTTCATTTTTGTTGTTTATTTTTCCAGACCCATATACTACCTTGACGAAACCTGGGTCAACGCCGGACACACAAAGGATAAAGTATGCGCTGGTGAAATCGAAACCGAAACACCCGTCGAAGCGGTCGGACTACTTGGCGCAGTAGCACATGTGTATAGGCTCCGCCCACGTAGCCTTGGCCGTGCTGCCACAGAAAGTTGTCGCCGGGTATAGAAAGGTTTTAATTAGAAGGTTAGAACGGGAATGAGCATTATTTTATGCTGTTCAAGCCCACCGTCACTTCTCCGTCGGAAGTGGAAATCATCATGAACCGACGCGCGATATCTGCATCTTCGTCTTGACGTCCTGCTTCGGTCCCGGAACACGTGCGCTGATTTTCGGCGGTGGGGCCTGTAAATAACCCTGATGGGTGAAAGCACTGTTTCGAAGAAAGAAAAAGAAAGAAGATAGAGAACGAAAGACAGTGATATAAAGAAAGAGACTGAAAGCGAGAGAAAGAGGAATTTTGTGAAAAATCAAATGCTCAAATGAGTGGATTAGAACCAGCGTACCACCCTTCAGAAGGCAGGCATGCGAACCACTCGACTATCTAGGGACGCTAGTGAAGTATAGGACAACCTTGCATGGTGTAGTGTAGCAAGGCAGTGGGAAAGAGAGGTGAGCGTGAGGAGGAGAGAGCTGTAGAAAGGAAGGAGGGAGGGGATGAGAGTAGAGAGTAAAGCACAGCATAGAAAGAATGAGAAACAGACATAGAGAGAAAGAAATGCAATAAATGAAAACAAATGGCAGATCCCGCGTACAGTGGGAATCTATGATATGCGAAGCACGACTGAGGAAGGTTGATAGGTCACTTCGAAATCAGCACAACGTTACGAGACGGAGGTAAGTTAGGCCGCACATGACTTCCATGTCATGATTATCATGTTTGGACGTTTCATTTACCCTCGTAGTCTATTAACGTCCCCTGATACTAACTTTGGTATATATGAAGCTAGCGAAACGGCCGCGACGTGCTATGAGCGTAGCATGTAGTCGTGTTTTACATGACATACAATTCATGGTTATCATGTTCGGACGTCTCATTTACATTCGCCGTCCATCACGTCACGTAATAACAAATTTGGCATATGTGGAACCAGTGAAACAGCTGCGAGAACGCTATGAGCGTAGCATGTAGTCATGTTTTACATGAAACGCGTATAATTGTTATCAGGTTTGGACACGCATCATTTACTTTCGTCCTCTATTCACTTGCCGTGATGCCAAATTTGGTACATGTGGAGGTAGCGAAACGGTGGCGAGTGCGTCATGAAGGGCACAATATACTCCGACGCAACGTCGACGCACGCGCAGGCAGGGCGCAGCGACGCCACGCTAGCGAAACGCGACTGGCGCGATCAGCGTTCGTCGGCGCGGCCCGGTGGCAACCGGCGTGATATGCGACATGCTGCATTTCGCACCGACGACGTTACTTAGACGGCACCGCGTCTGCCTCTTTGCGTGTCGGAGGGACGCCGTGTACGCTGAAACGAGCATGCGTCAAAGCAACGCAGCGCGCGCCTGCGAGTATATGGCGGGCAGATCCACAATGGAGGTCAGTGGGCAGATACACTAATCTCTACTAGAAGGATATCGGAGCCTGGCGTGGCACTGCCGGCGTGACTCAATGAAACGAACACCGGTGAGCACGCGCACCGGGTCACGCCGAAGTGCATAGGCGCCTTGAGTGCGGCATGTAGTAATGCCCTTACGTGACACGCATCTCATGATTATCATGTTTGCGCACAAGTCGCAAACGTTTGTCATCCACTCATGTGATGTAGTACCAAATTTGGCATATAACAAGCTAGCGAATCGGCCACGAACGCATCACCAGTGTGGGACGCAGCCATGTTGTTACATGACACGCATGTTATGATCATCATGTTTGGACGTGTCATTCACCTATGTCGTTCGTTCACGTCACGTAATTCCGAAATTGGAACATGTGAAGCTAGCGAAACGGCTGCGAGCGCATCATGAGCATAGCATGTAGTCATGTTGTTACATGACCCGCATCTCATGATTATCATGTTTGCACCAGTCACATACCTTCGTCATCCATTCATGTCCCGTCATACCGAATTTGGTATACGCAAAGCTAGCGAAACGGCCGCGAGCACATCATGACTGTGGCATGTAGTCATGTTGTAACATGACACGCGTGCCATGATTCTCATGTTAGGGCCTGTCGCTTGTGTTCGCCACGCAGTCATGTCATACCATACCAGTTTTGCAACATGTCATTGAATAAAACCACCGCAACAGCAGCAAGATCACGAAATTTAAATCATGACTTTCATGACATACATACCATGATTTTAATGTTATGAATAGCTAGTTATGTTTGTCATACAGTCATGTTATTTCATACCAAGTTTGGTATTGATGCCATTATCCAAACAGCCGGGACAGCTAAAAGTCGTAAGCAGCTAGCTAGCTAGCATGCTAGTTATATAGATAGATAGATAGATAGATAGATAGATAGATAGATAGATAGATAGATAGATAGATAGATAGATAGATAGATAGATAGATAGATACGCTTAAAGTCACCGAAGTTCGCCAAGAAATGCTTCGCATTTTAAAAAGAATATTTTTGGAGGAGGACGCTCAAGCTTCGCCTTCAAGAGTAGGTCACGTTACTCTTGAAGTATCGGTACATTGCTCAACCGTGTTGCAAGTAAACAAAAGTATAATGGAATACATATTAGAAGCACAGTTAAGTGCCCACTACGTCATAATCATTTTTTGACGAATCAGCGAACGACCCACTACGCATCAGTTGAGCAACACGGAAACCATACGCAGCTGTTCATTTTGTTGGTGGTTCTGCTACTGATGATGATGATGATAAAATATGCCTTAGTAATGGCTGCACCTTGTGCCAATAGTTGTCCTAATAGTTCTTGGTACAATTGTTCGTGGTTCTTTGCGTTGGTACAAGTTTTGTGCCAATATTGTACCAACAGTATAAAAGTTGTGCCAATGAAGCGTACCAATAGTTATTTGTAATGAGTGTACTTTTGAAACCCACATTCGTTCCTTAATTGTCACTTTTGACAACTGGCGTAATTCTATGCTTCTGTCACTCACTAAATGATGCGTTCAGATGACTTCTTGCGCTAAAAACATTCGGATTTTTTTTTTCATGGCAGTTTGAAAAAATCTTGTGGCTCTGCAGTAGAGCACCTGCTTTCCACGCAGACGGCGTAGATTCGGCCCTCACTTGAACCCAGAAATCTTTAGTATTTTATTTACATCTGTATTAATTTTTTTTGTCACTGACAATATGATTTTTCACTCACAACCAACGATGCTTACGCCGACCCCGACACTGGAATTTTTTGCGAAACGAGCTCTTTTCGCGAAAAGAGCTCGTCGTCTTAAAAAAAAAGTCAGAGAAATAAATAGACTGAGAGATGGAGAGAGAAAATGCGAGAGAAAGTGCTGAAGTAAGTGAAAGATAGAGAAATATAAAAAAAGAAATAGAAATATAGAGTATGAAGACATAAAAACAGACAGAACAGAGATTAAAAAAGAAATAGAGAATTTGCGACAGTTGGGAAAACAGCGAAATCCAGTACTACATAGGTTCCCATTAGTTCCGCTGTCCCATTGGCATTACGCCTACGAATGCAAGCTACGCTATCTTTACTTTGACAAAGAGAACAGAGATGAAGAAAGAAAGAGAGAATTTGCGATAGCTGGAAATTAACAGAAGCCAGTACTACATATGTGCCCATCAGCTCGCCTCTCCCCTTTGCATTACGCCTACCAATGCAAGCTTCGTTATCTTTACTTTGACGAGATCTGTTTACAGGTTATTGGCGTGCATGCATTAATACCACATATTGATGACGTCCTCAGCAATTTCCGAATTTGGATTTGGGAGACATTTATCAGTGCTCAAAGTAGTTCAGAAATTGAAGTAGAAAAGTGGGCTAGTTGGAATATGCTCAACACGATCAGCGCACAAAAAAAAAACACAAGAAAGTGCACGACACAAGTGCTGTTGTCTTGCACTTTCTTGTGTTTTTGTTCTTTGTTTGTGCACTGATCGTGTTGAGTTTAGAAGTTGTCTGCATCATTAGATGTTTCTAAGCGGCAAGGTAATCAGGCATATTATTAGCATGTAATTAAAGTTTAAATGGGCTGGGATAAAGTTTCGGGGAGCAATTATATCAGTATTAGTGAGCGCATCTTCAGAATAAAAGCACCCGAAAGGATTACGACCTTTACAATGCCCTTTTATATGTGCGCAGCGCTGTGGGCGCGTAATTCCTAATTATTCAAGTTCGTGGAAAAAAAAGAGAGCAGTCTTTATTTTTTTATACCTTTCTGTTAAGACAGCAAGCACAGAATTGGCAAAATTACCCAAATTCTAGGCAAGGTTTGTCCGTTAGGTTAGCGCAACAACAGCAAACTCGGTCGAACAACCCTTGTGGACGTGTTATGAGAATTTCGAAAGACAAATATAGTTTCTTAAACTATTAGTCCTGCGTTCTCAAGGAAAAACCTCTTTGCAAGTTCCTAATTTTTCATGTGTATCTACACTTACGGTGTTCTCCTAAACAATTTTTGAGCTGCAGTAAATAATCGCCAGATCCATTATTGGCAGGTATACCTGCCAGAGGAGTGCACCTAATAGGCACTGTATAGGACGCTTAGATTGATAAGAAAGCGGGCTTGCGTTGTTGTGCTTTGAGTCAAACGTAGCTGTTTCTGCTTTCGTAAAATGAACAGAGTTAGCCAGAGTATCGAAAGGCAGAGCGAGAAAGGGCTTAGCGACGCACGAACAGAAATGTCATGCCGAGATTATGCGCTCCGTCACGCTCCTGAACAACTAGGAGCGCGAAAAGTGAAATTCATGGGAAATACTTGTTGCAAAAAGAAAAAAAAAAAAACCCGTGACTTTGAGGTGCATGTCCTGTATGGTACACTTTGTCATAGGCTTCTGAACCGTTTTGCGCAAAACCTCTAATGCTGCCAATGACTCGAAATGAGGTATGTTAGAATGGTCTTTTACTGACTGCTGCCAAAAACAGGTGACACGGTTAATGTTTGCAGTCGCTCAAGACGAAATTAGGGCGAAAATAATCTTTACATTTCAGTCGACTTTGTTGAACTTTTCTTTTATTTCTCTTTCCCTCCCCAAAACTTTCTGTAGCTCACACTCTTATTTACTGCCTCTGCATAACCTATACCTTATATTTGCTGTCATGTTATATGACGTCATATTGACGTCAAAATGATGACGCAAATTTTGATGATTTCAGGTGTCTTGGTAACGTCACAAAAGACGTCATTATGACAAATTGGTGGCGTATTTTTTTAGAAATCACAAGCCGTTGCCTATTTGGGTGTCTCGAAAGTTTTCTGCTCTTAAAAGGACCCTAAGGAGCAAAACAATTTTTCGCGATTATGAAAGTATGATTTGGATGTCTCGAAAGCACCACTTTTACTAGGACACTAGGCTTGTAAGGTAGAAAACGCGCGGAATAGAAATGCGGGTGGAGACGCCAACTTGAGATTCCCGCACCAAACACCATGACGTGACAAATTTCGAAAGCGTCTACTGGGTCCTATGTGTCACCAGTGGGTGCCATAAACCTAGCATAAGAAGTTTCTGAAAATTCAGTCGAGGGCCAAGGTCGCGAAAGTTTCAAAATTACATTTTGAAATTTTTACGTCACCCGTAAAAGTTTTGGCGCGAAGCTTAAGAATAACACTTCAACCTTGATTTTCGTCGCCAATAATTAACTTATGGAAGTGAAACATATGACATTAGAGTTCTCAGAGTGTAGCTTGTCAATTTAAGAGAAGTAATTTTTTTCTATTTAGTGTTGTTTTGAATGGCCCTTGAACCACCCCCGATGTTTTTAAATGCGAAACATTTCGAAGCGAACTTTGGCGACTTTGCACGTATCTTTTCTATCTATCTATCTATCTATCTATCTATCTATCTATCTATCTATCTATCTATCTATCTATCTATCTATCTATCTATCTATCTATCTATCTATCTATCTATCTATCTATCTATCTATCTATCTATCTGTCTGTCTGTCTGTCTGTCTGTCTGTCTGTCTGTCTGTCTGTCTGTCTGTCTGTCTGTCTGTCTGTCTGTCTGTCTGTCTATCTATCTATCTATCTATCTATCTATATATATATATATATATATATATATATATATATATATATATATATATATATATATATATATATATATATATATATATATATATATATATATATATATATATATATATATATATATATATATATATATATATATATATATATATATATATATATCTGTCTATCTATCTATCTATGACTTTTAGCTCTCCTGGCCGTTTCGATAATGGTATCGATACCAAATTTGGTATGGCATAGCGTGACTGTATGAAGAACATATTTGACTAGTGATAACACGAAAATCCTGTCATGAATGTCAGGAATGTCATGATTTACATTACATGATCCTGGAGCTGTTGCGGCGGTTTCGTTCACATGACATGTTGCAAAACTGGTATGGTATTACATGATTGCATGGCGAACACAAGTTACAGACCCTAACAAGAAAATCATGATAAGCGTGTCATGTAACAACATCACTACATGTTAAGCTCATGATGCGCTCGCGGGCGTTTCGCTAGCGTCCCATATAGCAAATTTTGTATTATGGTATTTGAATGGATGACGAAGGTATGTGACTGGTGCAAACATGATAATCATGAGATGCGTGTCATGTAACAACATGACTACATGCCACGCTCATGATGCGCTGGCGGCCGTTTCGCTAGCTTCACATATACCAAATTTGGTATTACGGGACGCGAATGGATGACGAAGGTATTTGACTGGTGCAAACATGATAAGCATGAGATGTGTGTCATGTAACAGCATGACTGCACCCTCATGATGCTCTCGTGGCCGTTTCGATAGCTTCACATGTACCAAACTCGGTATTACGCGACGCGAACGGACGACATAGGTAAATTACACATAAAACATGATAATCACGACATGCGTGTCATGTAACAACATGAGATCATGCCACATGCACTATGCGCTCGTGGCCGTTTAGCTATACCTTCCCATGCCAAATTTGGTCTTACGTGACGTCAATGGATGACGAAGGTATGTGACTGGTGCAAACATGATAATCATGAGATGCGCGTCATGTGAGAACATGACTGCATGCCACAGTCAAGGCGCCAATACATTTCGACGTGACGCAGAGCGCGTGCTCCCCGGCGTTCATTTCGTCATTTCGCGACGCCAGGCACCGGTCCTGCCATATACTCGCAGGTGCGTGCCGCGTTGCGTTGCTTTGACGCTTAAGCGTTCTTCCGTCACGAAAAGAGGGAATCACAGTGTTGTCTGGGTAACGCATTGGCGCGAAATGCAGCATGTCGCATTTCGCACAGGTTGCCGTCGGGCCAGGCCCATGGATGCCGCGCCGACGGACGCTGGTCGCGGCGGTCATGCCTGGCGTCAGACTATAGAGTGCTCGCGTTTTGCTAACGTAGCGTCGCTGTGTCCAGCGTGCGCGCACGTCAACGCTACATTGGAGTATATTGGGCCCTTCAAGATAGGCTCGCGGCTGTTTTGCTTGCACCACATACACTAAATTTTGTGTTACGTTACGTCAATGGACGGCGAGAGTATATGACTGGAGCAAACATGATAATCGTGACACGCATGTCATGTAAGAACATGACAACATACCACGCTCATAGCATGCTCGTGGTCGTTTCGCTAGCTCCACATATACTAAATTTGGCATTACGTAACGTGAACCGATGACGAAGGTAAACGACTCATCTAAACATGATAATCATGACACGAAAGTCATGCACGGCATCGTTTAACTCCACCTCGTAACATTGTGCTGATTTTAAGGTGACATACCAACCCTTCTCATTCGTGCTTCGCATATCATCGATTTCCACTTTACGTGGGATCTGCCAATTTTTTTATTTATATTTCAAGTAAGCACGGATGGCGACTTTAGAATGCCGTCGCGATCAACAATTCCAAATGAGACAAAGAGCCGTGGGCGCATCGTAAATTCTCATGAACTATCTCCTTTTCTCCGGGCCTCTCGGCATCCATAGCGTTCGTCGCGATGTCACCACACGCATCTAGCCATGTCAGCTGTGAGAACCTGTTTGTCTGGACGCAGGTGCGCGTTCTTGCAGCCCTGCTTTCTTGCACAGGAAGCAGGAGCCCATGGCTAAGGCACATATTCCCAAACAATACTTAATTGAAGAAACTTAAGTACGAGAAAAGAACAAGTGTGAAGAGCGTTTCAGGAAAGCGTTTTTTCAACGACACTTGAGTGTTACTTCCCGAGGTACCATATTTCAGGACAAGTTGGTCGTATGCAAGAGTCGAGGCTACGTAAAATAATTTACGTATGCAACGTATGTATTTACAAATTATTAACTTTTGCAATGGAATATAGGGACATCTGCTAGTTGCAGTGGCTGCATGCAGGCATCGCTGAGTAAAGAAAACAAGTATCACCGTTTCTAGTGCTTTTCTTCGAACTTGTCTGACCACAATGAGCACCATCACCCCCAGTTACACTACAGTGCTCTTGATAGTTATACACCGCGGCACCGTGTACTGCGGTAAAGCAAGGTCACTTGTTACCTCTCGGCGTAACACCTTTGTTGTTTTCGTTACGTGCGTTGGCTTACATTGTTTCTCTGCTTCGGGGAGGTTAAACATTTCCTAATTTGCAGTGTGTGTAGCATATACATTAACTTATCGTGACGATGGATAAGAAAAAAAACAATAAACTTATCGGAAGAGGAACACGCCGTGTTGTTAGAACTGCTCTCATGGCACGGCAGCGTCGGGGAAAACAAAAGGACCGACGATTCCATCAGCAGTTTTGAGTCGGGACACACTCTCCTTTGGAAAGGTGTTGTAGCTGTTGAGAAAGCACCGAGTCTCAATCGCACGCATGCATGACCATTACCGCTCGCTTGTTTAACACGTTGCTGTTATCTGAGTGACCAGAAACATTCACATAGCTCAGCGAGAGTGCCATGAAGGCCACCATCGCCATGGTGTCGATGCATGTCACTCGAATTGAGGTGTGCATAATGCTGATATTTCGGCAGCTATTCAAGCCTGTTACAGTCTTCTGAAGTTGTCGCGTCATCGGAGGTAGAGCTGACGCCAAGAGTGTCTTTGTCTTGAACTCTCTTTTCATGTTGGACGTTGAATGGTACTCCTCTGCTCGCTTCGCAGAGGCGTCATACGCAACTATATAGACTTCCTTTTGAACCTGTTTTGCGAATTACTTTTGACATTTTTTACAATGGCGATCTTCTCCGCATGTCCGTTTATCTGGTGTGGCTTCAAGCTTTTTACAGAAGGTTCAACTGTTTTTTTCTTCAAGAAAATGACAGCAGTGTCATGATCCTTCATTGATGCCCTTGTTAGCGCAGCTTCATTGCAACCATATTGGAAATCCATGGTTTCGTTGAAACTTCTCGGCTTGCTTCGGGAATGTTATTCCTGCAATACTGGTATCGAGCTCCAAAACCCGCTGTAACGAGTAAGAGAATTCCTCCTCATAGACATCTGTTCACAGGATGCAGATGATGACTGCTCGAATGCTGTCCACCTTGCTCCTCGACGGATGATGGTTCTTCCTTGGACAGTCTGCTTCATTTTTGGTTTAATCGCTATTTACGCTATATATCCGACACACAACGGACCTTCGCTGTTATTTGGCTTTATTTTACACAATCGGTCCGATCAAATCACAACATATGCTCCGGGCTCGCAGGTGAAGCTTGGGAAAAGAAGTGCATCTGCCAATGGTTTACCTCCTGCAAAGATGAGTTTGTGAAGTTTATTCGTATTTGAAAACTGAATGATGTCACCACAGATGAAAACAACGACGACAGCTTCTATCTGTGCTAATTGCGGTAGTAATTACAAAAATTAAAACAATTACCTTTTTAACCAGTAGAAAAAGCCGGTCGAGTAGAAGTTGAGTGAACGCTCTTCCTACGATTAATAGGAAGAGAATAGTAGCAACATTAAAATTTTCGAAAAGCGGCCAGTGCTAATCATCGTGGAAATACGAAATATGGCAATTTAGCTGGCGAAGCCGAAACCAACGCACCAAACAGTGCATCTACCATTCACTTCGAAAACGCCCTCAATGAAAAGGTAATTGTTTTGTTTTTTTAATTACTGCCTTAATTTAGGTTTTTCACACATCTGAAGATGCCTCCTGCCAAAATAATGGAAACGCCGCAGGTATCATGCAGATGTTTGCTTTCTGTAATTTTTAAATACTATTGGACACATTTCTTGAAACACCCTGTAAACGAGACCCGGGCCTAATACGGGCCTGACCCGAAGATCGTGCACCCGAGTCCGGCCCGGGCCCGAACCAGCAAAGCTTTGCCCGGCCTGGCCCATGGGCCATGCCGGGCTTGGGCTTTGGGCTTGCCCGGGCCTGTGAAGATCTCTAGTACAGAAGTGTTATTCTGAACATTGTCGGATTCCGCCATTGATTGATGCTAATTGGCCAAGTGAGCGGCCACGACCTCTCTGATTGGTTTAAAATGCCGCTATTACAAAATTTGATAATATGGCGGAATCCTACAGTGTCCAGATTAGCACCCCAGGGCACCGGCAGCTACGGAGTAACATGTTGAACTCGAGAGTGTTCGAGAAAGTACGAGAGTGTGAATAATAGTTGTATTTTCACAAGAGACGACGCGTGGACGCAAAAATAGCAGCCTTGAAGTTACGATCTTCAGCGCAGTGAATAAGCTTTTTATAAGCATAGCGGTGTAATGAAAATTCTAGAACTTTCGTTTTCCCTCCTTCCTTGGTCAGCCAAGGTTAACCTCCCCGCCTGTCTTCTAGTCTTTTTCTCACTCATAGCGTTAATTTTGCAATGCATCGCTTTTGTCTTTGGTGCTTCACTTTTATTTACGCTGACTGTTCTGTATTATAATGTCCGTACGTACCATTGTATGTTGCCCCGGCAGCAAACACAAATACACCTTCGAAAGTTTTACTGTCAGTCTTATTTTTTACAGCAAGAACTGTTAAGGGATCACAACAAGGGTAGATTGCGTTGCCGTAGTTGTCCGCCGCCATCGCAAGTGTCCATAACCACTAACGCACGAAATAAGAATAACGATTCGGCAGATCATACGTACCTGGGAATCCGACGTTATGCGAAGCGAGCGGAGGGAAATTAAAGATGTATTTCCTGTTGCTAGGTTTTGACAGAAACTCAGAACGCTGACTATCATAATTGTGTTTCGCAGCGGCAACTGTTCTATTGAAAATGGCAGCCGCATATTTGTAATCTATCCAATTTCTAGGGCATTGGTTGTAAAGTAGTTTACGCCACGCAGCTCTTCTTAACCTGTAATCACGTGTACAAGCTGAATTCCACCAAGGATTAGAAAGACCTTTGTTAGGTCCCTTTACGTCTACGATGAATTTCGATTTATTCAACGATTCCTTTATCACGTTACTTAAATTCATGGCAGTTTGCTCTTCACTTTCAACTATTTGGTTTGACCAAGCGGCCCGTAGTGATTTTTTCAAATGTACTAAAACTTACGTGAGTTATTGAGTGGCTGGTTACAGAGGTCACCGGACATATAGTATCAAAATATATAAGCAAGTGGTCACTATTTGTACCCAAGTTCAGTGAAGACCATGTATAGAGAGTGAGGTTAGGAATGTAGAAAGTAAGGTCAATCGTGGAACGAGACTGACTACAAACAAAAGTGGGTGTACTGTGAAACCAGATCCCACAAACGCTTCACACTCATATCGGTTCTAAAAGCCCACGATGTATGGTGAGAATTGAAGTCAGCCACCAATGCTATTTGTTTCCTACACGACGAAATTACAGAATTAAGCACAGAAGTATCTTGAACACCAGCTGGAAAATAAGCGTTCACTAACGAAAAAGGGAGCATCGCGGAAGAGAGATATTTAATGCCAAAATTTCACTGTGTAAATTCATGTCTTGACCTGTAATTTTAACTGGATGAGTGATTATTAAAGTAATAAATACGGCTAGGCCACCACCCCTGGTCTAACCTAAAGATGCGGTAATTTTTTATATAAAAACTCTTTTCTTGTGAAAGCCAAGTTTCTTCAAAAGAATTATATCAGGAACATATTGATTACAAAGGTAGTTTAAATCAGTTGTTGCAGAAAAAAATTGACTGGCAGTTCCACTGCAATATTTTTAATCCACCTATTTTGACGAAATACCAGCAATATGCACTGCCTTCTCCAAGATACTATGTTTCAAAAAGTCCTCTTTTAAAGCGCTTTTTTTCTGATATTTTTTACTATTGACCTTGTTATTCATCGGAGAACCCTGAGCTAGAGGCGACGCACGCCGTTTCATGCTTCTTCATTCTGAGTCCATTTGCGATTCATGGTAACTTGAATCAGAACTCCTATCCAAGTCTTGCTCGACTGCAATTATTAGCTTATGGTTCGTGTGAGACGGACCTGGTTTTGGGGAACACAGTTCTTTATCGACAGGTATTATTTCCTTGCGGGTAGTTACCGTTGAACCTGATTCTATCGAACGCGCATTAAGCTCCTTATGTGGTGAGGATGACAAAGAAGTCATACCCGGTTTTATAACGCGCTGCAGCATTTGTGTCATCCGCGCGTTCACTATTTGGGCCAATGATTCGGTTAAGGTTAGGAAAAGATTTTCCATGGCCTTTGCTATTGACCTTTCAATAGTTCATGCTATTACAGGTGGGAGAGAGAAATCTATCGCCTGATTGCGACGACTCGTAGCACTGGCATTTCCCTGAGACCGCTCTACAATGGTGACTTCAGCTTCGCGTCTAGAATACCGTTTTTGCTCAATGATTTCCATCATTTGAATTTACTAAGCCCTTGCAGGACAGTTAATGTCGTCACCAGCGTGAGACTCGTTGCACAGACAACGCCTTTCATGTGCTGTACATTCTTTCGCGTTATGTTGCCCTGCACACATCTGACAACGGACCATCGATCTGCACTCCTTTATGCTGAGACCGTAATGCCAGCATTTGGCGCATTGCAGTGGACGAGAGGTTATCGATTCAACCCGGTATATGAGTGGCCACGCCTTGATTTTGGTTGGTCGAGTTGTACCAGCAAACGTAACTATCACCGACTCAGTCGGGATCTTCCTTTTGTCGACGATACGCGAGCACCGGAACACTGATACGGCTCCTGCTACGGAAAACATTTCAAAAATCTCTGTGGGAGTCAGGCCCAAGTCCACGCCATGGACTAAACCTTTGACACATGCCAAATGTGGAGGTATGAAACAGCTCACCGGTAGAGATGCAAAGGTTGTGTATTTGAGGAGATCTGTTACACAGGCCTGGTCTGGCGAACAGCAAAGAATACTTCCGCGACTGAACTGTCAAACCTCAGTGATCAACTGATAGTGTTCAGTCACCTTCCGGAGCCCTTCCTGAATGCTTTTTGGATTTTTTATCCGAATGGAATCTCCGTTAGTGGGAACCGGGGCTACTGGAATACTGTTCACACAGTTGCGCAAGAAAAGATCGATTGGTAGCTCATTGGGAGCTATAGAGTGGCCGACCAGGCAGCATTTGCCTCAACGGGAGAAGAGAGACATCACTGCGTGATGCCTAGTTCAGCACCGCCTGATCAGACCGCACCCCACCCGGGAGGATGCACCGAGACACCGCTAACGAAGAGGAAGTGGTGACCGTGTCCGAACGAAGGGGACGGCAGGCTACTGAAGTCCAGGAACGTTCGACTGTGCGTGGTGGTCCCGGTTTCTCCAGGGGTGGACGGTTCTCGAATCGGCCGCTCACCTGCTGGACACAGGAGGTGGACCAGCTGAAGCCAGTCGACCATGAAGATTGATGATAATGATGATGATTCTTGTTATTCGGGCGCACACCCACCAAGGGGTATCAGCCAAGAACCGGGCGGCAGGATCTTCAAGTAAAAGGCTTATGGTTTTACAAACACAAATCAATTTTGGACTAAAGAATATATATATATATATATATATATATATATATATATATATATATATATAAACATGAAAAACGAGCTCTTAAGTATACACTTGTTTCCTTAATTCATTAACGAGGGTCTCGTACTGGCAGACTTGGTGCCTTTAGGTTGTATACGAGGGACTATTTGTCAGCTGCCAATTAGTAGCAGGTTCACGTGCTACGTGACGCCAAACAGGCTCATAAGGAGCGTGCCACACTCGCCGTCCACGGATCCTACCCACGGCAAGTTATCTTTTCACCCACTTTTCTTTCTTCTCTTTACATTACAATTGGCCTAATAACTTCCCCAATACCTTCCTTGGCATTATTGTCTGTCAGATACCATTAATATTGTGTAAACACGAAAAATGAGCCCTTAAGTATCCACTTGTTTCTCTTATACACACACACACACACACACACACATATATATATATATATATATATATATATATATATATATATGCGCATATATATATATGTAGATGCGCTTTCACATAACAACTGTTTATTGTGCCGACGTTTCGACAGGAACCCCGTCTTTTTCAAGGCATAATACTATATATATATATATATATATATATATATATATATATATATATATATATATATATATATATATATATATATATATATATAATAGGGGAAAGAAGTGTATACCTGAGGGTTCGTTTTTCCGTGTTTTAACACAATATTAATGAGATCTAACAGACAGTAATGCCAAGGAATGTACAGGGGAAGTTACTAGAAATAATGGAATGTAAATAAGAAGAAGAAGAAGAAGAAGAAGAAGAAAGAAAAGTGGCAGAAAAAATAACCAGCCGTGGGCAGGAATCGAACCTACGACCTTCGAATAACGCGTTCGATGCTCTAACCACTGAGCTACCACAGCGGCCTTCCCTCCATTCACTTTTTTTGGGTCTGTATGTGAATTCATAAGTAGGAGTGAGAGTCAGCGCCATCTATAAGCCGAGCGACGAGTGTGAAAACACCCTTTTATGCGCATTTGGCGTCACGTAGCACATGAACTTATTATGAGCGGGCAGCTGATTAATAGTCCCTCGTGTACAACCTAATGACACCAAGTCTGCCAGTACGAGACCCTCGTTCAAATATATATATATATATATATATATATATATATATATATATATATATATATATATATATATATATATATATATATATATATATATATATATATATATATATATATATATATATATATAAGGCATTTTAACATGGCAATCGCTTTTTTTCAATTATGTGCAGACGTCCCTGTGGCTACTATAACCAAATTTAATGCAGCCAAACAATAAAACTGCTGCCACATTTAAACAGTGATCTAATTCCCCGATGATGATAACGTCGTCGCTCCTCGTCATCTGCACAATTTGTAACACCCACTTCAGGCACAATTCTTTACCGTCGTCGGCCACTGCCAAAAAATTTGAATAGAATTCGTTGCAATTGTGTAGTGGATACCACGCTTCTCCGAAAAAAGACGAAATATAGCATGCTGGCCTGCTACCAAAACTTATGAATATTTAGGGCATACTCGGAAATCGTGTTTGTAGCAGTTACCCAAGAGAGTTTAGAAAAGGCCCTGAAAAGCCGCTCTTCCAGCTTTCGCTGTGGAGGTGTTGCGTGTTCCGCGCAGGCCTGGCATTCATTTTTTTTTGCTTGTTTCTGTTTTTTTGCGCACGCGTGTGACACGAATGTCTATAGGAATGACAAATGCTTACCCACTGCCTTCGTTTATTGGACCGTTAAGACGCAAGGAGACCATCCATAAACAATCCGCCCTTTTCTGGAAGCCGTCTTTATCTTCACGGCTTCCTGCATGCATTACTGGGATGACCTTTAAGAGCGAACGCGAACCAGTTCCCACGAAAAACAAAAAAAGAAACACATGACGTTGAAGACCCCCACCAGAGTGCACATTGATGTTGCTTATGGATATGCTGCCTGTACAGTGATGACGAAAATGCATTCTTTGAACGACCTGTCACAACAACGTACGTTCGACCCAATGAAGACGAAGGCTCCGCATAGAATGATACCATAACCCGCGCCGCAATACGCCGCCATCGGATACTCTTATTCCCCACTTAGGAAGCCGTTGCCTCACACAGACGTATAGCGCTGACGGCCGAATCACAATGAAGCGAGCGATGGTTCACTTGTTCCGGGCAAAAAGACTCTCCTGACGTCAGAAGGCTCACGACGAGACGCACGTGCCGTCACAGTGCGGTCACTCGTGCACGCATATCTACTCGTAACGAAGGCGCTGCCCTTATGACAACCTTCTAGGACGACTTCGTGACAGAGGTCATTGTGGGAGAGAATGGCTGTTCGGATCGTCAGAGGCATAATTAATATTCCGCTTCAATTCACTGCGGGAAGTTGGGGCCTTTGTTTCCCAACATCCCCTCATTGTAGCCTTCGCCCTCACGCCACTCGACATGGCTCATTAAGCTTATTGAAACATGCTCTAAGGCCAGGCGGCGTCATTTAGTATCTGGTGCTTTCACTGTTTATATTGTACTAGGGCACTGACTCTCCGCACGAGAAGATTTTGACCCCGAAAAAAATAAAAACTCGTGTACAGCCCTCGTGAATACCCGAATACGTAATCCTCGGGAGAACATACTTAAGTGTAAAGGTTTTTCTCCCCAGCCAATCTCCCTGGTGAATTTCTGGTTTACAGCCATGGTGGGGTATAGACGTGAGGTGTGGCTATGGCTGTTGGCTAGCAGGGGCAGAACTGCCACTGGGACAGTTAGGGGTCTTTCCAAGAGTCTCCTTTGGCATGTTTCGCAAACATATCAATTCTTTCAGCAAAAACGCATTATCAGTGTCCAATTGCCCGACTATATCGCGCAGGACCACGTAAAAGCAATATGGAGAGCTGGGCGTCTTTACGATGAAGTTCCTGGAGTAATGGAAAGCAGGCGCACACCTAATTAACAAAGGCATGCTGATTTTCAGCACATCTTGTATAGGAACCATCTCTACGATGCACCTGCCTGCCATGTTGTACTTATCACAGCATCGTGGTCAGCACCTTTAGCCAGTATACATTTTGGTGCACATGCACATGCAGAAGAGAAAAGAACGAATATATATAAGAAGCAGCCTGCAGGTATGACTAAAGCTTACAATCTAGTCGTGCTTTCTACCACGAGCCTAGAACAACGTTCACAGCTGTTCTTGGTGCTGAACGACGCTTCCAACTAAGTGGTCTGAATAGCACTTTCGTATTACACTAATTTTCACGCTTGAAGCCACACGGTCAACGTTACTGCGCTGAAATATAGACATCAGAGCCGAAAAAAAAAAGATAATATGCGAAGCTTAAGTTATACAGCTGTAATACGCGGAAATAAAAAAAAATATATTGGCAGATACCACGTACAGTGGGATTCGATGATACGCAAAGCACGAATGGAAATGTTGATAAGTCACTCTAAAATTAACACAGCGTTACGAGGTGGAGGTAAATTATGCAGTACATGACTTTCGTGTCATGATTATCATGTTTGGATGTGTCGTTTACCTGACTCATCTATTCACGTCACGTGATACCAAATATAGTATATGTGGAGCTAGCGAAACGGCCATGAGCGCGCTATGAGCGTGGTATGTTGTCAAGTTCTTACATGATGTCCGTGTCAGATTTATCATGTTAGCACCAGTCATATATTTCGTCATCCAACGACGTCGCGTAACACAAAATTTGGTATATGTGGAGCTAGCAAAACGGCCGCGAGCGCATCATGAAGGGCCCAATATATTCCAATGTAGCGTTGACGCGCGCGCACGCTGGGCACAGCGACGCTATGTTAGCAAAACGCGAGTACTCTATAGTCTGACGCCAGGCGTGACAGGCGCGACCAGCGTCCGTCGGCGCGGCCCGATGGCAACCGGCGTGAAATGCGACATGCTGCATTTCACGCCGATGAGTTACGCAGACAACACTGCGTCTCCCTCTTTTCGTGACGTAGAGACGCCGGACGCGCAGAAACGCGCATGCGTCAGAGCTACGCAGTGCGGCGGGTGCCTGCGAGTATATGGCAGGACCGGCGCCTGGCATGGCAACGCCGGTGCGACGTGACGAAGTGAACGCCGGCGAGCACGTGCACCGCGTCATGTAGAAATCTATTGGAACCTTGACTGTGGCATGTAGTCATTTTCTCACATGACACACATCTCATGGTTATTATGTTCGCACCAGTCACATACCTTCGTCATCCATTGACGTCACGTAATACCCAGTTTTGCATATGTGAAGTTAGCGAAACGGCCGCGAGCGCATCATGAGTGTGGCATGTAGTCGTGTTGTTACATGACAGTCATCTCATGTTTATCATGTTTGCACCAGTATCATACCTTCGTAACCCATCCACGTCCCGTAATATTAAATTTAGTATAAGTGAAGCTAGCACAGCGGCTGCCAGCGCATCACGAGTGTGGTATGTAGTCATGTTGTTACATGACACGCATCTCATGATTATGATGTGTGCACCAGTATCATAGCTACGTCATCCATTCACTTACTGTAACATTAAATTTGGTATTTGTGATGATAGCGAAACGGCCACGAGCGCATCATGAGCGTGGCTTGTATTCATGTTAATACATCATACGCATGTTATGATTTTCATGTTAGGGTCTGTCGCTTGTGTTCGCCATGCAATCATGCTATACCATACCAGTTTTGCAACATGCCATGTGAACGAAACCACCGAAAGAGCTTCAGTACTATGAAATGTAAATCATGACATTCATGACATACATGTCATGATTTTCATGGTATGACTAGTCACACATGTTCTTCATATAGTAATGTTATGGCATACCAAGTTTGGTATTGATAACATTATCGAAACGGCCAGGAGAGCTAAAAGTCGTAGGCGGCTAGATAGATAGATAGATAGATAGATAGATAGATAGATAGATAGATAGATAGATATGCTCAAAGTCACCAAAGTTCGCTAAGAAATGATTAGCATTTAAAAGCGACCTATCATTAGTAGAGAGTGTCCCTTGGTGGTTCAATTTCCAAGTTAGAGATGAAGGCGCCAATGAATGAACCTTCAGTCGCATGCGCATATTTAGCATTCATTCACACTCGCGACGGCCAAACTTTGTCGCCCGCCACTGGGGGGCAGCTGTTTTGAAAGATGATTGTCGCAAGTTGGTCGAGACCTCAACGCAGGCCACACGTTTAATTCCAGCTCTCCCGAACACCCGCCTTCATTATGCTCCAAGGAAGTGGCTGGTTCTATTCCTGATGCGTTTAATACGTTGATGTATAACAATGAATTAATTTCTCACCCTCATAGATTTATAAATAGAGCACGAAAAAAAAAGGGAAACGTTCCATTTTGAAATTTCGCGCTGAAAACTTTGTGTGATCCAGAATTTCAGAGTTGGCTTTTCGAAAGCGGGCTTTCGAAGTTTCAAAGCCGGCTTTCAAAAGAAATGTTCGAAAGTCAATGAATGTCTTTGTAAAAGGGACGGATGGAAAATTTTTTATTATTTGTCTGGCAGATTAACGGCGCGGGCTCGGGTTTCCCAAGTCAGAACGTCAAGGCCTTGCCTCTCCGCCGCTTCAACGTATGGGCTCCTGGCCATCAGGGCCTACGAGGTAATGAGGCCGCTGACGCGGCCGCCCGAGCGCTTACCCACCGGGCTCCTCACCTTGGCTCTTATGACTCGGAGGCCAATACACCGCTGCTGCGGTTCAAAGAAATTCTCACCTATTATCGTGACACTCACCGCCTTTACCCGGCTCCTGCAAAGGGGCTGAGTAAGGCGGAAGAGCGAACTCTAAGGCGCCTGCAGACAGGTACTCTACTCTGTCCTGCAATCCTAAAGCATTTCGATGCGAACACAGATGGGCGGTGCCCACACTGTGGGGAGACGTGTGATATCTTCCACATGGTATGGGCATGTCCGAAAAATCCCCACCTACCCCCTTCCCCTACCCCTTCCCGAGAGGCATGGGAGACTGCCCTCCTCGACAGCTCATCACTAGAGTCTCAACGGGCTCTGGTGAGACGGGCGCGAGTAGGGGCCTCGTCATGCGGTGTCCCGGACTAAGGACGCCGACCATGTAGCAGGGTCTTGCTTTGGCCCCGTACCTCTCTCTTTTATAATAAATGTTTTTCATCATCATCATCATCCGCCGCTTCACGGGACTGCTAGACAGAGTTGGTCGGCGAGCTTGGAGCTCCGCAGAGCGACTTCCCACCTCGCTGAAAGAACATCGGGCCCCGCAAATCTTTTTCGATCATGGCCAGAAAACGCTGCCGGTCGTTAGTCGAGACTCATAGGTAAATGTAACGTGAACATTGTATAGCTGAGCGCGTGGCTTGCGGTTTGCAATCATTTTACGGGTCGAGTGGGTGTCCCATACTGAGCAAGTGGTTGACGAAAAGCAATGACACCACACTCAGACTCACGTTTCACGAGAGGTGACAACAAATGAACTTAGGAATAGTCTGCACAGAGAGCTGATTGAAAGATTGAAAGTGCTTCGCCATAATATTCTTCCTTTATGAAATGAAGTCGAAGCTGCCCTCTGCCCGTTGGGGAAAGGTGTGAGTTTGTGTAAACATGAGCCACAACCCACTCATAATAAGTTGCTGCGTTCACTACAATCTAACGCAGCAGTCTAGTTCAAGCTCACGTGAGCATTTTGTGTTCCCTTTTTGTTTTCTATCTCTCCATGTTTTAATACTCAATCCCCTTCCCCCCGAGGAGGATCGCGAACCGTACGTGTGTCTGGTCGACCTTCCTGCCTTTCTATCCTCTTTCTACTTCTCTTTGACAGCACAGATGTGAGGATAAAGCACGCAAGGAAGAAAGCAGAGGCAGAACCGTGTTAAGAAAGAGCAGTGTATCACTTCGCGCTTCTCTTTTTTTTTTTTCGCTCCTCGTGTTTTAATTTGGCGCGTCATTACAGAACACTGCGTCGTCTCCATCTCGCTAAGCCGTAACTCCGCAAACGAACTTGTTTTTCAGCGCTTCCACCAGTCTTTGTTACTTTGGTGGTGCCCCAGTGAAGGAGTCTGTTTGCGAGGCGTGTATTAAGGCTGCCTTGCTTTCTTATGAGACAGCTCAGGGGCTCCGAACAACCGAAGAAACACGAGCGGTCTACGCCCACATAGTCAACGCGACTCTAAAGCAGGTGGGGATGTGTTTTCTTCTCCGATAGATTGCTTTTGGGTCCGATTCCCAACAATATCAGTTGTTACGAATGTTTGTAGGCGTTGAGTCTTCAGCAGTGTGTGGTTTGGACTACTAGAGTTTCAAAGTATCCGCAACACTCCGGAAGCAAAGAAGAGATAGATAAAAAAGAAAAATCAGAAATGGAATGTGAAGGGTCCTGATATTTTAATCAAGCACGTTTACGCCAAGGAATCATGGGATGCCACCTTGTTGCCATCTGAGCAGTTGTGAGTATATGGGTGACAGCCCGAAAACGTACACTGTCGAGGTAACATCAGCCTTTGTACTCGCTTGCAACAGACCAGAAAGGGGGCGTTCCTTGTCTCATATGCAGAAATAAGCTCCACTTACGAAACATGATGTTACGTGTAAAGAGTGTTTTTTTACATAAGCACAGTACTGCGTGTTCTACTTGAACTGGTTGCTGTCGGATGTTCCTTTATATATCTATAAAGTGCGCTTATATCTATAAAAGGTCACAACCTAAAATAAAAGAAAACCTTGCACACAGTTGTCGCTATTCCGCCCAGAGCAACATTCCATTAGTGTCCCATCCAATCGCATTACCTCTGTAAAGGAAAACTACTGATCGGCAAAGAAACCAGACCGAACGCCGTTTCTTGTTTTCAACTTCTTCTTCTTCTTCTTGCAGTACTAGTCTGCACACGTTTATTCCTTTCCTTTTTCAACAACCTCTTTTACGTGACGTCAGGCACGTCTAGAATGTCTCACGTAGGTGAGTTTCCGATACAGGCGGAATAATGTCTGATTTCTCCGGGTTTTGTTGTTTAAATTCAACTCGCTGGAAAACTACAGCAACAATTCCGGGATCACTGCCCTGCCAAGCATCCCAGTTAGCAAAGAATGGCAAACTTTTAAAATATAATATGCGCAATGTTTAATCTAGCGGCAAAAAAGTACTCATGGGCATACAGGAAACCACCTATAGAACGATTCCTAAATAGATGAATGACAGGAGTGCCGCAGTCAGGGGGAGGGGGGAGAGTTCGAGCTTTTGTTTATTCATAGGTTGCAATCGACTATGCCCATAATCACTCTTCTTTCGTGTCTCTGACTGGTTTCGAATTTTATTTTTTTTTTAAATCTGACTTAGTTCTTAGCAACTTCGAGCTTAATTTTGCGTTTTCGTTTCTCACTTGGTGGCCTTGTGTGTGCGTCTCTCTTTTTGTGTCCTTGTCGTGCTGCGCTATACCCTTATAAATGATGAACCCCAACCAACTAGCCCGGCAACACGCCTGAGACTAAATAGTTTAACAGCCACACTTCAACAACAACAACAAAAAAAGAAGTCGTGGTGAAAACACTCAGCGCTACCTCATGTGTCGCCAAACAGTATTTCGACCGAAAGCACAAGTAATCAATTTACTGAGAAAAAGCTGGCTTAAACATAATGTCAGTAAAAAAAGAAACTGCGTTTTCCTAAGTTTCAATAAAAAGTCTACTCGGCTATGTTACCGGAAGGAAAAAAAAAAAACGCCTCACGTTATGTCTATAGGCACTAGCGCCATAAAAGTCACCGACGTGTTAGAATGCTTCCGTGTGTTCAAACGAGCCTCACATCCTGTCAACCCGGGTACCAGAGCTTGACGACACAGAACGCTGTTTCCGTGCGCTTTCACGCATTGAGGTGCAGCGAATTATGGGTATAGCTGCACTAAGCCTTATGGTAAGGAAATACTGGCAATGCGCCAGCTTGTGTTTAGTGCAGGCTGTTTGGGCGGGGAAAAAGATGTGTTGACGTTTGCGTGGGCATGCCACCTGCAAACCCGCACCGACTCAGCCCCAGGGCAAGGCAAACATCGAAAAGAACATCGGAAAGCTCTAAGCGTGATTTGGCGGAAGGTGCGTTTATTGCATTGTCGCGCCTGCTGATGTTGTGAATAGCGTGGGTGAGACAAGGTGCTGTTTACTTTCTGCTTCAAATAGCACCCCGCACTGCCGTATTTTTATGAGCAACAAGCTCGGTATGGCAGTCAGAGCTGTTTGTACAATTGGCTAGGTCGGAAGCCTGGTTTCATCACCAGCGCCAATATATGGGCAGAAAAGAGAGAAATAAAAAGAGTGAAGGAAGAGAAAAAGGATCGAAGAAGGAAAAAGGAAGCAAGAATGGACGGGGCAGCGAATGCTGTAAAGAGACTGCAGGCCTTTATTTTTCATAGAAGTTACGCAGCACAAAAATTTTCTGACAAACTCGCCGAAAGAAACGAGGGGACGGGCGCCGCACTCCTAGTTTATTCAAATGATGCACTTGACAAAAAAATAAAAAACAATAAAACTCCGCTTTCGTTATCTACTGCCTCGAACGTGCAACTGCTAAAACTCTACTTTTGCTTCGAGTATACCGACTGCCCGTTTCAGTTAACTTGGTTGGAGTGAAGCGCCTTTTCTGCCACGTCTTTCTGTGTGTCTGTTGCAGAATTGAACGCTAGATATCGTTTTATGAAAAAAAATGGCAGCATATCCACGGAGTGAATGATGAAGAGTGGGGCGAAGAATTCTTCCGTCCATTCATTCTTGCTTCCGTCCGTCCATGCGTCCGTCAGTGTGACCATCCATGCGTCCGTCAGCCCATCCATGCGTGCGTCTGTTCGTGCGTCCGTCCCTGCGTTCGTCCATCCAGCCGCCCCTGCGTCCGTTCATGCGTCCATCCACGCATCTGTCTATGTGTCCGTTCGTCTATCTATTCAACACTCCAAGTACCACCATCTCGCATCTTTTCATCATATATTCCCCATATAGAAGCACCGCCATCCAGCGGACATTCCAAGGACTAAACGAGAAGTGGCACACGCACACTTTCTTACGGCTTGCGCTTCGGGTCTACTTCTCACCTTCAACCACCTTGAGTTCATGGTATATACTAGTTCACTGTATTCATGGCACTACGGCCCAACGCTCGCTAAACTTTTCTAAAACCAACGAGGTTACGCCCAGCGAGTATAACGTAGCAACCTTTTCCTGCCAGATAGTGCTCAATCTACATGCCAGTGGCTGCTAATGTGAAATGAGAGACAGGAGGATTCAGCTTTCAATTTCTTACGGCTTGCGCTTCGTATCTGCTTGCCCCCTTTAACCACCTCGAATTCATTCATGGTATATACTAGTTCATTGTATTCATGGCCCTGCGGCTCAACGCTCGCTAAACCTTTCTAAAACTAAGGAGGTTACACCCAGCGAGTATAACGTAGCAACCCTCTCTTGTCAGATAGTGCTCAATGTACATGGCAATGGCTGCTAATGGGGATCGCAGTCTGCGCGTTAACTAAAAGCCGAATGCTCCTGTCTCTCATTCCAAATTAGCAGCCATTGACATGTACATTGAGCATTATTTTTTATTGTTCAACAACGCACAGAAGTCTCTCACCGGCACCACCTTGGAGGTCAAAATGTTTTACCTGTTACATACTACGCGGCATAGATGAATAGATAGACGAATGGACACATAGACAGATGCATGGATGGACGCATGAACGGACGCAGGGGCGGCTGCATGGACAAACGCAGGGACGGACGCACGAACAGACGCACGCACGGACGGGCTGATGGACGCATGGACGGTCACACTGACGGACGCATGGACGGACGGAAGCAAGAACGAATGGACGGACGAATTGTGCGCCCCACTCTCCATCATTCACTCCGTGGATATACTGCCATTTTTTTGTTTTTCTTTCTATGTAGTATATACTGAAACGAAGACTGACAAACCTCCAAGAAACGGCGATATGTAGACTTCTACCGAAATCGGCGGCCACTTCTTACGATCTTTGACAGTCTGCGAAATCAAGCGCCTTACAAAAAGCGACGTAGCCCCCAAGAAATGTTTTAAACTTCACGACAAAGTCGGATAAGTACAGATATTTTATTATAATCTCAACTTTTTCTTTCAGGGCCCTTCACGTCCTTATAGGTGATCTTTCAAGTACCGTGGTTATATATATATATATATATATATATATATATATATATATATATATATATATATATATATATATATATTTATATATATATATATATATATATATATATATATATATATATATATATATATATATATATATATTATAGCTTGTAATTTACTGGTAACCAGGGGCCGAATTCACAAAGCTTTCTCTTTGGCTACGCATTTTCTTAGCCAAAAGTTCTCTTATCTGGAGGGATTACTATAGCGCGGGTATGAATTTAACTTATTCGGCACTTAAGAGGGCAAGGAGGACACATGATAGCTGATGAAACGACAAGGAAAGAAAGAAGTGTGTGCCGATAATATCAAGGTAGCACGCAAAGCGTCTAGCATCGAGAGTATACGATGACAGCCAATGATTTCCTGCATCTAAGTTTCAGTTCCGCGAGCGTCTGCTATAGCGCTTACGGGATGCCGCGTACGTTGTAATAGGCGTTTTGGCGGGCTGTGCAAAGCCAAGCACTCACCTTTCATCAACGACTGTAGCTAAAAACGAAATTGCTCGATGGCCTTAAGTCATCGAGCAATCCATGCACTATCTCGCCAAGTACAAGTAAACAACACTCCAGGTGTACCACATAAATGAAACCACACATAAATCGATGCATGCAATGTTTGAAAATGTGCCTCGAATGTCTTCCCCTATTTAAAGCGACCAGTTACCTTACATTTCATTGAAGCTGCGCTGCTACTTAACTAATTCGGTGCAATCTAGCACGGTATAGTGGTGAACGTAAGGGTGTTTTGTACCTATAGTCAAAGGTAGCCTTTGTTACAATATTCTTATTACAAGACACATGAGCGACTTTGGTGCCTGCAGACGAATTGTGCGGAAATAGATAACAGCAGTAATCAAATGAAATTGTGAGCGCAATTTCGCTGGTTCCATGCACCGCAGCATAATTATAAAGCCGGAATGCGAGAACGTGCATACGCTTACGCTTAGGTATATGTCTACGTAAAATGAGGGAGACTCGTCGGGAGGTGTCTCAGTGCTAATGCTTTTCACAAAACACGGTGCAAATATTTCACCCAGCGTTGTTTGAGTGCGCAAAGCAAGGGACGTGTATACGAGTCTTGAGGTCGAGAGACGTTATCACACGTACGAAAAGGATGAAAAGAGAGAGAGACTCTCGTTTCGGCTTCGCGAAAGCTTGAAATTGATAGATAATAAAGACAATTTTCTGGCCCAGCAGACGTCAGGGAAAGTCTCCGCAAAACAGGGTCAGATGCTCGGAGAGCATAAAAAAGTGGAGTACGCGTTATATGAGAGTGACAGCCACTCAGAAAGCGAGATGAAGTGTGACTGTCCTTAGGTGTGAGAATCAATGCTAATTAAGAGAGTTGAGTTAATGAGCCAAAACGTTTCTAAATAATGATAATGAAAGCAAAATGAGCATTCATCTAGTGAAAGTGACACTAGTGACAGTGAACTCATAATAGTTGATTAGCGTTGTCACAGGCCGATATATATTTTTATTTTCTTATCTATATTCGGAAAACTATGAGAAGGTAGCGTACGTTAGAGCCGGCTATCCCAACGTCATGACAGTAATGTACAAGAATAAATAGCGCACGGTTATACAATCACATGTGGCGGTTTCTATTTTCTAGTAACCTTGGGAAAACGCATTCTAACTATTTTTTCTATTTCTGACAAAGTTTCACGGGACGTTTTGCACTTGGCTTCATTCGAAGGAATGACGATATATCAGCAATAAGGCGAATGCAAGCACTGCTGCAGTGGACGAGCGGTTACGGCGCTCAACTACAATCTAGGAGGTACTTGGTTCGATTCGCAGAATCACTGAGCACTTTTTTTTTTTCAAGAGGTTGCCCGGCCTGACATCATGCGTGGTGGCGGGTACTAATTTTTCGAGAAGTAGGCTTTCGCACTTGCTTCTTTCACTCCCCTTTTGACCCAAAAGCGCTGTACTGTGCTCCTTCAAAAATTAAACAATTCAGGGTTCATAATTTTCTCCTCCATCCTCTCTTATCGCAAAAGTGTCCAGTGCTGAAATACCAATATCATACCTGGTATATTACTTTTCACGTGTTTGGATATTCGACCAGCAATCAGTCTTCACGGTGTTTTGAAGAAAATCTACACATGCAGTGAGCTAACTGCTTGCAGCCAAGTTGACTGCCTTTGTAGGGACACGCTTTCGTGCTAATTTGGTGGGCATCATCACATGCAGCAAGACCAAAGAGCACGGACAGTTAGAGCTGATGCAAACAGAGTGATTAGTTTGTGTCTTCTCTCCCGCTATTTGTCATGCTGCACGCTTCAGTGTAATGTCGCTGTCAATGGTTAAAATGAACTATAGCAGTTAATCGAGTTCTGCTGAGAGGGTCCCATATTGTCTAGAATGTAACAGAACAATGGCAATTTGATTCGTGTGATAAAGAGATACCCTGCTTTTGGCTATTAGAATAAATTTCTAAACTGAAGTTTATTTTTATTAACAACAGTTCCAGTGCAGATGAAAGGTGCATGGACAAAAATCGTGTATTCAGCTTGACTAGGTTTGTGACCTTAATTGTAATTGCGAACCGGTATCACAGTATGCATAAATATCACACACATATACAACCACGGGTGATAGCTTGCTTATTCTGATTAAAATTGAAAGGTTGAAATCGACATATTCAACCAACGCAATGTGTACGAGATATGCCATGTAGAGTAGCTATGCTCGAAACTAATCTTCGCAGTTTCGTTCCATTTTACCCAATTTCTTGCCCATGACTGTAGGTTGGTAAATGAAACTTCTTCGAACACACATATTCTGTGTAAGGTTACATTTATTTTTATGCAGTACAAAACAAATTGAAATGTATAATGGCTCAAAAGAGAAATAACTAGAAACAAATTCAGCCAAATCATTACCAAACTTACTCGCCAATGATAAACGGATTCTCATTTAAAAGATACATACATACATACATACATACATACATACATACATACATACATACATACATACATACATACATACATACATACATACATACATACATACATACATACATACATACATACATACATACATACATACATACATACATACATACATACATACATATACGCACACACACACATATACATATGTACACCCATACACACATACATACACTCAGGTGTAAATATTAAAATGAATGGCTATAAAACAACAATTCTAATACACTCATTTTGAATATACTACAGAAAGTAACTCACGACAGATATCCACCGGCACTGTTATGTCTGAACACGGTGTTTCTCAAATTATCTCGCAAAAGCTTGATGCATAGTTTTCTGCTGCTGCCCAGTGACAAGCAGTTTTTATAAAAAACACAAGAATAAAGCCCTTGACAATGTCATGCTAAAGAAAAGGGCTGTGCATCAATATTTTGTACATGTCTGCAATATCACTCTGTTTATTTACATAGCTTGACTCATTCACAACCCACTAACAAAGCATGTTAGGACACTTGGGCTGAAAGTTGGCACAGCACGAGTAAATTCTAGACAAAACATGAATAATACAATTATAAGCTACTAAGCTCCTTGGTGCAAACAGTGTTTATATTGACAGCTATAGGTGCCATTTCGTTTCCCCGAAACACTTCTCAAAAGTAGAATCAACTTTATTTAGCTAAAAGTTTCTATTCTGGCGCGTCGTGGTGGCTCAACGGTGGAAGCGACTCTTTCGGCCAAGAAAACACAGACCAATTATTTTTCCAGTTCGTGAATTCACCCCATGCTAACATTGAGGCAGCTGGTAAGAGTGCTTTTGGAGAGAGGAAACCACCACATTCCCACCAGTTGTGGCCTTGGGTAGCTACTTCACTTGGACAAAAATGATGAAAAACACTCCTCAAGAAGACTTCAAAGTTTGCACATCAACACAGTTCCCATACAGCTGTCTATTAGTCTGCTTGAAAAATATTGAGTTTACTGGTGGGCAAAGACTATGTGAGGTGATGCTCCAGTGCACTGCATGTATGTCTTGCTGCTGGCCTCAACTGCGATGTTGCTCAGCACATATGTGTAAAATAACAACTAATACTATGCCACTGCAAAGTAATTATGTGTCATTTGCATGAAAAAGGGACCACAATAAAAGAACATAACAACATTTGCCTTCACAAAGTTCAAAAAATGTAAATAAATTTCCACAGAGTTTTCACAGTTCATCTGAGGATAGTAATATTGATTGTAAACACAATCTTACTTCCACTAACAAACTATTTTAAGATGCCAGATTCAATATTAGAGTATACTAGCACTTTTGTAGGGCTAAACAATTGTACAGGCACCTAGAAAAACACAAGTGAATGCATGGTATAGCTACATATAAAAATAAGTACTTTTATTTCTAGTCTGAGTAGAGCTGCATAGATGATAAGTCACTTGCATTACATTACGAACAAACCTATCCGAGCAAAGTATACATTTAAAAAGTTAAACTTACACAGTAGATAAGTAGACTGTTGAAGGACGGACAGGCAGTGGGATAATACCCAAGCACTAAAATCTTCTGTTAAGATATACTAGGAGTAGTGATGATCTACTTCCTTCCAAATAAAATAATCCACATAGATTCACTTCCCAGAGCTTATACACTCATGGCATCATTGGTGCTATACAAATGAGTGTACACTGAAGGATTACATCGACTAAGTACATGATTACTGCATCCATGGCTTTACTTCTTGTACTACAAAGAATGCAGACACAGTTACCATTGGCGACCATGGATGCTGTGATTTCTGGCATGTAAATGTAGAGGCGCGCAGGCACTTAACACACATGTTAAAAACTTCAGCTCAAAAATATTTGCCCACTAACACTACAGCAGCCTTTAAATTAGTGTCATAGTTTGGTATCTTCCATGCAAAATTTTAAATAAATTTGAATGCAAGCAAATGAACTGCTGAATAATGCACTGCTAAGAAGTTAAGCAGCAGCTGCTCCTGACATCGCAATGTGCTCTTTCTGCTGTTGTAAACTTTGAGCAGGAGAACAGTCACTGGCAGTCCCTTTATACTTGTTGGTCTTCTGTGCTCTGTTCTTGATACACTGTACATGACCGTGGAGCACCAAACCCCTTGTTACTGCTGGAACTTAGAAAAATACAGATCATTGTTACAACCGTGCTACATGCAAGAGTGTATAGTTGTCAATTATGTGCTCATATTTACAGATATTGTATTTTCAGAAGCCAATGACAAGCCTCAACACACACACACACACACACACAAACAGTGAAGACTGAAAATATATTTAATATGATACAAGAGCAAAACTACAATGTTATAGATGAAGGCATGAAACTTCTGCCAGACATAAAAAGCCAATAAATTTTCTTCTATTTTGACTTTACACTAGGTGCGAGAAGCAGACCACAAATAAGTTCACTAAGAAATACAAGTTAGACTGCATTACAACGCAACAGCCAATGTTCCAAACATTAAGGCTGTCTAACATAGCCAGCTCACCGTACTGCGTATAGGAGCAAATGGGCAGTCTAGAAGACACAAAGAACTTGTGGATTATGAGTGTGCTTGTTGCTGACATCTATTATTCTAAATGAAGAAAACCTTTCAAAAATGCACTTCATCAGGGGAAATAATCATACGCAACAAACACAACGGGCTCCTACAGGTGCCACCAACACTCACCATTATTGTTCATACCAGTGTCTTGCCGGATGGATATGCTGCGTCCTGCACAGAACACCAAAGGAGCGCTCCATGACTTGGATTGCATGTGTGCTAGCTGCATCGCTCTGCTGCTGAAATAGGCTAGCCACAGACAGAGAAATGAGAAGCCATGGCTTTGAAACACACTGAACGTCACCTTTAGAGATCAACAATGCATACTTATGTCAGGTACAATTTGTAGAAAAATATATATCACTATTCAATCGTGGTGAACATGTTCGGCTGAAACATAAGCAACAGCACTGAGAGAGAAAAAGCTACATTAGGTAAAAGATGCAGTTACTGGCCCTATGTCATCTGCAGCTTCTTCAATAGGTCTTTCTCCTTACAAGTTGTGAACAGCCAGGCAATTTTCACCCACTTGCTATTTCCTTCCAGAGCACTTGATCCACAGAGGGAGTCACAAGCTCGAGAGCTCAATAAGGAATCAAAGTATTTGTGCTCGTTTCAAAGCACAAGCTTTTGAGCCTCAGATTATTGGAGTTTCATTCATAAGCTGCAGGCTTTCATCTTTCAACATTCTCAATTATCTTGCAATTTAGTTCTATAAATGTTGAATAAGAATTATGTGTAAGAATATTACAGGTATCCACTGAAAGCAACCATGCTTGGGTTTTCAATTTGTGCACAGTAAGTGGTGTTCACGTAATCGTATGTATTAAAGAAAAACTAACCTTGCAGCCAGCCGTTAGGCAGTTTTGTGCGCTCGAAGCTCCCAAGCAGATCGCAGTCCTTCCAGATGAGGCTGCCATGCATGCTTCCACGCCCCATCCGCTGAATGATAACAGTCCCAGCAGTGACATAGGCTTGCATAGTTAGGGAGAACGCGTCGTTTCTATTTTTGTACAGGTGCTCCAAGTAATGATGAGGATTGATGTGCCAGAATGTTCAACCGATGAATCACAGGACCTTAACAAACCAATCTCTGCGATCTGTGAAGAGCCAAAAACGAGATATTTAAAAACAATCATTAAAGCACTCACTTCTAATACTTCTTTGAAGAAGCTATCACTTCGTTAATGTGACCACAATCTGCTATAATCACTTTGAAATAAACTGAAGCCTCATGTAAAATTTACGTACCGCAATATATATGTCCTACTGAAGTATAGTACTAGCACAGTGGTAATCGTCTATAGAACTAATTTTCCAAAATAACATAATTTTTTTAAGTGCAACCTGGCTTCTGAAAAATAAATTCACAATAACTTTCCAACTATCAAACGTGGTCAATCGACAGGCCCAACCTCATAATCACACAAGAGCTCACTTGTATCAAATCACAAAATCTTTTTATGTATTTGCTCCATAATATATGTATGTATATAACAGTAGTAGTATATTTTTCATGCTTCAACTTACCATAGAGAAACATTACATCTGATGGGCTTAAAAGCTTGCACACGTTATAGAACTGCGTGAATTATAGTACTGTTGAAATTTAGTTCTGCAAGGTGAACTCACCGATGGCAGCATTTAGTAGCCGTCGGTGTCATGAGGAACCAAGTACGGCCAACAGGCAAAGGGCATCTGCAGATTGGAGCTGCCAATGACAGCAATGAAGGGCTGGCCAGGCGTGCACGTCCATTAATAAAGTGTAAGAACTGGCCATGACCGGCAGTTGTCAAGGCTCTAGTGCCGTGAAAAACGATGGCCAGACGAACTCGGAAACCTGTAGTTAGGCGATATTGGCCCACCATTTCATCCAAAGCAAGGCACCGGTGAAATCTTTGCTTTTTCTGGGGGCCGAAGGCAAGCTTGACGTTCACGGGCTCTCGCTGCCACATAGAACACTCAAGTTGTTACCGAAGAACAGTCTAGGCGCGCTTCCAAAGTAACACGATCCACAACAGAATGTAGCATCTCGCCGTTTTGGTTGATCACATCACAGCGCTAGGACTATGGTTATCACAAAAAGGAGAAGTGATGACTTAATAAACAAAAGCGCCAAGCTGCCCCACCACAACTTCGCCGGGCAAAACAGTTATCAACGCTGTCTTTGAATTTTCGGTCACACGAGCACAGCTTGTTCGCAAGTCTTGGAACGTCAACACAGCACCACTGTTCACAACGAACATCGTTTCCCTCCCGAACAGTACATTGCTCTCAAGTAAATAGAAGCGTACGGGCTAACTAGTGGCGAAGCAAGAACCGAGCGCGTAGTTCATACGTTTTCGTACGTACTTGGTGTCACTCAAGTAACGTGTCAAAACGCTGTCAATCCGAAATGTCGCACAGCACCCAACTGAGAGACTGGAAAGTCAAGCGAACGAACTGTTACCGGCACACAAACACACATTGCAGGCTTCTCGAGTGCTAGTTGCCGTCGATACATCGACGCCGATCCCCGCTTGATAACCACACCGACGCACAGGCTTCGCTGCGCTTCACCGTACACCATTGCACTGCCACAGCTTTCCGCACTGCTCACACGCACTGAAAGAGCTGCTGTAATCGCAACACATCCGGTCAAACGCTGAAGTAACTCGTGCGAGAAGCATTTGCTGAAAGTCGCACCGACCGATATGCTCTGTTTACGACGCCATGTTGTTTTCGACAACTGCACCGCACGTAAGAGAGCTCTTAGAAAGTACTTGCACTATTTTCACGGCGTGAAAAAAATTTCTCTTATGTGCGAGGGGGGTGATATGACGAACAGGACAGGCGTGCCAGGTGAAAGAAGTGTTTTGGCAACGTCACGGAGTGAGCTGATGTAGAGGGTATTGCTTCACAAGCAATCACAAGCTGTGCCTGTCGGCCAAGCCGTCGTCTGCTCGCGTTTGTCGTCTGCTTCGATCAGAGCATGCGACAGGGGATTCGCCTTCGCAACGCTATTATTCTCAGGTTAAGTGGCCGCTGCGTCGCACAAAATACATGTCAGTGGCTCGCTCTACCTTTGAATGATGTTCGTGCGCCAAGTTAAATGGCTGGTAATTGACGCAGGGATGAATTCAGCCAAGGTTTGCTCCAGAATCGTGAGGGTTTGCATATTTTCGGTGTCATACAAAGTTACTAGGGTCATTTTATTCCGATTGCTTGCCATATTATCATGGTCCATATCGGTGTCTGAACAGTGAGGGTGAAGATGCATGATTTGTTTGTAGTTCCATGCGTAATCACGCGCACCCCTAATAGGCTTTGGTTTACAAAGTACGCTTTGTTCCAGATCGTCCCAAAGTGTATCGACAGCTGTATTTCAGAGATCGCAACCATTGGGCAGTTAGAGCCAATGAAAGTACACTAGAGCACAAACTTTATGAACCACTCACTGAAAACTTCCTCTCATTTTTATTTCGAATAGCGTGCAAAGAATGTGCTCCCATTAACCTCTTTGGTGGTAATTTCCACCAATGAGGCAAGGATCTCGAGTCGCACTTTTCATTGGATGAGGTGGGGCGCAACACAACAACATAAAAATAAGGTTGATCCTATGTCATGTCGCGTTCGAATGCAGCGACCATTCACGTATCACATTGGTTTTCATCCAACCACAAATCTTTACATGCGTAGTTTTATGCCATTGACGCCCAATAGAATTCTTCAATTACTGCGACTTCGAACTTATTGGACGGTGGTGGTTGTCAACACCATCCACTGCGTACAAGGGAAACAACACGCGAAGCTCGAAGCGCCGAAAGAAATAAAAACGCACCAGCAGTCATCAGGCAGCCCGTAATGGGCGTGAATTAACACAAAACCAGCCAGGGCACCAAAGTATACCGCTGCGGCAGCAGGTTCTAAGTAGCCACATTGTTCCTAAGAGTGGTCCGGACCACTCTTGGGATTTTCTCTCAGCCATGCTGTTTTTACGCACAATTTCGCTTCGTGAATCCACTTACGAGCACTTTTCAGTGACGTAAGCAAATATAGCAACTACATCACCATCGCTGACATGTTCCCGGGCAGTCACAGCGCGCTTTATTTGCAGTGGCCGATGTGACAACTATGGCCTCTTACGACGTTTTTTCGTTTCGTGAATCGACTTACGCAACAAAATTTCTCTTGCGCAAAAATGTTTTCCTAAGTCAGTTTTGTGAATCCGGGCCCAGATATTCACGGAAATCGCAGTTTTTAGGGGTGCAACCTTGCCATGTCTTTTTGTTTTCAAAAGAAGTTTCACATAACTGTTTAATCTTCGTAAGCACTGACGCCGCTCACGAAGCTCCTAAGGCTGCTCTCAAATGCACTAACCGGGTAAGATTGATGAGACTCTGTCGACCAAATTGGCATCGTAACTGATCAACTTACACAACCGCCGGCAGCTTATAGGTGTTAGAAGACCTTCTCAACGTTTTGACTTTTCAGGAGCAGGACCGACGCGTCCCTGAAAAAGCTTTTTCTGCGAAGTGTTGGTTTCACAATCATAATCAGTCGATCTAAACTTTCTAGCTGCTTTTGATCTAATTTCACTCGCGAAACGACACTTAAAGAACGAACTCTTGGATCAGTTGGCTATCCACAAACACTGACTACCAAATGTATAGCTAAAAGAGGACTGGCGTAAAAAAGAAGCACACAATATTCTTGCATGCTTCTTAATATAAGTTTATGTAGGGCTTCTGTCGACATGCGCAGCTTTCAATTGCCGCTATTATAAAATGCAGGCGCCACCACATAATCATATTTCTATTAAATTTGATTTCTTGTTTCCAACGCATGGTTGCGCAAACACAACATTTCAAAAGTATGTACTTAGACTCCGTGAGTTTGACTCAAATGAACAGCTGTTTGTAGCTTCAGTCCACTGTCAGTTTCTTTTTCGGGCTCACTGTTTTTAGCACTATACTCTGCGAGTGCCAAACGACCCTTAGCTTGGAAAGACTGGTACACTGGGTGCGTTGTTATTCCATAGTCGAAATTTGCGTTTGCTTGTTGTGTAACTTCTAGTCGAAAGAAACGCGAAGCCATGGTGCTCTGAGAGAGAGAAAGATACAGTAAACACAGGGACGTTAACCAAAGGAAAACTTCGGTTAGCTACCCTGTACTTTAGGAGGTGTAAAAAAAGTGTGAAAAGTGAAAGAAAAGAGGAGTTTTGCACGTAAAAAGGTCGTGTCTTTAGCACCGTTTGAGTGCTACACGCCAATATTGTCTACAGACAGTAACAACTTGTCACTCAGTCTGGTTGCTTGAACAAACCACAATAACTTTTTAGACCAGTCTTAGAAGGCTGAAGCATAGCATGCCAAAATTTTTGAATAACCTAAAAAAAGATATTGCGTCTGATACGCTGAGAAACAAGCAGTGGAAAGAAGATTTAATTAGCGGCCCCAGCCGGTGCCGTTGAATGCGATCAATTAATCACGAGTTGATCTTCTCCGTAATCCGTTTCCATTTGGCCTATCATGTTCGAATTGATTAGAAGTGCATTTTGCTTTTTTATATGCCCATGAAGAACTCGAGCTGTATTATGTGCTTATGTTTTCTTTATGAGAACCACTTCTTACGCAGTATTGTTCTTGTTTTCTGTTATGCGTATTTGGGCTCACTTCTATTCTTTCTTATTTTGTTCTACCACATATATACCTTATTGTTCAATGTTTGCTGGTTTTTACATTCCATCTGCAGTTACTAATTGCTGCTGAATTTGCTTATGTTTTACCTGTTTCCAAGTCGTTTGCATATACTTTGCATGTTAGTTTGCTGGTATTTATTTTTCTACACCATCACGTGTCTCCGGTCAAACTTGTTTAGGGTCAGAAATCTCGTCAAGCTGCTTTTTAGCAGCTTTTAATTCCTATCCTTGCGTCTTTTTCACCTTATAATCTGATTTGCATTATGTTGTGCTGATCCTTGCCGTTGTATGAAAACATCAAGCCATCGTCGCTGTAACTTTTTCCTTCAACACGATTGCTGAAAAAGATTGCTAAATAATCTGTAACTGAAAAAAGCTTTTTTTCGGAGTGCTGCAAATACGTTTAATGTGAGGAGTGCGGAGGTTGAAGTTCTGAGGAGCGTATATCATACCAGTTAATACAGGGTGCCCTATTAAAACGTAGAACATGCTTCAGTTCATCGCACAAAAGCTTCACGACAATACATTGTATGTGTTTTGCTGTAATAGAATAATGTATTGCAAAAAGAGAGAGAAAAAGTGATAGTATCATGAGTTATACACTTGACTCTTTTACATGCCTCGATTTATGTTCGCCCGGGTACTGTTTGCATTTTGACATAAACTTTGTGCCAAGTAGTGCATAAACTTAAAAGCAGGGATGGCGGGAAGACGTTGCAAGCACTGCCGCTCTCGGTGACGCGTTACTTTTCTCAATAATTTAGTAACATACTCGTGAGTAAGCTAGTAACATACATGCAAAGTAACAACTTTTCAGTTTGTTGCTTTTGCTGAAACAGTGCCCAACGAATCATCAGCTAGCTCTGTGAAGACACGTTTCACTTTGGTGTTATACCAATTCCTAGATAAGGGGATCAACCATGTTTTTCTCTCATTTCTTACTGTGTCATTCTGTATTTTTCTCTGTTTGATCAATTTCTACTTTTTTGTCTCCTTTCTTCTATGCCTCTGTTTCTCTATCTCTTTTCATGCGTCTATCTTTTTCTCTGTTTCGTCCCTTTCTTTTCACGCATTTATCTAGTCCTATTCCATTCTATTCAAATTGCTACGGGGTGCCACAACAGAACAATTTAGGAAAAAGGACGATGTTTAGGGCGAGATCGTGCAGACTTGGCTCCATATTGTATGTCTGCCTGTTTACCTAAAGTAAAGGTATTTTTCAGACGCCTTCTCCCCGTAACATTTTGGTGGAGAGTGCGGCTCTTCCCACAGTCAACATCGACGACAATTCTACGCAGCGGACGTTCCTTGACTGCCTGTGCGATGCCTGATCAAGACGAGCACTAGGATTCTTCGGAGACTACCCCAACCGTGCTTCGTCCTACTACGCAGCAACCAACAGCCCCGCATCCAGCCGCTACTAACCGCACCGTCGTCCTGACCCAACCGCGTGACCCAGGCACCTTTTCGGGCAGTGACAGTACTGACGTAGAGGGATGGCTTCAGCTGTACGAACGGGTGAGCGCTCTGTACAACTGGGATCCGACGCTCATGTTGGCCAATATTATTTTCTACATTGATGGCACAGCAAAAGTTTGGTTTTCCAACCACGAGGAAGACATCGCGAGTTGGGACATCTGTAAACAGAAACTCATCGATCTCTTCGGCAAGCCCATTGGGCGTCGTCGTGCTGCGCAGAAAGAACTAGCGTGCCGACTCCAGTCCTGCACCGAGTCGTATGTTACATACATACAACATGTGGTCGCCCTCTGCCGGAATGTTGACGACAAGATGCCGGAATCTGAAAAGGTCGCGCACATCCTCAAAGGAATCGCCGATGACGCCTTCAATCTCCTCGTGTTTCGAAACTCATTGACTGAAAACGACGTTATTAATGAATGCCGACGCTTCGAAGACGCAAAAAGTCGCCGTATCACTCCACATTTTTCGCGTCTTCCCAACACGGCTGCAACATCTACCTGCGAGGACGCCCGTTTGCCACCAGCCCCTGCTGCTTCCGACAATATCGTGCGCATCATGCGCCACGAAATCGAGGCAGCATCTCCCCTGTCTGACCAAGTCCAGGCCCCTGACGACTCTGGCGCCACGATTTCTTTGATAAAGAGTGTCGTGTGCCAGGAACTGGCCAACGCCGGACTTCGGACGCTATGCCCCGTTAACCGACCTGACTACCAACTGCCCATTACACCTAATATGTCCCGCGGACCGAACAACCGTCCACGTTACCGGAACTTGGCAGAATGGCGAACTTCCGATGACAGGCTGAGCTACTTCAACTGTGGACGAGTCGGCCATATTTCACGTCATTGCCGCACTTCCTGGGATTTTCAGCCATGGTTACATTATGCCAACACCCGACGCCCACCTGCTGGTACTCGGATGCCGATCTACGCGGAACAAGACGATACTTCGCCATCCAGGACCGCCCCACCGAACCGCTGCCTGTCGCCCTCTGGACGCATGTCCCGCTCAACTAACAGACGTCGCTACCCCTCACCCTCCTACCGCCAGTCCTCAGAAAACTGACGGGCGCAGCTCCTAGAGGTGAGCCTGCTTCGATGACCCGACCCGAATTTCCTCTACACATGATACCCGGACACAACAACTTGATTAAAGTAAATGTTGATGGTACTTCTGTGGCAGCACTCATTGACACCGGCGCTCACATATCAGTTATGAACTCCAGCCTTTGTGCTCGACTCAAGAAAGTGCTCACTCCGGCTCCGATCACTGTTGTCCGAGTAGCCGATGGCGCAACACGAGCGGTCACTGAGATGTGTGCCGCCCACGTCACTGTTGCTGTAAGTCATACCACTGTTCTGTTTTACGTACTGGACCACTGCCCGCATGACATCATTTTGGGACCCGATGTTCGGTCGGAGCATTCCGCTTTAATTGACTGTTTTGGTGGTGTTGCCCAGCTCGTCCTACCACACGCGATCGACCCTCCTGATCCTGCGCTGCCAAAGCTATGCTTCGCCGACTTTGTTCGCCTATCTTGTCGCCCTGTGACGTATATTGATGCCTCTTCTGATCCACCTGTGGCTGACGGTGATTATGTCATTTAACCTAATCGTACAGTCCTGTGTTCGCTCAATGTTGCGTTCTCCCTACCCTCATCACAATGAAGGACGACGTGACATGTCTCCCTATTGTGAACTTTGGGCTTTGCTCTGAAGTGCTGCCACGAGGGGATATCCCTTGCAACCCTTGCTCCGGCCGGTGACTACCACATATAGGCCTTAACAGAGGATACACCGTCATCTGCCAGTATTCAGTCAGGCAGTACACTAGACTGCATAGCTAAAACGATTGCCTCTAATCTCCCGGCCAAGCATGTGTCTGCGCTTCGTGGCCGTCTTGCGTCGTATCAAGACGTCTTTGATGTCTACGACCAACCCCTAGGTAAAACGACCGCCGTAAAGCATCGAATCGACATTGACGATGCAAATCCAGTACACCGGCGACCCTATCAGGTTTCCTCCACCGAGCGCCACGTTATTCAGCAAGAAGTCAACAAGATGCTTGCCCGAGACATCATTGAACCTTCTTCAAGTGCTTGGGCTTCGCCTGTTGTGCTCGTGAGAAAGAAGGCAAACAGCTGGCGCTTCTGTGTTGACTACAGAAATCTTAACAAAGTTACAAATAAAGACGTGTATACTCTGCCACGCATAGATGTCCCTCTTGACGGCCTTAGTGGAGCAAATTATTTCTCTTCCATCGACCTTCGTTCCGGGTACTGCCAGATATCAGTTGATGATCTGGACCGTGAAAAGACAGCATTTATAACTCCCGATGGGCTATATCAGTTCTAGGTAATGCCGTTCGGGTTATGCAATGCCCCGGCTACATTCGAACGAATGATGGACGCTCTTCCTTACGGTTTCAAGTGGTTAATCTGCTTATGCTACCTTGATGACGTCATTGTTTTTTCGCCAACTTTTGAAACTCCCCTCGAGCGTCTCTCGGCAATTCTTTCGGTTTTCCGCAAAGCAGGGCTCCAACTAAACTCGTCGAAATGTCACTTCACCCACCGGCAGCTCACTGTCCTTGGACACTGTGATAATATGGGCAGAAGAGTGAAGACGACAAAGAAGAGCGCACGGGATCGGGAAGCGCGTGACAGCGTTCGAAGCAGCGAAGCGGGCAAAGACAGAGGGTTCTTGGCTGGACGATCAGTCCGGGGAACTAGGAGACGTCCTCTAGGTGCTGTTCTGTCCTGGACTCCGACTGGGTGACTGGCCCAGGGACCAGGCGATCCGCTGCTGTTTCGGCTGCCGTTCCTGACAGCTGGACAACCGGTGAACGAAATCTCGACTCCGGCTGGGTGACTGGCTCAGGAACCAGGCGAGGTTCCGCTGTTCCGGCTGCCATTCCGATTTGTTACGAGTTCCGGTTTGCTGTGGACGTCTGGTCCTGCTGCCGTTCCGGGCGGCTGGCACGACCCAGGTGTGGTACTGGGACGAACGCAGTGGCTGAGAGCTGTTGCTCCAGGGCGGAGTTTCCGAGCGACCGCTACCCTCGTGCTGCTACTGCATGCGACAGAAGGCCGTGAGTTGGCGTGGGCCAACTCACGTTGAAGACGCCAACGGGACAGACGGCACGTCACCCTGAGCGATCAGCGTCCAAGCCCAAGCAAAAAACGGCGAGAGACTTTGAATTATGAGAGATTTCCCCTAGAACTGCATGTGACAGACTGTGCTTAGAAATGCTCCATTAATAGTTGCTTTTCCTGTGTAAATATATTTTGTGTGTGTGTGTGTGTGTGTGCACTCGTGGCTCCATTGTTTCTTGGCTAGCGGTCCTGGGCCCAAAACCTGACACTACGTCACAGACACCTTGTCGATTCATCTGGTGTTCGTCCCGATCCTGAGAAAGTCCGTGCCGTCAAGGATTTCCCTGTGCCGACCTCTGCGAACGATGTTCGATGCTTTGTGGGCCTTTGTTCTTACTTTCGTAGATTTGTGCGGAATTTCGATGACGTCATACGCCTGCTCATGGAACTACTAAAAAAATGTGACTTTTGTGTGGGGACCTGAACAAGCTAGAGCATTCGTTGAACTGACGACTAGACTTACGACGCCACCAATTCTTGGCCACTTTGATATATGCGGCCACGGAATCGGAGCCTTTTTGGCACAACGACAGCATGGCTGCGAGCGCGTTATTGCATACGCTAGCCGTCTTTATTGCCAGCAGAGCGAAATTACTTCATCACAGAATGCGAATGCCTCGCGCTCGTCCGGGCAGTGGCTAAATTTCGGCCGTATTTGTATGGATGCCCGTTCACGGTTGTCACTGATCACCACGCCTCATGCTGGTTGTCGTCCTTAAAAAATCCTAGTGGACGTCTCGGCTGGTGGGCTCTACGGCTACAGGAATATTCCTACACGGTTGCCTACAAATCAGGCCGTCACCATGAGGATGCTGATCGCTTGTCGCGTCATCCAGTAGACCCAACAGACCTTTCTGAGAGCGATGAGTCTACTTGCGTTTTGGCACTTTCCGCGTTTAGCAACATCGGAGATCAGCAACGCCGTGTTCCTCACCTCACAAATATAACCCTTCGGCTCGATTGTCCCACACCTTCTTCGTCTCTCCGTATGTTCCTGCTCCAAGATGGCGTATTATATTGCTACAGCATGCATCCTGACGAACCTCAGTTGCTGTTGGTCATACCACATCATATGCATCAGACTCTCCTCGCACAGCTGCATGATATTCCGACAGCTGGTCACCTGGGAGTTTCAAGAACCTATGACTGCGTTCGAAGTTGCTTCTTTTGGCCCGGTATTTACCGATCTGCCTGCCGTTACGTCGCCTCATGCAAATCTTGTCAACACCGCAAAAAAAAACAGCAACCCTTCCAGTCGACGCCTTCAGCCCCTTCAGATCCCATCTGAACCATTTTATAGGGTAGGTGTCGACATTTTATAGGGTAGGTGTCGACGGTAGGGGCCGTTCCTGTTATTGGCCAGCGGAAACAAGTGGATAGCAGTCGCCACGGATTACACCACTCGGTATGCCATCACGCGGGCCCTTCCTACCAGTTGTGCGACCGACGTCGCTGACTTTCTCCTAGAAGACGTCATACTACACCACGGCGCTCCTCGGCAACTGCTTACCGATCGGGGTCGCTACTTTTTATCACAAGATATCCAAGACATATTAAACTATTGCGCTAAAAAGCACAAGTTCACAACGGCGTATCATCCTCAAACCAACTGGCTCACGGAGCGGCTAAATAGAACCATCATGGACATGCTCGCCATGTACGTTTCTTCCGACTATCGTGACTAGAACTCCGCCCCCACATTTGTGACATTTGCCTATAATACGTCCTGACATGATACAGCAGGTTTCTCGTCATTTTTCCTCCTGAACGGACGAGAACCTACGTTGCCTTTTGACACGCTCCTTCCTGCCGTTAGCCACTCGTCAAAATATGCCCGCGATGTGATCTCTAGAGCTTTAGAGGCACGTGAGATTTCTCGCCTGCGTCTAAGCGATTCGCAGGAACGACAACTGGTCTACAACGCGTGCCATCGTGATGTCCACTTCAGTCAAGGTGACACAGTCCTTCTCTGGACGCCGTCACGGCGAGTTGGCCTGTGCGAAAAGCTAACTTTGCCGTACTCGGGTCCGTACCGTGTGGTACGCCAAGTCACCGACCTGACGTATGAAATTGAAACTCCTAACGCCACCAGCACGTGATCGTGTTCTGACGTTGTTCACGTCACTCAGCTGAAGCGATATTACTCGGACCAACCAAGCACCGAGAGGGTGCCTTCGCCGCTCGGGGTGATGCTATTCGGAGGCCAATAAATGAACATTATAAGAAAAAGGACGATGTTTAGGGCGAGCTCGTGCAGACTTGGCTCCATATTGTATGCCTGATATGTGAGGTTTAACGTCCCAAAACCACCATATGATTATAAGAGACGCCGTAGTGGAGGGCTTCGGAAATTTCGACCACCTGGGGCTCATATTGTATGCCTGCCTGTTTACGTAAAGTAAAGGTATTTTTCAGACGCCGTCTCCCCGTAACAATATATATCTCTCTGTCTCTCTGTACTCGCTCTCCCATCTTTCTTCCTTCCTCATAACTCTCGCATATTTACTTTTCGCCATCAACTGGCTTTCCCACCACCTCACTTTTCGATACACACCACGCTAAGATAGCAGAAGAGGAAAAAGATGAGAGCAATGAAGTGAAGGACGAAGATGTCGCGTGCCTGCTGATGTTGATGATCATTTTCAATTTTACAACCCAAATTGATTGATTTGTGGGGTTTAACGTCCCAAAAACACCATTTGATTATGAGAGACGCCGTAGTGGAGGGCTCCGGAAATTTTGACCACCTGGGGTTCTTTAACGTGCACCCAAATCTGAGTACACGGGCCTACAACATTTCCGCCTCCACCGGAAATGCAGCCGCCACAGCCGGGATTTGATCCCACAACCTGCGGGTCAGCAGCTGAGTACCTTAGCCACTAGACCACCGTGGCGGGGCAATTTTACAATCCAAATTCTACCTCGACTTTACCAGCTCTATAGTAAAACAAGAAACGCAGAAACAAACACACGAATTACACGGACTGCATTCTTATTAAGGTGGAGTTCTTTCCATGAACGAAAAAGAAAAAGAACGCGCATACACTGCAGCAATTTGACTTGTAATAGCTGTGACTGAAGGCTATATATATTATGTTTCTTCGGATTGAAGACGTCGGGGCAGAACTTACGTTTTTCTCGTAGGTCACTAACCTCTCCGCAGATATATTGAGATGCGCCTCAATGATATCCAGCGCCAAGTTTCCACTCTTCGCCGTTTCTTTACGGTTATTCCTTTTGCCTGCCAACAGCGTCTCATACCGATGGCTAAGGCTCGGTACCCTCATATTGTCTCAATCTTTCAGACGAGAGATTACTTACAGGAATATATCCTCTGAAGCCGTTATGGCAATCCGGCGCTCTCCTTAATTTCAGACGAGAAGTTAGCGTGCCACTTTCTTCGCTTTGTAATTGCAAGCTCTTCACGTGTAACAGTGGCCTGCGTTCATGTCAGCGCTTTCATGGCTCATTCGTCTGTTCTTTTTACACTGCCACCGGGTCAGTGACCTTCTCTCTTAACACGCGTGTTCGAAGACGCTGGATATTATTGCTTGTGACATGGGCACGAAGCTACATCACCGCGTGCGCCATTCCATGAGCAATTCGTGTCCTGTTGCAACGTAAGGGGCATCGCTCTTTGGGGGAGAAGGAGGAAGTGATCTCTTTCTGTCGCGGATTTCACCAAGACATCGTGCTACACAATAAACCAGTTTGCACACTAACAGGGGCTTTGTGCGTCTATAACTAACACTCTACAATAAGGGTGTTCTGACAAACGAACACAACCGTGTTATGGGTGTTTTTTGGTGTCTCAAAACACCCATCACAGGAGTGTTTTGGTTTGTCAAGACACCCTCATTGTAGGGTGTGAGTAAGTTCTTAGAGCAGTGCACCTATTCTTCGTAACTCAGCATCATGCTATCGTAATTCTTTACTTATATGTCATACATTACGATATATACAGGAAAGCGGACATATTCGCCATGCACAGACGGGACCACTGTTCCACGGAACACCTGCGCGTAAGGCATGTCCGAATTTCACTTCCTCGCCAAAGCATGCTAGCTTAGAATTGCAAGAGATTACTGGCGGTTGACATATCAGACTTTGTTTGGCAGGCTGCTATCGTGGACAAAGAACGTTACTCCCTGCGCGTGCCGTTAGGGAGCAAACCTCATCAAACGTGCTCATTAGCAGTGAACCATGCTGTACATCCAGGAAACTCTGAAACAAACATCTTAGCCTAAACTCTCCTTATCAGTATGGTGCAGAGAACGAAAGATAGAGGCGAGGAAGATGTGTGCACAGGTATCGTATTAGCTTGTAGGCATTTAAAACAACATTCTTAAGCGGAACAGCGTGCGATATTGTGCCATTTGATTTATTTGCTTGCTTTTTTTAAGTAAACAGAAGTAGTTGGCTAATATTTCTCTGCTCTCACTGCTTTTATTTTCTTAAAGTTTATGTGGTAAGTTACTAAGCTGTCTGACAGCTGAGCTTTCTGACTTTACCATATCGTTTTGACAATATTAAACGCAATAAAAACTACGAGAGATAGTTCCTCCTAGGATATCAGTCGCACCACTAACTCCAGCATCTAGTGGCCGAAAATAAAATATATTACTACAGCTGCTACTAAGTTTAAACACATGCCCTCATTGCCTAGATTTCGTTAAACAAGCCACCACTCATTATAGCGAGCTTTGAACCGCGCATAACTATAGTTAGGATGGTCGATGGCTGCTCGCTATGTTCAATGTTTTATGAACGCCCGCACACCCACACATGGTCTTCATCGCAATAGAAACTCTTGTGTTTGCAACTACATATGCCTGAACTTCGATCACAGATGAAGTGGGAGTTGCGAAACCACTTTTCAGTGCTATGCACCTTACATTGATTTAATGGGCATTTTTGTTGAGACAACAGCGTGCGGTTGAAAGATCAAAGCTGACTTCCGCAAAAGCTGCACGATTGTTCAGACTAGGCGCTTCAGTGTCTGAAGTGCTTTGTAGACACTGGGGCGACATTCTTTAATAATAAGTGCGAGGTACTGCCGCGTTGAGTTGCTCAGGCAATCTCTGTGCGAGCGAGGGCGGCACTGAGAAGTTCATTACTCTGAGATTTGTTCGACATCAAAGAAACTTGATGAATGCCTAGCCAATTGAAATGACGTAAAAGTAACAACGTGGGGTAGCTTTTCGGTCACACGTAGCTACAAGGCGAGGCATTATAATAAGGACAGGGAACCGGGTAGTTTGTCTTTCATACCTGAACTGGCAGTGCAAGCGCCCGCGCACAAACACACACACACAAACAGACATTTTGTTCGACATCAAAGAGCCTTGATGAATGCCTAAGCAATTGAAAAGACGTACAACAACAAAGTGCGATGCGGTAGCTTTTTGATCACCTACAAGCCGACAAGCCGAGGCATTAGAATAAGGACGGAGAAAAAGAAGAATTGGGTAGCTGCTGATCTTTCAGCTACCCTGAGCAAGCAGCGCGCACACACACACACACACACACACACACACACACACACACACACACACACACACACACACACACACACACACACACGCACACACACACACACACACACACACACACACACACACACACAAACACAAACACGCCACCGCCACCACCACCACCACCACCAAACAACATCAATAATAATAATAATAATAATAATAATAATAATAATAATAATAATAATAATAATAATAATAATAATAATAATAATAATAATAATAATAATAATAATAATAATAATAATAATAATAATAATAATAATAATAAGGCTAATCTCACTGCAGGTTTTTTTTCTTATTTTACTGAGGAGCCCGGTCCTGTGCTTGCTGCAGCAACGTTATACCTTCAAACGTTCTGACCTCAGCAGCCTGCGTAACTTTCTGCTTCCTTCTCGCGCGCGTTCCATCTCTAGGAACCCAGCCTGTTACTCTGATTGGCCAGTGGTTATATTGCTAACATTTCTTCACCATTGATATCGGTCAAAATGTCCCCAACTCCTGCTTTTTCTCCCCTCCCCACTTTACTTTGACATGTTCTTGTACCTTAAAGTTGCACCTATAATTTTTTGCATGGCTCGCTGCGTCATCCGCAATTTACGTCAAACCCTCTCGCCAAGCCTTCATGTTTCTTCTACCTGGGTAAATACTAGTAAGGTGTTGCTGTCGAATGCACGTAGCGGGCAGCATTAACTAGTTTGCTGTCTAAAGCTAGAGTCTTAATCAGACAATCTCGTCGGAAGCTTTCGCTAATGTGTGTTAGGGACGTCCGGGAAGACAGAAAGTGGAAAAGTCTACAGCCGCGTGGCCTTAATTACAAGTTAGGAATACTTACGCTTGCTTATCACAGGAAAAAAACACGTGTATGTTTTAACAGTGGTAGGGAAATCAATCAGTGAGCTTACCTCACATAGAAACTGCCCGTTGAATGTCGTCGACACGTCTATAGACTTGGCAAGGTACCGCATGGATAAATAAAGATGTAACGGTATCCGCTGCGTGAGCCCGTATCCCCCATCTCATTAAGACGGCACATGTTAGGGTGTAGATGGATATACGAAGCAGAAATAAAATATATAGGTGCATCTTCAGCTTCCTGGCGTACCTTTAGAAGTAACGAGATAAACGAAAATACGAGCATAACAGGCACCGTATAATTGAAACTGCTTTGTTCGCAGATCGTGAAGGTGCAATGCCAGAATTAAGAGCACTATGGAGATCACCGTAAAACTACTTTGCTGAGAATATTGCGGTGTCAGCTAAATTATTCGTACCATCCGAAATTGAAATCACTATAGAAAATATGAGAAGTTAGCATACCAGAAAAGAAAGCTGGTCCATGTTTTCATTCACTGTTTCTCAGGGTTGCAGAGAACGTTATGAAACCATCTGAATGATTACCAGTGAAGTTTTTAGACTTCGGAGATCATACCTGCTCTCGTGAATGTACGACCCGTGTGCGCATGTGTAATGAATGAACCAGGGGTGGGAGCTGACCCGTTTCAGCTAGTAGCCCCTTACGGATATTGGTACGTTTTTTCGCATGTCACCAGAATAATACGGCGAAAGCGACATGAGAAAAGCTTTGCATGAGTTAGATGAACACATGAGAATTTTAGAACCGCTGTCCTTCGTTGTTAGTTTTTTATAGCAGTGTCGGACTGCACAGACTGATGGACACATGGACAGAGGCATGGGCATATGAACGGAAGCACGGACAGACTGACGGACGCATGGAAGCAAAAACGAACGGACGGATGAACAGAGGCACGAATGGATGAACTGAAGCACGGACGCACGGATGCACGGATGACCGCTTCGTACCACTCATCATCATTGACTCCGTGAATATGCTGGGATTTTTTTTTTTACTAGCAGACGCTGCCTGCGTCCATAGAGTTTCCATGCTTGAGTCGGCCTTGCGGGTCGAGAGAGGGGGAGAGGAGCGACAGTTTTGTGGGTGTCTTCCTGGGCCGGCACAAGACGCGAGCTTGTGCAATGGGGGTGTGGATGGCACCACCGTCGACGCGTAGTATCGACATCGTGCGAGTATTCTCCGCGTTAAAAAAAAAAAAGGTCCTTGTTCGATGATTTTGAACCCTTCTTCGCCCAGCCGGGCTATGCATGCGGAAAGTGGTTCAGGGCGTTTACATGAAGGCATACATCGATTAGGAGCCTTTTTATTGTTTTAATGCTTGCAGCAGTTATTATTAGCTTTTCAAGAGACATTGCCACTCTTGATCAAAATGGCTCTTTCGGTTCTCGAAAAAAAGAAAATAAAACACAATTAGGTCTGTCGTTTTCCACTCAGCAAGGGCATCGAGAGCGTACTTAAGTAGACGTACACTTTAGGCCATTTGTTGTTTTACTCACGTATGATACGCCTCAGGGAGTATCAGTTAACCTCTCCATGTTTGTAAACAGTGTGACGTCATTGCGGGCACCCCGTCCTCTATACCCTCTCTCGGAGCAGGTGCTGGTTGGAAAGAAAGTTCTGCCGGCAGCATCTTTCTGCATGGCAGAGCTGCGTGTCTGCATTCTTCCGACAGAAATTTCTACATTGCTATGTTCTAAAGTCACAGTTTTTGAAAGAAGGGGGTCGCGGAAGGGTCACTGCTCACAGTGTGGAAATTTGCTCGTCGTATATACATGGGTGGAGAAACTTTATTTAGAGTACCGAGACACCCGCCTAGCACGGACTGGGCTTCACCCACGTAGATGGCAGCCATAAACAAAATCTGACCTGTTTTTAAAGCGAAAATTTTCAATGTATATGGTGACTGGCACTTCAAGAAATATTTACATGACATGTATGTAAACTTATTCAATTGCCATCATGGCATGTGCAATGCAGTTTTAAATGAAGTACAGCATAGGCGGCAGCATAGTTTTAAGCTGCCGTGCGCGAAGTCGTGGATAAGATTTTCAACCATTGCGCAAAAGTCTGATCGGAGATGAGTGAAAAAAAAAGAAGCACTTCTTGCCATGCGTTAGGCTGAGGTTAACGTATCCTCGGGAAAATTAAAGGGAAATTCTGCCGTTGCGTTTCTCGTTAACCCAGTGAAAATTCATGTGATGTAAAACCCGACCGCTTAATTATTATCTGGCACAGTTACCTTGCTGCACTTGATACGTATAACGTTTTTTCGAACCTATATTCCTCCTTTAGGCTTGATACACAAACTTCTAATGCACATTGTCACTTGATAAGGATCGAGCCGTAAAAGTGTGGTCTGCATATGTGTGGCATGCGCGTCACAACCAGGTAGCCATGACGGCTTTAAGCTCTCCCGTAGTACAGTAACTAGTACTCTTAATCGTTACCCACTTTTTCTAAACAGACGTACGAAGTAGATAAGAAACGAAAATTTCTGCTGTTTCCATGAACACCTATCAGGCATCCGATAATACGAGTTAAAGCCGTGGTGAAGCGTATATGCAGATTCAGCAATGCTACCTCATTCTAGTCGTGTACATCACCCGGAGATCATGCACTTTTATTTTTCTGCACGCTGCGCATACGCTGAGATGTACCCACTCGCAGAATATCGTGTCAAATGCATTCTTACCTTGACTAAAATGTCAGATTGTGAAATCCTATCCAGAATCGGTTACTGCAACCAGCCCACAACGAATACCAGTGTTTTCGCAAACAGGACGCATCACGTTATTCACACTGCACACACCACGCAAAATATTCCCAGTTTCACCGTCCGTAAAGGTGAAACAATATTGTCGGTGCCTGTCAACGCACACTACACGCCACAATCAACACTGCACATTTTCGAAGACGATGCCGCTGTTGCTCGCACAGGCCGCTACGTGTGTTCACATCTCCGAGATAAACAGCCAACCAGCGTGGCAAATATTTCATCACGCACTTTACCACACAGCTAGATGTTCTCTGACACATACCACAGCTAATGTTGCCACTGTTAGATCAAGACTAAGCTTTCAAAAAAAAAAAAAAAACTTGCCCCAAGTACCAAGCGACTGCACCCCACTCAGCCACCGGCGGGAGTGTTTTGCCAACCAGAGGCAGCTAAACAGCTGAGCAAAAAGAAGGAAATTATGTGGCGAAAATTGCAAACCGGGGTGTTTCCAAACCCTCACCTGTACAGTAAATGACACCCGGAAGTGTTCAACTCCAGATGTGCGCACTGCAACAGCACTGCGGGTTTAGTGCACATGGTATGGACCTGCTCATCTTACAATGATCCAAGTAGAAACGTAGAATTCTGGGAGGCCTTATTACGCAGCCGTGACGCCGAAGAAAAGCGTCAAGTCATCGGTCTCACCTTGACCGCCGCCGAGTCCCAAGGGATTCCGGCCGATGGCTAGGGGGATAATTGGGGGCAGAGGCCGAAGCCTCCTCCCCCGTCATTATAGACGGGTGCAATAAACGTTATTTTTCTCTCTCTCTCTCTCTCTGCCAACCATCGCCTTGCACGTGCACCGGTGACGTCACGCTGTCACGTACCTCGGTAGAGGTCTATTGGCGAAATAATATAACATAATGATAAACACTTAGCGAACGTTCGTAAGATTTAAATACGCTTCGACTAACATGATTAGTTGTATGTTTTCAGTAACACAACGTGGTCATCGATTACGGATGTTTAACTGGCACGCAATCATTCGCTCTTTTGTGCGAATAAAATGAACCGCGCCAAATCACAAATACCGCTTCTGACGTAACGCCATTTCATTCTCAAACGTTTTAAACGTGAACGCACTTCTTAGTTGGACTATGTCAGGCATCCGGCGTTGTCCGCGGCGTTGTCCGCGCGCTGGGAAGCGTTATCTCTCCGCTCTCACTCCCTCTCCCTTAGCAACAGCGGTGAGCGCGCGCGCTTATCCTCACCCGTAGCAACCGAAGCATGTTGTGCGAGAGACTGTAGGAGAGAATAGGTGCAGCGCTTCGCTGCCCCTTCTCTCGCCGTTCACTCTCTCCTCCTTGCGTCCCAATTTTCCGTCCGCTGGCGCCTCTCTCCCGACCATTCGTTGGCTCGGTGCCTCTCAAGAACACCCGGAAACGTGTGTTCGAGACGCCGCTATGAAACGCCGAGTCGAGAACACTATTTGTTTTGTTCACTTCATAGTATTGTTAACCGTGCACACTGTTTACTAGAGCTGAAAACGCATACCACGTTTCTCGCGGCAGAAAAACGCTGCCTGAGGCGAACGGTGCTATGGGCGGCGTGGTGTAAAAAAAAAAGAAAACAATATTTTCCTAACGCTGGGTTATCACGTGCAGAACGCCGTTATGGACGCTACGGAATGCATTCGAACTTCCTCACAATTCCCTTCGGGGATGTTGGGGCGTCTTTTTCAATGAGTTCTACGGATCACGAGGGTCATTAAAAAGCTAAGTAACAGTTCCCTAAGTTACTTCGGAGTTATGTATGAAAGACCGTATACCGGCTTCAAGCAAACCTAAATTGGGAAGCGTAAGTAGAGTGATCGTTAGACGCACTCAACGTCGAAGCTGAAATATGTTTCTCGGGAAGGTATGATTGACAGTTGAAGACGAACGCATGCCTTTGGAGAGAGTAACTTGGATGGAAATATTGCTGCTGTGTCTGCATTGCGGTGCTCTAAGCAACACTCTATCGAAAATTCATAATCATTACCAAATTAGTCATTAAACAGCTGTAGAACAGGAAAAAACGTGTTCGGGCGCGTAATTTATCTTGAAAACACAGTTTGTGGGAGATTTAACTGTAATTTTGCCGTAAATCCGCTTTTGAAAAGATATCATAATTTTGTTTGCATTTTTTGCTTTTCAACAAACAAGATGATGCTACATAAATTCTGAAAGGTCATACTGCGTTTCAAGCATCACGCGAGATAGCTCTCAGGGTATCAACTTGCGTAGTTTACTGCCTCTCATGATCTATTCGGACCGTGTAGACTGCGATATTCAAGTACAACGTATTTTTCTGAGATTTACTGAAGGGAGGCGCCCGGGCGTTACATCTTGCGAGGCTACCGGCAGCCAACAACGTTCTTTTCCCCTTACTTCATTTTGTTTGTGTATGTTTGCACATATAATTTTTGTGTATGTTTTCTACTTCTACCACCAACGATACGCCATGTAAGGCGACCATTCAGGAGACTTAGAGAGGCTCTCCTTCCTCGCGCACCCGGGCACAACCGGTGGAGCAGCCAATCGAAGAGTAGCAGTACAGTTCCACCTACAATATCTTCACCCATCTGCTGTTCGTACTTACATGAGACAGCGCTGTCTATTATACTGTTTGGAGGATACTGCCTTATTTTCTTTCTTGTCTCTTCTTCTCTCAGTTACGCCTGACGCAGAACAAGGTTAGATTAAAAGGAGCTTCGTCCTTAAAAATTCCGTGTCTGAGCGGGGATTGAACCCGGGTCGTTTGCGTGGCAGGCGGTTGTTCTACCACACAGCCATGCATCTTATTTTTTATGGTATTTAGTACAATGCGTATTTAGAGTTATAACATTGACGTAGTTGTACATTCGCTCAGCGCAATAATCGCACAGCTGCTGCACGAACATTCAAAAGCTTACATACATAATGTAGCAATCCTGAGGCAGACATGCTAGTAAAGCAAGCGTATTTATTAAGGCGAAATTGTGCCCACGATTTTATTGACTATGGTCGTCGAAGTCCGAGTCATCGAATTCCACAGATCCAACTGTCTTCCTCTTTATCGTAGCCCGAGCGCACGAGCGCGTGGCCCATGCCAGCCGGGTCTGGCCTGGTGCTCGTGCCATGATGGTCGCGGCGGGCTACTTGAACGTGTACAACGTGTCACGGTATTATCCCCCTCAGACGCGTCGTTCCGATGCTTGAGACAGCGAAAGGATGCATGCGCCCTCTCACTCGTTTTCCGACGATATGTCATGATCTTTCATGCGGACTAGGTGTGCCACTTCCGTGGGACTGCGGCGTCTTGAGCTTTCGTGTCCAGCGGATATGACTTCATAAGTGACGTCGCTGATACGGTGGAATACTTCATGAGGGCCGAAGTATCGACAGAGAAGTTTTTCAGAGAGTCCGCTGCGGCGCACTTTGATCCATATCCACACTTTGTCACCAGGATGGTAAAGTGCGTCACTGCGTCACTTGTTGTACCATCTAGAATCAACGCGCTGTTGGCGGCGTATTCGGTATCTTGCCATTTGTGGTGCTTCTTCGGCTTTTTGCAAGAAGTCATCCAAGTAAGGTGGATAACTGCTTTCGTCCCGTAGTCGTCATATGGCATCCAGTGGGATGGTTACTCTTCGGCCGAATACTACTTCGAAAGGGGCAACACGGGTTGTTTCTTGGACGGCTGTATTATATGTGAATGTTATGTAGGCTAATATTTCATCCCACTGTTAATGTTCAACATTGACATACATTGATATCATGCCGGTCATAGTTCTGTCGAGGTGTTCGGTTAAGCCATTTGATTGAGGGTGATACGCCGTTGCTCTTCTGTGATCGGTGTTTGTCATGCGCATCAAGCATTGCATTAGGTCTGCAGTAAATGCGGTGCCCCGATCCGTAATAATGACGATGGATGCACCATGTCTGAGGACTACGTTGTTCACAAAGAACTTGGCGACTTCGGCAGCTGTTGCACTGTACAGAGAGTCAGTCTCAGCATAACGGGTCAGGTAGTCTGTGACTACGACTATCCACTTCTTGCCTGCACATCATGTCGGGAAAGGCCCTAGGAAGTCCATGTCGACTTGTTGGAATGGGGCATCCAGAGGGTCTATTGGCTGGAGAATGCAAGCTGGTTTTACGGGTGTAGTTTTACGCCCTTGACATTGAAGGCAAGTTTTCACGTAGCGCTGCACTGATGCGAGCAACTCAGGCAAATAGTACTTCTGGCGAATCCTGGTGAATGTTCGGCTCACACCCATGTGTCCAGATGTTGGCTCATCGTGACATGTATTCAGAATTTTCTCTCGCATGGCTGTAGGTACGACTAGTAAAAACGTTTCGCCGTTAGGTTCGAAGTTCCTCCTGTTAAGACTTCCTCGAAGGCAGAACATGGAGAGATCTCTGGAGAATAGGCGAGGGACTTGAACGTCGAGACCCTGCAGGTGTTGTATAAGCACCAGCAAATCCGGGCTATCTCGTTGTTGTTGAGCGATTTAGGATGCGTCGACAATGCCTAGAAACGGGAAATATTCCTCTTCAGATACACTTGCATTGACGGCGGAGCGCGACAGGCAGCCGGCATAGCTGTGTTTTCTTCCAGAGTTGTATACGACAGTAACGTCATAGTCCAGCAGCCTAAGGCTCCATCTTGCTAGTCGACCTGACGGATACTTGAGATTTGCCAGCATGCATAGGGTATGGTGGTCACTGGCAACTCTGAACGGTTTACCATAAAGGCAGGGTCGAAACTTGTTAATTGCCCAGATGACTGCGAGGCACTCTTTTTCAGTTGCAGAGTAGTTAGCCTCAGTTTTTGATAGTTTGCGGCTGGCATAGGCTAACACTTTCCCTTGACCATTTTGCCACTGGACAAGGATGACGCCGAGGCCGACATTGCTGGCATGGGTATGGACTTCAGTGTCAGCTGTCTCATCAAAATGGACAAGTATTGGTGAACACTGTAGTCGTTTTCTTAATTCGTCAAAAGCTTTCTGTTGTTCGCTTTCCCATGTGAAGGGCACGTCGTCTTTCGTCAGTTTTGTAAGAGGATCCGCAATCTTTGAGAAATTTTCAACAAATCGCCTATAGTAGGCACATAAACCCAAAAATCGACGCACTGACTTTTTGTCTCTGGGTGTAGGGAACCTCTGAACAGCGGCTGTCTTTTCGGGATCAGGATGAACACCATCGGAACTAATGACATGTCCAAGGAATCGTAGCTCTTCGAAGCCGAAGTGGCATTTTTCGGGTTTTATTGTCAATTTTGCTGACCGGATGGCTTCCAATACTGTGCGTAGTCGCTCTAGATGTTTGTCAAACGTTGCAGAGAATACCACCATGTCATCCAAATACACTAGGCATGACTGCCACTTCAATCCGGCAAGGACAGTGTCCGTCATTCGCTGCAACGTCGCTGGCGCGGAAAAGAGGCCGAATGAAAGCGCTTTGAATTCGTAAAGGCCGTCTGGTGTTACGAACGCCGTTTTTTCACGGTCCCGCTCGTCGACCTCTATTTGCCAACATCCGCTTTTCATATTCAAGGAGGAGAAAAACTTTGCGCATCGCAGCCGATCTAGTGTATCTTTGATAAGTGGCAGGGGGTAGACATCTTGTTTATTTACACTGTTCACCTCTCGGTAGTCGACGCAGAATCGAAGTGTGTTGTATTTCTTCTTAACGAGAACTACGGGGGACGCCCATGGACCATTCGAAGGCTGGATGATATCATCCGAAAGCATGTTTCCCACTTGCTTCTTGATAATTTCCCGTTATTTTTGTGACACTCGATATGGATGCTGGCATATGTGCATCTTGGCGTTTAGCGTTATAATTCTGTGTTTCGTAATTGACGTGCGCTGAACCTTCGAGGCAGTTGAGAAGCAATCAGAGAATTCTTTAACCAAAGCATAAATCTGTTTTTTTTTTGACTCTCTGGAAGGCTTTGGTTGACGGTCACGGATGTTTTGATGTTGAAGGTCACTGGTCGAGTGGTTGACGTCGTTAAGCTGCATAGTTCGGTCGCCATACAGAAGCCGTGTAAATAGGCAATAGCCGTGCCTTGAGCAATGTGTTGTACTTTATAGGAGAAATTTGTGTGTTTAGAAAAATTGGTTAACGATTTGGAGCACTAGGTGCTCTACTATGGGAGAGCTGTGTGCCATCCCTGAATGCGTTTTCATTGCAGCATCATATTTGTGAGTAGAATAACTGCACGGAAATTCGTCAAGTGAATAAGACCCCGAGCCACGTGGACACCTTTGTTTCAAAAACAGCCCTACATTGGTGTCCGCTATACCTTCGCCGTTGTACAATGCGTCATTCTCTACGAGCACCATTACACTGCAGCGTGGCGGCACAGATACATCATCATGAACAACGCGTAGAGAAGTTAGCCGTCGTTCCTGAGTTTCCTCCACAAGCGTAGCTTGTTCAGTCGAAAACGACACGCTGGACCTACGCAGGTTAATTACAGCGCCATTAGTTTGCAAAAAAAATCATTCCAATAATGAGTTCCCTTGAACATTCTGGTAGCACAATGAAACCGGCAACGTAAATGAAGCCCTGTATTTCAAGTCTTGGAGTGCATTTGCAAAGGGGAGTAACGAGGTGACCGCCTGTCGTACGTATCTGCGATCCACTCCACTGTGTCACAACTTTTTTTTTTTTTTGGCTTCTTCGCCAACTTGTGAATTATCACTGAATAATCAGCGCCAGTGTCGACTAAGGCACTCAGTTCCCATCCTTCCATTCTCGACAGCAAATCTAAATTAATACTTTCGTTGGTGCACCTATTTACCGGAAATACACCGTCGTTGCCCTCAAACAGTATTGGAGGACCTTCGTAACTGAGATTATCAGCGACCTCACCTCCGCAGGTCGCTTGCTTCAGTTTTCCGGGAGTGAACTTGGAGAACGATGACCAGGCTGCAATGAAGGTGCACGTAAGCTGTGTGACCGGTAGCGCATAAGTGATGGTGACCATGACCGATGTTGGCGTCGAGGTAGTGAGTTCTGGCGCGTGGACATGTACTCCTCAATCTCAGCTGGTCGTTCGCCGTTTCGGGGGCACGGTGCATACGACGGGAAGCCTTTTAATACAGCCTTTCGCTGAGGGCAAAATCTGTACAGATGACCCGCTTCGCCTCATTGAAAACACAGAGGCCTGCGCTCGTGATCACGCCAGACGTTAGTTTTCATTGGCCTATGTTCTACATAGTGAGGCGTGCTACGTGCTCCTTGGGGCAGATAGTATAATATAGCCGTTGGTTCACGTGGACGAGGCGCGCTGCGTGCTGCAAATGGAAGAGGAGTCGACGCCATCGGAACTGCGTATTGCTGTGCACCGTGGGTTGTCTGAGAACTTCAGAGCATGTTCGGATAGGTCGAATCGGCTGCAGCTCACGCTCTGGCTCTCGTACGACCTGTCTCAGTTCGTCTCCAACAACGTCGTTAACAGATACTGCAGTTAGAGTCTGGGAAATTTGCAGTCTGCTCAGTTCTCTAATAACTGATCTAATGAGCTCTCGCGAACGTCGTTCCGCACTCCTTCAGAGAATACCTGTGCAGAAGCGCACTTTAGATTACGGTAGTTCTGCCGAGCCCACTATTCCAGTGTTTTTCGATGGCTGTCGCTTCCGAATAAACCAGCTTGGGAGGTCGCGGACGAGAACGGCAAACAGCTCTTGCTTCACCCCGCGCGTTAGATGGCGCACCTTCTTATCCTCAGCTATGTTGGAATCGCGTTCAACTCTTGAAGGCGGAGCTTAATTGTCCCGCAATTCGTTTACTTTGTGACTGAACTTTGTGTGGCTGTGTGACGGAACAGAAGCCTGCACGCTTACAAAAAAGGTCAATCTTAAACTAAAGACGGTGCAGCCAGCAATGGAGATGAATATGATAGAGATTACCTTAAAGGACAAGAAGGAACCGAAGTGGGTCAGGCAACGAACGGGCGTGTTAGTTAAAATCAAAACGAAGAAATGAACGTGGGCAGGACATATAGCACTTACACTACGTTATATTCACTGGTGATTAAAAGTAAGTGACCGGATTCCCAGAGAAGGCAAACATATGAGTGGGCAGAAGAGATTAGGTAGTTTCCGGGTATAACGGCCATAGCAGATACTGAACGGGGTTGATTGGCGGAACGTGGGTGGTACCTTAGTCGGGCAGTGGTGTATGATGATAATGAATAAACTTTTGTGAAGCTTGGATTGCGGTCGCGATAGTTTCTCGCCTAGTGCGAATGAAACTCTTTGTTCGGGACGATACGCATGACGCGACTGGCCTTAAGCATTCTTTTTTTTTCGATGACGCACCCCATGCTGTTGAAGAAAAAATCAGCGTTACAAAATAGGCTTGCAGGTTGGAGTCCTTCCCCGAATCGGTATTGACATGTTCTCGGAATCCCCTGACGCCAAATCCCCTTCTGAAACGACCTACATATGATATATCGGAAAGACCTAGCGTTTTTCAAATATTTAGTCTAATCTCCCACTCCACCCTTCGCGGTCCCGTTTCCCGCGGGATTAAATTTCTTAGGTACAGCTCGCTAGCTGGGCTGAGTTTGACACCCCTGCTTTAGAGGGCCGTGCCAGGCTTCGCTTTTCCTATCGACCTATCGCTTCGCCTAACCCACCCAGAAGCCTCGAATTGCTCGCATCCATGTAAAAGGCGTGGGCGTAGAAAGCGATCGCAGTTTTTTTGCAGAGTGCTTACGATGATAAACCTCCGCTGTTACGGGGATGCGAAGTGCGCGTTTTGATGAAACAGTGTGGATGCAATTCACTCCTTAGTAGATACTTAGTGTCACGCCCATGGTCCTATATTTATTTCGAAGCGTTATAAGAGCTCAGAATCAAATAAATGAATCAGACAACAAAGCTCGGCCTGATTTACGCGCACATACTCAGGTACTGATCAATTCAGCCGTGGCAGGAAAGCGTGGAGCAGTGCTACAATAATATCGCTCTAAATTTTGCTGAATTCCTACATGAGCGACTCACCCTACCAGAGGCAATGTAGGTCACGCGTGGGTGAATTCAAGTGCCATGTCACTTATAGTCAATGAGCTGGTCGTTAAAAACAGTCTCTGCTATGAAGAGGATCCTTTAAATGGTATGCTGATTATTATAGTTAAAGCATCTCCTGTATATCAAACTCGTTAAAAAAGCTTCGTCCGTGCCCGTTTGAATACCAAGGCATGAGTAAACGCATACAGCTGTATCTTGCCGGTACTTAGCTACGGAGCAGAAACCTGGAGACTTACAAAGAGGGTTCAGCTTAAATTGAGGACGACGCAGCGGGCAATGGAAAGAAAAATTGTAGGTGTAACCTTAAGAGACAAGAAGAGAGCAGAGTGGATTAGGGAACAAACCGGGGTTAAGGATATAATAGCTGAAATCAAGAAGAGGAAATGGACATGGGCCGGGCATGAGGCGCGTAGACAGGATAACTGTGGGTCATTAAGGGTAACTAACTGGATTCCCAGAGAAGGCAAGCGGGTTAGGGGGAGACATGAGGTTAGATGGGCAGATGAGATAGGAAGTTTGCGGTTATAAATTGGCAGCAGCAAGCACAGGACCGGGTTAACTGGCGGAACATGGGAGAGGCCTTTGTCCTGCAGTGGACGTAGTCTTGCTGCTGCTGCTGCTGATGATGATTATGATGATTGACATTGTTTAAGGGAAGCGTTCAATCCTTCAAGGCAGGAAGACGCGACCGCAAAGGCAGGCCTTAAAGGCGTTTCATTATTTAATTATTTATAATGCAATAATTAAGCTATAATTAATAACTAGTTGATTCCAGTATACGTGACACAAGCGTACAAGTAATAATAATATTAATAATAATAATAATCCATCAGTACCTTGAGTGGCAGAACCTTGCAGGCCGCAAAATGCCGAGTGCGTGATATTTTAATAGTGAAATAAAAGGCACGCAAAAGATGTCACTGCAAAAAATACATGTTATGTTATTAAAGACATGGCATGCAAATAAGTTACGAACATTGGAAAACATTGTTAAAAATGTCATTTTCCGAAAACACAGAAACACGGCGACGTTCGTTAAAAAGAGCTACCAAACTTGATAAGAGTATAACAGGCCGCAATAAAAGGATTGCACACGTGCGAACACATGACCTACGTTATACAGACAAGTACTCTGAATCAGCGCTTTTTTATTTTTATTTTTGTGTGGAAGATGCTGGGGTAGCTTATTGAAGTTGAAACGTAACAGACGCATGTTCTTGTATCAATTATAATGCCTGTCGGAATTTTACGCTCCGACACCACGACTTGATTATGAACGACGCCGTAGCGGAAGACTCGGACGATTACGGCTATCTGATGTTCTTTTAACGGACATGTAAATATAGATATACGGTCTTCCGGCATTTCAGCTCCGTCCATATGTGGCAGCCGCGGCAGAGATTCGATCCCACCACTAGCAGAGGATTGCTATAACCACAACGCCGCCGTGGTCTGGTGTTTATAACCACTATAGAGTACAGTCACTTGCTAGAGAACGTGTAGAGCGGACAAAAGGCTCTAAACAGCCCTGAAATGTGTGATACTGACTGCCTTTGAGCTCTCGTGCCGGGACTCGAGCCATTCGCACATCGTAGCCGCGCAAAACCAGAGCGAGCCTGGGCACGGAACGAGTCTGAAGCCTCGAACGTAAGGCTCCGCTGTGCGCTTTCTTGTAGAAGTGGTGCGAGCTTGAGCTGGGCGCTGCAGTTGTCTGCTGCAGTGAGTTCCTCACTGAAGGCGGGTATTCGGAAGCAGCCAGCTCCCGTCGAACGGTCTCCACATGTTTCGCGACTCATTGCTTGAGCAAGTCCACTTGGAGTACTGCATAAGGATCGACACAACTGAAAGTTTTCGGTGAAAGGGGTGCAAGAAATTAAAGCTGAGGAAACAGCCGGAAAAAGCGTACTCTCGCACATATGCAGTAGAAGAAAACGGCAAAAAAGTTTTACAATCCTATGAAGAAGGGAACACATAAGTCAGCTGAGCCGCAATACAAAAAAAGAGAGGCAAAGCATACCAAAAATTAAAACGAGGCACATCATTTCACATGACGTATTGCGCCCCCCCCCAAATTTTTTTTGCTTTTTTTAGTGTTAGAAAGATGGGTTGTTTATGATGTTGGTCGTTTTATATTAACAGAAATGTGATCGGCATTTTCGGGGCACATATATTGTCACAAAACGAGCGCTCAAAAAGGGCGCGCCGCCAAATTCTCGCGACGAAGCGCCGAGAGGTCAACGATAAAAAAGAAAAAAAGAAAACAAGCATCCAAAAACTCCCCGGGCACGCGTCCCTTTCCCTTCGGTAGCGTAGGTTCGCCAACGAACCTCCTCGCATCGGCGGCCGAGCAAGCCCTAGAAAGTTCTCGATGGAAAGGGGCATGGTGATGCCGGGTTGCGTCATCCGTCGCGGACCACCGTCGAATCGTCTCGCGCTTTCCCCCAGCCTTCGCTGCGCATCGCGCCGACGAAATGATGAGAATTTTCTGGAATCTCGCGCGGAAGGTATTTAACCGAGCAGCAGAGATGGAAGATCAGAAGAAGAAGGAAGCTAACGCCAGTGTGCGTGGGGTATTCCGCCATGTCTGTCGGCGAAGGTTTTGTCCTTAGTGACAAAGCAGGAGAAGAAGAAAGTATGCGCCAGAGTGCGTAGGGTGTTCCGCCTTGTGGGCGAAGCCTTTTGTCTTCCATGACAAAGAGGAGAAGAAGGAAGTGGAGAAGAAGAGGATTTCCACCTGAAGGGTGAAGACTCGAACTACAGGCAAGAGTGTGTGTCTAACGCTATCGAGCGAAGACGCGTGGCAACAGCTGCGTGTGGGAAGCCGACGTGTTTCCGGCGAAAAAGTTTGAAGCTTGGAGAGTGGCCAATTGAAGACGCGAGGTTTCCTGGAAGAGAAACTTCGGGGGCAGTGGAACGACAATAACGCTGGACTTTGAGTGAGTGATTCTCGGAAGATTATCATTCATACTTTTGTTCGAAGAACTTTGGACTGAATAAGTTTTGTAACTCTTTAGTCTTTAAGTGTCTTGGTTGTTCAATGCATGCGACTGCATTGTAGTGCGTATTGTTGTCTGTGTCCATTGTTTCGAGCGTGGCTGATTGTACTGTGTAGTCCGTTGTTTGATTGGTGACATATTGTATTCAACTATTGTGGAGTGTGCATACTTGTGTATTGTTTTTGATCTGCCATTATTCAGAATATAATTTTGTTTTGTTTATCAACTCTCGGCTCTGACTTTTTGTTTGGGCCACAGCCGGCATCCGCTGGCGCGCCAAGTAGGACCACTTCTAAATTGTCCACGCTTTCGAGGTGCGGTTCGGGGGGCCGATACTTCGGCCCTTGGAATTAGCCCGGCGATTGCCTCCCTAATTAACGGGACCCGTGACATCTATACAGGCTTGAACAAAGTAAAGTATTTTCTGACTGCAAGCTTGCATGTAGTACGTTCTTTGGTTGAGGAAACATACGGGTCACAGCGGCCATTTGTCTAAAAACGAAAGCGCGTATCTGGGCAATAGCATGCACACTAACTTGTGTTGTCTTTCTGGACATCTCCGTAAGCCTTCTGGAAACAAGCAACGAATGATATAGCTTGAGCACGAACTCGTAACAGTTCTCAAACAAAAAAAATTGATGTAGTAAGTTCTTGATGCCATTACCGGCAAGAAAAAAAAAGATAGATAGAAATGCCACATACACGGCTTAGCTCAGCTCCTCCGACCGTTCTCTGTATGAAAACACTGCATTTAGAAGGCCCCAAGGCCTACGCTCGCTCAACACCATTTGTCACGCCCATCATGTGCCGCTTTGCGATAGATCCTGAGCCTCCCGTAAAGCCGCAGACTCGATCAGTAGAGCTGCAGGAAACATTCGTCGGTTGGCGAGTGAAGCTATAGGGAGGTAGTTCCTGATGCCCAGGAAGTATTGTTTCGGGATTTGCGGCTGTCGTTACACATCGTAGCCGTGAAAGCCTTGTTACAAACGGGCTGGGCTCGAGCTAGAGCAGAGCTCGATTACACACCCGGAAAGCTCCCTTCAACATTTGTATTTATATTAAATTTTTAAACCTCAAACAATACCTTGCTTTCTATGTTCTAGCTTCCAACTAAGTTCTCATCGGGATTTGAAGCTTTCTAAAAGTGTTTAGTGGTAGGAGCACCAAATGACACCCTTGTTTTTATTCCGAGCGCTTCGGGTCGGTCCCTTGCTTCCGGTTTTTATAATATTCAAAATGTCTTCAAAAGAAATATAGAAAAATATTAGTAGGCAGTCCACCAGCTACCATTAACCAGGCTGAAAACTGTACTTCGCATTTTGGCATGGTGGTACAACCATCACAGTGCCAGTTTACTCTACAGATCATTCTATGAAAGTCTGTAAGCAGAAGGGTTTCCGGTGATAAGGTAGGATAGCATAGTGGCGCATGGTGGTACAGATTTCAACTATGCGCTTCTTTCTGTGTGGCCTCTGATATCAGCTTCGGCAGCGTGACGACACATTAAGTTAAGGAATACACCAGCCGATGTTCACGTGCCAGTGTCAGTCGTCTAAGTCAAGGTGCAGGACCACCTACAGTTTCGCTTTCTCGCTCTGTATATTGCATGTCGAACGAGAAGTCGCTGTCATGAACGTGCAGAGAGACCGCTTCTGCTACCGAATCTCAGCCGCACAAGGCCAGCTGGACAACGACGCCCTCGCAGAGAACCAAGTTTTCAGTCCCTATAGCCGGTCTGCAACACATGTCACTCTGAAGGCGTTGTTGCGGTTTCTTCAAGCAACCGGACAGTGTGACAAAGAGTGAATGTCAACTCACAATGTCTCTGTACAGTGCTCGGATGATGCTCCAGTCACCACCTTTTTTCTTTTGTTTTGCCTACTGTCCTACTCTTCTTCTTTCTCATTCTTTTACACCCCCTTCCCCTACTTAATCACAGAATAGCAAAGCGGAGTGTTCCTCTAATTAACCCACCGGTCTTTCTGTTATCTTTCTTTATCTTCCTTACACAAGCGCCTGGCAATACAGTGATTGGCTGTTTTTGCATCTGTGAGTGCCACAAACAAGGATCCGCAAACACGTACACAGATGCGGACAAGTGCAAAAGTGTTCGTTTTGCGCAAAGTGGTCAAAGGACGAATTCACTTCAACTAGGCTGATTAACAGTTTGGCTATGTAAAACAACTTGCGGCCGCATTTCCGGCGTAGGTGAATGTTTTTGAGTCCCTTGTACCTAGATTTAGGTGCATGAGGAAGTCCAGGTGTACTAAATTTTCGGAGCTCTTCACTATGCGGCGTCCCTCATATTCATATTGTGGTTTTGGGCCGTGAAACTTTAATAAGTATTTTTTATATATAGTATGGCTGCGTTAACATATTATGCCACTCAATTTATTAGCGAAGCTGTTTCCAGTCGACGCTTTCATTTCCGGGATCCATGGTAATGCAGGCAGATATCATAAACAGGTATGCGGCTCAGATATTTGGTAAATTCCACGGCATACAACTTCCACTAAAGTAATAAGGTGACAGCAGCCCAACAAATGGTGTGCTTGTTACCATCGTCGCACAAGTTCCACGTGACACTTTGTGGTTATACAAAAGTGGTGGCTATAAAACCACCTCAAAGATTACAAGAGGGTGTTTACTTAAGAGCAGCAATGCACCATATCTGAAATGCTTGCAAAGCATATGTAAATGCGCTAGCCTGCGAAGGGAACACAATCAGCTTCGCTGTTTCATCGGTGTCTGTGAAACGAAAGTTGTTGAATATTTCCAACCCTGCAAATTTTTTCATGAAATGGGGTCACTGGTGTGAGACATCCGAGGAGGACTTCTGCTGTCGAGTACCGTACAGAATTTAACTCTAGCGAAAATAAACTTAGAATAAATGTTCGTGTCAAGTTTTCTTTGCGCCTCTAGGGCGATTGATGTCAATCGTACACACATTAGTGAAATCTGAAAAAAGGAATTTTGAATCCTGTTTGAGAAGGGCACAGGACATGACTATGCCACGTAGTAATTGTTTTGCGCATCTTCGTGCGATTGTCAATTTATCACAATTATTCGGAGAATAAGTAGTGGTCGTCTAAGCATGTAAAAATGAAGCGTGATCTCCAGTACACTTGTACAACCATTGAACAAATGGCACTGCAGTCGAAAGTAGCTGCGACATGGTAGAAAACTATATGGAGGCATGTTTGAATGCGGGGTAGTGGTTTCTGTGAGGAGCAGAAAGCTAACAATATCATCACTAGGCATAGCATCAACAAAGTAAAAAGCTATGCATGTTCATGTATTGTCTATCAAGAAGCGTAGAGGGTACTTTTCTACTTCACGGAATGTTGAATTATAGACTAGCGGGTACTTCCCAACAATACCCGCAGTAGCGTCCCCTACAAGAGTTTACCAAGGCAAATGTCGCGCGCACAAGTTTTTTTTTTTTTCGTCACAGATTGATCTATGTTTTCATCGAGAAGCGAAGCATGGAAAACCAATAAGAAGGCGATGTGAACGGGGCTCTAAAAACTACCACGTTGTACTCTTGAAAACAAAGCTTAACTGAGTACCTGCACTGGTCTACTATTAGGTTGTCGCCGTCACCTCCGTGCAGCAGGTCTCAGGCCTGGCCGACCACCCGACTTTGACCGCTGGCTTTGTGGACCAGCACCACCATTCTCTACTGAACTTTTTACACGAAGCAAACTTATATGTATATTTTTGAATAAAAAATTATTATGCCTAGGGGTCGACTTTCGAAATAAAATGTTTTCTTTATATTTCTATTATGATTAGAATTACTTAACCAAAAAGTAAAAATTTATTTGAAATAATGCCTGAACTACATTTTGAACTTGAAGGTGTTCTTACTTTCTACCAAGGGAATGTGTTTACGTTTGCAAGTACCCCATAGAAACCAACATTCTCGCTTCCTTGAGTAAAGGCTTGTGAAGTAACAGGCGACACGCAATATATATCAGGAGCTGCGCAACGCCAATATCATTGCTGAAGCTACTAAAGTGCTGAAGCCTCCAATATGCCCGATAAGACTGCCTTTTGTTTCGCCACAGTGAGCAGATTCTCATCACGCTAGCACATGCTCTTGTTTACTTATTTATAACAGGGCCTCTTGGCACTCGGGCATCGCGTGTGCCTGGAACAACAATGCAGAGTTCGCCTCGGGGTATTTGACCGTGCAGTTGGCAGAGAGCGAGTGACCGATAGCCTGGTCCAGCTATAAAGGAAGCCAAACCGCACAATCACAGCATTATTGCATAAAGGCGAGGCCAGAACTAAGGGCTCGCTGTAGTGTGTTGTTGCGGTAATCAGAGTTCCAGTGATCGAATGCCGAAATACGGTCAAGTACAATCAAGCGTTTAACCACTACGTAAGAGCACCGTAAAAATCTAGAGGTCCAACAACAATCACGAAACGTGGTTGATCACACCGCCATAGGAATGGGTATAACATGAAAGTGAGTCACGTGTTCAGGGGCAGTACAGTTGATTATTTATCGTACGTCGATGTATGAGAGCTTTCACGATGTATGTTGGTCACGGCAGCTCTAGCTGTGTCAGACGCAGATGCACCGACGTCGACCCCTATAGTGGCACATCTCCATCACGAAGACTAACAGTAAAGACGATGACATAAGCCTTTTGTTGGCTGAAGTGGTTCACGTGCACCTGGAAACAGCAGCTGCTTAATCCCACGCAAAGATTACATCAGCGAGCACGTAACGCTAGTACTCGATATGCAATCGTTCAAGCGTCGTCTTTTGAGAAGTGAAACGCCAAAGTGTGGGCGCCCAACTATTAGGGTGGTCCCTGCGTGTATACCAACTACCAAGTGCTTCAAAAGCGCTAGAGGTGAAATTCGAAGCTTTAGCTGTGAACAGATGAAGGCGTTCCGCTTCCCGCTGGCGTGTCCCTTTTCACCCAAAGCTAAAGCTACCGATGTGCACACTGACGTAGCTCGTTAGTGTCATGACACAGTAATACACCGATCCCAGATGGCGACAGAAACCCCGCCAAGCAAGGTCACTGCGAAGGCGAGGTGGTGTGAGAGATATAGCGCGTTTGGGAAACTTCATGCATGAGTGTCGGTGGCGCATTGGGTAGAGTGACCGGCTCCAGCTAAATCAACGAATTCTTTTTATTATTCTTTGTCATCAGTACGTGTACATTTTACCGGCTTCACATCAGTGTCGGAAAGGATGTCAGTGAAGTCTTGGCGAACACTGACATAAAATACTTTCATGTTAGAAAGTTGCTGTGAATGTGGTTCTTTCAGGGGTCTATGCTATACCGTTACAGTCTTCACCCTCTTCATAAATATATATACCTTTAAAGAGCCACCAAAGTGTTGCCGACGGCGACGCACGTGATCAAAACTGTCTGGAATGCAGACGCTGAAGATGCTAATCTTGTACTCTTGTGGGTTAAATACAGCTCACGCGAGGCACCCTTTAAACACCCGCTATCGTAGCGTGTCTATAACTTGCGCTGTATTATAGCTAATATGGCTGAATGAATTGTGTGGTTTTGCGCCCCAAACTGCGATGTCATAATGGGGCAGACCACAAGGAAGTTTTTTTTCTGTAGCATGGTGCTTTTTTAACGTGCTCATAAATGAGAGAACACGGGTGCCTATCTTTATTCATTCGCGCATCACCCTCTTGAAATCTAGCCACTGCGGCCGTGAATCCGATCTGCGTCATCGGCAACAACTACCGCGCCGGTTGCTTACTAACGTTTTCCCTCACTTTATTGATTCTGACGGAAGCAGATGTGTGATCTCCATGCCTAACTATACGGGTTGACTTAGACGGTGTCAAGAAATGATCAAGCGTCATTTGTTATGACAGACGTTCCTAATCATCATCATCATCATCATCATCATCATCATTATCAACGTCATCATTCACACTGGTCGGCATTTCAGTAGTTCAAGCCTCAGGTAGATGACGCATACCTGTCCTAATATGGCGTAGTATTAAAATTTTGTCGTAGATACTGAACCTAAAAGGCCACAATAGCAAAGTCACATGACCTGTCCCTTCAGATGTTGTTTGCAGGCCGCAGCCTGAATGTCAAAAAAGAAAAAAAAAAGGTGAAGAAGAAAATTCGCGAAGTTCGCTCTAAGGCGTGAAAGCCTCACAATTAAACATCAAAACAAGACGATTCTGAAGACTGGTTGGTTCGACGCTGTTTCTAGGCCTGAGATGGGTGATGCAGCTTGTTGCTAGGCTGCTTCAATGTCGTTGCAAGGCTTTCACTAAGATGTTGCTAGCTTGTTTCTACGTTGATTCTCAGAACAGAGAGGCTTAGAGTTAAGTCACAGACAGTCGCAGACACGACACGGCCACGTCGTCACTGGTGTCCCTTGCATCTGTTCGGGATAAATATGCGGCGCCATCAGTACGCCACCATAATGACTGTACCACTGCTCCTTTTTCGGTTATCCGTCTTTGTCAGCGAAAGCATCCCAAGATCACAAAACTTTGAAATTTAGTATGGTGTTATGACGCCTCATCATTGCATGTCAGCCTGTATATACGCATTGTTAACGAGACACCCGTCGTTCGAGGGATGAACTGTCACCGCAACAGGGAGATGCAAAAGCCCCAACAAGTGGGAAAGGGGGTACTCTACCACGCTGCCTTGCCGTATTTGCGTACCATATTTTAGTAACTAGCCAAAACTCTCTCCGCCATCGCTTGTTCGTCATTTGTTAAGCTAACTGTTGCCTTCGTACTTCATAGTGGAAGTTGCGTGCAGTGGGCTTTACCCAGTTTTCCTGGTGGCACATACCCGCCCATGATGATGATACGTTTTTTGATACGCCACAAAGTGGCTTATACCTGTAAGGCCACACAAATTACGGCTTGCCTAAGAAACTTTGCTGTTAAGTAATCCTATGTTGTCATTGTGAAAACATTACGCGAAAAGCTACTCAGAAGTACGTGGTGCCATCGCATATCTCACAAACTGAGCGGGAAACGAAAATGATTGCTCGTTGCGTCCTTTTGCGGCTCTCGTTTTCAAGCAGTGAGGTTGCATGAACAAGTCGAACTGCTCGTTTCGTAACGCTAAGCGAAGTTACGTTCAGAGATTTGGGCAGCCCCTGTATTACACCGCAACAGACCTCTCTTGGATAGCGATTCGCGTACACCTTTCTGTTCACCGGGTTGTATGGTCACCATCTGTGTCATACTCAGCCTGACCATTTTTTCCCCGCAGTGCGCTATAACAAAAGATAAGAGCAGCACCTGACAAAAAAAAACAAAAACAAACAAACAGTCTACATGTATAAAGAAAGCGCCGAATAAGAAATCACTAGCTGTTGCTTTTGCATTTTCTTACCCTCTGTGCTTTTTCCTCTCCACCAATCAGGTGCGTCGTCACGGAAAAGCAATATTTGTTGGACTGCTTGCCCCCCTGCGTGTCGCTGTCCTTTTCGGGCCCTGCTCTCAAGTGGCATGAATAATTGCCTCGCATTAGCTGCCTCTGTGAACGAAAACATGACCTGGAACATCAGCTTGCTTTGGTTGGGCCACGCATCGAATGCATTGCTGTTTGCATCTGTCCACTTGATCTTCAGGGTTCGTCTTGTACACAGAGCTGGCCTTCGGAGCATTATGGGTATATTCTCGCTCTCTCGGCTGGTGATTCACGTACACCTTCCTGTTAGCCATGTCGTACGATCACCATCTGGCTCAAATCCAGCTTGAACTTCTTCGCCCCTTCTATAAAGCGAGTTTTTTCATAGCGAAACTGCTCATTTTCGAGGGTGTCCGGTGACCACCCTAGATGGGAAATGGTAGTGCGATTCACCCACATAAAGTGGGTAATTTCTAGTGCGAATGCGCGCTGCTCCTACAGTCATTCCGACTACTAACTGCTCCCGTGACTCTCCACTACGCCAGCTACTTCTCGCGTCACTCGTCCCACTTCAGTCACCCAATTCATTCAACCGACTTCATTCAACCACACTGCACGTCACGTGTCTCCTAGTTTCATCAGTGGCCGCCAAACGGAGTTAGCTGAATTTGTCTATGATATATCTTAAACATTCTTTTTTTTTGTGTCAGCTGTCCTGCGCAGCTTTAGATCGTGACGAAAGAATTCTCTCTTTGCTTTGTCCTGGATTTATTTTTTTAGGGATCGATCAGGAATAAAAAAGGAAACGCTAGGCTTGCGCGGAATGCGCAGCACTGTGAAAGCGGAAGCTCGAAGAGTAGCCTTTCAGAAATTTTTCTTAACACTCTTTGAGTAACTGCTACAAGTACACTTGCTGGGTACCCACTACGCCATAAATAATCACAATCTTTGTGCAGTAGGCTGTGATTCACTACGCTATTCTTCATCAATCTTCGGAGAAGCGTGGCATCCGCTACACACTTGTTAACAATATTGCGAAATAACTTTATGCAGCGGCTAACTACTACGAAGAAGTATGCCTTAAGTGGGTATGCGCCGCAGTTATTAGATGAACAACAACAAATTTTTGTTATAGTTTTGAAAATAGGACGACCCACTCTTTACGCAATTCGCATTGCGTGACGGCTGGTTGGTCTTTTGATGTTCTAAAACGTTTTATTACACATATTAGCGCGATTCATTTCCCGACATCAAGCCTGCCTAAGGCCAGTTCTGAAGTTAGTTTCAGGCGGCGGCGTGGCTTGGTGGTAGACCACTGGGCTGGCACGCAGCGGACCCGGGTTCGAAATAAATTGTGTCCTTATTGTTTTTATCAACTTAGTTTTTTTTTCTTATTTCTTGCGATATTGGTTGCGGACAACTGCGGTGGCGGAAAACGACGGCACCGTACGGGACCTGTGTTCCGATCTCATAACAGCTTTCGCCGTAAAAAAAAATGTCGCGCTGACAGCACCATCAGTGCGACATATCTTCGATCCGTTGCCACTGGCGCTCGCACAGATTCAACATAAAATTTGGAACGTATAGCGAAGGTTCGCAAATATTGCTCACATTGGGCGAAGATGTAGAGGCACTATTATGAATGAGCATCGTGTCTGCTTTTTTTGTGCATTTACAGAACAGCGACGAAAAAAAGAAATTGCGACCTCAGTTTACCTTGCGCTTCTATTCTAGAGACCCTTCGTGTAAAATGCATTTGATGTGGGCGAAGTTTCCTTCGCTTGCGCACTCGCCGTCTATCAGCATGGACAGTGCATCGACGGACACTCGATTTTTGCGCAAACCCGAGTACATGTTTGCAGCTCGTTTCTGGTCAGTGAACCGTACATGTTATACACGCCAGACGTTTATATGGTTTCCAATGCTCAAGTCTGCCATTTTTAGGCGGGCGGCTACTCGATGTAACGAAAATACTAGGTCCATGGCCAGCCCTGCCGCAGTGGTCTAGTGGCTAAGGTACTCGGCTGCTGACCCGTAGGTCACGGGTTCGAATCCCGGCTGCGGCGGCTGCATTTCCGATGGAGGCGGAAATGTTGTAGGCCTTTGTGCTCAGACTTGCGTGCACGTTAAAGAACCCCAGGTGTTAGAATTTTCCGGAGCCCTCCACTACGGTGTCTCTCATAATCATATGGTGGTTTTGGGACGTTAAACCCCACATATCAATCATCAACTAATGAAGAAAAACTTTAGGGTCCTAGCAGGGATTGAACCCCAGCATTCTGCGTGCCAACCAAGTATTCCACCACAGAGCCATGCCAGGTCTTGCAATTGGTTTTCAAATAGACCTTAATGTTCGTGAAGCGTCAATTGGGGATGCAGTGATGGCTTTCCAATTTTATAAACATTACACATGTATTCCTACGATCCAGCCGTCCCGTCGGGTTAAGATCACCTGTAGTTAAGCGCAATGCACTGAAAGTGATTGGCAGTTTAAATAAGAAAAGGAACGGCGCGAACAGACAATGATTGTCTTATATTCTAGAGCATTAAGAAAAATCAGTACATATCCACGAAGTGAATGACGACGAGCGGGACTAGCTATATGTCCCAAGGTCCCATGCTCAATGTCCCAGCTATATGTCCCATGCTCAATTTACATGTCAATGGCTGCTAATGGGGAATGAGAGACAGGAGCATTCGGCTTTTAGTTAACGCGGAGGCTGCGATCACCATTAGCAGCTATTGGCATGTACATTGAGCACTATCTGACAAGAAAGCCCCGCCGCGGTGGTCTAGTGGCTAAGGTACTCGGCTGCTGACCCGCAGGTCGCGGGTTCGATTCCCGGCTGCGGCGGCTGCATTTCCGAAGGAGGCGGAAATGTTGTAGGCCCGTGTGCTCAGATTTGGGTGCACGTTAAAGAACCCCAGGTGGTCAAAATTTCCGGAGCCCTCCACTACGGCGTCTTTCATAATCACATGGTGGTTTTGGGACGTTAAACCCCACATATCAATCAGGTCCATAGGCAAACCGGGGGCCTTCAGGGGAAAAAAAAAATTAGCGACGACTTGCGCTGCAGGCGTAATGTTAAGAAAGCAGCGCAGCTGATGGGCACTTATGTAGGTTCACTGTTTTTGCTGTTTTGTTAAGTTTTGCTGATTCTGTCTTTTTTCCCCCCTGTATTTCTTTCTTCTTTTCTGTTGCCTCGGTTGCTTCTGTCTTTATTTCTCTGTTGGTTTCTTTTCATTTATGCTTCTTTCTTTATTCCTTCCTTCCTTCCTTCCTTCCTTCCTTCCTTCCTTCCTTCCTTCCTTCCTTCCTTCCTTCCTTCCTTCCTTCCTTCCTTCCTTCCTTGCTTGCTTCCTTCTTTCCTTCCTTCTTTATCTCTTTCTTTCTTTTCTTTTCTTTCTTTCTTTCTTTCTTCCTTTCTTTTTTATCTTTCTTTCTTTCTTTTTTAAACTTTCTTTCTTTCTTTCTTCCTTCCTTCCTTCCTTCCTTCCTTCCTTCCTTCCTTCCTTCCTTCCTTCCTTCCCTTCTTCCTTCATTTCTTTCTTTCTTTCTTTTTTTTTTCCTTCCTTCCTTGCTTGCTTGCTTCCTTCCTTCCTTCCTTCCTTGCTTCTTTCTTTCTCATTGGTTGATTCTTTTTCCGCATTTTTTTTCTATTTTGTATGTGTTTTTCTCCTTTCCAGATATTTCTAGTGCAATGATTTCCTCTCCCTGTAATTATTTTTCTCCTCCCCCCCACAAACGCACACAAACTTCCTTTTTCCACTACCTTGCCCCACTACATAATGCAAGGCTATTTTATTCTGTATGGGTGCCTGGATAGTCGAGTATAGTTAGGACACTCGCCTTTGGTTTGACGATACGCAAGATACGCCTCTTGACGCCTTCTCGTGGCTCATGTACTATGAGATTGTTTGTTATTTGCATGTCTTATGTTTTATGCTGCGTGTAAATTTGTGACCTCCTTCTTCTTGTTTTTTTTTTATCGCACATTTCGTCTCAAGCGAGGAGTAGCTGGCGTCGTCGTAAGGACGCCAATCTTTCCTACTCATTCTTGCAACAATATTATTAATAAAAATTGGCAGATCCTATGCACCTTGGTAACCGGTGTTATGCGAAACATGCAGAGGGAAGGTGACTGTGTTGTAATTTTTTATTGAGCGAGACATTACGCAACGACACTAAAGGTGGCTACAAACTTTCTTGATTTACATAAATGATATTGCTAATGATGTAAGTGACGACACAACCGTCAGGTTGTTCGCAGATGATTGCCTAATATACCGTGAAATCAATAACCAGAATGATCAGGCGTCACTTAAGCAAGCTCTTAGAGCCGTAGAAAGATGGGCCACTAAATGGCAAACGAAAATCAATGAATCCAAATCAGTTATGCTCAGAGTTACGAACAGAAGAAAACATGCAATTAAATGTCATTATGAGATGAATTACACAACTCTAGACAAAGCTTACTCGATAAAATACCTAGGCTTGATCATTTCAAATGACTTAAGTTGGAAACCACACGTGAACAAGATTTGTGCAGCTGAAGAAAAAAAGTTATGGTTCCTCCATCGCAAACTGAAGCTAGCAACACCATCCGTAGAGCTGCTTGCATGTTTAACCTACGTGAGGCCAACGCTAGAATACGCCAGTGCAGTGTGGGACCCCTTCCAGTCGGGGTTAATAAATCGAATTGAAAAAATACCGAGAAAAGCCGCAAGACTAACTTTATCGCGTTATTTACGAAGTGACTTCGTTTATGAAATGCTTCGGTTGCTTGAATTGCCTACGCTGGCTCATCGCTGGAAAGTCGGTCGACTTAGATTTCTTTCTTTTTTTGTTATCAAAAGGACACCTTAATATTGAAACTAAACCCTATCTTGTTCCCAGGCCTTCCAGCAATGTCAGATAATGCAATCAATTTGTGTATTCGGTTCCTAAATGCAATCTTGATGTGTATGCGTATTCCTTTTTTCCACGAACGAAAAAAGAGTGGAATTAGTTGCCAGTACCGGTACTGAATTCTAAGAACATAGAAATCTATGAATATGTCGTGAACATAGAGTGTTGCTATAGTATTGTACATATATTGCCATGTTGTTCGAAAATACACCGCGTAGTTACTTCATTTTGCATGCTATACAACCATCACAATATATATATATATATATATATATATATATATATATATATATATATATATATATATATATATATATATATATATATATATATGTACATTTTTATTAACAGCGTTTAAATATTTTTTCTTTGTGTATTAAAAAAAATTCTGTCTTCTATACAAAACATTGTACTTGTTTTTGTTTTCTTTCCTGTACCCACCCTGTTACGGCCATAACGGCACAGTATTTGGAAATAAAAAAAAAAACGTTGTACTAAGTACAAACTGTCACATGTCAAGTGTTACGTAACGATGCCAACAGCAACATAGGTATTAACAACACCAGAAGCGGTGAGCTTATATGTAGCGCTCGTGCCAGCGAGCCATGGCGGCCCTGGACACTGCTAGATAAATGAGCTTCAGGGGATGGTGCTTCGATACAATTGTCGTTAACCCGACGTGGCGGCTGTATGATAGGAGCACGTATGTAATCTTTATAGGAATGGATAGATAGCGCTGCAACCACACTTCCCTTTAACTAACATTAAAATCTACTTGAAAAGCAGTTCTTAAAACTGGCGTGGTTCTGCGTAGACTATTTCATTGCCACGCAGAATGCTGGGGCTTAATTTCTGCTGGCACCATAATATTTATTCTATGAGTTCGTTGGGTGAACGCTGCTGATGCCAGCTTTTAGGGGCGAATCTCCTTAGGATCTACCTAGTGTGCGTCCATCACACCCCACAATCAAATATACGACAGCACAATAAATGATCACCCGGGCCGTCCATTTCTCCGTCCTTCTATCTAACTGTCCGTCCGTCCTCCTGTCCTCCCGTCCTTGCGTAAATTCGTCCATTTGTCTGCTCTTAGTCGATGACTTCAATATAGACTTTAAAAGGACCTTGGGACATATAGCTAGTCCCGCTCGTCGTCATTCACTTCGTGGATATGCACTGATTTCTCTTAATGCTCTAGAATATAAGATAATCATTGTCTGTTCGCGCCGTTCCTTTGCTTATTTAAACTGCCAATCACTTTCAGTGCATTGCGCTTAACTACAGTTGATCTTAACTCGACGGGACGGCTGGATCGTAGAAATACATGTGTAATGTTTATAAAATTGGAAAGCCATCACTGCATCCCCAATTGACGCTTCACGAACATTAAGGTCTATTTGAGAACCAATTGCAAGACCTGGCATGGCTCTGTGGTGGAATACTTGGTTGGCACGCAGAATGCTGGGGTTCGATCCCTGCTAGGACCCTGAAGTTTTTCTTCATTTGTTGATGATTGATATGTGGGGTTTAACGTCCCAAAACCACCATATGATTATGAGAGACGCCGTGGTGGAGGGCTCCGGAAATTTCGACCACCTGGGGTTCTTTAACGTGCACCCAAATCTGAGCACACGGGCCTACAACATTTCCGCCTCCATCGCAAATGCAGCCACCACAGCCGGGATTTGAACCCGCGACCTGCGGGTCAGCAGCCGAGTACCTTAGCCACTAGACCACCGCGGTGGGGCTTTCTTCATTAGTCAGGCGAACGAAGCCAATGTCAGCTTTTTCTTAACGCTCACGCGTTGAAGTTACCCATGCGTGTTCTCCCCGTTGCTAGGAAGATATGAAGTGTCAATCATCCATGGAACATACCCGCCTGCGGGTGTCACTGTCTTGCGGAATGTGTTTTACGACGTACATGGCGGTATTGTGACATTATTCATGCCATAACCTGCAAGAAGTCATATTCGTGAAACGATCTTACCCTCCCATACTAATTTTGGTTTGCCCCAAGTTAAAGGGTGATCACGAGAGCACACAAACGTAGGCGGATGGACGGATATATATATATATATATATATATATATATATATATATATATATATATATATATATATATATATATATATATATATATATAGATAGATAGATAGATACGTAGGTAGACACCAAAAGTGCTTGCAGCACGCAAAGAAATGGTTCGCATTTAAAAGTAAGTGGCCTTTACGGGAGGATTTGAATATATATAATTTTACGGATGAGTTTCGGTGCTGCCATATCGGGCAGTGACTTTGCCGTTTTGTATCGTTAACTAAATGAACAGCGCTATGGTTGAGGCATACGTATAAAAACGATTGGGTCAGTGTATTCAACGTTTCACAACGTTGCTAATTTCCCGTCAGGTCATTTACAGTTATGAATAGTTTGTTATGGACACATTGTTACGTGTAGAACGATTTAACTGGGTGGATACACAGAATAAACTCGGTCGGGAACCAGATGGCACGCAATCCTCAGGGTATTTCAACCGCGTCTTCCTCCTTGTCCTCTTCGTCGTTCTCGTCCACCCGTTACATCATTTCCCGGTGGCTAGAGCGCTGACCCGGCGCCAATCAGGAGGAACCCGAGTGATATAGCTTGAGCGGCGTCACATGTACTATGTGAGTATGAGGGTCAACCATGGCGCAATTCGTAGGTGTTAGTTTGCAAGCGACGTCAGTCCCTTGGCGTAAGATGTGGTAGAGACCTGAATAGCGTGTCAGTAACTTCTCCGAAAGTCCAACGTGGCGTGAGGCGGACCGAGCAAGATTACCGGGTGCGAAGTGGATGTCACCATGGCGGGCGTCATATATATACGCTCTTCTGATTGTCCTGGCAGTCCAGTAGTCATTGTCGAGCAACTAGGCGTGCCTGTCGAGCCTTCTTTATGGCACCCCGAGCGTACTGAGACGTGTCATTTGGTCCGGTACGTAAAGAGTGTTAAAAGGTAGCGCAGGGTCACGGCCAAACAACAGAAAAGAAATGTAAAGAATCCAGTGGTGTCGGGTCGAGAGGAAGTGTACGCGAATGTAACAAACGGTAACGTAGTGTCCCCTCGGTAACTGTCGTCATCGTAGTGTCCCAGTCGCGGTGGTTGGCGGAGACATACATTGAGAGCATGTCCGGAAGAGGGCGATTGAGGCGCTCCGTTGAACCATTTGTTTGAGGATGGTAAGCAGTAGAAAGTTAGTGTTTAGTGACGTAGAAGTGGAGGAGGTCATCAAACACTTTGGAAAGGAAGCAGCTGCGTCGGGCGGTGAGGAGTTGCCGAGGGGAGCCGTGGTGCAGGATGACGTTCTACAGAAGGAAATCGGCAACATCAGTTGCACAGCTGGTTGGAAGGGCCCATGTGATCGCGTATCGGGTAGCATAATCGGTTGTTGCTATACGAGGGAATACATGTCCATAAAGTCCAGACGTGTTCGCTGCTATGTTGTGCCGGTTGGATTGAATGTTAACTAGAAACATTACCAGAGACATTATTCATTAACTTTCGAACATTTCCATATCTTTGTGTTGGTGTTGTTTGATGTTTGTGTGTCAGTGCATTTTTGCATTTGTGTGCTCGGGTGGTCTACTTTCCATGTACTGCTTTTAAGTACAGGTTCAACATTCTCCCAAGGGCTCAGGAGTAGCCTGAGCCTTATTTGTGCGCTAACATGTCCTCATATATCATATAAATAATGCAATGGACTTCCTATAAAGCCCAAGCGTACGGTGCCCATGTGTCTAATGTAAAATTGCCTGCAAGCAATGTGTTCTGATTTGACATTCAAGTCTTCTAGCTCGCACAATTGCTCGAGTGATGACTCAACACGTCAACGCTGAATGATAGATATTCGAACAGGAATGCATGATAACCGAATAAAGAAACAATGGCTTTGCATCCACCAAACATGGGAAACCATCCATTAACATTACCGCGCCTTTGGGGTGATGTGATTGTTGTTTTGTCTATGTTAGATCTAACGTACGTTAATTCGAGAAAATTGTAAGGGGCCTCTGAGCTGCGTCTGAGAACGCAATGGTCAAATTTGTTATTTTCTGCTTGTGTTTTCTCTCTTTCCAGCACCATTTGTGACAGCGGCACTTCCCTCCCTTGACGTCCTGATGAAATAAGCTTTCAAACGGTTCCCACAGGAGAGACATCATTTGGGAATTGGCTCCTATCTGGCTTTGCCGTACAGTTGCACACTCCATTTCTGCTTTTTCTGGCATGACTCTCTAGAGGAATGAAGTGATTTTATTTCGTTTTTTTGCGTTTTAGACGGCAAAAGATAGGAGCGTGCATGAGAAAAGCGTGAAATCCCCATAGCCCCAACATTTAGGGCTGCTATTGTCCACGCGTTTTGTAAAGAAACAACTTCTGATGAGACGACGTAGGAAAGGTAATGAAGAAATCAGTCTCTTTTTTAGATGCGGAGCATCTAATACCCGAGGCTTGTAGTGCGGCGCCGTCCGCAAGCTTCCTCCTCCTTCTTCCACCTTTTGTGCATCCCTTCCTCCTCTACACACCACGCGCGCTTCACTCCTCCACCATCTGTGCACCCTTCCTCCTCTACACACCGCGTGCGTTTCTCCTCTTCACGAACATTCGCTAGCTGTATAATGTAGCGCGCATGCGCCGTCACGCTTCGAGAACATCGGCAGCTGACGCGCGCGCATGCGCCGTCGCGCTTCGAGAACATCGGCAGCTGACGCGCGCGCATGCGCCGTTGCGCTTCTCCCCCTTCTCGAACATTCGACAGCTGACAGTGCATGCGCCGTCGCGCTGTATATATATATATACTCAAGGTCGGTGCTCGCTCGCTCAGTTGCCGCTCGTCGGTTGGTTTGTACGGCGCGTCGACGTCCGAGGTCGCAATGATCGACGTCCCTTCGACCAGCGCCGGCCAAAGTGTTGGCGGAACCGCAACCAAGTCGTCGTCCGAAGACAAGGCAGCGCGGAGAAGAGCTCGCGACGCCGAACGTAAACGTCGGCGTCGAGCGGAAGATGCTCAACTTAGAGAACGTGAAGCCGCTGAGAGACGTCAGCGTCGAGCAGCAGCACCGGATTCGGCCGCTTTGAAACGTAAGCGTCGACAAGAGGACCCGGACTTTCGAAAACGGGAAGCCGAGTGCAAGCGTCGGCGACGAGAGGCCGATCCCGATGCTGCCCGCGAGCGCAAGCGCGCCGAGGTAGCGGCGTGGCGCGCCAAGCAGTATGCCACGCCCAACGCTCGCTTCAAGCGCGACTTCCTCGACCGAAGCTTCGGCCACACCTGCAAGGTGTGTGATCGTCTTTGGTTCGATAAGAACTTAACTCGGATCGGCAACATTCAGAACAACTCCAAAGCGTTGTCGGTTCTTTGCGATACGTTTGGAAAGGGCACCGACTATGCCGACTACGTCGTGTGTGCTACGTGCAAGCAGTCGTTGATTGCCGGTCGAGTTCCCTCGGCTAGCGTGAGTTGCGCTCCGCATCCTCCTCAGTGTTCCCCCGAGGGAAGCTGCGGGCAATTTTTCAACTTGGAGGGGTTCAAGGGCCCTTTACTATAGCTCAAGAAGTTTCATAGCTTGGTATACCAAACCCACTTTTGTCTCTGGAAAAGAAAATGCTATTCGATGCGTTTAGTACCCACTCCATGGCAACGATGTGAGAAGCTACGCCTGGACTTTCAAGACCAAGCGAAAGCGCGTGGATTAAATAGACGAGAAACACAAAACAGATCAGAACAAATGCCCGAGTAAATATGCGGCGAGACAAACAATGTGGAAATATGGAAGCCACCTTCAACATTTCAAGCTTTCATGAGCTCGCATCAGAAACACTAATGTCATCGCTTTTCTAAGCTCCTTTTCATGGGCTATGCACTGTTACTGCTTGACATTCGTGCTCAATACAGTGTTATGCAGTTTTTCATAGGTACAATCAGCCTCTGTATGAAAATCCAATCTGCCTATGACACGCATAGGCAGATTGGAGTTAGACGTGCGCACGCGTCTTCAAAAATATTTTTGAATACGCGTGCGCATGGTTCTTTTTACGATGTTTCATGCAAAAAAAGAAGCGAAACATCGTGGCGAGCGTTGCAACGCAATACGCGCCTTCTCTAAAATATTAAGAGCCAACGCATTAGTGCGAACGTATAACTCCAATATATTCGAAGTTATGCGTCGTATACTGGCGATTCATGACTGTGATCTTGCTCCTCAAAAGAAGCCGCACGCAAGTTCTGCTAACTCATACAATGTCCCGGAAACATTAAAAATTCGTCGATACAGCACTTCGAGCTGCATATCTCATTCGTTTCCGTCAGCTGGTGGCCCCCTTTCACGACCCCCCGGTGTAGGCAGCGGGTACGGATGTGTACATTTGTGTGGATCACTCTCAGGGGCTTTGCTTATTGAACGGAATGCGAAAATGTGCACGTGTTTCATAGCACGAATATTTTCCTCTTGTTCGAACGAAACATTACACAAAAAACGAGAGACCCATCACGGTGATCTAGTAGTTCAGGTGCTCGGCTGCTGACGCCCAGATGGCCAGAATTTCCGGAGCCTTCCATTACAGAGTCTCTCAGAATGACATGGTGGTCTTGGGACGTGAAACCCCAGCAATAGTTATTATGGTAAATACGAGGAGGAGCCCTGTAGGCAAAGGTGTTTACTCGCACACGCCGAGATCAAAGAATCTGACCTGGTTGCCTCTACTCAGAGAGAACAAGGGAGCACTTCGTGTGACGAATCGCCCGCCACCAGCAAGTTATAATGTGCGACAGTGAGTTCTTCTACAGTAATGACCCCTCAGTGGGGTCGTGATACCCCATTAAAGGATGCGATATGACTGGTCCGCAAAACCTAAAGTTATCTCTCGAAGCGAAGGAAGGGTAATGCAGTGCAAAAAAATAATAAAGCCGGTCGGTTCTATACTGTGACACCACTAATATTTCTGTAGACCACTTACTAATCCATTCAAGATGCCCGCACGCATTCCCAATTAGGCACTTCGCTGTGACATGAAGTGTAAAAACCTAGCTTCACATTGTGAGACAGTCTTTAGCAGAAGACAGCGATGTAACACAATTGCTCTTAAATTCAAACGAGAAGAAAGGAGCAGCCTTAATAGTTTATTTCTGGTGCAGTTATATCGCGGCGTCTAACAAGCCCTCCAAGAATAAATTGCCTGTTATGAAAAATTGAGTCGCACGCAAAGCAGCTCTTGTATGACAGACATATAGACAAGAAAGATTATAGCGAACAACTTTGCTGGTGTAGACTGTTCAGCGCATCCACTTGCTGGCGCCAACACGAGCTTCGTCAAGTCCACTGAGTGTACCTCGCTGCTCCAACGCACACGCCAAGCGCTGCGCATTGGGAAGACTGTTTCCTTCTTTACCACTCTTTCTTTCACAATCTCGCCATTTCCATTGCAGCCGTCTCTCTTCCAAATGCCGTATTACATTTCAGTCAACACGCTTCTACAGTTTTTTAAAAGAGAGAGCACTGATCTTTGTTGCCGAAGTCGTGCGGGGCAGCATTACTAGAAGAGAAATAAGACGATAAGTGAGAAAAAAAAAGTAAGATTGACGCACACACCAGCGATTCCGAATTAGTGCCACTCCAACAGTGAAAGGAAGCAGCGGTAAGTGCGTTCCAATATTCGGTTTCGAGGAAGCATTGAAATTTTTTTTTTGTGTGTTTACACTTAGAAAGACATGACACTTACCTTACCGCCGAAAATATTGATGCTCGTTGTTTGGGAAAATGTCGTTTCAAGAACTCATTCACGCCACGGTTCGAATAGTATACCAAGGCACGTGTCTTACTGCGCTGCCGCTCTTTCCGTGTCAGGAGTGGGTATAAAATATCAAAGAAGAGTGAGCCATCGTGTTCACCTCATGGTTACTTCATTTCGCGTGAACGCATACATTGATGAGAGGGAACACGTTGAGCGGAAGTAAATAACAAATAAATGTAAACTCAAGCGATGTAGTAAGTGTGCAAATAGATTCCATGGAACTGTTGACGATATTCGAAATCAAAGCAGCGTCCAGTTTATTCGATGGGAGGCGTTTAACGAGTTCTTTAGTATACTTACTTTTGGCGCTGGAGGCTGTATTGGGGTGTTTTCTGACATCCTAAATTTAAATGTGGGAACTCGCTCGCTGGATTTCGTGCCGACCGGTTGTGCCCTCGTGATATTTGACGTCAGCGTAGCTATGACCGACTGGGCTCACCCTACGCCACCTCCTGACGCTGATCCCCGGCGACAGCGCAGCTCTGGCCGACTGGACTCGCTCTACGCCATCTCCTGACGCCGATAACAGCTCTCGTCGAGTGGTGCCCCGTCCTCGGACTCCTGCGACCATTTCCATCTTTCCTATCTCCTCTTTACTAACATGCTTTGGCCTCAAATAACACACACACAAAAAGTAAAGAAACACTCAACGACAAGCACAAGCGGCTTTACTCCTCTTTACTTCCGTCGCTCGCTGTCCCTGCGCCTCGCTCTCTCCTTCCTCTCTCTCTTTATATATATATATATATATATATATATATATATATATATATATATATATATTAATCCTATACATTTAATCTCTCCTTACCCCCATCCCTTGTGAGCTACTGTTGAGGTGTCGCGCACCCGATGCAGACAGTTACGGGGTTCACTTTCTCTTCTTTTCCCTTTAAAAACCACAAAAATTTAAATGTAACATAAGGAAAAAGTAGGCTGCAAAATGCACGGCTCTTTCCGAATCACGAATTTGTTATGCTATATTCACACAGAAACAAGAAGAGAAGAAAGATGGAGGACGATTACTCTTTTTCTTTTTACTTAGTTGTTGTGAGAGTCGTGAAACAGCCATGTCCAAGTAGTTGAGACTAACGCGCTCCTGAATCTCTTAAGTCAGACGTTTACCACAATTTCAAGTGAATGCTTGACAGTTTGGTCAAAAAGGAAAATATGGGTTTCACCGCGAGTGTGAAGCAAGAAGTACGTTAAAACAAACGGCAGTGTTTTCGGAAGTAAGGCTATTACCATGCATCCCGTGGTATCTAGCCGGGCGTAACTGAATGAAACGCTGGATTAAAGAAATGCGGCTGCTCGGGTGAGCGAGGCAAGCTTCCCACTCTTGATCACTTCAACGTAAAAGCTTTGGTGAAAACAAAGCATGCACATATATGTGATGCATCGGCTGATCATTGTCAAGACACGCGCACGCAGCCACGCCTTGTGCTTTCAAAGTTCCCTCCATAAGCGCGACTTAAGACGGCAGCCGTGTTTCCTCTGCGCTTGAGCCTCGCTAGTCTGCTACCCTTGCATCGGCTGCTCTTGTATGCTTTTCTCGCACGCAAAACACATGACACGCGGGGCGTTGCTCTCCCACTTTGGCTTTATATTGAACCTCATGGCGACGGCAAAAGTGCGCCTGCAGAGTCCATATAATTGCTATTGAAATAAAAAAATGGTTTTATTTTTATTGCTATCAGTGAAAGTAGGGTGGAGCATTCTAATTAACGTTACCGACTGAAAAAGAGATCAGCATTTTATGAATATTCTTTTCGCGGGAATCGAAATCATCTCGTAGCACGCATTTAAACAGCCCTATTGCTTCGTCGGTTGACGTGCCGTTGAGGGCAACCTGCACTGAAAAATATCTTTTTTTGGCAACTCCAGATAGGCTGCTTGCGGGAACCTGGAGAAAATATATTGATCCGGCGTAGTCTATGCAGTCTGACACTTCACCATTTAGACACTGTCCTTTTACAAGGGCTTTAAAAATGGACTTAAAAGCGCAGTGTAACTTGTAGTCTAGTTAAAGGTACTTTAAGGCAGCTTCTGAGTTACAGCCAATAGGGCAACGCATATTTAACAAATGATACAGGCTTCAGAAGCTCATCTGTCGTCGGCAAGTGCGCTTCAGGAAAACACCTTTGGTGCTGCTATTTATCTGCCCACCACTACCAGCTTGCCGCAAACATCTGCTCGTTAGGGCAAAATAAAGGAATAGATAAATCGTCAGGTGATAAGATTTCACTATGCTATGACTGGGAGGTATACCTCACGTCCGATTCCAAACCGATCTTATAGAATAAGTTGATCGCATCAGTGACGTTGTACATGAACTCGTGTACGGTTGATGCGATCTAACAGGAAACGTTTGACTACACCTTGCATGCTGGTTTTTACTACCTTCAGTAAGGCTTCAAGTGATATAAAAAGCTTTCAAACAGCGGGCTTTCTGGGCCCTTGGGCGTGTTACTCATTTAGAATCGGCGACTTTCACAAAAAATAATGATTGATATGTGGGGTTTAACGTCCCAAAACCACTATATGATTATGAGAGACGCCGTAGTGGAGGGCTCCGGAAATTTAGACCACCTGGTGTTCTTTAACGTGCACCCAAATCTGAGCACACGGGCCTACAACATTTCCGCCTCCATCGGAAATGCAGCCGCCGCAGCCGGGATTTGAACCCGCGCCCTGCGGGGCAGCAGCCGAGTACCTTAGCCACTAGACCACCGCGGCGAAGCTTCGAAAAAAAAATAGTTGAGCCAGAGTGGGTGAAAGCCTTCGCGTGGCCCAACTTGAGAACTTTTTCGAGTTTGAACATAATTTCTTTCATACTTCTGGTGGTGAAATTTTCACCACACATTTCGTAGAGTGTGAACAACACCGTTTGTTGCTTTAAAGAATGATATCTCTTAAATAGTTATTACGAAGTTAAAGATATCGAATCGTAGGGGCTAAAGTATTCAAGACACCTGAGATTAAAACTTTCTTAGATTGATTAAAATATTGTATACGCACTTTATAGCAGGCATCCAGAATTCTACAGCTGATGTTGAAGAATATGAGCCATGAATGACTGATACATATAAGAGCTTAGTGGCAGAAGAAGAGGCTCCGAAAAGAGCTGCGTTTGACACATTCTCATGAAACAAAGCGATAACTATGTGACTTGTAATGAAACTAATCCCTTATTTGAAATCAGCATAAAAATCATGAAAACACTGTACCTTCCTTAATGTCTTGTGCGTCGTTTTCGCGTGCATTTGTGAATGCATACGCATATCAGTGTTCTCGTTTCATGCAATGCTGCAGTGATCCCGAGAGATAGACCTCCCAAACTAAATGCCTACGGACATCCCATTCAACTTCCACTGCAAAGCGTTCGCGATTTAAGATGGCTATCGTGCCAGCTGAAACGGGATTGGAAATCGGCGGAAGTCGTTGGAAATCGGCGTCAGGAGATGGCGTAGGGCCAGCCCAGTCAGCCAGAGCTACGCTGTCGTCGTAGATCGCGAGGGCACAACCGGTCGGTACGGAATCCAGCGAGTGAGTGCAGAGGTATACGTATAAGTGTGCCTTTAAGTATGATGGCAAGTATTTACATTATTGTAGCCGGGTACAAACTTAAAACGGAGTGGTATTTTTTCCTCAAAGGTGGGTGAGCAGGCGAGCGCAAACTCTGGTCTGACGTCCATAGCCTGACGGCCAATGGCCTTGTTGCCTCGCTCATGAGAGAGACCTTTAGTCGTGAAGAAAATGGCCCGTCGTTCTTTGGTCAGCTGAGACGGGCCTACCCTGTTTTTTTTTAATTTGTATCAGACTGTTTTCAATTGTGATTGAATGCGAGTGCTCTTGACTTACAATAAGCAGCTGTTCTTTGCATACACCAGTCTTCCTCTACTATGAGATAACTGAAAGCATAAAAAAGATTGGCCCCGCACCTACATGTAATCTCAAAATGTCGTCGAAAGACGATAGTCTTGCGTGTGGAGAGATTCAACAAAACATTTATTTGATGTTCTGCGCAAGAAAATCGGTGAATTGTATTCCGGAGGCGCTGCGTTAGAGTGCCTCGAGCGTGCAGCGGAGGCAAACCAGGGCATCAAGTCACGTCACACGTGAGACATGAGCGCCATCTGGCAGTTTCTTTTGGAAAACAAAGCGCGTGGCCGTGCGCGCCCGTCTCAGAGGTGATAAGGTGTAAAACGCGAGGCGACGGCTAGGTGCCACCACCATCTCGTCTTAGCAAAGCGTTGGAAACAGTCCCCGTTCCGTGCAAGCGTTGCATGGTAAGCGCAGCGCTATAAGCGCTACGGTCCTTAAAATTACTTATGTAAGCGTTTTCTAGTAAGATATGCATATGCAGAATATATGCGTGTTGTTATGGTGCCCCAGACATGCGCAATAATTGCTTTTTTAATTGACAATTGCACAAGCATGAACGCTCAACCTTGAGCAACATTGGTGGTCGCTACGGATGGGGTCGGCCGTTTCAAGTACCCGATGGCGGTAAGAGTGGACAAACAAACAAATGTACAGACAGATGGACAGACACACCAAAATTTTTGCGTCGAAGGTCCCCAAGAAAGGCCATCGTCTTTAAAAATGTCCGTATTACAAGAGGACCAGTAGTAATATTCACTCGTTCAGGTTTTTAACCCCCCCCCCCCTTACATATCATCCTTTTTCGCCAGCATATGTGCTCCAGCTCTTAGCTCGGACGTTAAAAGAGGTCTCACTGCTTTTCAGTAGGTGAAGACGTTCCTCCACGAATGCGACTACACTGAGAACAATGTATATCGATAACGAGTTCTAAGTTCATTTCTTATCATATATATCGATAACGAGTTCTATACACTTCATAAAGTGTCATATATATCGATAACGAGTTCTACTGTGTCATATCACGCACTCGGTCAGTCAACAAACTTTGCTTGGATGTTAAGAAATTACAGAGGTTGCGGGCCACGACTAGGCTGGGCGTGGCCCGCAACCTGGCCCGCCCAGTGTGCTAGTACTCAAACAAGAAGCCAACGATGATGTCAATGCGCTATAACAGCACATGACCTTGCTCTGGAATGACAGCCACTTTCCAATCGATTGCCAGTGTTATTTATTTCTTACTCACCTCACCGTGCTCTTAAGGATATATTGACGTCGTATATAGTTACTTGTATAGTAACGCACACGTCCAGGAATGTCGTAAGCAATGGTGTTTCCATCCATCCATCCATCCATCCATCCATCCATCCATCCATCCATCCATCCATCCGTCCGTCCGTCCGTCCGTCCGTCCGTCCGTCCGTCCGTCCGTCCGTCCGTCCGTCCGTCCGTCTATCTATCTATCTATCTATCTATCTATCTATCTATCTATCTATCTATCTATCTATCTATCTATCTATCTATCTATCTATCTATCTATCTATCTATCTATCTATCTATCTATCCATCTATCTATCTATCTATCTATCTATCTATCTATCTATCCATCCATCCATCCATCCATCCATCCATCCATCCATCCATCCATCCATCCATCCATCCATCCATCCATCCATCCATCCATCCATCCATCCATCTATCTATCTATCTATCTATCTATCTATCTATCTATCTATCTATCTATCTATCTATCTATCTATCTATCTATCTATCTATCTATCTATCTATCTATCTATCTATCTATCTATCTATCTATCTGGCCGCCTACGTTAGAGTGCTCTCGTGACCACCTGTTTAACTTAGTGCAGACAAATTTGCTGAGGAAGTGTAAGAGATTTTAGGAAATATGATTGTTTGGCGATGATATGAATAACATGAAAATCCTGTCACGTACTTCGTCAAATGTTTTTCGCCTGATGGGTATGGCACATACCCGTATACCCCGGGCCGTGCTAAGGGGATATGAACCACAGGGGATCGACAGTTTGTATCTACCCCTGGACAGTGATAAAAGACACTGGTATGTTGAATGTAAGAGCGTTGAAAAAAACTGGCATCAGCAGCTTTGACCAGACAATTTCAAAAATACATATCAGGGTTACAGTAGGAATGAAACCCAAGCGTTCAGCGTGGCAATCAAGTATTTCCGCACAGTCATGCGAGATCTTGAAACTGCATTGAAAAAAAAAAAAGAGCATGCGAAGCACGGTTGGTGCAACTTCGGTTACAGTTCTACCTATCTAATTTGATTACGAAGCAGAAAAAATCACATATGTGAACCTCTGATCCAAACTTGTCCGGTTAACGTCAGTTGTATACACAATGTTGACTCCACTTTTGTAGCACTCCTATAAACATTATATTTGCATTCATATGTTTCAGCAGGCTTTATGTGAGCGTTGCTCGACCTCGGGAGAAAACGCTAACGAAAGATGAGTGTAATATTAACGTAGTCGCACCGTAAAGCATACTTGGTTCTAATAGTAGTGTCATGTGCGCTCTACCTTGAGGGTGGACGTTATGCCAAACCATAAATTGACCAGTGTAGTCAACAGTAGATGCCAGTGTAGTGGACGTTCCGGGTAAGCCCATGATTTGCACACAACTATCGCAATCAACAACGATACACCTCGTAACACTTGCCTCAAAGACAAAACGTTCAGCATACGTTTCAGCATTGCATTTTCGCGTAACCAATATTGCGGACTAATACAAGAACAACGTTCCAGTATACCACTGCTGGTGCTGGCCGTGCGCGCGTCAAAGGTGGAGTCGATCGTCACGCCACTATAAACGAAACCAGGTCTTTTTCACATGTGCATGTTTTCTACACACGTGAATGCAGAAAACATTTATACATAATTTTACTGAGTATGACATCTATTCACCTCCTAACTTTTTACTGATTTTAAACGTGCAACTTGCGAAACGTATAGCGCTTGCCGATATCAGCCACCGGCTACTTGAGATATCCCAAAATAAAGACAAAAAATGACAGAGATTATGTCACCGAGTTGAGCACCAGGGGCGCAAACACAAAGATTCAAGCTCGAGAAAAATAATTTCATATGCATACAAACAGCGTGAAATACTATCTATAGCTCTTTCTTTACCCCTGATTAGACAAGATCACCGCAGTGGGATCTTGTCCAATGAGTGGTTACGGTACAAGGCTGCTGACCCAAAGGTTAGTCGGTTCAACCCCGGCCATGGTGGTCACACTTTTTATAGGCCGTACATTGTGCGATTTCTGTGCACTATAAATAATGCAAGATAGAAAAAAAATGTCTGGAGCATTCTACTACTGCATGCCTCGTAATTATATTGGGGTTTCGAAATGCGCAATAGTGGAGATTATTGCAGTTTAAACAGTGAACGCGTATCCCGTTTTATGTGCCGAAAGCTGTTGAGGAGGGCTCGATGAATTTCGACCATATGGTGTTCTTACATGCGCTCACATCACAAAGTACAGACCTTATAGCATTTCTCCTCTATTGAAAAACGCAAACGCCATGGCTGGGATCGAAGAGGCGACGTTCGGGGTCAACCGTTGAGCTCTGTAACCACCATACCATTGTGGCGAACGCCATTGTTTAGAACTTTTTTGCTTAGCTTGCCATCATATTTAAGGTGTTTCTTTTGGGTCAAGTAAATTAACGATGATGTCCTTCGGTCACACTTGATGATCAGCTTTTAACCGAGGAAAAGATGGTGGGAGGCTGGCCTAAGTGTTCACCAGTCCAGATATTCATTCGAGCTCTTCTGCATTATACATGCGTATTGTGAATCGTTGGCACTCATGCTTTTTCTCTTTCTCTCTCTAGTCATCTCACTATTTTCTCCAAGTGTAGGGTGCAAAACTGGACATAGCCTACCTATTCTTTCTGCATTTCCCGCATTCTCGCTCTTGAGGTGATTCGAGTCCAGAAGAAATAATGTAAACAGAACTGAATCATAGCGGCAGCCTTTGTGCAAATAGACAAGGGGGAGTTGCACAAGATAGAAAACTCACGAGACCAGGTGAAGGGGAAAAAAGCAGTGCGCGATTGCTACTGCCCTGTCTTGAACGGAAGCTCATTGTGCTCCCGTAGACGCAGGAAATCAGAGCTGCCACCTCTCATAGTCATCCGTGAACGCTGTCTGCCCCAAGAATATCAGAGCGTAAATGTTCAAATCAAATAAAGCCACATGCAGACAGTGGCAGAGAAAAAGATTCGACTGTGTAGTGGACGGTAAGGGTCGTTGAACTGCCGTGGAAACACAAGCAGGCTGCATAAAGCAGTGGTTGCCCAATACCGGGAATTCGCCAACTGACGAATGAAAGGAAAAGCCACGTTTGACACGAAAGCCGTTGCGAAAGGCGCAACAAGGCTGCGATGAGGTTCGAAAAACAGATTAAGCAAGGCACCCACGACTGAATTTCAGGTCATTTGATATGCCGTATCATCAAGTTCACAAACGAGAAACGACAGGTATGTCCAATAACCGATGAGAAATGTGAAAGTTTTACAGAGTGGGAACACAGGACCATGAGTCCTAGTGGAACGGGTTTGTCCATAACACCTTACTTTTGGCTTTGAACTGTGAGCATACATATGAACAGTCAACTTACCCTTCTGCAGAATGATTTATTCGAAAGGACTGGCTAGGTCTGTGTGCAACTGTCGGAGCACCAAGCAAGGGTACTGTTTTTTTTTAGTACTGTGTTGGTCATATCGCAATGAAACACATCGTCTGCACGCTGCGGGTACATCGTTGGTTGATTTCGTTAGGGATCCACAATAGCAGCCGTGCATTGTAGGACAACGTATACAACTTAAAAATTATGGGTTAAATATGAAAAACGAAACAAAAGATAATAAATTTAGCATTCGATGATGTGCGTGAGAGTCAAAAACACTTTCGTCATGTTAATTTACTGATGAATTGGGTTTCCTTACATGCAAGCTTTCTACGTTAGCGTTCTTCCCATAATAAAAGGACCAGGTCAATTTACTCGTGCCTTCCAAACACTCATTATATTAAAAAAAAAAAGGTAACGTAACCCGGTATCATGACATGACACTGTGACCCCTCCCACTCAAAAATAGAAAGAAAAGAAAACACAGCTCTGTGAGCAGCCTCAGTAAACCGCATATGTTACACCTCCTGTATTGTATTCGAGTATCCTACATACATACGTGTCAAAGAGTTAAGACTTTCCCCAAGTGATACAGCTTATTATTGTGCTCATTCAAAGTGCTATTAGGAGAAAAATAACAAAAAATAACAAAAAATAACTACAAATTCAGAAAAAAAGTTGCAGATATTTTCGAACAGATTACCATAAATATGCATGCCTGTGTTTCTGGGCATGCTTGGATCAAGAAAATTGACCAAATTGATGTATTTTATAGGGAATATTGACACCGATTCTAAGCCAGACATAAGGCTTTGGGAAGTAACAAGGAACCTATAACTCCCAATATGCGTAGTAGGGGCCGGTGTTGAGTGGTAAGATTTAGCCAATTTTTGTTGTGGTTACCTATTTATAAAGCACTTTGACGACGACATGACACACCGAGAAGCCGGTATCCTAAGGTGCATCGCCCCTAAAACGAATGACCTGGAGCAACTCACCCATCCTGTCGCATGCGGCGACACTATGTGACTGTGCCTGCAACTTCGGGCACTTGTGCTGTCAGTAAGTCGCTCTCCGAGAAGTCGCCGGAGCCCGTGTAGCGCGAATGGGATAGTCGCGCGCAGGGCTGAGGCTCATAATGGCGCCATTTGTCTGCGGCTGACCCTTCCTTGTAAAAAGCGCTGACGAGTGCACCTGGAAGAATGCTGTAGGACTGAGGAGAATATATTGGGGCGTGGGAATGGAAGTAAGAAAGAATACAAAAGGAAGAAGGCGGGCAGGTTAATGAGGCACGTGACCAGTCGGCTACCGGTCACGTGCCGCCATACATGATTATGAGAGACGCCGTAGTGAAGGGCTCCGGAAATTTCTGCCACCTTGAGTTCTTTATTGTGCACTCAAATCTTAGAGCACGGGCCTACAGCAATTTTCGCCTCCACCGAAAATGAAGCCACCAGAGCCACAATTGATTGATTGATTTATATGTGGGGTTTAACATCCTAAAACCACTATATGATTATGAGAGACGCCGTAGTGAAAGGCTTCGGAAATTTTGACCACCGGGGGGGTTCTTTAACGTGCACTCAAATCTTAGCACACGGACCTACAGCATTTTCGCCTCCACCGAGAATGCAGCCACCGCAGCCGGGATTCGACCCGCGACCTGTGGGCCAGCAGCCGAGTACCTTAGCCACTAGATCACCGCGGTGGCGCTCTGCAAGGACACGTTTCATTTTCGTGGTATACCGATTCCTATGTATGACGGAGGTATCAACCATGTTTTTCTTGCTTGGCCGAAACCACAAACAACATCGCGCGGACATGCACCATTACACGCGTGTATTCTGCTCCCGGTGGAGCAAGTGGAGGCCGTTAGAACGCATGGTTGTTTTGACAGGAGGGAAACAGATCAGCCGCAGCCCCATCGGGCTTCTGTTTCCGCCCGGCTACCTGTTGACAGACGCTGGACAGAATCCATTATGAACACTGTACTCTTTGCCGAAGAGTAAGCAATGGAAGCGCCCAATATTAACACCTGACAACCACAGATCTCGCTCACGATTACGGGGTGTGAAGTAACGGGTGTTCTGTAGCTCATGCCGTTCAGATAACACCTTTTGTTCCCCACGGCTGGAAGATGAAAGCATAAGACGGTATCACGTGTAACCATGCCTGCATATGTAGTAGGACTCCAGAAAGACGACATATCATATTCAGATTGCGGTAGACGGTAAACGATACACTCATTTGCGAACATTGCATGAAATTCTAAAACAGATGACATCCAAGGAAAAGTTTCGGGTAAAAATGACTCCGCGTTGGACCATTCCGTGAGTCTTTCACGCCGCATACCTCGAAAATGCGCAAAAAAGTCGGGCACCTCCAAAGCACTCAAAGCTTATCTGAGGCCAACCATGCCTTTTACTGTTAAAGGATTGTTATAGCGTGAGCTCAGAATGACAACAAAAAGACAAGAAGACGAGCGCTAACTTCAAAATGAGTTTATTATTAGGCAGAGCGCAAAAACATATATCGGCAACAAAAAGCATGTGACAAAAGATGATTTGATTGATATGTGGGGTTTAACGTCCCCAAACCACCATATGATTATGAGGGACGCCGTAGTGGAGGGTTCCGGAAATTTGGACCACCTGCGGTTCTTTGACGTGCACCCAAATCTGAGAACACGGGCGTACATCATTCCCGCCTCCATCGGAAATGCAGCCGCCGCAGCCGGAAGTCGACCACCGCGGCGGGGCAATGTGACAAAAGATGATAAATGCAAATAGGGGTAAGGCAAATATACCAAAAGAACCAAAAAATAAATATATGAAAACGATACTGAAGGCTAAAATAACAATAATTAGTTGTGCTCACCTATGGTTTCGAGAAACACGAATTCTTTCTACAGCGACACAGCGGAAGAAAAATTGCTAGCTTAAGACCATACGTTGGCGTGAATACAAGTGGCTGTGTACCATTTATCACCGTCACTAATGATGCTTACTTTTGAGCCCCGCGAGACAAGTGCTCACGTCAGTTAAGACTGTGGTTGCTCTGTGTGTCCGTTTATGAGGCCATGCTTCAGGCGTAAACATCACATCTGTGACAGAGCATTAAATATGTACGCGTTTTAAATACGAAGCATTACTTGGCGAATTTCGGTGACTTTGAACGTATATCTATCTATCTATCTATCTATCTATCTATCTATCTATCTATCTATCTATCTATCTATCTATCTATCTATCTATCTATCCGCTTACGTTTGGGTGCTCTCGTGGTCACCGCCTTAACATGCCGTGAACCAAACTTAGTATGGGCGGGGGGGGGGGGGGGGGTAAGATGGTTTGACGAATATGACGCGCTCGTCAAGACATGAGTAAGGTCACAATCCCGTCTCGTACTTCGTCAAACACTTCCCGCTGGACAGTAGCAGATACCCATGGGTAGGTATGTGCCGCTGGTATGTGGGTATGTGCCACAGGTGATTGACATTCAATATCTACCCAGGAACGACGAGAACCCACATGGCCAATTTTAAAGCGCAAGCGTTAAGAAATACTCGAAATAGGTAGCGTCGACCCAAAGATTGCAAAGAATAAATGTCAGGGTTCCCACTGGAATCGAACCCAAGCATTCTACGTGGCAATGAAGCATTTTACCACAAAGCTAAGTATGCCAGGTCTCGGAGCTACTTTTCAAATAGACGCTAATCTTCGTGAAACGTGAATAGTGGTTTCAGTGTTACCTACCCAGTTTTATAAACATTACATATGTGCTCCTTTGATACAGCCGTCGTTTCGGGTTAATGTCAATTGCGTTAAGTAGCCCTGCACTGAAGTTGATTTATGTAGCGGAGTCCCGGGCCAGTATCCTCGCGAGCCTCAGCGCTTCTTATCAGCTTCTAGTGTTGCTAATACGTATGTTCCAGTTGGCATTTGTGCGCAAGTGCAAACAACTGGCTATATAAACATCTTCAATTTTTCAACATATCTCCGTGCGTGCAACATTTGATTGATTGATATGTGGGGTTTAACGTCCCAAAACCACCATATGATTATGAGAGACGCCGTAGTGGAGGGCTCCGGAAATTTTGACCACCTGGGGTTCTTTAATGTGCACTTAAATATGAGCACACGGGCCTACAACATTTCCGCCTCCATCGGAAATGCGTGCAACATTTGTAGATATAGTTACCGTCATTTTATGGCATGTCGTTCAAATAAAAAAAAAACTGCAACACGGTCTCCTTCCCTCTGTATGCTTCGCATAACGTCGATTCCCATGTACGTGGGATCTTCCGATTTTTTTTTTCGTGTACGTTCGCGTTCACCGTGTGAGAAACAAGTTTGCGGCGCACATCAAGTCTGAGCCGACGCTAGTGCCCCTTGAGACAGCGGGTGCGTCCACATTGGAAGTGCTGGTACTAGCTGCGCCCGCTGTGAGTGGTGCTTCCACCGCCTAGCCCGGCTTCGAAGAAGAAGAAAAGCAGAATGTTCTGAAGAATGGTTTTGGCTACAGTAAGAACTTTTACTTTGCTCAACACGTTACTATGTCTTGTAGAAGGTAATATGATTCAAAACAGCGAACGAAGAAAACGTGAGGAAGGGAGTTCTTTTTCGTCGGTTCGTTCCATGCTTGCGCTCCTGATCCCTTTTTCGAGCCTTTCACTCTTGTTCAGTACATAGTATGGTACTTACGGCAACTTGGGGGGGGGGGGGGGACGGGACAATATCTAGTACTTTGACATGGCGCCCTTGAGAGTTTCATCACGGCAAGCCATGATTAGCGCCAGCTTTCTTTCGAAAGATAATATCTCGCATTCAACTTTTAGTGGCTTACAAGAATTGAACACACCAGCGTATTTATGATGGTGACACTATTTTGGAAAAATTTGGAGGCGTTTGGTTGAGTACAGGGGGGCATGTACATTCCCAGGTCGTTTAGGGGCAGTTAACAAGCGAGTAAAAAAAAATGCCTGTCTTCAAACCACGTTAAGTTAACTGATAAAGTGAAATCACGGTTAACAAAACGTTAACCATGATTTCACCTTATTATGTCATGCACACAGACGACAAAGATGAGGAAAGGCTTGACCTCTTCTTCAGCCCCATTCATTGGTCCTGCTCGCCCGCTCCCCCCCCCCCCCCCGAGTAAAATACGCAACGTTCGTAGAAATTTTATGGATTCAGACTTTATACGGAACATGACGGCGACGCCGACGTCGTCGGAAAAAGCCCGTCGAGAGGGTTTATATCATTACTATCGCAGCGAATGTCGCCCTATTCGGCCGAAAAGTAGGGGTACCATCGATGGCTTACGTGTGTTGGATTTCGCTAAAATTAGCTAAATAGAGATTAATGTTCGCTAGTACTGGCTCGCGGTAGCTACGTCTTGAAGTGTGTTGGCTAATGTTCCTATTACCGTTTATAACATTCATGTTGCCTTACCTGAATTTCATTTCTATGACTTATAGATGGACACTATGATACGTGGTTAAGCCACAAGACAAGAAAGGTGGAAGCTAGCCGCTGAATTAAGTGCCCTGCGTAGAGCGAACTGGCCTCACTGCAGAGGCACCCGGTAATCAAACGTTAGGCTGGCTTTTTAAGGTGATCCCGCATAACTTAAATACTGGACGCCGTCTTATTCTCTCACAGATGATTTTACGACAGGATGAGAGCTGGATAAAAGAGTGAGAATGCTTGATGACAAGCATTAGTGAGACTCCTCGAGGTCACGCAGCTGAAGAGTGAGGGGGGGGGGGAGGGGCTAGGTAGTGCTGTACTTGCTATCGTGGTGGCAGTCACACTTTCAGGGAGGTCGTCTGATTCAATGCATTGTACAGATGCGTATTCATTACGAGTTCTGGAATGAGCTAATCAAACTCGCGATGTGCTCCCGAACGGCCAGTACATTTAGCACCACAGATATGCTACCAGAATCGCATTTACAGCCATGCCTGTAGCTTCATTGATGGCACGATTAGGTGGGTGCACAGTATGAAAATTAATAAACTGTGGGTTCATGTGTGTGTGTGTGTGTGTGTGTGTGTGTGTGTGTGTGTGTGTGTGTGTGTGCTGTTCACATCAGTTGCATAAGGAAAATGCACGAAAGGTCACACCAGAACACACAAGAAATGTCCACCTACGCCCTCATGAACACTCGCAGGGTAAGATCATGTACTTGTACATCAGTACTCTAGAATTTGGACGTAGGAACAACCTTCACTCTGAATGAGTAATAGAGTATCGTACGCGTAATGTGAAGATTGTAGGTTCTGCGCCTACCAAAGGCTAATTAAGAATCTACTGGCTAACTTACGGTTCTCTTTACTATTCCACTAATGCATTTCAGTCATACATAACAAATAATTACCCTATTCCGTTTCATACTGATGTCATAATTAATTATTATATTTACATTTACATTGCTGTCTAGTACTTGATGCACAGTTGTGGAATAATATCGTTACCCAGTTACCGGATACGGGAGGCTGCATGACGCACCCATCCCAACGGCAGACTTCAATGCTGCCATTGGGTGAAGGAACCGCTGTCGTACGTACCGAATTCAACGAAATGCTCAGCTGTGATGGTCCAGCCATTTCTCGTATCTCTTCGTCAACGTTTGGTGCATCACGAGCATCTACACATTTCACACAGACGCAGTGTGACTACGGCGAATTGAAAAAAAAAAGTTCTTCTTGAGGGTTACCTGGAACTGCCTCACCGGGTTATAGGTGTAGCACGCGTCATCGCGAATTCAGTTTCTTATACCACCTCCTTTTTTTTTTCTAAACGCGGCACCAATGTCCTGGAGAATTGCGGTATGAGTGACGTCATATTGAAGGGCTCCGAATAGCTTCTGCGGCGTGGGTGTTACGAGTGCTGACATCGCACAGTACAGAGACATCTAGCGTCTCGCCACTGTTTAAATGCGACCGCTGCAGCGGTGGTTGAGTCTTTCTTGTCAGCAGTTGATTACCGCAACCTCTGCAGCGGCTCACTCGGTTTCATAACGGCAATGTTTGACATCAGTGATGACTGAGAGAGCTCGATGCCTTACGAAAACAACGCGAAGAGCCTCTGAGCAGCGGGAGGAACGTGTGGTTTCGCAGACGTCCTTCGTTGCTATCTTAAGCTGAACGTTACGGCCGCTTGTTTCGACCGTTGATCACATGTTTGACTAGACGTTGTCAGGGCGCTGGAATAATAATAAATAAAATTGAAAACTACTTTCATCGCTATGTTGCATTTTCAAAGGCATAAATCTACGGCAATACACAGCCACTTTTTCAAAAAGTTGGACGGTGGCACTCAATCTTTCAGTGTTTTCTTCTTTGTTTCATTCGGAACAGTATACGCTCCGGAAATTTTGAGGCTGCAAGCACGTTTATTTCTCGGCATGCGCGTGACTTAAGGAGCGAGCTTTCGTCATAACTTACGTAAGAAATATGAACGGCATCAAACTTTTCTTTTCTGCTCGGTGATTTAAAAGTGGCACATCCACAATCACCCAAGAAGACAGGCTTAAAAAGTTTGAAGGCTAAGACCCTATCACCCATGCCGCCCATATAGCTGGAAGAAAAATCTCGCACATCTGTAATAGGGCTGCCATGCAGTGGCCGTATGGATTTTCGCGAAGAAGGGCATTTTTTCGGAGAGCCATACATTTGCGATGAACAGCCTTTGCTAGGAGCTCAAGTTGAAAGATTGGGACAATTTAAGCAAGCAAGAAAATACGCAAGTCAAAGGGAGCCACTGGGATGTCAATAAGTGTACGCCCGATATAGATAGATAGATAGATAGATAGATAGATAGATAGATAGATAGATAGATAGATAGATAGATAGATAGATAGATAGATAGATAGATAGAAGATAGATAGATAGATAGATAGATAGATAGATAGATAGATAGATAGATAGATAGATAGATAGATAGATAGATAGATAGATAGATAGATAGATCAATCAAACAACATATATAAGGAAGCAGCATTTTGGTATGATCCAACCCAACCCGGAGGCTTCCGTTTCCAAAGGTAACCCTGCACAAGAGACGCTACCGCATAGCTCTGACACTCGGCTCAGGGCCCTTTTTATGTTACTAAGAAGACGTTTCCACCAGGCGTGTTTGGATGACATACCTTTACTGAAAATCCAATTCATAATTTAAAAAAATATAAAAGAGCAGAAAATTGTAAAAAAGGGGGCGAAAAGGAAGCGGAAAAAGAGAAACCGAAGGGAAGAAATAATGCCAGAACAATTTGAGCTACCTCTTATCTGATTGCACAAAACTTCGTGGACACTAGGAATGATTTTTCCAGAACCAAGATCAGCAGAAGACTTCACAACATCACGTGAAAGCACAAGAAAAAAGAGGTAATAAAAGGTAAGGAGAAAAAATACGAGGAAACTAATCTGCCTACATATTTGGGCATGGGTTAATCTAGTCGACAGAGTGGTTTCCGTGGCTGGTCGAGAGAAATTCGCACATAGAAAAACCTATACAAACATCCTCAAAAAGCTCTCATTACTTACTCCTATTTCATGTTGTATATTCAATTCATAGGCTTCACTTTTGCCAACGGCAGCCATTGTGCGAACGTCACAGAATCTCCATTTCTCCGGCTAAAAATACATGCAAATGTTTTGACGCGTTTACACTAATATGAGGATATGGGGAGAGGAGAATAGAGGCGAGAGGAAATGAAGGTAGGGGAATCGGGAGGTTGGCAAGTGGAGGGAGGCAGATGAGGAGACAGAGGCAGTACATACTGCTTGATTCAAGAAAACCTACACTCGCCACTTAAACAAAACACAAAACAAGCATAAGCAGGGCAAATTAAGCTGATTCTAATAAGGCATAGTCCACTTTGCTATTTTCATGTTCATCCAAATCAAGAGAAGGTGAGTCGAGGTAAGTTTAACCAAAGCTGATTAGGCATCGGTTATCATGGTTTTCCTTACCTTTGCTGAGAATGATTAGCCTAAATAAGGCAAACCTAGTCCTAGACAACTAGTCCAAGTGGAATTCAATATGACCTAAGAGAAGCAAAGCCCATAAAACGACTAGTTGAATCGACTGACTACATATTATTTAAGCTAATTTAGTTATAATAAGTGTTAGCTGAGACAACTAATCACGGTGCCTGAATAATTAGACTGAGAACCAACCCCACATGCCCTCTACTGCAAGATGACGCGACATAACTGCACAAAATATGCAGAGCTGAAGTAAGGTGGTGCAAATATAGGTATAGATTAATTTAACATGGCTGGTAATGGCATTGCTTAACTATTCCAACCACAATTAGGTCTGGTTAAGTCAGTTTGAATTAAGTTATGAAAGCAATAGAAATCGAATTCTCCATGAGCTTCAAGAAACCATGCTAAGGAATCTCTCCTGATCGAGTAGAATCTCGTTAAGTTAAATCTCTTTTAGTTGAATCTAGTTAAGCTAGTTGTGCCTAACAATATATAAATATCGTTATTGCTAATCATAAATATGACTCATTATTGAGTCTGGCATCATACTATGCCCAACAAAGATACTCGATGTCTTACAATGGTGCAAATTACACACCTAATAGAGATATACCGTATGTTGCTTCATAAAACATCTATGCATTGATTAACAATTCTTATACCTAAATGAGCTTCTTTAGCATAGAGTCAGTAAGGAGTAATTAGTCTCTTTTTATGCTTGTTTTTTTGGTTCATGCAGAATTCGACTAGGAATAATTGCCCATGATTCGGTTTTTCTTATTTAGGCTAGGTATGCCCAGCTAAATAAAGGGATACCATGATCAACTATGCCTAAATAAATTTCACTATATTTAACTCGACTCATTTGGGTTCATGTAAGCTTAACTTGGCTTAGTATGTGTATGGAGACAGCGAGCTTTATTAGGCCTCATTAAAATTAGTTCAGGAAAGCCTACTAATATTTGATCTTATAAGATGATACCATCTTCAACTAGGTTTGATTCATCTCGGCTGTACTTTGGATTAACGAGGCTCATGTAGGTGGACCGAACAAACTCAATTTTGTATGCTTCGCTTCATAAGCGTATACGATGCTAGGTGTGCTTAGTTAGGCTTATTAGCCTGGGAAAGAAACGATGCGAGAATGGCACCCTCGCGGCCACTACGTAAAAGAACAGCGCAGGTGCGACGGAGCAAAGGAAGATACGCCCATTTTTCGTTTTGGCTACGAGCGCCGTAACCACGCTCAAACAGAGCGACACGAGAGGCCACCTGATAACGACGGGACGGGCATGTGCACCTCAGGCGCCACGTCGGTTGGTGGCGCTTCGATAGTTTGTGCCACTCGAATCCGTAATCTGCCCACTTTTGGTCACGCCTGTACACCCAATGAGCCCAGCTCTCCGCGGTCTTTTAGGATACATTCTATAATATATTCAAATCACCAATGTTACTGGCTGTTACATCGTAGCGTCACGTTTGAAGTGCGATTCGATCCTCAGACAAAGCGAGTCAAGTGCATGCATCAGAGGAAGGCTTATTCATCGTGGAATAGGGTATCTTTAGCCACGAGGAGAGTGGACGATGTGCGCACTGTTTGCTGCCTGCGTTCGACAAGCATTGTCGTGTAGTCGTAAGCGGCTATAGCAGTCGGACAGATTACTTCAGCAGGCACCGTGAGCCGACGACCTACGGTGGAACGTGATACGCATGAAATCTTGCATTCACTACATTCGAACGCAGCAGTTTAGTATAAGCGCCCCGCCGTGGTGGTCTAATGGCTAAGGTACTCGGCTGCTGACCCGCACGAATCGAATATCGGCGGCGGCAGCTGCATGTTCGATGGAGGCGCAAATGCTGTAGGCCCATGTGCTCAGATTTGGGTGCACGTTAAAGAACCCCAGGTGGTCGAAATTTCTGGCGCCCTCCACTACAGCGTCTCTCATAATCATATGGTGGTTTTGGGACGTCATACTCAACATCAATCAATCAGTATAGTTTAGGCTCACCTGTATTGTTTTTCTTTTCTTTTTTGTTCTGTCCTTTTATCTCTCTTCTTTCATCCCTCAATTCTTTTCCCCCTGTGTAGGGTAGCAAACGAAACGACCGTCTGGTTGACCTTCCTGCCTTTCTTTCCTTTACCCCCTCCTCCTCAGACAGGTATACTGTTGCTACACTAGCACACGTGCTTCTTTTCTTGGAGAATGGTTGAGGTGAGAAGAAAATCGGGGATATCGATTGAGAAGGCTATGCGCGATTGCCCCGATCACGCTAGGGCGTTCCACTCGTGCAGCGAAGATCAAGTGCCCTCCAACTTTTTTTTGAACGTAAGCTTGTTGGGAACCGCCAATATTAGTAGAGGCATCATTCACGAAAACTCGGTGCTGGTGATCGTACAGAAATGCGGCCTTTGAAGATGTTCCGGTTCCCCCTCTACACTTATTTTTGCCCACTCATCCCGTTTATGTGTTTGTGACAATTCTGCGTTTACTTAGGGGAAGTGGGTGGTTGTAATTCCACACTTGAGTATAATGGAGCTCGGCCTTTTCATATCTTCTCAACAAACAGTAATAAAAGGAGATCTACTTAGACGATTAAGGCCGGTGGTCGTTGTACAAGTATAGCGATGCCTGCGAACGTGCATCCAAACCTTAAGGCGGTTGCCATTTGTTGATGTTTTGCAAGCTTCTATGGAAATGTTGAAGAAGCCACATAAATGCTGTTGCGCGGAAAACAACTCTGTCGGTATTTATTTGTTCCACAAATAACTGATTCTTGCTTGTTCATGTGTCGTCTTAGCAAAAAAACAGGCGCTGAAAGCACAGTAACCTCTATCTATTTTGAGCAAAGAAAAATAAGGTGCGGATCTCACGGATATACAACTACTGTCGGACTCGCCTCATTACAAAAGTGTGATGTTTTATGACAGGTTTTTGTTGACAACATTTTTGGAAACATACACCAGAGGTCATCTGTCCTCGTATAACAAAGAGACAGAAAGTGACAACGTATCCAGAAAGGTCAGTTCGGTTCTGTTACGAGGTTAGCCTTGACACAGGCTTGAAGTGGCAGAGCGACTCCATGGTCATATAGTGAGGAATAAGGATAAATAAATAAATAAATAAATAAATAGATAAACAAACAAACAAATGAATAATTAAGTAAATAATTAAATAAATAAATAAATTCATGCCCGTGCACACCAATACATAAAGAAAAACAAACGCGGGCACTGCAACAAACAAGGACACTTGAGATGCCCGAGCACCCACCTTATTTGCGGTACCGCTGAGGCCTGTGCCCTGTGGAAATTCTATAAAACTTTAATACCGAGCCTGTAGACACGCGTGTAGAAAATAAGCGTTAGTGTTTCTTACTCCAAGTGGTTCCATCTCCTTAATTGGTTGGCGCGCACTGTTTTCCAGTAATGAGTAGCCCGAACCCAATACGAAAGTTGTTGTCATCCACGCTAATTGGCGGCTTTGAGAAGATTGTTTTACCAAAGAGGCAGCGTTCACCTGAGAAGAAAGCACCCCACCACTGAATGAGGAACAAAGGTTGCGTCCTTCTTTTACTGCCGGTGAAGCGGCCTTGAAACAACATGAGGCTTCGTTTATCGCTAATTAAAGAGCAGCACACGCCTCTGGCTGCCAACCTTTGAACAAAGGATAGTGACCCCAGTAAACATGACACGGTGTGATGCAGCTGCTCAAAGACGCAAGTAGACGTCTTTACAATGAAAGGATAATTCGAAATCAAAATCCCGCGGAAAGCTACATGTAAGCAAGCAGGAAAAAAGGCCATGTATTTTCTCTGGATGGTTTCTCGCATTGAAATGTGATAGCAATAAGTGCCTGGGTTGGACGTCAAGTGATTGTTTATTTTTTTCTTACATATAGTGAACGGTGACTGAACAACAAAGCCTGGAACATTTCTCACCTTGCTCTATGTTCTGAATTTTGCGCAAAGGCTACACTATGTTCGTTGTTGTTATTGCTGTTGGGGATGGTGGTGTTGCCACTGGCGTTTTGTTGCTGCTGCCGTAATCGTCATCGTTGTTGTAGTCGTTGTTGCTATTGTCTCTTATCAGTTTCTTCTTGTTTTCTACCACAACACTTATTAGGCCTTTAGTGAAGTAAAAGTGAAATTTAGGTTGTGTCATGCGCCCCTCAGAACAACTGAAATGAAGGATGATAATAGGTTTTGACCATGATGAGATCTTAAAATAATCCTAGAAAATGAGTAAATTTGGTGATTTGGGATGTTTGACCGTCATATAAAATTGTTAGATTTGAACTCAAAATTTCTCACATTTACTTATAATTCCTGCTTGAACCAACTTTCATATCCCGTGCCTGCATGGCACTGATGTTTGTTTTACACTTGCTACAGTTGGGTTTTTCCTTTTTACACTATTGAATGAATGTTTATTTATTCAGAAGCTATGTAAAAACCAAAGCACCCAGCTTTTGCGCGCACATAAAACTTGGCATTTGGTACGAAGGCGTGGTGCTAAGAAATGCGGAGAGACATATAGTAAAAAAATTGTGGCTGTCCATGCGTTAGACGAGTGTAAAAGAGAGAGAGAGAGAAACAAATGAAGAACATTAGATGTTTAGTGAATGATTTCAGCTAGGTTTTCTTAAGCGGCAGATAAATTATGGGAAATGATTTATTTGCAGTAGTTGTACGTTTGTCATGTTCGTATACTGGAAAGGATAGAAACTGATAAACATATTGCACGAATCTGAGTACCACTCTAGTTCTAATTATAGTAACGCCTCAACAGAGCCCATTGTGTCGCTATAAAAGTCATTTTCCAACCTTAGGTTCCGCTCCCTGGGTCAGATGGACCTCACTTGTTAATGTGTGGCATTGCGTTTCCACAGAAGGCAATCACTTAAAGGCTCTTTACTCCTTCTCGGTCGTTCTTCGTAAACGATAGTTATAGCGCGAGAACAAAACGACGGCACAGAGACAAGAAGGACACGAAAGACACGAGCGCTAGCGCTCATGTTTCTCGTGTCTTTCTTGTCTCTGTGTCGTCGTTTTGTTCTCGCGCTATAACTATCGTCATGCCATACCAACTAGCCCAAGCTGCCACACTTCGTAAACTTTGGGCAGCTAAGTTGCCTGTGTCATATAAAGAGGATACTCCGACTCAAGTTTAACAACCACGGCTCCTCTGTAAGTTCGAACTTGGATGGGTGATCTTCATGTGCTTACACAAAACAAGTGCTGACTGACACGGTAATTAATTACTGTGCTCTATAGTTGCTTTAGCCCTGAATATTAATTTGTAATGAAGGAGTTTATATGATGTCTCGCCTGTATAGTAAGGTGCACAAGGTTTCAGGCTTTTCAGAGTGACACCTCTCTATTCGAGGTCTCCGAAGTCTGCAATGCATCTTTTTAAATGCGAAGCATTTCTTAGCGAACTTCGGCGACTGTGAGCGTATATCTATCTATCTATCTATCTATCTATCTATCTATCTATCTATCTATCTATCTATCTATCTATCTATCTATCTATCTATCTATCTATCTGTCTATCTGTCTGTCTGTCTGTCTGTCTGTCTGTCTGTCTGTCTGTCTGTCTGTCTGTCTGTCTGTCTGTCTGTCTGTCTGTCTGTCTGTCTGTCTGTCTGTCTATCTATCTATCTATCTATCTATCTATCTATCTATCTATCTATCTATCTATCTATCTATCTATCTATCTATCTATCTATCTATCTATCTATCTATCTATCTATCTATCTATCTATCTATCTATCCATCCATCCATCCATCCATCCATCCATCCATCCATCCATCCATCCATCCATCCATCCATCCATCCATCCATCCATCCATCCATCCATCCATCCATCCATCCATCCATCCATCCATCCATCCATCCATCCATCCATCCATCCATCCATCCATCCATCCATCCATCCATCCATCCATCCATCCATCCATCCATCCATCCATCCATCCATCCATCATCCATCATCATCATCTATCTATCTATCTATCTATCTATCTATCTATCTATCTATCTATCTATCTATCTATCTATCTATCTATCTATCTATCTATCTATCTATCTATCTATCTATCTATCTATCTATCTATCTATCTATCTATCTATCTATCTATCTATCTATCTATCTATCTATCTATCTGTCTGTCTATCTATCTATCTAGCTGCCTACGACTTTTTTGATAGTAGTCGGCAGCGTGATGACAGCATTTTCAAGCTGTGCAAAAAATCACAGGTTAGAATTGGCATAACGTATATTTACCTATTATATATTAACTACGTGCTCTTCGTGTTAATTAATTGAAACTTATTAAAGCAAGTAAGAGATATATACAGCCCATAGGGGGCAGCTAAATAACCAACGCACTCAAACATTCAGACAATACTGAAGTGGCACAAAATGGCGTAGTCAGTCCTGCCGCAAGGTAGTATCAGTTCACAAGTTGTTGCTATTACGTGCTAGCTGTGGAAAGAAGCTGCAAAGGTGCACTTTATTTCCGCGAAAGAACAATCGCACCAAGTTGCATAAGTAGTTTCTCAGTTTTCTCACTACTGCGTAGCAACTCAAATAAAGTTACTCTTGCAAAGATTACAGCTTCACGATCTTAGTACACGCAGTCGATGTAAGTTGCTGACGTATTCATGTGCTTTTTTTTACAAGATACTCGAAAAACATGCAAATTATATAAACTTCAGGCACCGCGTACAGAGTAACACTGCTCGGCTGCCGTCATGGCTGGGCAATAAGTTATTTAAAGGCTTTGTTTAGGCGGATGTACCAATGTGGTTTCGAGTGAATATTTACCCTGCTGAGCCCTATATAACACTACCTCACTGTCAAACACATCACAATAAAATGCTGTGAAGGCTGGCAGAACTTTTTTTGTGAGAGCCGTCACCATCCTAAGGAATAACGTGAGTGCAACTGCGTAACTAATGAACGGCGCCACACTAAGGCTGCCGATCCCGAGAATAGTTTCACCCCTCTCATTTCGACTGACCTGGAACAGCGCTTTCGAAACTCGGTCAATAATTGAAGGCTACTTTCACAAAGTGGACAGCACTCTTTGCTTCATCGTTCTGTCTGTCGGTTGCCAACTGTTTCAGCAAGCAACGTAAGAATCGAAGAGAAGTCGAGCAGAGTCGATAAGTTTCAATAAGACCAACTGGTGCGCTACTGCATTTCTTACGTTTCAGGGCAAGCAAGCGTTGACCTGCGGAGAGAAGCAAGTGGGTGGCATTAATCTTCGTAAAAAATATGAGAAATGGTGGAGCTGATCTGTGACACCAGCAGCGGCAGAGACCAGTTAGTTAACAGACCCGCTTTTTAGTTACTTTCTGTTAATTTACTTGACTACATATTGCCTCTTATCGTGCCCTTAAGCCCTCATGTAACCCATTACAAAAAAGAGTGCTGTTTTTGGGGACAGTAAATATAGAAAGACTCGCCGAGGTGAACTGGTCTTTACGGTTCTAGAATTATGAGCCAAATGTTATGGGAACGAATGCAGGTCACGGTAGTGGCATTTCAATGAAGGCGAAATGCTCGAGGTGCTATCTAGGGGCTCGTTAATGAACACCAGATGGCCAAAACTTTCGGAGCCCTCCACTGCCACGTACTTCATAAGCATAATCTGGTTTTTTGAACTTAAAATCACAACAATTATTATTTTAGTTGTAACAGCATACCACTGAGCTATACTCAGTACGCTGCACAAGCGCACTATATATATATAACAACATCGAAACCTACATTAAAGGTACAGCCACTTACAGCCTGAAGATGATGTTATCGTTGGCTAAACAATAACAAAGCACTTTTTGTTAATTAGTGTACGCAGACAGTAAACTGCCGCCAAGGTATTAATTTAATAGATGCGTACCACATATGGTTATCTTTGTGCAAACCACGCAGAAAAGTAAGTTCCATAGGCGACGCACAGTAACAGCGTTTTCACAAGGCAATTCACTGAAACACCAGATTAGAATAGTCGCTGTCGCAGCGTTTCCAACGCAACCGTTGGTAAATTGTGTACAGTACGTCTGCGTGAAGATAGAAGCATTGCAAGAGCCCGTCGAACTTGGTAACCGATGGGAAGAGCTGACGTCAGCAGTCCCGTTTGTCTTGCTGCGTAATCAAAGTTTAAGTATGCCTTATTAATAACATTGCTGTCAAACTATTCAAATAATGCCGTATTTATTTATATGTCCCCGATAACCAGCAGCCTCCTGTATAAGCGAGTACAAATATATCGGATGCGCTGATTCACGCGACTGTAATAATAACCCCTGTGTAAATGTACGTCATGTTATTTCTGGGAACAAGACGTCACGTTGTTCGCGGAACCCGTCTTTTACAATTTTTCGTTCCTGTTGTTTTGTACAACAACATTCACTTCCAACAAGCTTAGTAAAGCACTTTTATATGGCAGCTTGCTTGAGCTATTTTACTAACTGATACCTAAAACCAATAAGTTTGCACCAACACAGTTTAGCATTTACGAAGTTTTGTAGAGATCAAATAAAAGCAAGGCTTGTCGAATACATTGTAAACATACATCAACGTCATAGTTCAAATATGAAACATAAAACACAGAACCACTGCGATGTGTAACGTCTCAAAAACGGAACATTAAATAGCCCTGCTTATATCCTGGACAAAAAAAAAATGGCCCTGTGTCTGCATGTTTCACTGCAAAGGTCGTCGAAAGACGATAGTCTTGCGTGTGGAGAGAGGGAACAAAGTGATTATTTGATCTTCTGCGCGAGAAAATTGGCAAATCGCATTTTGGAAGCGCCGCGTCAGAGAGTCTCGATCCGTGCAGCGAAGGCGAACGAGCGCATCGAGGATGGATGGATGGATGGATGCTATGAGCGTCCCCTTTATAACGGGGTGGTGACAAGTATGCCACCAGGCTCGACAAAAAAAAAAAAAAAAAAACTTTTTTTTCTTTTTTTTTATGTTGGCCTAATGCCTCTACTTCGATAAATTCTATCTTAATGGAAAAAAAGGTAAATTTTCAGCTTAAGTTCTCTGCCATTTACGGCACACTGTCCATATTTTATTTTTCCAATATTTATTTTTGTCCTTTCTCTCTAATTTTCTGCCACCAATACTCTAACCGTCTCTTACTTATTTCAATCGCGGGTGTGTTCAGCTTTCCATTGTTGTCCCTAAAACCCAAGGCTTCCTGTAGGCTCGTGCCCAAACGTACACCTGGGTGGATATCTCCACATTCAATCAGAACATGCTCCGCCGTTTCCTTATCTTTCCCGCAGCATGTGCATTGTTCTTCTTTACTGAATCTTGCTTTATAACTACGCGTTCTAAGGCAACCCGATCTCGCTTCAAACAGTAAAGCGCTTCCCCTTGAATTATCGTAAAATGCCTCCCTCCTTATTTCATTTTTGCCCTTTCGGTAGTTACTCAGAGCCGGTTTTTTCTCCATAGCTGCCATCCAGTAAATCCTCTCCGCCTCCCTGACTTTTCCCTTAACGCTCTTTGTTGACATATGGCTCACAATACCAGCCGTACATTTACTAGTGAGTCTTCTAGTTCTTTTTCTCCACTGTGTGTCCACGCTCTTCCTATACAAATAACGGAACACCTTCTCTGCCCATCTACTCTCCTTCATATTTCTTAGCCTTTCTTCGAACCTTATTTTGCTCTGCGCTTCCCTCGCCTCAAAACCTGCCCACCCCATATCGCCCTTTACAGCCTCGTTTGTCGTCTTCCCGTGAGCACCCAACGCGAGGCGTCCCACAGTCCTTTGATTTACATCCATTCCCGATTGCACCTCTGCCCTCATGCACACCACTGAGTTCCCAAAAGTAAGCCCTGGAATCATTACACCCTTCCACAGACCTCTAAGCACCTCAAACCTATTGTATCCCCACAACGCTCTGTGCTTCATTATTGCCGCATTCCTCTTTCCTTTTGCTGCCGAGGCTTTTTCCTGTACCTCCATGTATCTATCACTCTCATTTACCCATACTCCAAGGTACTTGTATTTACTTACCCTCGGTATTTCTTGGCCTTGTATGGACACCGTCTGATCACAGGGATCATTGAATACCATCAATCCACACTTCGTTACATTGAATCCGAGTCCAAGAGCTTCACCTTCCCTTCCGCCTATATTCGCCAGCTGCTGTATATCATCTCGACTGTCCGCAAATAAGACGATATCGTCCGCATAAAATAAACCTGGAAGCTTCTGCTCAATCATCATGCCGCCCTGTTTGTGTGACAGATTAAAACCAATGTTGCTACCTTCTAGCGCTTTTTCCATACTCACCATGTACAGCATGAATAACAGTGGGGACAAAGGACATCCCTGTCTCAGACCCCTGCTAACCTCAACGTTCTCTTTGCTACGCATTCCTTCCCACTCTATGCAAACTGTATTTTCTCGGTATATCTCCCTCAAAACCTGTATACAGTCGTCGCCCATGCCCATTCCTTTCAATATATCCCACAAAATTTCCTGATTAACGTTGTCGTATGCCCCAGTGATGTCTAGAAAAGCCACGTACAAGGGCCTATTCTCTATTTTAGATATTTCTATACACTGAGTGAGAACAAACAGGTTATCGTCTAACCGCCTGTCGACTCGAAATCCGTTCTGAAGTTCTCCCAAAATACCGTTATGTTCGGCCCATGTTTCTATTTTCATTTTTACTGCTTGCATCGCCAACCTGTATAGTACCGATGTAATGGTTAGTGGTCTATACGAGCGAATCTTGTCCTTTTCTCCCTTGCCTTTATAGATTAAGTTCATTCTACTTTGTCGCCAACTGTCCGGTATTTGTCCGTCCTTTAAGCTTTTTTCTACTGCTTTTAACAATGCTTCTTTAGTGTTATGTCCTAGTTCGTTAATGAGGCTAACGGGAATCCCATCTAAACCCACGGCAGTGCGCTTTGGAATTTTTCCTTCGGCCTTTTTCCTGTTGAAATTATCAAGTACTAGCTCTTCCTCTGTTGCTTTCTCCGCCACACTTTTACTCACCGGGGAGATCCCCTGGACGCTCTTTTGAAACGAATCGGCTGTTACCTTTTGGATGTAACCTAGCGCTTCGTACCCTTCCAATTGATTTCCTCCTTCATCTAGAATATGTTGTTGCGTTGTGACAGACTTCCTACCTAGCGCCTTTATGTGGCTCCAAAAAATCCTAGGCGCGGCCTCCTTTTTTTCGTGTATCTCTGTCATCCAGCTTTCACTTTCACCTTTAATTTTTGCCTCTACCAATTTCTGTACAAGGGATTTTTTCTCCAAATATATTTCACATATTTTTTTGACTTCGTCCTGCGGCCGCTTCTCCTTTTTTGCCTTTCTATGCTCCCGTGATGCTTCGCGTCGCTTCTCGATCGCCTCCCGGATTTCCTTGTTCCACCAACTTTTTGGCTTCCTTTTTCCTTTCCAGCAAACAGTTTTCTTCTCTTTCCCTATCTCCTTCGTCATTAGATGTAACAGCTCACTATACTCCCAGTCCTTGCCTGGTATTTCGCCTACTTCTTCCTCGACTCTTGCGGCTATATTTATTATTTGTTTGTCATTTAAATACGAGCTGCCAGACTTTGATTCCATGCTCATATTTTTAGTTTCGTATCCCATTTGTAATGTTATTCGTTTATGATCACTACCCAAGCTGTTAATGCCTTCCTCGTCTATCCTCATTTCTGTCAGTTTGTGGTAAATTCCTTCAGTCATGAGACAATAATCAATACTCGATTGCTTGTTTCCGACTTCCCATGTGATCTGGCCGTCACATTTAGGCCCCGTGTTAACTATCTCCAGACTATGTTGCTCGCAAAGATCTAGTAATAACTTCCCATTGGTGTCTGAATATCCGTCAAGGTCATGTATGTGGGCATTCATGTCCCCTAGAAGGATGATTTCGGCCCCATTACCAAATTCCTTAATATCCGCACTCATGCGATCCACTATCTAGGCACGTTAGACACGAGCGCCATCTGGCAGTCATCTTCGAAAACTAAAGAAGGCGTGCGCACCGGTGGAGAAAGATGCGCGCCTGTCTGGGAGGCGATAAGGAGAAGAACGCACGTGACGCGCAGGTGACGCCACCATGTCATCTTAGCAAAGCGTTGCAAACACTTGCCTTTTTGAGCATCGCGTTGCACTGTAAGCGCAGCGTGATAAAGGCTACGGTTCTTAGAATTACTTGCGCGTACCTTCTCTAGCGTAAAGGAATACATAAAAATATTGACGTGTTGTTTTTGTGCCTCAGATATGGGCAATACCTGCTCTGCATTCGACAATCACACAAGTATGAACGCTAAAACTTGAGCAATATTGGTGGGTGCTGCGGATGAGGTTGGCCATTTGAAATATAGTTTGGTGCTGTTACATTGTTACCGCGGACAAACAGAAAAATGTACAGACAGACAGACAGACAGACAGACAGACAGACAGACAGACAGACAGACAGACAGACAGACAGACAGACAGACAGACAGACAGGCAGGCAGGCAGGCAGGCAGGCAGGCAGGCAGGCAGGCAGGCAGGCAGGCAGGCAGGCAGGTAGGCAGGCAGGCAGGTAGGCAGGCAGGCAGTCAGGCAGGCAGGCAGGCAGGCAGGCAGATTGATGGACGAACGGATGGATGGACGGACGGACCAAAATTTTTGCGTCGAAGGTCCTCAAGAAAGACTGTTGTCTTTAGAAAACAAAACACACGTACGCAGAACCAGAAAAGTGGGCTTCTCCTTATAAAGACTATTATTGCAAAGAAACATGCTTTTCGGGTCCTTGGAAAAACGCATGCGCGGTCGTCTTCAAATATGTGTCGAGGTTCCATAAGAGAGCTGAAGTATGCAATCTCAATGTTTCCTACTTTTTATCTTTGTAACTGCTGAAACACGGAGAAAAAGTTGCCGAGATTCGTCACACACTCAGGACAACTCGTAGGCGTGAGCGTACATATACACGTAAAGACGTAGTAAGCAGAAAGGGCTTGATGTATTTGTTTGTTCAGCACACAAGTCTCCGTAAAAAAAAGCACTTTCGTCGGTACGAAAATGACGTAATGGACAACATCTAAGTGATGTTGGTAGAGGCAGAGGCCGCGCATTAGGGCAGGCAAAGACGAAGCGTGCATTTGTGGCCATTTCTTATACAGGTACTCATGACGTTTACTCCGTTGCCGTCAGTAGACCGTGTTTAGCCAAACCGCTTCGTGAGAGCAGCTCTCAGGAACTCTTTCCAGCGCTGAGCGGTGATGGCGTCTTAGCAAGGCACAGAGGAAACGGGAACGAAAGAGAGCGAACTCGAAGTGTAGGGTAGGACGAACGACAGTGATAACGAGAATAGCACGAGGACGAGGGAACGACGGTGGCGAGACGACAGTTTCAGCGGCGGCCAACCGAAGCGCCAGTCATGCGTGCTGTCATGTGGTCGCCGATGACGTCATTACTAAGGTACGCAGCGAGGGCGTCTACTGATACCATACACGATAATAATAATAATAATAATAATAATAATAATAATAATAATAATAATAATAATAATAATAATAATAATAATAATAATAATAATAATAATAATAATAATAATAATAATAATAATAATAATAATAATAATAATAATAATAATAATAATAATAATATTAATAGTATATTATTATTATTATTATTATTATTATTATTATTATTATTATTATTATTATTATTATTATTATTATTATTATAATAAAAGGAAACTTCAGTTCAAGTGGAAATCGTACACAGGCCCTTTGCGTGGGAACAGGTACTCTAGCACAGTCACCTCATTGCTTGGAACTGCTACCAATAAAAAAAACACAATATCCATGCATTATGTAATGCGAGGTGTCTCCCTAACGCATGTAATGCTGTGGGATTGAACATTAGAATTGCGCTAGGTGTTTATAATATAACTTTCATAATTTGTGAGAGGCTTGAAGGCTTAACCATTACAAAGCACTCAGTTAGGGCGTAGTTGGCACTACGCAACTGTATTTGCAGTAGGCATTCTAGGTTGGTTTGAAAAGGCCAATGTTGCATAGACGGTTCTGTCCTAGCAGTGACACTAGATTGAGAAGACAATGTGAAAGGGGCCTGATTACGCTATCGCGTTATTAAGTTCATATGCACGCTCAGATCAGCTCTACGGTGTCCAGTATATGCTCAAGGGTTAGGTTGCACTTCGATTATCATGAGAGCCCTCACCCTGTATTTTTCTCTTTTTATTTACAGCTGTTTGAAACTCACCCTTCCTCCCAGTGGTGTTTACTAATCCTAGAGTGGTTAGCATCCCTGGACGTTTTCTCTCTCTTCCGTTTCTTCTTTCCTGATTCAAAAACAGTAAAAGAGCTCATTTCTAAGATGACGGAAAATTCACATTCGAAACGAGCTTCGGCACCCGCTACTAGTATTTCCCGAGATAAATGAAAACTACAGTGAAAAAGTAGGGGAGAATGATTAACTCTTACTGCTAAATGGATTAGGTGCTATAGAATGTTATCACACTACACGCCGTAACAGCGCTATTTCACTCACACAACTGCATGTTTCTTCTTAAAGCTATATAGTTATGCATCGCGTACGCAATCGTGGCATGGCCAGGGTTGTTATGGCCGTATATGTTACGTTAGGGATGTCCCAGGCTGAATTCTTCAAAAGACCGCTATATCTAACGGAGTTCGTCTAAACTCGGCTATGAAAAATTGAGATCTACTGTGTATTCAATATAACCGAAATATATACGGCGGCGTCGTTCAGCTGTGTGTCAGCTGAGGAACGACCAGAGCTGCCTTGCAACTCGTGTTTTGACGAAGAGTGACTGGCATGGCTTTGAAAACCTAAGAAGACACCTATGTCCCCCTGATGCACTGACGTCGTTACGATTGGTTAAAAAGCCAGCTGCACTATGCCTGAGGATCTGCCGTTGCTTGACCAACCATAAGTCAACATACGGGACAAACATTGCCAGTACTTGCAAGACAATGTTCATCGTTGCACGTCTCTTGTTGCACGACGTCTCACTCAGCATAATTGATGAGTTGAGCCACAAATGTAATTTTAAAAACACCAAACAGAGGCCCCTTTTATGGTTACCGAGTGGTAGCGTCAGTGATAGTAGACATTTGCAAGCATCTGCAAAAGTTTGGTCCTGTTAACGGATTTTACGGGGCCCGTGCTATCTCGCTATGCGGCAGCCACTTGTGGGCGGCTTGTAACCCGTATAGGCGCTGCGCTCTCAATGCGTAACAACGTAAATGTAGCGCAGAGAAGAAACACCGACAAGAAAGAGTACACCACAACCGCTTACTCACAACTGAAAGCTTTAATGCTTGAACTGAAAATATATAACACCCACTCTAGGTGCCCAGCATTACTAGGTGTACCCTTTCTTGTCCGTGTTTTTTTCGCGCTAAATTTACGCTGTTATGGATCAGTACCAGCTCGCTCGCCTCTCTGTTTTGCCTCTCAATGCGAAGACGCTGTGCGAAAAGTGTTCCTGGAGCAGCCGTATTCTCTTAAACCAGCGATTTGTAAAGTTACCTTAGATCGAATGCAAAAAAGATGGCCGCCTGCCACACTTCGTGTAACATTACAATTTGTTACTATCGCATTCATTGCTTCCCCCTTGCGGGGAAACTGAATTTTTTATTGACCTGTCGCGTTTTCTCTCTTCTTGCATCAGAATGTACGGAGTACGGGTGGTATTTAATCACGTACTCTGCGCGCTGTCACAAAAGCAGGATCCTTCCCCTGCCTGTTTCCCCCAAATATTGAAAAAAAAAAGCAAGAAGACAGTGATCTTCAAAGCTGTCTCTTTTGTTTATTGCTCCTCAGCGTGGGTGCGTACCAAAGATACCAGGAACGCCTTCTTTCTTGCCTGCTGCCATTCCTATACGTCGCTTCGGCCAACCTGCCACGTGCAGTGGGGGAGGGAATCAAAAATGAATGTGTTTGAGCAGCTTTTCGAAAACGAGTCTTATTTCGTTCAAAGGCTCAGCTAGACGAACAGCAAAACCTAAAGACAGCGCAATTCCATTCGTACAGCCCCCTTGTGAAAAAAGAAACGTTAAAAGGTCTGCGTTATCGCACAAGTGTTTTTTTTTTTTCTGCGTAAGTGCTGCGTTTTGCTTGCCTCTCTGTTTCGCAAGTGTGCGTGCTGGAAAGTCTCTTGGTATTTCTTAACTATTAAACCCAGAAGACAGGTTCCCTCATCAGCGCTCGGTGACAATGCTTGCTTTTCGTAAAAGTGGAAGCAGAAGAGCTGGTTTGGTGTGAAAAACAAAAAAAGCGGAGTTAAGAACGCCCAGTTGAAATGCACCCGGGTAGAACGAGTGTTTAAGAAGACTAATTTGAACATTTTCGGGAACTTCTGTCGCGTAAACGCTCAGTGAATGGCCGCTTTGCTCGCATAACAAGATGCAGAAGACGGACAAATTTTAAAAGAAAAAAAAAATCCGTCAGCAAAGTTTGAGGGCATTGGAGACAAAAGCCCCCCATTTTTTTTTACAAGTGTCCGCACACTGAACTTTTAAAGAATACAAAAGCTAACTTCCTCCTTTATATTCAATGCTTGCAATTAGGCTTAGTTTTTTTCAAAGTGTGCACTGACGAGACACTTCAACTAACAGATCAACGCTAACCTATTTTCAGAATAACTTCAACTCAGTAAGAGATAAACAAAACGAACAAAAAGACAGTAAAAATGAGTAGCCCTGCCAATCCAGTGTTCTGCCCCTTTGTTATTTTCTACACTCTTTCTCTACTTTAGAGTTTCGCTTCTTTTCAAAACATTACGCTGCACCATCTCACCAAAACTTTTGCTCATCAACGTTTTTCTTTTTTTGTCAAGCTGCCGATGGCTTAAAGACTGTTAGAAGCAGAAGCATGTAAGTGTGGTGGTGGCCGAACCACAGTAAAGATGACACCTTCCAGAAGCAAACGTTCTCTCCACGTAGAAATTGAATAGCCAGGTGTTAAATGTACGTGTGTACTTTGACGTCTAATAGGCATATAGTTGCGAGAACTGATGATTTTGTTACTCTTTCTCCGAGAGACAGAAGGAGATCAGAGAAAAGCGAGTCAATATACAGAAGCAAGTACAGTTTCCAAACCAGCACTGGGAAATACACAGGGCACTGAAAAACGAAGGGGACGAGAAGAGAAGTTAACATTTCAGTGTTACTTCAAACTTCTGAAGATGGTAGGATTGGGTTTATTTGACTGCGGAGCTCGGTTTCCGTAGTCGAGAAGCTGAAACGACGGAGCTTCCCAGAAAAAATAAAATAAAGAAGAGTGTGACAGGTTAGCTTTATCATGAAGAAGAAACTTGGAACGGAATTCGCATGAAAAGACGCTCATTCAGATTTTGTACAACCACCGCGGCAAAGATCGAAAGCTCATTATCGTTGGAGCATGCATGGTGCGCTCACGGTAGATGAGACGGGCCTCGAAAATTCGCAGTTCATTTCGACGACAAGGACGACAATGCTAACGTGACGCACCAGCAGTGATCTATTCAATTATCGAGTCAAGATAAACAATAGAGAGAATAAGAGCAACATTTTTTCATTACCTAAAAGCTGACAGGGTGGCCTGAACAAAAGTATCGGTGTTCTACCATGAAAGGGGAACGACTGTAAGTTATGTTTTACGTGTAAGCTATACCGTTCTCACAGGCTCACTTGGCAGTGATGGGGCCCGATGCAGATTAAATTTCTCGACCGTGATTGGCTAACCTAACGCAAGCTGTGGGAGGGTGTCGATCACTGTTGAAAACTTTGATCTTGATAGGACTCAGAAATCATGACTAGGAAAGCACCGTGTGAAACCGTTATAATAAGCAGTTATGTTTCAGTATTAATTTTCTGTCTCTGTTCTCGTCTTTCTTGAAATTTCGTCAATGAAAATCAATTTATCTTGTCAGTTGATTCTCGTCGGGCTTCCAGGCTATTTCCGAGGCAAAGTCAGTGCCGGTTGAGAACACATTCTGGGACACGCCCCCAACTCAGGATTGTGCGGGAAGCGTCTGCGCGTATCGTCGTTAGCTGCCATCACCATCCCTTCTTCTGTGCCTCCCTGGCCACGCAAACGATCTGAAGCGAATCATTAGTTTTCCACGCGCATGTCCCGGGCGTTGCACGCCCGCCCACTTCGAGTGTTCCCGATCCGTCGCTCCACGCGAGAAACCCGCATCAACGCTCGAAAACACCTTTGCCGTGGTTATTCAGATGCACCATCAATCTAAGCCTGCCACGGTTCGCTTATGTGATGCGTGCACCGTCACTCCCTAATCCCGCGCTTAGGACAGGTGAACTCCTAACGATTCGCGTGGCTGTCGATCAAAATGCCGACATGCTGTCGTCTGGGTGCGTAGCGGCCTCAACGAGTGTGGATTACTTGATAAAATATGCGGACGTGTTAGAAGATAGCGCGCGCATTTCAATCAAACTTTTTACAGCCATCATCCATCCGCAGCCGGAGTGTATAAGGTGTATCATGTATATTTACATGCATACCTGCTGCAGGTGGGTTCAAAACAAGGTGTGTATGTGCACTAAATATGTACGAAGATTCACAAGAATAGAAAGTAACTGCGAAATATGCGGAGAGATATAAACAAACGAGGTGTGATGAATGATTCCGGAAAATATCGTAACCTGTAATCCAAAAGCATACCTATTAGGTGTGAGCAAGCTTTTCACTCCTTTCAAGCTTAGTTTCTTTTAAACGCATATTTGCTTTCCTTCTTCGGATAATAAAGGCAAAACGCTCCTTTTCTCATGGCGCGCAACGACGACGTAATGTAAGGATGATGATAAAAGACGGATGCTATTCAGAGTTTAGATAAGCAACCATGAAGTGTCTCGCACGGAGAGGTCCATAAACTATAAACACCGGAAAAATTGGGGCTCACTAATATTTTCTTGCATCGCACTAATTCAGTTTGTCTTAGCTAAACCGAGCTTGAAGCCTGATGCATGAGCTTGAACTCTAGAAAATAAGCACATTCTAGAGTTATGAGCAAAGAAATATTTTCCTATACGTGAGAGCTAAATACCTTTGAAGAGCTGCTTTCATTGAGCGCCCCTTTTAAGCATCTATTTGTAGTCTACAAGGAAGTAATGGATGGGACTTGGGAAGGCACCGCCCAGTCAGTGATATTTACCTCCCCTTCGAACGAGGGGTCTGGGGCGGGATTTCAGTCACTTTGGCCTATACCATCGTTGGCCGATTTGCATGGTCATTGACATGCAGGTTTGTGAAGCTCCTTCATCTCGCATTAAAAAAAACTCTTAACTTTCTACCTTTACATCTGGAAAGCCGGGCAACAAATGCAAGCCATTGTGAGAAATTTGGTCTGATTTGATATGTGGGGTTTAACGTCCCAAAACCACTATATGAATACGAGAGACGCCGTGGTGGAGGGCTCTGGAAATTTTGACCACCTGGGGTTCTTTAACGTGTGCCCGAATCTAGGCACACGGGCCTACAACATTTTCGCCTCCATTGGAAAGGCTGCCACCGCAGCCGGGATTAGATTCCGCGACCTGCGGAGCAGCAGCCAAGTACCTTAGCGCCGCATATCAATCGTTGCTGTTCAAAGATTCGCTTCGATATCTGCAAATGGATGTGTTAAAATTAAGTCTTGACTTGGCTTCACGTATATTCGATGACTAGAAGATTGGTTCTAGTCTGCAATAGATAAATTTTCCCTTTTGGGGTGTATTTCATAATTATTTTATATGTATTATTACTGAAGAAGTTGTAAAGCTGCTGCTTGCCAGATAACGAGCGAGGATGTTTGTTACCCCCTCCCCCCCCCTTTTTTTTAAGCGCATTCATTCTTCTCTAAGTGATGCTGCTGTGATAATTTGGGCACGTAAACGCTACTCACTATAATACACGCGCTGTCAGTGACGAACGTTTGCGGCATGGTAACGCTATTCCCTTTCGCAGCTAGCACGCTGGCGCTAAATTTTAGTTGCCTCCATAGGTAAGGGGGGCGGGGTGGCACGGGGAGGTGCTATTGCGAAACTCTATCCCCTTGATGAAGAACTTTGCACACGCCCAAGTTTGGATATGCGGCCGTCTTGGAGGAGACAATTTCTCGGCCTTTTAAACCAAATCGTTTTAGACTTTTCTTTTTGACCCGAGGGCAGGTTTCGTTTCGATAGCAGTGCGTTTGACATCAGGGTTAATACGTCACAAAAGCAACTCGGTGTGTGCTGCAGCACCCCGCTACATCTTTTCGAAACTTTCCAGAGGAAAACACGGGTTTCAGGCTGCAAGCTCTGCCCATCTGTAGAAATAGAACGGCGGTGAGGCGCCGGGTGCGCGAAAGTAAACACGTTTATATTTAGAAATATCGTTTGTTTACAACTTTATTGAAAAGTGCGTTGGCAAAAATAGAAGCCGTTGTTTAAAAACAAGAAATTTCAATCTGCAGAGAAATAGACAAAGACGCAGTGAATGGTGCTCTGAAAGTGAGATATAATACGAAAAAAAATGGCAGCATATCCACGGAATGATGGAGAGTAGGGCGAAGCATCCGTCCGTCCATTCATTCTTGCTTCCGTCCGTCAATGCGTGCATCTGTGTGGCCGCCCGTGCGTCCATCTGCCCTTCCGTGCGTGCGTCTGTTCGTGCGTCCGCACATCCATCTGTGCGTCCGTCCCTGCGTTCGTCCATGCATCCGCTCCTGCGTCCATCCATGCGTCCATCCATCCATACAGCCATCTGTGCGTCCAACCACGCATCTGTCTGTGTGTCTGTTCGTCCATATATTCAACACTCCAAGTACCACCATCTCGCATCTTTTCATCATATATTCCTCATATAGAAGCACCGCCATCCAGCGGACATTCCAAGGACTGAACGAGAGGAGGCACACGCACACTTTTTTACGGCTTGCGCTTCGTGTCTACCTCCCACCTTTAACCACCTCGAGTTCATGATATATACTAGTTCAGTGTATTCATGGCACTGCGGCCCAACGCTCGCTAAACCTTTCTAAAACCAAGGAGGTTACGCCCAGCAAGTACAACGTAGCAACCCTTTCTTGTCAGATATTGCTCAATGTACATGCTAATGGCTGCTAAGGGGGAATGAGAGACAGGAGAATTCGGCTTTTAGTTAACGCGCACGCTGCGAATTTTTTTATTGTTCAACAACGCACAGAAGAAATCTCCTACCGGTACCACCTTGGAGGTCAAAATGTAAGACTGCTTACACACTACTACTACGACTACGAGAGACAAACGGGTGCCACTATAAGGAGTTTCGCCCCTAAAAAAACACACATACTGTCCTTAAACTAGTAATAATAACACAGACTGGCTCGATAAACGGACAAGTCTCCACGTGCGCAGGCTGGTCTGGAGCGCAAACCAGTTTCATGTAGGCGTAATACATCCGAAGTAGGCTGCTTAAGAGTGAAGTCTTCTTGAAGAAGAAATCAGAATAAATTAAAATGAATTCAGAAAGCCTAGTTTTCAGCAGACGGGGCTGTTTCTTAGAAAGTGAAGTGGAAAATAATTCCTCGAACTGATAAAGCATACTAAGTAGAAAAGAGTTCAGTTTTAATGACCCAGAAGGCGATATGAATATGAGGAATATTGTAAAGAAAGGAACCGTATGCATTTCGACAGCCAGACATTATTCAACGTGGGCGTGCAGCTGAATCAGTGTAAACTGGCCTCAAGCAATCTCGCCTCGACCGAAAATGCGGCTTCCGCGGCTGGGATTCCATCCCGTGACCTTCGGGTCAGCAGTCGAGCAGGCTACGGTCGCGCTTAGTACGCATGACGCACTGTGCGATAACAACCGCAGTAAATTGCTGCTACGAAACCTTTTATACTACAAGGAACGCCTATACAGTTTAATTCGTATGTTCCTTTTTCTTACCCTGAAAGTCAACCAGTGGAACTGATAATTATCATTTAGCTGGAGCTTCCGAATCACATTGAAAATATCGATAAATGCTGACGTTTTAGGTGCCTGAATCACGTTACGATTACATGGGCTGTTGAGCGAAAATTACCATTCATTTGGACCAGGTGTAGTTCTTCAACGTGCCGATAAGTCCGAGCGCATGGGTGTTCTCTGCATTTCGATCACACCGAAATGCGGCCACGGTGATCGGGAATCACACCCATGCCCTCGAGTTCAGCAGCGTGACGTGCTATGCTACCACGGCGAGAGTGAACCACGTCGGGTACAGTGGGCTTTACGAGGCATCGAATAAATAGCTTACATGAATAAAGGTTCCAGTTTGATGGATGGCCTAGAATGGGAACAGTTAGGAATAAGAGTTAACGGAGTGTACCTTAGTAACCTGCACTTTGCCGATGACATTGCATTGCTGAGTAACTCAGGGGACGAATTGCAACACATGATTACGGAGTTAGACGAGGAGAGCAGAAAGATGGGTCTTAAAATTAATCTGCAGAAAACGAAAGTAATGTACAACAACCTCAAAAGAGGGTATCGCTTCGAGATAGGTAGCAGTGCACTTCAAGTTGTAAAAGACTATGTCTACTTAGGGCAGGTAATAACTGCGGAGCCGAACGACGAGATTGAAGTAACTAGAAGAATAAGAATTGAGTGAAGCACGTTTGGCAAGCACTCTCAAATCATGACAGGTAGATTGCCACTATCCCTCAAGAGGAAGGTATATAACAGCTGCGCCTTGCCGGTACTTAGCTACAGAGCAGAAACCTGGAGACTTACAAAGAGGGTTCAGCTTAAATTGAGGACGACGCAGCGAGCAATGGAAAGAAAAATGGTAGGTGTAACCTTAAGAGACAAGAAGAGAACAGAGTGGATTAGGGAACAAACGGGGGTTAAGGATATCATAGTTGAAATCAAGAAGTGAAAATGGACAAGGGCCGGGCATGTAGCGCGTAGACAGCATAACCGCTGATGATTAGGGGTAAATAACTGGATTCCCAGAGAAGACAAGCGGGTAAGGGGGAGACAGAAGGTTAGGGGGCAGATGAGATTAAGAAGTTTGCGGGGATAAATTGGCAGCAGCAAGCAGAGAACCGAGTTGACTGGCCGAACATGGGAGAGGCCTTTGTCCTGCAGTGGACGTAGTCAGGCTGATTATCATGATGATGATGATGATGATGATGATGATGGATGCGAAACTTTAAAGTTTGGAGGTGCACCACAAATCAACGCGCAGCGGGCCGCTCCCACGTTGGGACAGTCAGGCCAAACCCGACCCCCGCATCATGGGTCTTCTGGACTGCCCACAGTTGATCCCCGACATCGGGGCTCCTGATAGCGGATAACGACTTTTCTTCATTCGATTGGTACGTACCCCGCAACGAGGGGCAACGCCAGAGCATGTGGTCTAGGCTAGCGAATTCATTGATCTGTTATACTATGGCAACCATGATGTCACTAATGAAGGCGGCAGCAACGTTGTCACAAACGTTTTATACTGTACCCAACAACTTTTTTTGAATGCCCAGAGAAACAGGTGATGTCAACTTTTTCTCCGAACAATCGCAAAAAATGGCAGCCTATCCACGAGTGAACGCTGATGATAGAATGAAGCTATAGGTCTTAAGGTCCATAATGTCAGCGTTGAAGAAGCCGACTAGTATAAAGTACGGATGGACAGATGAACAGATGGACGGGTATCTACATGGACAGATGGACGGACGTGTGTGCAGATGGACCGACGGAGTATGGTCCGTATCTTAAATCGTATATGCGCTGTGGACGCTCTATGTACCATATATACAGGCGGCCTACGGAGACCTACGACGACGGCAACAATGGATGTCGTGCTAGCCTATAAGAAGCTTTGCTCCGAATATCGACATGTCGGCCCATACTGTTTATGCCGTGATCACTACTGAAAGGGCTATGGTAATGATGGAGCACATGCAGAAATAATCAAGGCTTGTTTTTTTCCTCCAGCCCTCTCAGTTTTGTATGGAGCTTCCATTTAGCCCCCTACTGCCAATTAATCATGCATGTACCACGTATACCTCCATTCATTCACGAGAACAATCGTATCTTGCGTGCTCTTAGCGGAGAGTCGAGTCTCAGGGGGCCTAGTGCTGCTGAGTGTCTCGCTTGCACTAATAGTGCAGAGCAACGTGATGTTAGGAAGTATATGGACGAGAGAATGTAAACAACAGAGACTACATAAAAGAAACACCATAACAAAGGTGTAGGCTTGTTGATAATATAAACAAGATGTAACGAGGGTAGTGGGCATGGAGCTCGAGGATAGAAAAAGAAGAAGACTTGCTGTGATCGCAGGCTTGCGTTCAGTTAGCCCTTGCGCTAAATAAAGCTCTCCTTCGCCGAGTTCGCCTGCTTGTTCAACAACCCGTTTCAAGTGGTGGAGGTGCTGGGTACATCTGGTCCTCACCCTGGAACTTCGCAGCCGCACACTCCAACGACCTCCTAAAATGACTGATCCGGGGCCATCTCATGCTGCTACTCCAGATCTCGCACCTGTGCCTGTCTTCTGCGCTGGCGCTCTCCGGCAGCGCGACCCCCCCATATTTGGTGGCACAGAGGACCAAGATGTGGACAACTGGATTGCCGAGTATGAACTGGTGAGCGCCGTCAATAAGTGGAACGCAGCCGATAAGCTCACAAATGTGAGTTTTTACCTGACCGACGTGGCAAAACTATGGTACAGAAATCATCAAAGTGATTTCAGTACCTGGTCGGAATTGGCGAAAACCCTCGCGGAAGTCTTTGGCCGTCCTGCTGTCCGCCGCCTTCGTGCTGAACAGCGCTTGCGGGGCAGAGTACAGAGAGCAGATGAAACTTTCACGAGCTACATCGAAGATGTGCTTTTTCTCTGCAAGCTCGTCGATTCGACTCTGGACGAGGCAGGCAAGATCAAGAACATCATGAAAGGAATCGACGACGGTGCATTCCAAATGCTGGCTGCGAAGAGTCCCCAGACGGTCGCCGAGGTGATTCAGCTCTGCCAAAGCTATGATGAGCTGCGTAGGCAGCGCGCTTCTGCACGTTGCGCTGCTCAAGACACCGCGGACATCTCATCCCTCGACTATCGCCATGACACCGCCGACCACTCTGCGTTGATGCCAGTCATAAAGCAATTCATACGCGAGGAGGTCGCCCGGCAGCTATCTCTAATCACAAGAACTACCGAGCCGATGGCACCCTTGTCGCCTTCACTTCGCCAGGTCATTCGATCGCAAGTTGCCGAAGCATTGCCGCCAGCTCAGGCTCCCCCAACTGTTACCGCACCACTAACGTATGCAGCCGCAGTTGCTCAACCACGTGCGCCAGCGTCTCCGGCCATCTACGAAGCTACTCGCCACGTTTATTCGTCGACCCCACCTTCTCGCTCGCTGACCGTCCCATCTCCGGCTGTATATGAAACAGGTCAAAACGTTTATATGACGCCGCCGCCTGCACGACCATTTACGGTACCTTGTTCAGCGAACAGTGCCCCTATCGTCAGCCAATGGCGCACTCCAGATAATCGGCCGATATGTTTTTCATGTGGCATCCCAGGCCACGTAGCTCGTCACTGCCGTCGTCGCAGCTTCCCTTCTCACGACTTTGCGGGGGCCTCACATTACATGCCCACCATGCCCACTCAGCCGCGATATCCCGTTCCTGCCAATCCACCTCTAGACGTACGTCCCGGTCGCCGACCATCCGGCGCAAGCCGTTCACCTTCTCCTCGTCGTCGATCTATTTCTCCGATGTTACGTCGCAACAGCCCACCGCGAGGGGAAAACTGACGGGCGCAGTTCCGGAGGCAAGAACTGCGTTGGCAGCGAAAATTTCAAGACCTAACTGCTGTCCCCCGAACGAAATCGAACTCTATATTGATGGAATTAAGGTGCACGGACTTGTTGACACTGGAGCTGCCGTATCTGTAATTAGCGAGAAACTGTGCCGAAAATTGAAGAAAGTGACCACACAACTTACCAACCTATCTTTGCAGACAGCTACGTCCCATCATATTCAGCCTTCAGCTTTGTGCACCGCACGAGTCGTCATTCAAGGTGCGATGTACGTCGTCACATTTGTAGTTTTATTCCGTTCTTCGCATGACGTTATCCTTGGGTGGGACTTTCTTTCGTCAAATTCTGCTTTGGTCGACTGTGCTCGTTCTGAACTCGCGTTGTCTGTGCCGTGCTATGACCCCGACGATGGTGCTTCGTGTAGAGTATTTGCTGCTTCTGACGTTGACATTGCGCCTTTCTCAGCTGTTGTTGTCTCGGTGTCGCGTGCCTCCCCTCCGAAATCGCCAGTGTTGTTTATGCCATCGGTCCCATCGGCGTGCCGTCGAAATATCATGCTTCCGTTTGCTGTCGTCATTTTTCGCAATGGTCACGCTGCCATTTATGTGTGCAATCCATCGCACAGCCCGTCATCCCTACTACGTGGAGAATGCCTGGGAAGCTACGAACTTTACGAGTGCATTCTTCCGGCTACTATACCCGATTCTGCGGTTTCGCTCCCAATTGGTGCTGTCACTCCTACCAACGCGCCTAATGATGCTCTGGACGTATTCTCGGATGCCATCGACTCTGAACTCGCACCAACTCAGCGCGAAGAGATTATAAATCTTCTTCTCCGCTTTCGTTCTTCATTCGATCGTGACCAGTCAGGCTTAAGCCGAACCTCTGCGGTCGTTCACCGTATTGACACCGGTCAACAAGCCCCGCTAAGGCAGCGTCCGTACCGTGTGTCATCTGCTGAACGCCGTGTCATCGACGAACAAGTGGACGACATGTTGAAACGTGGCATCATCGAGCCCTCCAACAGTCCCTGGGCTTCGCCGGTTGTTCTCGTCAGGAAAAAAGACGGATCCATCCGGTTCTGCGTTGACTACCGCCGACTCAACAAGATAACGCGCAAAGACGTATACCCTCTGCCGCGCATCGATGATGCTTTGGACTGCCTACAAGGAGCAGAGTTCTTTTCTTCGTTAGATTTACGCTCTGGCTACTGGCAGGTGCCCATGGCAGAGGGTGACCGCCCGAAGACAGCCTTTGTAACACCGGATGGACTATATGAATTCACCGTTATGCCCTTTGGCCTCTGCAATGCGCCTGCCACTTTCGAAAGGATGATGGATACCGTCTTGCGAGGTCTGAAATGGAAAACGTGCCTCTGTTATTTGGATGACATTGTGGTATTTTCAAGCGACTTTGCGACCCACCTCAGCCGCCTCGAGCAAGTTCTTACGTGCCTTTCCACGGCGAGACTTCAACTTAACTTGAAGAAATGCCACTTCGGCGCTCGCAAGCTTGTAATTCTAGGCCACGTGGTTTCTAAGGACGGCATTCTCGCGGACCCTACGAAACTTAATGCAGTCGCGGCGTTCCCAAAGCCAACCACCATCAAAGAGCTTCGAAGCTTCATCGGCCTATGTTCTTACTTCCGGCGCTACGTCCGCAATTTCGCCTCCATTATCGCCCCCTTGACCAATCTTCTTGCCAGAAGTTCTGACTTGTCAGCGTGGTCGTAGGCGTGTGATGATGCATTTCAGGAACTCCGACGGCTCCTCACCACGCCTCCCATACTCCGACATTTCGATCCGTCTGCTCCAACGGAGCTTCATACGGACGCTAGTGGTGTCGGGCTAGGGGCAATACTGGCCCAACGCAAGGAGGGCTTTGACGAGTACGTCGTTGCCTATGCCAGCCGCACCCTCAGTAAGGCCGAGAAGAATTACAGTGTAACTGAAAAGGAGTGCCTCGCCATTATTTGGGCAATCGGAAAATTTCGGCCTTATTTATATGGACGTCCGTTTGATATTGTAACAGACCACCATGCGCTTTGCTGGTTATCTTCACTAAAAGATCCTAATGGTCGGCTCGCTCGTTGGGCATTGCGGTTACAGGAGTTCGATATCCGTGTTATCTACCGTTCTGGCCGGAAGCATTCCGACGCCGATGCCCTGTCACGTTCGCCATTGGCTTCAGAGCCTGTCGGCTCGCCTATCTCCACTAGTGCTGCCTTGGCCATCAGCATCTCGGACATGCCTTCCGAGCAACGCAAAGATGCTTGGATTTCATCTCTTTTGGACTTTCTCTCAAACCGGACGCCCGCTCCAGTTTCCAGGACGCTTCGCCGTCAAGCAGGACACTTCGCTATTCGGGATAACCTGCTTTACCGCCGAAACTACAGCTCGATCGGCCGTAAGTGGTTGCTCGTGATCCCCCGACATCTGCGCTCTGACATCTGTGCCACGTTCCACGATGATCCGCAATGTGGCCACGCTGGCGTGTTAAAAACATACACCCGCTTGCAGCTGCGGTACTACTGGCGCGGTATGTACCGTTTCGTTCGCCGTTACGTAAGGTCTTGCCTTACGTGCCAGCGACGCAAAATGCCCACTCAACATGCCACAGGTCCCTTGCAGCCGTTGCCATGTCCAGCACGAGCTTTCGATCGTGTCGGAATCGACCTTTACGGTCCGCTTCCCTATACTTCGAGTAGCAACCGCTGGGTCATTGTCGCTATCGACCACCTAACGCGGTACGCTGAAACAGCTGCGTTACCTTCTGCTACCGCAAAAGACGTTGCGTGTTTTATACTGCAAAACCTGGTTTTAAGGCATGGAGCACCTCGGGAGTTACTAAGCGACCGTGGCCGCGTTTTTCTCTCCGATGCCATCAAAGCGTTGTTGAGCGAGTGTCGCATCATACACCGCACTACCACAGCCTATCACCCGCAAACTAATGGGATGACAGAGCGTTTTAATCGTACACTTGGGGATATGCTGGCCAAGTACGCTTCATCCGACCAGTCCAATTGGGATAGCATACTCCCTTTTGTGACATATGCTTACAACACTGCAACGCAAAGCACCACTGGATTTTCGCCTTTCTTCCTTCTTTATGGACGCGAGCCATCATCAACAATGGATACCATTCTTCCTTATCGACCGGACCCTTCAGAGATGACTACCGTTTCTAGAGCAGCAGCACACGCTGAAGAATGTCGGAAGCTTGCTCGTGCGTTCACGTCACACGACCAGACGCGCCAAAAACATCGCCACGACGCGTCAACCACGCATATGAGCTTTTCTCCGAACTCACTGGTGTGGCTATGGATTCCATTTACTACTCCAGGACTCTCCCACAAGCTTTCGTCCAGGTACCATGGCCCTTATCGAGTTGTGCGCCAAACATCCCCTGTCAACTACCTTGTCGAGCCGCTGGATGCATCTCCGGACAAGCGCCGTCGGGGAAAAGAAATTGTACACATCTCTCGGCTCAAGCCATACCATGACCCTTCTGTCTACACCTGTCCTTAGGTCGCCAGGATGGCTCCCTCATCGGCCGGGGGTGATTGTAACGAGGGTAGTGGGCATGGAGCTCGAGGATAGAAAAAGAAGAAGACTTGCTGTGATCGCAGGCTTGCGTTCAGTTAGCCCTTGCGCTAAATAAAGCTCTCCTTCGCCGAGTTCGCCTGCTTGTTCAACAACCCGTTTCAAAGAGAATGAAGAAAGTCAGTGTTGTGGGCTAACAGTGTCTAAAGCTAACTAACGAGAGCTAAGGCGAAGATCGGTAAGATGAGAAAACCTGCACACCACCCATTGCTTGAATTTCTTCAACACTTATTTTAGTCTCGAGCTAGGTTAAAAGAAAAAAAATAACATGGTTTTTGTGCCTTTGTTTCCTCCCTTCTAGAACATCATCCTGTTTTTAGCCATTTGACTAATCCTGTATTTTTTTGTTTTTTTTTTGTGGGGGGTTCAATAAAGTTGTTCTCTCTCTCTTTCTTTCCCTTTTAGTGACACCCGAATCGTCAAGTTATCGACAATGTCAGCACAATTTTAACCCCATTTGGTATCGCCGTGTCATATGCAAGGAACACAACACATGTCCGACCATAACCTTACTGGCTGTGCAGCCATATGCTTGCGGTCATGCGAACCAAATCTCATAGTACCTCGTTCCTCTGAGCATAGAGTGATAATGAACTGAAAATACCACAACAATTTATTAGTTCAAAAACTTTGCAAATGGAACTAGCCTGGTTTTGAAGCGAGTGTCTTGGATTGATAATATCAAATTTTAGTCGATGTGCTAAGCGCAAGGCGACTTGCGTGAAGCAAGCTGTTTGTAGAATCAGCCGTCTTCGTGCCATTAAATTAGAGCACGGGTTCTCAAACTGGGTTCCGCGGAACCTAGATGCTCCGCGAAAGGAATTTGGGGGTGATGCGAACAGTCAGAGCAAACGTGACCCACTTCCAATTTGCCCCCATTAGCACTTAATTTACGGCCTTACAACAAAACTCGCACGTCATCGCACATCGCGTCCGGACATCTGGCGTCGGCGTATAACGAAGAGACTCCGGCAGTAGCGCCACTACAGATTACTCTAACATGCGCCCGCCTTAAATTTGGGGATCCCGTGTGACAGAGTGGGTCGAGAGTTTGTAATTGATGCGTGTTATCCCCGTTCATAAGACATGCACGGGGATCAACCGGTAATTCTGTAAGCCGTTTATACGAATGATATTGGCTGTTCAAATGACATTTACGGGTACGCGGGGTACTTCATCGTGGCTAATGGCACTCCAGTGCTCAAATGGTTCAGTTTTGTTTACACGTCGATTCATGACTGCATTACGGTGATTTGGTAAGGAAAAAAAAAAACGCCCAATAAATGGCCTGACTCGCTCGAGAAGCATCGCTTCGCTCCAGGTGTGGTCTACACAAGCATTAAAGGCTGGTGCACACCGGCGACTAGCAGCGGTCGCGCTACCATTTGTGACTGGCTACCGAAAAGCGACTGATGTTCACACCGGCAGAGGCTGCATGCGAGCGACTGGAAGTCGCAAACCTGAAGACGGGCGTGCACGCCTGTCTCAGAGGTGATAAGGTGTAGAACGCAAGGCTACGGGTAAGTGCCACCACCGTCTCGTCTTAGCAAAGCGTTGGAAACACTCGCCTTTTCGTGCAAGCGTTGCATGGTCAGCGCCGCGTGATAAATGCTACAATCCTTAGAATAACTTATGTACGCCTTTTCTAGTAAAAGATGCACATACATGATATTGACATCGGTCAGGAAAAGATCGGTCAGGAATCGACTAATCAAAGCAGTCGCTTTGCGACCGTTTGCGACCGTTCGAGACTGTTTGCGACCAGTCGCAAATGATCGTGCGACCGCTGCTACTCTCCGGTGTGCACCAACCTTAAGACTGAGCTTTACAATCGGTGTTTCTACGCCTGTTTCGTGGTGCTACTTACATACTTTATCTTCCGCTATGCAAATTACAAAACAGACTTTTGTACGCGTAACGCTTCATTTTCGTGAAAAAACTGCTTGCGGTGCTTGGTGCCTGAAATATGCACTGTATGGTCGGCAGCAGCATTTCGAACCAAGCGTAGCAGCAAAAACAGTGTATGAGGGGGTGGGAGTGTATTATTAATCACAAGTGCTAACAGCAGCAGTGGCTTTCTAGGTTAAAGATAACAGGCGAACGCGGCAACGTTAATAGTGTGATTAGGCTCAGCAGGAAGCGTCAGCCCCCCCCCGCCCCCCTCTCCCGCTTCAAATCCTCTGATAAGCTTAGGGGTTCGACGGCAATCTAGAAAAAAGCCGTTGGGTTTCTCCACGACCACAAGGTTTGATAATCTCTGATATAGACATCAGTTCATTTACTTAGAAATTCGCGAATACTATTCGCTTTGAGGCTGAAAATAATCTTCGACAGCCTGGCGTTCTCCTCGTTGAATCGATCGCCTTTTCTTATCTGCAGGAAAACGAGGCAGCGAAGCGAAATAAGCTGCCCTGAAACACTGGATGCGTGTCTATATTTCTTCGAAAGCGCTCAGGGCAAGTACACATCGCAATTGAAGTTAGTTATTTTGTATGCCTTGGTGGTATACAGTGGTTGCGTTTCTCGGCCACTGAAAGGAAGGTCGTGGGCACAATATTGCCATATAAGCCGAATTCAGATATAGGCCAAATTTCGCCCGTGTATTGTGCGATGTCACCGTACGCTAAAAAAACACCTAGTCGAGATTTCCGGAGTCTTTCACTACGACATGTGTGGTAGTTTGATTGATTTACATGTGGGGTGTAACGTCCCAAAACCACCATATGAATATGAGAGACGCCGTAGTGGAGGGCTCCGAAAATTTCGACCACCTGGGGTTCCTTAACATGCACCCAAATTTGAGCACACGGGCCTACAACATTTCCGCCTCCATCGGAAATGCAGCCGCCGCAGCCGGGATTCAAATCCGCGACCTGCGGGTCAGCAGCCGAGTACCTTAGCCACTAGACCACCACGGCGGGGCGTGGCGTGTGTTGTAATCATATTGAGGTTTCGGCTCGTAAAAGCTCAGGAATTATTGTTAAAGTTTCTTCTGCAATACGGTCAAGTTTCTTTCAGGACGTTTCAGTGCGCATACCTTAGGAGGTTATAATGTCCATACGTTTGAGCACTCTTATTTGGAAAGGCAACCGTAATTTTTCAAGTGTCTTAAACAAAATGTCGTGAACTTTTCTCCGAAACCTCGTCGATGGCATTCCAATTTTTCGTGCTGCTTTTTGTCGAGTGCTGGTCACGATCTCTTCTACGATACGAAAGTTTGGCTTGAACGACTAGATTGCCGCCACCACAGATGTGGGACAGGTCCGGACTCACGTTCCATATATGCTATAGGTTCAAGCGCTCTTTAGCACTCAACCCATCATCGATGCCCACAAGCGTCGTTGCCATAGATATCAGACACGAAATGCTTGACCAAGAGCCGCTTCGCTGTTGAAAATCACTATCGTGGGAAGGCATCACCCAATGACGTCATAATTTCATCCATATGCGACGTCACATAACGAAATCAAATGACCTCATAACAAGACGTTCGTCACTTTGTTAAGGTTGGGCGGATCTCGGAGGCACGCCAAATAAACTCGAGGTGCGAAATGCTCCCAATTCCTTCGGTCTTGAAGGGAAAAACTACGGTATGTCAGCAAAATCTACTCAACGACAAAAAAAGATGGTGGTCGTATTCGTGTCTTTTTAGGCGAATGCGTAAAATACGGAGATATATTTTAGTTACCTTAATATCGAACGTTCCAGGATTTACGAAACACTTAAATTTTCTGCAATAATTTACAGCTATATGGTTTCTAAACCATGCGAGGTTACAGCAGGAGCTGAAGCTGCGTGCACAATGAACGCAATTGCGATGGTCTGCGTAAGTATAGCATGATGGTCTGCGTAAGTATAGCGATCTGGCACAGAATTAAACAGCGCGACCAGCGTGGTCACATCATTCCTCTCTCGTTTCGAAAGCTTGACTTGACGCTACATCAGGCTGTATTATTTAACTTGGTCTCTTCAACTCTTGTCCGTCGATGCAGCGCTTTATAGTGAAGCAGTCGTAATCCGTTGTGAAACGCCGCAACAAATATTGGAAAGGCCGCGTAAATTAAGTTTGGCGACCGCAACTCTCGTCCTAGTTTGCATGACCCTAATTCTGTAGCGAAGACAAGACGCAAATACTAGCGCACTTGACCTATCTCTGCTATGTCGGGCCGTTCCACGAGTTTGCTATCAAGTTGAGAAAGTTCTCTAAAGCAACTCCACTTCGTCCGCACGTGTGTAAACGGAGCGTTTTAATCAAGAAGAGACACCATGCGAGCATGCAGCGTAAAGCCCAAAGCATCAGACTTGGTAACGCGCTTTCATGACCGAATTAAGTGGGGCGGCACCCGACGCGCGTGAGTCTTTCCGCATGTCAGGTATGTTTACGCTTTTAATACGTTTACGTCCGTATTAAACTATACATTATGTCTTCATTAAAAGTAATTAAAATATCTTACTGAAAACACTGGCCAGTTAGTACATATCTACGCGTTTACTCACCACATAAAATACACAATTGAGCGAAATAAACTATAACAATTCGCGGTTACCCATTTCAAAACGTAGATCTCATCACGAAAGATACTGTTGTGGAGGGTTTCGATAATGTAGACCATGTTTACGCTTTTAATACGTTTACGTCCGTATTAAACTCTACATTATGTCTTCATTAAAAGTAATTAAAATATCTTACTGAAAACACTGGCCAGCTAGTACATATCTATGCGTTTACTCACCACATAAAATACACAATTGAGCGAAATAAACTATAACAATTTGTGGTTACCCATTTCAAAACGTAGATATCATCATGAAAGATACTGTTGTGGAGGGTTTCGATAATGTCGCCCATCTGCTGTTCTCGAGCGAGCACTCAGAGCCTTTAGCACTTCTATCGAAATGCGACCGCCGCGACCAGGATCAATTACCAGGCACCCTAATCGCCATAACACGGTTGTTCACCATAACACGGTGAACAACGCGAAGTAAACCAGGTTGAAGAAATAAACATGGAGTGTGCTACGCAATTGCACCACAAATAGTCTGCTGCACTTACTGCACACGTTACACAGACGATGCTTTTTTTATTTTAACGCAAAGGAGTTTTTATTAACGAGTAAACGCTATTTCGCTTCGCCTCCTAAGAAAACGCGCGCGCGTCAGTGCCCGTGTGTGTCCATGTAATTGTGCAAATGTTTTAAGAAAATATTCGGGAGGTGCGAAGCGTTCAGAGAAGGCTGTTTGAGCTTCACCAACATAACATCTGGGTATAGGGGTGAAGCACGCAGTGTGCGCCTGTATTTTCCTCTACGAAATTGCAGCTTATGGCCAATGAGAGAAAGAAGACAAACAGGAAGAAAAGGGGAGAATGAAAAGATGTAAAAAAAAGGCGAAGAAGAAAAAAGAGATAAGAAAAAAAAGAGAAAGGAGAGGAACCTTACTGAGGTGATCCGGCACATTATTTTCACTGACATTTCTCTGACGAGGTATGAAACGTGAAACCGGGCATGTAGGGAGGCGCGTTTCACTTCCACTGAGGTCGTCGGAAAACTGCGTCAGTCGTTGTTGCTGTTTGTGTTGTTGTTTTCCTCTGCACATGGCTCGTACCAAATGGAGAGGATAGACCGACTAAAAGGTGAATTTTACCGATGCTTTCCGCGTTGCTTTACTCCTAGGAACGCTATAGCTAGTTAATTTTTATTTGAAGAGCCAATTGCGAATTGGAAATTATGTAGTGAGCCCACAATTCAGCAAGAGAATAATTTAGTCGCCGTGTTGTAATACAGAGCTGAACGGATGGCTCGCACCAGTGAGGCCCTGGAATAGGGGCACCACCCTGCCGAACAAACTTCGCTCTTCACCCTGTATATTACTCGGGGCACTGGAGTTCTATCCTGTCTGGATTAGGTACATAATAAACTTTTTTTGCTACTATTACTACTACACAGCCAGAAAAGCAGCCTACAGTAAAGTTTGTCATCCTCTTCCTCCTCCGCCTCCTCCTCCTCCTCGTTTTGATAACCCGTAGGCGACTTTGCCGTAAGTTAATTTCGTGTTATGCACCTGAGCATGCTACGAAGTATACTCAACAGGTGAAAACTTTGCATTTAAAATCAATGTTGACAAGAAATTTAATAAATGTTTGTGAGTTGATGCGCTTAAATCCCGATACATCACCGGCTCTTTGTTGGGCCCACTGTTGCCTTCTTCATTTTTAGTGGGTCGGTGGCGAGCAGTGAGATTTAGCCAATCTTTCTGGCACATACCCTTTTATGATGACACGCCGAAACCCTTTGGTGCGTCGCCCCTAAAAACAGTCGGCGCAGAATTGTGGTAGGCCACAGCTGTTGCTGCAAGACCGGTATTACCAAACTCGGTATATACTACTACTGTCTGACGCACTGCATTTCTTGGCATACTATGAGGAGTCGCCAGCACTGGGTGATACTCTCTATAACGTTATTTATACGAACTATATTATCAACATGCGTTGCACAAACGATGGGCAATGTCACCTGGTGCTAACTCATGGTGAAGAAATTATTAGTGATATATAATGCTGGCTACATGAATGCTAACGTCTGTGAGTGATGTTTAGTATCAGGTAAATGATGGACAATGTCGGCTGCTATTTTTATATGTTGCTGGAGTTATAAGAGTTCCATCTGATGCATATCCACCATTTGACAATTGGCCAGTATAGAAAGTTTCTGCTCAAATTATTTTTTGAAAATTTTTGTTTATGAGATATTATACAAGTAGAGTTACTTAGATGCCTTGCTAAACGAGGTACACTATGCGGGCAAACATAATTTATAAATATATGTCAAATAAACGTTTTTTTGTTCACATTTCAATATTCAATATAAAACCAATGGATTTACGAATAATACATATATATATATATATATATATATATATATATATATATATATATATATATATATATATATATATATATATATATATATATATATATATATATATATATATATATAGGCAGGCATGGTGGCGAAAATGGCCGTAGCGTTGCAATAAGTCAAGTAGATCCTCCAAGAGAACGGTAACAACGGAAGTGTTTAATTCGACAGTTTCGGCCAGAGTCTGGCCTTCATCAGGAGTCATGGTACATTCTGTTTGCGCTCACATTTATAGTATTTTGGGTAAAAAATGAGAGGGAAGGAACGAAAAAAAAAAAAAAAAAAAAAAAAAAAAAAAAGTTTGAAAAACGAGAGAGGAAAGGATATCCAGAAAGTTCCAGGTTCCACTGTGCTTCGCGAGTGGCGTCGTCAGTGTGTATTTTCTTAGTATTGCGTTCAGTGCAGTTTGGTGGCGGTCCCTTTATTGTAGACGGGGCCTGGCTAAGGTAAGGGCTTGCGTGTCGCGAAAAATGCTTTTTTTTATTATTATTTTTTATTTTTTATTTTTTAAAGACCGTCACTAATTCGGCGTCGGGGACAGCGTTCCGAGGCTCCAGGAAGTCGGCGCGGGAGAAAATGTTTCTTAAGGCGCTGTCTGTCGTTTTGAATGCTATTTTGCTCTGCGAATCCGCGTTTGGGGGTTTTAATTGTGTATGGGGTGGCCCTTCTATATGTCGGGCTTTGTTGTCGAAATGCGGGAAGGGTTTCCAAACTGCGAGAAAGGACGTTTGAAGTGATTGCTATTTTGTACTGGGAAACCGCGTTCGGGGCGTTTAGTTGTGTATGTGGATGTCGGGCTTTGTTGCCAAAATCGGGGAAGGGTTGCCAAAAGGCGAGAAGGGGCGTTTGAAGTGATTGCATTTTGTTCTGGGAATCCACGTTCGGGGCTTTTAGTTGTGCATGCGGTGACCCTTCGACAAGTCGGGCTTACAACTATTGTTCGGTTATTCAGAGAAATAGAAATAGACGACAGTGGTTCACTGAAACACGCAAAGATATTTGTAGTTGTCCAGTCCTCGTCGCCGCCACAGTGCCGCGAAATCTTGAACTGTTATGATTACAATTATAAACTTACATATACACACATACACCCCCATACATATGTGCATATGCATAAGTACATATACACATATAAATGCATATGTATATATTATAGTGCTTTGATTGCTGCAAGTGTACCCGGACTTTCATTTATGCCTTTTTCGAGGGTGTTAAATCGGTGTATGAGGTATGATTCACGTTGTTCACGTTCCCGGTTTGATTTAAATCCTGTTTCTAAAAGTGTGACTGACAATTTGTCGAAGGAGTGGCCGGGAAGGTTAAGGTGTTTTGATAGAGGTAGATTCGGCGCTGATTTCGCGTGGGCTCTGTGATTATTGAAACGAATCCTAAAGGGTGTTTCCGTTTGTCCGATGTATTGCATGCCGCACACGTTGCATTCAAGTAGATATACCACATTAGGGGAATCGCATGTTAGATTTCCTCGTATGTTAATTGAAAAGTTGGATTGTGTGCTGCTTGCCTTGCTTGTATCTCGCATCGCTTTGCATACAAAACATCGAGGCTTCAGACAAGGTCGGCATGAACTGTCGGAAGTTGAAGTATTGATTTGGGAGTTTACAAGTGTGTCTTTGAGGTTGCGTGTTCGTCGGTAAACGACGCCAGGAGCCGATGGGAATGCACGTTTCAGACGTTCACTTTGTTCCAGTATGTTGTAATGTCGTTTAAGGATTTTGTTAACGTTGGGGAAATTCGTGCTGTATGTTAAACATAGGTGTGTCTGTTGCAGGTTGTGTTGTGGTGGCCGCTTCATCAGGGTACCATATCAGGGTACGTAGACAAATTAATAGGCCACATTCCGTGCACTCTCGGGTCGTACGTAAAAGACACCTCACATTTTCTTCGAGATATTGCAGACCTGCGCATTCCGAAACACTCATACTTAGTTACCCTTGATGTGTCTTCACTTTATACAAATATTCCCCACGATGATGGCATAGCGGCATTAAAAAACACATACACAAACCATAGACAACCTGACACCCCAGATTTCTCTGCCATCGCAAGCCTCACAAGACTTGTATTAGAACTGAACTCATTCGAGTTCAACCAAGAGTACTTTCGACAAATCAGCGGCACCGCCATGGGTACCAAACTCGCACCAAACTATGCTAACATTTTTATGGGAGAACTAGAAACCGAATTTTTGTCCCAAACTCCCTTGAAACCACTCCTATACAGACGGTACATTGACGATATTTTTCTTATTTGGACTCACAGCGAGGATGAACTGCTAAACTTTATCGATACTTACAATACTGTGCATCCAAACATACACTTCACACACACCTACTCACAAGTAACCGTAAATTTCCTTGACGTTACCATAATAATAGAAGATGATAAACTTTCCACAACCCTCTACCGCAAACCAACAGATCAACAACAGTACCTCCATTACCAAAGTGATCATCCACGCCATTGTAAAAACAGCATTCCATACGGCCAGGCCCACCGTTTTAAGCGAATTTGCTCAAAAGACACTGACTTCCACGCGAGCTCACAAAAGCTTAAACTCGTGCTCGAAAAACAGAAATATCCTCCACATGTAATTGATGACGCTATTCAAAAAGCTAGAAAACTTCAGCGTGATGACCTTCTGATGAAGCGGCCACCACAACACAACCTGCAACAGACACACCTATGTTTAACATACAGCACGAATTTCCCCAACGTTAACAAAATCCTTAAACGACATTACAACATACTGGAACAAAGTGAACGTCTAAAACGTGCATTCCCATCGGCTCCTGGCGTCGTTTACCGACGAACACGCAACCTCAAAGACACACTTGTAAACTCCCAAATCAATACTTCAACTTCCGACAGTTCATGCCGACCTTGTCTGAAGCCTCGATGTTTTGTATGCAAAGCGATGCGAGATACAAGCAAGGCAAGCAGCACACAATCCAACTTTTCAATTAACATACGAGGAAATCTAACATGCGATTCCCCTAATGTGGTATATCTACTTGAATGCAACGTGTGCGGCATGCAATACATCGGACAAACGGAAACACCCTTTAGGATTCGTTTCAATAATCACAGAGCCCACGCGAAATCAGCGCCGAATCTACCTCTATCAAAACACCTTAACCTTCCCGGCCACTCCTTCGACAAATTGTCAGTCACACTTTTAGAAACAGGATTTAAATCAAACCGGGAACGTGAACAACGTGAATCATACCTCATACACCGATTTAACACCCTCGAAAAAGGCATAAATGAAAGTCCGGGTACACTTGCAGCAATCAAAGCACTATAATATATACATATGCATTTATATGTGTATATGTACTTATGCATATGCACATATGTATGGGGGTGTATGTGTGTATATGTAAGTTTATAATTGTAATCATAACAGTTCAAGATTTCGCGGCACTGTGGCGGCGACGAGGACTGGACAACTACAAATATCTTTGCGTGTTTCAGTGAACCACTGTCGTCTATTTCTATTTCTCTGAATAACCGAACAATAGTTGTAAGCCCGACTTGTCGAAGGGTCACCGCATGCACAACTAAAAGCCCCGAACGTGGATTCCCAGAACAAAATGCAATCACTTCAAACGCCCCTTCTCGCCTTTTGGCAACCCTTCCCCGATTTTGGCAACAAAGCCCGACATCCACATACACAACTAAACGCCCCGAACGCGGTTTCCCAGTACAAAATAGCAATCACTTCAAACGTCCTTTCTCGCAGTTTGGAAACCCTTCCCGCATTTCGACAACAAAGCCCGACATATAGAAGGGCCACCCCATACACAATTAAAACCCCCAAACGCGGATTCGCAGAGCAAAATAGCATTCAAAACGACAGACAGCGCCTTAAGAAACATTTTCTCCCGCGCCGACTTCCTGGAGCCTCGGAACGCTGTCCCCGACGCCGAATTAGTGACGGTCTTTAAAAAATAAAAAATAAAAAATAATAATAAAAAAAAGCATTTTTCGCGACACGCAAGCCCTTACCTTAGCCAGGCCCCGTCTACAATAAAGGGACCGCCACCAAACTGCACTGAACGCAATACTAAGAAAATACACACTGACGACGCCACTCGCGAAGCACAGTGGAACCTGGAACTTTCTGGATATCCTTTCCTCTCTCGTTTTTCAAACTTTTTTTTTTTTTTTTTTTTTTCGTTCCTTCCCTCTCATTTTTTACCCAAAATACTATAAATGTGAGCGCAAACAGAATGTACCATGACTCCTGATGAAGGCCAGACTCTGGCCGAAACTGTCGAATTAAACACTTCCGTTGTTACCGTTCTCTTGGAGGATCTACTTGACTTATTGCAACGCTACGGCCATTTTCGCCACCATGCCTGCCTACTCCAGACCGGCCACCGGCGCACCTCCAGCGGAAAAAGTATCACGGAAATTTCCTAAACATGCACCAAGTACAGCTATCATTGGAAATTCACAAACGAGATACCTTCATCGACACTTCAACCCCTACGACAAGTCAACACCGGCATTCATAACGATCCGCGGAGCATCCACTTTCGATATTGAAGATGAGCTGGCAAATGTGCCACGCTCAGTAACCACGCTCGTTTTCCACGTGGGGACGAGCGAATTGGAACTGTACGGGCCGGATGAGTCCCTTCGCCGCCTTCGCCGCCTGGTAAATAACACTCTTCAAAGACGCCCGGAACTTGACAGACTAATTGTCTCATGTGTGCCACCACGATCCACCAACAGGCGCCTACAACGTTCCAACGAGAAATTCGTCCACCGCTTCAACAGGGAAGCTCGTCACTTTAATGAGACAATCAAGACGTACTGCCGGAAACCGGGCAAGGTGTCATACATCGACTATGAATTCGACCAACTGCCAGCCAGACGTTTCCTTGCTGCGGACGGACTACATCCGAGCTTCATGGGGGTAGCACTCATTGCTCAAACGCTGAAAGGGGCAATATATCGCGGGAACCTCGAGCCTGCCGCGGGGTGGTCATCCCAACCTACCACTCCCATCCAAATGCGAACAGAAGAATATCACCAGGGAACCAGAAGTCACCAACACGTTCCCGGAGCACTGCAGACCTCTGACACCACGACAGAGTTCCCAACGATCGTTGAAAGTATAACACCTCGACGCCCGATACAGCCCACCGTCATCGACAGCAGTACCGCACCTTCCCAAGAGGTGAAACCTGCCGACCAACAGAGGCGTGTTGCTCTATTGCCGACCCCACCCAAAGAAACATCGAGCAACACGGACATCCTGCCCTCAACGCTCGCTCGGAGCTCAACGCCTGCCAGCAGCTCGACGCCCGGATCATCCTTTCAACGACGAAGGCCTACACAACACACCTACAACCTGCGGACTTCTGCAGTGCCGTCCCCGCGCCCAAAAGAAGACTGACTTCCAATCTGTAAGTCCAGCTCTCTGCTCTCCGGTTACAGTGCCACTTTTCTTAAAGTAAGAAAACTCACGGATAAACGAATCAGACATGCAATGCATAGATCGACGCTGCAAGTATACCTAAATGCTAGAATAGCCCCCAAAGGAATGACACTCTCCATCACCCCTGCCGCCACAAATCTCGACGAAAACAACCAGGCCGCATGGCAAAACGTCCTTCTAGAAGCATCACTCAAGCTAACAGAAATTGCAATCAACCACAGTGAAAAACAAGTAAAGAAACTGACCAACATGACCAACGCCATTCTGCGCGACAACAACCACTTATCAAACGAGGAAATCACCCTACTAACAGAGTTCGAACAGAATAAATACCAAGAGGTCAAGAAAACTAAAATACAGAAACTTAAAAGAGACAATGTTTCCAACCCCACACTACCAGACGCTACACTGTATGACTACAACACATTCACCCACGAGGAAACTCACGGCACAAACAAGAAAACACCTATCAACACTCACTACGACGCTGCGATTATAAACCTATCAGACACGAGTTTGTCAACTGATGAAGTAAAACTATTATCTAAAGGACTAAACTTCTGCCCAACTAGAAAATCTTTCGATGAGTTTCACTTACTCCGAGACCTCGACAACTTCGCTAGAAAATTGAGGCTGCACGAATATTTCTTGGACAAGCCGTCTAACATTCCAAAGACTCCCCGCCACCAAACAAGCGATTGGACACCAAAAAGTCATCGAGACAAGTGTCTGGACTTATATATTAACGCGGTCCAGAAAGATATATTACAGGAGTATCACAGACAGAAGGGAAAGCGGGAAAACATGACAAAATCCGAGAAAAAGAGTATGCAAAACCTAACATCTAGGACTGATATAATAATAAAGCCCGCTGACAAAGGAGGGGCAATTGTAGTCCTAAATACAACCGACTACCTACAAGAAGCATACCGTCAACTAAACGACTTAAAATTCTACGAACGCCTCCCAGGGGACCCGACAGAGAAATACACGCGTATTGTAGCAACAGAACTGAAGAAGCTGTTGGACGAGGGAAGAATAACACGCAGTGAGCACAAATTAATGCGGCCAGTACACCCTCGTCCAGGGCGCTTCTACATACTCCCAAAAATTCATAAACCCGGTAATCCAGGCCGACCAATCATTTCAGGTATAGGCACAGTAACCGAGCCCATATCAGGGTACGTAGACAAATTAATAGGCCACATTCCGTGCACTCTCGGGTCGTACGTAAAAGACACCTCACATTTTCTTCGAGATATTGCAGACCTGCGCATTCCGAAACACTCATACTTAGTTACCCTTGATGTGTCTTCACTTTATACAAATATTCCCCACGATGATGGCATAGCGGCATTAAAAAACACATACACAAACCATAGACAACCTGACACCCCAGATTTCTCTGCCATCGCAAGCCTCACAAGACTTGTATTAGAACTGAACTCATTCGAGTTCAACCAAGAGTACTTTCGACAAATCAGCGGCACCGCCATGGGTACCAAACTCGCACCAAACTATGCTAACATTTTTATGGGAGAACTAGAAACCGAATTTTTGTCCCAAACTCCCTTGAAACCACTCCTATACAGACGGTACATTGACGATATTTTTCTTATTTGGACTCACAGCGAGGATGAACTGCTAAACTTTATCGATACTTACAATACTGTGCATCCAAACATACACTTCACACACACCTACTCACAAGTAACCGTAAATTTCCTTGACGTTACCATAATAATAGAAGATGATAAACTTTCCACAACCCTCTACCGCAAACCAACAGATCAACAACAGTACCTCCATTACCAAAGTGATCATCCACGCCATTGTAAAAACAGCATTCCATACGGCCAGGCCCACCGTTTTAAGCGAATTTGCTCAAAAGACACTGACTTCCACGCGAGCTCACAAAAGCTTAAACTCGTGCTCGAAAAACAGAAATATCCTCCACATGTAATTGATGACGCTATTCAAAAAGCTAGAAAACTTCAGCGTGATGACCTTCTGATGAAGCGGCCACCACAACACAACCTGCAACAGACACACCTATGTTTAACATACAGCACGAATTTCCCCAACGTTAACAAAATCCTTAAACGACATTACAACATACTGGAACAAAGTGAACGTCTAAAACGTGCATTCCCATCGGCTCCTGGCGTCGTTTACCGACGAACACGCAACCTCAAAGACACACTTGTAAACTCCCAAATCAATACTTCAACTTCCGACAGTTCATGCCGACCTTGTCTGAAGCCTCGATGTTTTGTATGCAAAGCGATGCGAGATACAAGCAAGGCAAGCAGCACACAATCCAACTTTTCAATTAACATACGAGGAAATCTAACATGCGATTCCCCTAATGTGGTATATCTACTTGAATGCAACGTGTGCGGCATGCAATACATCGGACAAACGGAAACACCCTTTAGGATTCGTTTCAATAATCACAGAGCCCACGCGAAATCAGCGCCGAATCTACCTCTATCAAAACACCTTAACCTTCCCGGCCACTCCTTCGACAAATTGTCAGTCACACTTTTAGAAACAGGATTTAAATCAAACCGGGAACGTGAACAACGTGAATCATACCTCATACACCGATTTAACACCCTCGAAAAAGGCATAAATGAAAGTCCGGGTACACTTGCAGCAATCAAAGCACTATAATATATACATATGCATTTATATGTGTATATGTACTTATGCATATGCACATATGTATGGGGGTGTATGTGTGTATATGTAAGTTTATAATTGTAATCATAACAGTTCAAGATTTCGCGGCACTGTGGCGGCGACGAGGACTGGACAACTACAAATATCTTTGCGTGTTTCAGTGAACCACTGTCGTCTATTTCTATTTCTCTGAATAACCGAACAATAGTTGTAAGCCCGACTTGTCGAAGGGTCACCGCATGCACAACTAAAAGCCCCGAACGTGGATTCCCAGAACAAAATGCAATCACTTCAAACGCCCCTTCTCGCCTTTTGGCAACCCTTCCCCGATTTTGGCAACAAAGCCCGACATCCACATACACAACTAAACGCCCCGAACGCGGTTTCCCAGTACAAAATAGCAATCACTTCAAACGTCCTTTCTCGCAGTTTGGAAACCCTTCCCGCATTTCGACAACAAAGCCCGACATATAGAAGGGCCACCCCATACACAATTAAAACCCCCAAACGCGGATTCGCAGAGCAAAATAGCATTCAAAACGACAGACAGCGCCTTAAGAAACATTTTCTCCCGCGCCGACTTCCTGGAGCCTCGGAACGCTGTCCCCGACGCCGAATTAGTGACGGTCTTTAAAAAATAAAAAATAAAAAATAATAATAAAAAAAAGCATTTTTCGCGACACGCAAGCCCTTACCTTAGCCAGGCCCCGTCTACAATAAAGGGACCGCCACCAAACTGCACTGAACGCAATACTAAGAAAATACACACTGACGACGCCACTCGCGAAGCACAGTGGAACCTGGAACTTTCTGGATATCCTTTCCTCTCTCGTTTTTCAAACTTTTTTTTTTTTTTTTTTTTTTTTTTTCGTTCCTTCCCTCTCATTTTTTACCCAAAATACTATAAATGTGAGCGCAAACAGAATGTACCATGACTCCTGATGAAGGCCAGACTCTGGCCGAAACTGTCGAATTAAACACTTCCGTTGTTACCGTTCTCTTGGAGGATCTACTTGACATATATATATATATATATATATAGGCAGGCATGGTGGTTGAGTGGCCGTAGCGTTGCATATAGTCTAGTAGATCCTCCGTGAGCGGTCACAACGTGGTTTATTTCGACGTTTCGGCCTAGAGGCCAGACTCTAGGCCGAAACGTCGAAATAAACCACGTTGTGACCGCTCACGGAGGATCTACTAGACTATATATATATATATATATATATATATATATATATATATATATATATATATATATGCATGAACCACGAAAGTTTGGCTCTGGTATTTGCGCCCGTCAGTATTGACAACTGTCCTCCGATGTTGTTTTACTCTTGGATGTTTCAAACCCTATTTATAGCCTTTCTTTATTTTCTCCTATGAAACTTTTCCCTGTCGTGTATTTACCAGTCATCTCAGAGACCTCATCTGCGCTGATCAGGTCATCTGTGCTGATTGGATCATCAGCAGACCATCGTACTTTAATAATGGACAAGCCACAGCGCGAACAGAAAATAAGTTTCGGTGAAGCAGTGATGATACGTAGTAAAGACAAGTTTGACGTGCCCGAGGCTAACTGATGTAACAAGGCAGGTTCAGGGTAGACAAAAAGATTACGACGAAACGGCAACGTGTTTGTGCTGGTGAATGACGCAACTTCTTCACATCAGCGAAACAAATGCCTCGTTGCTCCTTATCTAAACCTAGCAGCAAACGCCTGAAAAAACAAGAAAAAAACTTCGGTGTTTTTGACTCATGGTTACGCCTATAGTCGTACGGAACTCGGTTAATCCAATATTTACCACCCTGATGAAAACTTCAGAACTATTTCGTGGGCGCGAAGTGTTATACAAGTCTATATAATTGGATTGAGGGCTGTTGAAGTGTTTGACAATAGTGGACTGTTTGACAGTTTCATGAGGTGCTAGTTAGAGTAGTATAACCCACTGATGGCACGCTGAAAGTCGATTTTCAATTCGGTCCTACATGCTTGTTATGGGCGCAATGGACAACAAATGACAAATATTCACATGTCACTCATCTGATCTAACAAGCCATGCTTATATGGGAGAGCTAACATCATCAATTCATGTTAAACTGAGAAGTACTGCAATAGACCTGCTTCAGTGAATAAAATTGCTGAGAATGAGATATATATTTTTTTCAAGACTGTCTGTAGCACCAAGAAGAAACTATCTAAGCTACATATCACTCCTGATATTAGTGACTATAAAGGCTCACTATAGAGTCTTAAATTCCTTTTGAGACTGTAGTAATTTGTATTTTTAAAAGAAATCCCAAAGAAAAGGTAAAGAAATTTCGACGTAATCAAAAGACTACGTCCTGCACTCCTGCTTGAGCAGGATATTGTCCATATAATTGGCCCTGAAGCAGATTCGAAATAATCATTTCACAATGCCTTTGTCCCAATCACTGAAAAAAGGCTTAGGCAAAAAGAAAAAGAACAGCAGCTATTTCCTACGGCTTTTCAGGATCCATGCCATACCGCAGGCTTTTGTGTAGGGCTGTGCTCGACGCAATGGGCAAGTGGGAAGACGGGAGCACTGGCCGCGTTAACGTTACCAATTAAGGTTCTCCCATGGGCACCAAGCGAAGTAACTCAGACATACACTCAAAGGGAAAACGTTAAAATATCAGTAAGACTGGCGAAACATTTAAACATCAAACGAACTGTTCTCAGGCTGACAGTTCCGCCGGCGAAAGACCACTTTTGAACGAGCCTTTATAGAGTCGAGGTTACAGAAGGGGAAGAAGAAAGACACAAAAGAGTGGCTTATCTCCTGATTCCACTTAGTTTGCCACACGCGGAGCTTCTGACGGCGCTCTCAGGCTGGATATTCCAGCTCACCCCGAATTGTGACACCAGAGTGCAACGCGCAGAAGTAGTCAAGTGGAAGTAATTTTATTTCAACATCATGAGTGATACAGAAGCCTGACACAAAACGATGTTGCGCAAACGAATTTCGAACTGGATTTTCTAACTGGAACCGCTCAAAGGCAGCATGCTTCAAGTTCACGTAAAAAAGAATTGAGACAACTTTGCTTTAGTAATGCCAGGCCTGAAGGAACAGCAGAGCTGTGTGGCCTTCCTTGTTTTTCAATATTTTACAGCGAAGGCTGTATATCGCTAAGTGAAACAAAACGCCGTTCGCCACAAGTTTCCACAGTGGTCTATATTGGCTGCACTGTCCGTTACGTCGTTATCTACGTCCCACTCAAGCGTGCGCCATTGGCAGCGCCATTAGTGACGCCATTCTCGACGTAACGCCAAATCAAGCGAGTCATTGGCTGCGCCGTCAGTGACATCGTTCATCTCATTGCAGCGGTGCCACCGAGCCGGTGGGCGGCTCTCTCAGCTTACAACTTTCAGATGGGGAAGGCACAGATCGTGCAAATGCCGTAAACGCGGCGAACTTTCCAAGAACAGCTCCAACAGCTGATCCTAGAGAGAAATCACGTTGGCCGGGCCCATACGGCAGTCCGGACACAAGAACAAGCACAGCGGGTGGCGAAGCACGAGCAACTGCTGCGCACCGAGGATCCGGTAGCTTTCCGGGTCGAATGAAAGCGACAGCGGTGAGTCGAGGAAGCGGAGTTAGGGATAGAGCAGCGTGAACGTGGCAATGAAGTGAGTGCGTTATCGTTATCAAACGAAGAATACGTTAAGATACGTTATCGAACGGGGAATAACTGCACCCCTGTAACCACTGTTTTGAACAGTGACGTCATTGCAGTCGTCTGCGTCTTGCGCTCTTCTATCCGTTGCTTTCGGTTTCACCGCATAATTTGGGAGAATTTTGTATATTCGTTGTTATCACTATAGAGGCTGCTTTCGAAAATCTCAAAGCGGCAATGGGTTTTTTGCTTCAAGGACTTCCATTATCTCGTTTGACTTGACTGCCGAACTCCACTAACTTTCTTAATTCGCTGGTCCAAATGATGTTTTCAACCTTCTTCATGCCTGCCACTACAGAAAAAGCAACTGGGCAGACAGCAAGCGAACATCGTCTTTTGCTGATTTTTAAAGAATATTGGACACATTTCTTGAAACACCCTGTATATTGCCATACTCCTTTCTCAAGTTTTGGTATTGCCCGTAAGGGTGAGCGGTAGCGACAACACTGGAATATTCGACGGCACTTGTCTAAATGCCGACGCACTACACCGCTTGCGAGTTGATCGACGGCCGGTGCTCTGTCCGCCTTTGTCAGTGCCAGCGTGTGTCGCTGTAATCTGACTTTCCCTTCTCGGCCACAAGTTCAGCCATAAACATTTTCACCTAATACCTACAGTCTCCTGCTCCCTTCATCGACGTCAGAACCCCGTGACAATACCATGTCCGTGCATTGATTGATTGATATGTGGGGTTTTACGTCCCAAAACCATCATATGATTATGAGAGACGCCGTAGTGGAGGGCTCCGGAAATTTTGACCACCTGGGGTTCTTTAACGTGCACCCAAATCTGAGCACACGGGCCTCATGTCCGTGCAATCGTAGCGTGCGCAATGTGCGTGCACAAGTATGTTTTGAATATCCACAACTGCCAACACGAACAAGCGAGTGATCAGAAGCACACAGCCTTATTCACAGAAACTTCGTAACATGCTTTGCAAACGAAAAGGAAGGAGCACACCTAAATCAATCAAAACTACAAATTGACTAATCTCAATAAACACCCGCCCAGACATAGCTCTATTCTACTATAATCAAGTTAATCAAATGTGTATTTAGCTTTTGACGGGGCAACGGAGCTCAATGGGATACATGCAATCAGCAGCACAAGTCGCAACGTATATAGTTACTTCCCAAACTGTTAAGGCCTTGCCTGTAGAGGTGTAGCAACGCACCGCAAAATTACTAGCACCTTTCGGAGAGACCCGCTACACAAGAGCAGATGCCTTTTTCAACCTCGGGCTTGCAAGACAGGTTCTTCAACTTTAAGAATCTGATGCGGTTTGCCGAAGAGGCTCGACTTTAGCGCGCAGAGCACCACTATTTCCACTATTTGGCGAGCAAAATCCTTTATGCCGATGAGAATGAGGTGGTCCGCTACTTTTCGCCTCCAACGAATCAACGTGATCCGATGCAAAAGTCAAGAAACTACAGCACAGCGCCAAGCGAAAGTTCCGCGTTGGCCCTGTTAAGCGCAGTGAACTTTCTTTTTTTTTTTTTTTGCGAGCACTGTTGCCTGCACACGGAGCGTTTTCTGGAGTTGTTAATAGTAGAAAAACAGAGCACAAGTCTACGAGAAAAAAAAATTATTTCGCTGATTTGTGGAGTTTTCGAAGAGAGAATTTTACGCCGAAGCTAGTTTACCGTTACTACACACTCTGCCACCACGGGTGTATCGATTGGCTCAGTAGCGAGTTCACTATTGAAAAGTATGGTTGTTCTTTCATTTTTTTTTAATAGTGTGTCGCTGCGACGCACGAAATATATGAGGTTCTTGGCGTGTGGCTCGTGGCGCACTTAGCCGTAACTGGCACACTTGCTCAATATTCTCTTCGCGCAGCGCCTCAAGAACACAGATTCGTCTTCATAGACTCTGCGCATCGCGTGACTTCGCAAAACGAATTTGAGAGACAAGATGTTTTTCCTCTAAGCGTGCGTTTAGCATGCATTCGTGCAGCACGACACAAGTGTGTTGGGTCGATACAAAAATCAATGGCAAAGGTTACGCATGCTATCTGAAAGCCTCAGCCGTTGAATACAATCGTGGAAAATGGCGAGCTTGCGATCAATGTGCCAGAACAGTAAACAAAAAAAAAAAAATCAGGGCCGCTGTGCCATAGAGTGGCCAATACCGAGGAAACAGCGGGGCTGACGGACGTATCCGTTTCCCTCCCTCCTACACCCCCTCAAATCACCTGACCTTAACACCACAATTTTTTTTTACCATGATTTGCTGTAGTACCATACCATACATGGATAGGCGATTCTTGCACATTGGTTCACACCATTGGGATGAGATTGCCGCGGTCATCGGCAACGCATACAAATAGCTTCACAGAAAATTAGTGAAACTTTCGGTGATTGTAGGCATTTACCGGGTTTCCCAACTATCACGTCGCACAATCTTAAAGGCCAACGGCAACGAAATTTTACTTGGGCGTAAATGGCCATAAATACGTAGTATATATACGGTAAATTACGATAACGACCGTGAAAAATCTTGAAGTCCCGTATTTATCTCTAATTGGTGCTCTAATTACCAGCAAGCAGACGACGCGGAGCTCTAGCGGTGTGCCCAGAAAAATCGGACAGAACCGGATATGACGATTACTAGAGAACGTCACCGTGTCGCTCATTGTGAGCAATCCTCCCTGCCACTGAATCGCTGTTTTCTGCGTTGAAACCAATTTCAATGCAGTGCGTTTCAAACGCGTCTGTGCATTTGTGCAGCCTTGGGACTGCCTGAAGACAGCGCGTTCGAAATACGTTCGTGCTGCATTGAATTTGATGGCAAGTCAAGTACAAGTCAAGCAGCGTTTCCGAATGCAAGAAAGAGACATTGCAAACCCACTAGTGGGAAGCCCGGACAAGCATTCGATAAGAGACATGTTCACGCAGCTTTCTTAAGTTAACATAGAAAAAAACACATACACTAAGGGACGCGTCCGCGATGTGCGTGCTCGAGGAGCGCGGTGCAGACGATTTTTCTGTCATTCGCGTCACTTCCGGTCAGCCGTAATGGCGTCGTTTTTTCTAGTTTCGGTCTCGAAAATACTGTCGTTTGCAAGCTTTTTTCTAAGATAAGCGCTTGCATTTCGAAGCCGACATTTGGCAGGCAGCACTACATCTAGCTAGACTACCTATATATTGAATTTTCGTGGAGTTCCAAATATCGTTGCAGTTGGCCTTCAAACAAAAAGAAACGGCATTACGCAAGACAAAGTTGTATTTCCCAGTTGTATTGTCCACTACAACTTCTTTCGTTAATTAGGCTTTATCAATTAGCACTAAATAATTTATATCTTTACAAGTACTCGAATAACTACCAACATGTCAGTAAAGTATATGTACGCGTGCTCAAAAAAATTGCCCACAGCTTCCCTCGGGGGAACACTGAGGAGGATGCGGAGCTCGACCGGCAATCAACGACTGCTTGCACGTAGCACACACGACGTAGTCGGCATAGTCGGTGCCCTTTCCAAACGTATCGCAAAGAACCGACAACGCTTTGGAGTTGTTCTGAATGTTGCCGATCCGAGTTAAGTTGTTATCGAACCAAAGACGATCACACACCTTGCAGGTGTGGCCGAAGCTTCGGTCGAGGAAGTCGCGCTTGGAGCGAGCGTTGGGCGTGGCATACTGCTTGGCGCGCCACGCCGCTACCTCGGCGCGCTTGCGCTCGCGGGCAGCATCGGGATCGGCCTCTCGTCGCCGACGCTTGCACTCGGCTTCCCGTTTTCGAAAGTCCGGGTCCTCTTGTCGACGCTTACGTTTCCAAGCGGCCGAATCCGGTGCTGCTGCTCGACGCTGACGTCTCTCAGCGGCTTCACGTTCTCTAAGTTGAGCATCTTCCGCTCGACGCCGACGTTTACGTTCGGCTTCGCGAGCTCTTCTCCGCGCTGCCTTGTCTTCGGACGACGACTTGGTTGCGGTTCCGCCAACACTTTGGCCGGCGCTGGTCGAAGGGACGTCGATCATTGCGACCTCGGACGTCGACGCGCCGTACAAACCAACCGACGAGCGGCAACTGAGCGAGCGAGCACCGACCTTGAGTATATATACAGCGCGACGGCGCATGCACTGTCAGCTGTCGAATGTTCGAGAAGGGGGAGAAGCGCAACGGCGCATGCGCGCGCGTCAGCTGCCGATGTTCTCGAAGCGTGACGGCGCATGCGCGCTACGTTATACAGCTAGCGAATGTTCGTGAAGAGGAGAAGCGCACGCGGTGTGTAGAGGAGGAAGGGTGCACAGATGGTGGAGGAGTGAAGCGCGCGCGGTGTGTAGAGGAGAACGGGATGCACAGGTGGTGGAAGAAGGAGGAGGAAGCTGGCGGACGGCGCCGCACTACAAGCCTCGAGTATTAGATGCTCCGCATCTAAAAGTCACAGCTTTGCCGCAAAGGCAAAGCAATGAACGCGATAGCAACAAATTGGAAGGTCACGTGCATAATGGGAAGCAGATCGAAACGCGCCCCACGTTTCTCACGCACAAACGACGCACGAAACGTACTAACAGGTACAGATGAACGCGAATAATCGTCTCAGTTGTTACTTCGCTCTGTCTGAAAAGCGCGCCCTTTCCGCAAACTGGACTGTGCTACAAGTGCAGTGACTATTGTGCGCCCGGTAACTGCAACAGAATCATTCCGGTGAAATGCTTAAGCGTACGATTGTCCCCACCGCGAGATAAGCGAGCACTCGCGAGAGCGTCCCGTCTCCGCGGGGCAAACTACGCGTGTGAGATGAGAACGCCCATCGCCGCGTCGTGACAATCTGGCAACGTGCGCTCATGTGCCATCTCGCAGGTAATGCTGAAAACACGATAGTAGTTCCCCCCGAGATGCCCTTCACCAGCGCTAAGTGGTAGATATAAATAGCTCGTTGAAGGAGGTGCTCCTCGGTAGCACCGCCAATAATAAAGGAAGAACTTCTCCGTAGCTCTGTGGTTAACGCCTCGCACTCATGACTCAGAGGCCCGAAGTTCGATCCCACGCGGCGGAGTCTTTTTCTATATTATTTTTCTTCCTTGAGTTTTCATATATATAGGTACATATACATATAAGGTGAGTGACTCCAGCGGCAAAATCCAGGCGAGAGTGTCCATATAATTGCTTTCACAATAACATCTGACGACGCTATCTTCAACAACGTACTAAGTAAATATTTGTTTATTTTTTATTTTTTGTTTTTTTTTTTGCTGACGAAGACAGCCCGCGACATAGGACCAGTAACTCCAGAGTACGCTCCTGCCCGTGAAAGAAAGAAACATCATCAAATTAGCTTACCAAAAGCAACCGCTTTTCCTTTTGTCGGTTGTTTGCAGAGACAGCATTCCGAACTTTAAATGGGTACAAGACGAGCACGTATACAACATGTGTGGCAGATTTGCAAGCATTCCTTTCACTCGGTTTTACACCACTATCATTGTCCGTACATCCCGGCCGACAGTTCATGTCAATGACACGGCAGAAGCATTGTTCGGGTTATGGCTGACACAAGACTAACGCAACGCGTTTCTTCGGCAGGGAAGTGCAAATAGGGCGATCCACACATTTTATTGACTTGGTACCTCACAGTATTTTAGGGCGATGCTTCATTATCCACGCAGCAGTTTAGTTACATGTGGCTTTTCTGATTTCGCGGGCTTTCTTCATTAACAACAACAACAACAACAACAACAACAACAACAACAACAACAACAACAACAACAACAACAACAACAACAACAACAACAACAACAACCACAGCAGCAGCAGCAGTAACAACAACAACAACAACAAAAACAACAACAAAAACAACAACAAAAACAACAACAAAATGCGGGCACGCAATTATTTCCCTGTTTAATATACCGTGGTCATAGATAGCACTTGAACATGCCTATATGTGCCTCATTAACATTTTGAATCGTTGGGTGGATATTTCTTTGGTTAGAAACATACTAAGACCTAAATAATTATGTCAAGCTACGGAAACATATATTAGTAGTGGCTACTTCAGAATATTGGGAACAGCATGCACTAGGCGTGCTTCGAGCAGCAGCACTCCTCTTCTTTAAAATCACCCTGTGTTGTAGCAGACCCTGTAGAGGAGCCGGAGATGTTCTTTTACCTTCCTGTTCCACTGTCCGTTACTCTTATACCCTAACGTCATTACCTCACCGGCTCTATCGGCTAACCCTAAGGTAGTGATCGAAGTACAAACATACAACGTTAACTAATTGACACAGTGCTTGGTTTTCTTCAATCTGTAACATACTATAGAAAGTTTATGCTATGTCAATGATAAATAAGACACCCAGCTCTGGAATTAGTGAGCACGATTACTTTACTCCACTAGCTTTCATGTCAGCAGAACTTGATTAGCTGAGCTGCATTCGCAATTACATTTCAGCCACGGTACCCTGTTGCTTCACTACATAGGAGACGATTGCCAATAGGAGTTTCCTGGACGGGAGACTGAATTCCGTGATGTCCATCATCATTATTTTGTACTCTCAGCTTTTGCGTTCTGTTCTTGGCAAACCAACTCGAATATCGCATTATCTTCAGCACTATAAACTAGTTCATCGGAGCGTAAAACTAACTTTGAATAAATACTTCATCACAGGGTTGTCTAACACGCGCCCCACGCACCTTTAGCTAGCGGCCCAGCATGCACTAGACTTACTTGGTTCCCCATTTCTTTAGAAGCACCCCATACGATCACCATGTAGTGAAACATCACTGAACAACAAGAACAGCATATTTCAGAACCAGCGCTCATATTTTAGTCACTCCGAAGATTGGGGTCGATATGTATCTCGAGTGCTGAGGCCCAGTTCGTTTGAGAAATGACACATAAATGAGATATCGGAGATATGAGAAAGGCCTTTTCTTAAATGGCAACGTTGGCATTGACCCTCAGTCTTCGAATTCCTCCAGGACTTCGCCGATATGACTCTAACCTTTCGTGTAGGTTATGAATGGGTGTCGCAATTACGCACGCGTGCGCGTTTCGCCTATTGATTGATTGATTTGTGGGGTTTAACGTCCCAAAACCACCATATGATTATGAGAGACGCCGTAGTGGAGGGCTCCCGAAATTTCGACCACCTGGGGTTCTTTAACGTGCACCCAAACCTGAGAACACGGGCCTACAACATTTCCGCCTCCATCAGAAATGCAGCCGCCACAGCCGGGATTTGATCCCGCGACCTGCGGGTCAGCAGCCGAGTACCTTAGCCACTAGACCACCGTGGCGGGGCGATTTCGCCTATATAGGACTGGTCGTCACCGCAACATGTGACCACTGTGGCAGTGTAGACACAGTTCAGCATAACTTGTGTGATGACCTGTGGTACTGTTTACAGAGGCAGGCGCTTTGCAACACGTTTGATGGACTAGACGATCGGACTGTTTCGGAAGCACAATAATTATAGCTTTTCTAAGTTCGTTTCTACAATGTAAGCCAATTAAGAACAGAAATTAAATTAATATTGAAGAAACGTTTACAGTTTTAAGCTAAAAAATGTTGTTGCCGCTTTGCCTGGATGCCGTTGTTTTTAAAAGTCACGTGAAAAACGTTATCGCTGAACCTTTTTGACCATGCAGTCTCAAACTCACACCATCTACCGTGCTGCCGCCACAAAATTCAGCCATGTTAAATGCGGATACCATGAAAGTGGGAAGCGGGACTTTGGGAGGGGGGGGGGGTGCGTATTGAACAAAATGTCACCTTGCTACCATTTCAATTATATAGGACATTCCTATATTTTACATATTAGGTCAGGTCTTAAATAGGGGTCAGGACTCCAGAAACACATCGATACCGATCTTCACATTCCCCAAACCTGTACGCCAATCCTGAGATATGGATGTTTTGGTTCCTGGTTATGTTACTAGTCAAGGTGACCGCAATGGGTGAAAGTCTCTGTAGCTTACACAAGCAAAGCGTTATTAATCACGATAGGCGATAAAATAATGCGGGTGGCATATAGGAATCTCACAAACATAGCCAAGTCACTTAAGAAAATGGGCGGTGAGAGTGTGATGTCAAGGGCTGCAAGCGAAATGTTTATGAGCCGCATGCGGCGAGCGGCCACGTGTTTCGGAGCCTCGGTATAAATGATATCGCGTTTCCACGTGGTCAGTGGACATCCAAAAAAAAAAAGAGGTGTCACGTCTACTTGAGAAGTTTTTAAACGTTACAAAGCTCGTATACGTGACTGGTGACGAGCGACAGTTACGCTGGGACAGGGTGTGGCGCAGTTAGAGTCCGGCACAACATTGAATGTAGAATAGCTAAAAGGCCACTGGCATGTATGTTCAGCGTTGCGTGGCGCTGCGCGAGCCTTCTTGGTAGCCTGGCCATGCTTCGCTTCAAACGGGACACTAGATCAACATAACCTGAAAGGAGAAAACCCGACAGGATAACGGCCTGCGAACTTCGCAAGGCTATAGACCCACCGGCAGCCTACAATATCCTGATCATCTCATTATGGTTTTACTAGTTATTATGCACTGGCATAGTGAAGTGTTAAACAATTCATTTATGCTTTTTGTCGAAATAATTTCTCGGGACAAATTCTAGAACATATTTCACGAACACTGCAACCAAAGGAACATGATGAGCGTTTCTCTTCAGTGAACAGGTGATGACAAAAAAGTACGAAAATGGCAGCACAGCAGAAGTTCGCTTTCGATTGTTTTTCAACCGGCACCTTATGAAAGACCTAATACAGAATGTTTTTCCTGTGCCCCTGTACCGTTCAAGGTATGAACAATCATATGGTCATGACGTGCTAAAGCGAGTGAAAAACATGTGTATACCACCCATTGTGAAAACCTTCTTTTTTAAACTTCATACGGGAACCCTGCCAGTAAAAACGTGGCTTGAAGAGAGAGGGATGTATGTACCATGGGGAAGCAGCTGTCTCCTGTGTAACAAACCTGAGACCATTGAACATGTGTTTATTGATTGTAAGAACGCTATTTTCTTTTGGGACATTTTACAGAGGATTTTAAAAAAGATTTACCTCTTACTTCATGTGGAATTCGTTTTTTGCCTTGTGATAGTTCTGTGCAAAATTTGGATGTTATATTTGTACTTGGTCTTCATTCGGTTTGGCGTAGTATGCTATCGTACAGACACTGTGATGTGAGAGTTCTATCCGTTAATGAGTGTTTCGTGGAAGCTGTTATAAAAGTGCGAGATGTGTATAAGACTACCGACTGTAAGGAAGATGTAATATCTTTGTTTGACGCATTGTCACGCATGAAACAAGTGTGATAGTGATTGTCACATTAGCTTGACCTGTAGTCAAGAAGGCAATAAAGAAACAAAAAAGATTGTTTTTCAACCGCTGACTCACAATATTACGTAGCTTTCGTGTAAGCGTTCGTTCGTTGAATAGAACTGCTAGGTACTAATTTTTTAGGAATAAATTTGATCTCATCGACGATCACAGCCAAGGGAACCTAAACTTTTTATTGCCTTACTACAAGTCATCACTTCTTGTCCACCAATGAAAAAACAATATGCAATTTCTTGTTTGAGTTTCAGTATTAATTGCATGCTTTCGATGGTGCTGACTTTTTTAGGGATCTCGTTACTCCTAATTAAATGAATAAGAACCGTTCGCGCGCTAATGTAATTCATTTTTTAGTGCACAGATCTCCTTAAGAGTCCTCGAGCGTGCCGCTATAACAAGGTAAGGGATATGGGCTCGCACGGAAAGCACAATCACCTCTATGGATTCGTACGACACCTTGTTAGAGCTGTAGACACGTGTCAGAAACACAGCTGCTGGATAATATGAGCCCGTAGGTCGACTACTTTGTCACGCTCAAGGCTGCACTTACGACTTCTCTCACAAACAAGACTGTCTTCAGAGGGTATTAAGAAGGCCACGTGGCGATGGATTTCTCGTATCTCCATCCTCCCAGACCTCTCCGAGAACAGCGAAAAAGCTGAAGGGAACGTAAAGTTGCAATAAAGATGTCTGGGGTACAGTCGAGCTCCGGGAATTGAGTTAGTTATTGTTTCACGCTGCGTATACCGACGCTGCCTTGCCCGAGAAGGCAAGACAATATTTGTAGCTTCTGAGTGCGGCGACGCAGTAAAACTTTATTACCGACTACCACTTGTAGGCACTTCCACGACGGCACCTTTCATTGTCGTGTCTGGCTGATTTCAATGAAGGAGCGACCAACTTTTTTTCGTTTTTTATTATTTAATCAACTACAGTCCTTATTGTCCTTCCGGGCTTTCTGCTACTGCCCTTAGTGGTATCCCCGGAGACGCTATAGGCTCGTTTAGCTCCTGGCTTGCTACTACGTGTTTCCGGTAATAATCATTATATGTACGGTAGTTGCATGCACACGCGAAAAAAAAAACGTGTAATCAGAAACACACATAGTAAAGGCCCACTTATTCAAAATCGGGTTATTCGAATTTATAGTTAATGCACAGTAGATCACGGTACAGCCCTCCGTATTTCTACGGGGGAAAACTACCTTTTCAAACGCGTCAGTATCCGCGATGGTGATTTCGAACTGGTAGCCACTGCTCATCGTGCCCCTCGCAGAGTGAGTCAGTGAGTATTAATTTTACATCGAAAGCTGTTATGAGATCACAGATCGGGTCACGCGCAGTTGTGCGCTGCCGCCGCTGGTGTCTGTAAGCGCATCACGAGAAATTAGAAAAAAAAACCTAGCACCAAAGACACAGTGGGGCTCAAAATCCGGGTATGCTGGGTGCCAGCCCAGTATTCTACCAGTGAGCTACGCTGGTACTTGTAACTTGCTGGCAAACTTTCCTTAGGCAGTCTTGATGTCGGGAAAGCAATTGCGTTAGTACGACTCGCAAAGCGCTTTAAAACAGCGAAAGAACAACCAGTCGTCGCACAATGCGAATAGCGTAACGAATGGACCACCCAATGCTCTAACCCATTACGAAAGCTTGTTCTTGTTCCTGTATTAACTGTGGCGCATACCCACTTCAGCCATAATTCCTCATCGTCGTCAGCCACTGCATGAACAACTGGCACAAAATCCCTTGCAAATGCTTAATGGATACCATGCTTTTAAGCAGAATGACGAAAAATAGCATAGCGAACGCCGGCTTACTAACCAAAAAAAATTAATAATGCCCTAGTAGGTATCGAGAAAGTGTGCTTGCAGTAGTTACCCAACGATTCTTTTGAAAAGGTTCTGCAAGGCCGCTCTTATAGCTTTTTCTGTGACTGTGCTGCGCCATCCGTGCAGGCCTGGCGTTTTTATGGAGGTGCTGAGAAAAAAAAAAGAAGTGGAGCCGAAAGTTAGCTAATCAATCCGGCGGCTACACCCAGGTCGCGACCGGTAGAAAGAGTTTTTCGGAGACGGCCTTGGCCCTCGACAGCTTTGAGCTGAGTGGTGAACACTGTGTTTCGAATGATGGAGTTCCAGGAGGACTGGTCAAAAAGTCTGTACCCATGTTGGCAGGGCAAACCCAGACCATGTGGTCAAAATGAAGTCGGCCAAAAGTGATCACATTGTGTTGTGAAACAAAACCAAACCTTATTTGCTATAAGTGCTAAACAACCAAACGGCAGCATTTTTTAACCGATGAAAATTTTGACGCTGCAAGGGAGTTGGTGGGCAAGCTGCAAACGATGCTCATGAAACAAAATGCAGAAAAAAAACATCAGCAAATGCAAATCACCGAGCACTGAGTTAGTTCTGATACCTAAATAAACGCGTTTTAAAGCATAAAAACGATATATATTTCGACATTGAAAGTCACTGTTCACATAAATGTATGTCGGTGCTTATTCCTGACGTATTAGTGACTGACCAATTTATTATGTTCGCAGTTAGAGCTCTATGAATTGAATTTATGAAATCACCCGCCACAAACATCTTAGCGCCTAGTTCGCGATAACGAGTCCAGAGGCGGTTTCTATTGAATCCGTCCACGCAGTGTGGTTTGATCTCCGCTCATTTTAGTATCCACCCGCTAATTCTAACTCGTCTCAATTCAAACCATTTGGTAGTCCGCTTCGATTTGAGTTTAAGTGCAGGGGTTTTTACTATGTGCAGAAAATGTATTAGGGCAGCTTCTCAATGATGCCCACAAGTAATGATTCCTTGAAGCATACCCACACAACTTCGTCTACTAACATAGTCATCATAGTTCTGTATTGTAGCAGTATTAAAGTTTCTCGTATTTACCATGAGAACGCTCACCACCCTTTAAGACTCCTCTAGCAATTTAGAATAATTAGAGGCGCAGTGATTCCACGCGCTATAACATTTATTATCGCCGAGGCAGCAGGCCACTCAGGCTATTAGTTGTTGCATCTAATCAACGTCCCTGAATGTGGCCCTTGCGACCCTAAATCCCGATATTAGGAGGTTCATTTACATAAACCACTCAACCACGCCAATGCCTGCATGCGAAACTTGTTTTGTCTTCTAGCGTTGTTTCGCGTAGCAGGACTTACTTCATAAAAAAATAAACACTTGTGGCGGCTTCATTTCATCGCCATTTTTTTGTATTTCAATATGTTTTGTTGTATTTATCGCTTCTTCTTAAGGGCTAATGAGGCAGCAAAGCATCAAAGGTTCCAGGCATTACGAAACTTCGTACTGAGACAAACTTCGGCTTACGCCTTGAGATACTCTTTCGAAAATCAGCGTTTATTCATCATCATCTTCTTCTCCATCATAACCTTCGCTCACATCAAAGAAGGTTATACTTCGAAGTGCTTGCGATGCAGTGATATCACCGAATAAACGAGGCTTTCATTCTCAGATCTTTGTTTTTTTTTTCATTTCTTTTCATCTTCTTAGCTAAGTAGAGCGATGACAATGCGGCGCCACGTATTCATACTCTATATTATCTCCGGCAGTTAATTAGAAGTTTAGTTTCTTTGATGCTGAAATAATTGTTTGAATAATAAACTCGCTATCTGAGCTCGCTCGCAGAGAGAGTGGTTGAGCAACACAGTAACATTGTCATTCCGTATTCCATGAAATGTTAGGAAATCAGAGAAAGGCAGGAAAGTGTCCGTCATCAACTGCTAACGTTCGTTTAGAAAATGTTTGACAGCAGCTTACTGCTATGCCACACATTAATGAAAGCTTGTATTGAACGAAAAAATACGATTTTGCAACTTTTTTTCAAAGCACAGAGCGAACCCATCCTGTTTTTTCATTTTACTTGCAGTGCAGTGCAACAAGAGGTATAGTACGAAAGAGGGCCTATAGTGCGCTGATAAGTGAGAAAGGTTCTTGAGAAATGCCAGTGACCGCTTGCTCTATACTTTCTACAGAGTCAATTGACTCCCACATTCACTAGCCTGCTCATGCGAAAGCGTTTCAGAACTGATAGGCGTCGCAAGTGCCGAGTTGGAAGTGCCGTGGCACGGCCGCTGGATGAAAGAGCGCACGGTCCGGGGTAATGAACCGAGCTAGAAGAAGCTCTCATCGCTGATTTGACATGCAAATGCCACATATTTGCAAGACGCATCCCGCCACCGACGAAGGCAGCCTGCGGCTCTTCCGTCTTCATTGAGCAACTTATCGCCACACGTTGTGACAGGACACAAATTGCTCGCCGCACGTTTCCTCGGTTCGCCCGATGTGATGATTTTTTTTTCTTGCCCAGCTGACAAGAAAGAGAACGGATAGCCACTTAAGACCCGTGTGTTATGAGAAGGTCGTTGACCAGACAGTGATGAAAATGGCGTGGATAGCGAACAGTTGAGGTGTAAATACATGTATGCAGCGTAAGAAGAAGCAGGCACCGATTAAGTACATTGATACGACCAGAACAAAAGGACATGTTGACGCATCGGGTGTACTCGGGGGGTATGAGCCGGGTTTATGAAACTGCGTGAAAACGCTGTCGTCTGAAAGGCGGGAACGAGTTATAATACGTACGCCAGCATCATCGGATTGTGCACCTCTTCATCCGTAGCGAGAGTAATAGGAGACATCCCGAGGTGTGAGGACGTATATGACGTGCTTGACGGCACGGCAAGTACATTTGTCGAGAGGTTATTGATCATGGAGGAAGTGAGACGTTATGTTTAGATCCCTTTAAATCGTAAGGAAAAGAGCACTGCTGTACTGCTTATCTATATATGCGCGCTTTCATTCATCTATATGTAAACAGCTGTAAAACATTTATTTCGTTGATCTTTTGTTCTAGTCTGCACGAAGCGGGAAAACCCAGCACTGTTCGTGTCGAAAAAATTGCTGCCAGATAGCAAGAAAAAAAACACATTTTCGAAGTTTTCCTCGGTGTTCTTTTCAATTGAGCTATTTGTTTTCATAACAAAGGGACAATCAAACTGGAATAATACTGAACGCCCGTATGCTAAGGGAACAAAATGCTTCTTTCTATACCAGTAGAAAGTAACTGTGACATAAGTAAATAGAACACACAGAGAAAGCAGGTGGCAATTATCAAAGCCGAGTCATGCAGTGAACAAAAAAGCATAATAATGGCATAGGTATTCCAACTAAAGTAAAATGTATTTGAGTGATTAGATCACGTTGTGACCTCGGGGCATGTCTCTTTCGTGATGCCGAGTTTTTATAGCAATTGGAGAAGAGTCATTACCTTCATGAACGAGTGTCGGCAATCGCAGCCTAAGTTCATTGAGTAGAAAATATAAAATTTTTGTCACTGTTTTTTTTCTTTTTTTTCGGCGTGATTCGCTTAAAATACCAATTGTATGGCACGCGATCTACGCTGACGACATCACGCTCTGGAACAAGGCTTCGAGCATCGGGAGACAAGAGAGCTGCTTACAAGATGCCGTAAACACCATCGAAAAGTATCTCGACACTGCGGCCTCAACTGTGCCACCGAGCAGTCTGAGCCCCTTGTACTTAAAGCAAGAACGAGAAGCAGGCCTGCCGTATACGAAGAGCCTAACCCTTGCGTCACCCTCAACGGGACAATTATTCCGAAAGTTGATACGCTACGGGTGCTCGGACTTCACATACACAAAGATGGATCGGGAGCGACCACCGTACCGAGACTCCAGAGAACTGTCTCGCAGCTCACGCACCTCGCCAAGAGTGTGGCGACGCAAAGCGGCGCCTCTGTGTGCGGGGCAGAGAGCGCGTGCACGAGAAAGTTATCTTCGAGACGAAGGGTGATAATAAAAGACAGTTGTTGCTTGGGACGCGAGCTGTTCACTTGCGCAGCTCTGCCGAGCGCCGCGTCTCAACAAGAGGATCGCAAACCAACGCAATGGGCTTAAAGAACACGACACCCTATACGAATAATGCAAGCTCTGCTCACCAGCCGCATCACGTACGGCACGCCATACCTCTGTTTAAAAACTGCGAAAATAGAAAAACTTAATATTATGATAACAAAGGCAACCAAAGCCGCCATGGGACTGCCACCCATGGCTTCTACTTCACGACTTCTTAAGATGGGTGTCCACAACACGTGGCAAGAGCTCGCGGAGGCTCACAAGAACATGCAGCTGGAACGGCTCAAGCTAAAGCCCACTGGGAGGTCAGTACTCCAGTATCTCAACTACAGCGAATCGTACATTGCGGGTGCAGACCGGATAACGCACATCCCGGTGGACATTCGAGAGTCCCTGTCCATCGCGCATATCCCACGCAACATGCACGCCACAGTCCACAAAGGTAGACGAAAGGCTAGAGCAGAAGCTTTTCAACAAAAGTTCAGGCAAGACCCGATTGCCCGCTATACCGACGCGGCCAAGTACCCCCGTAGAAACGCGTACGCTATCAGCGTCGTCGACTCTTAAGGCCGAGAGTTAGCGTCGGCCCCAGTCAAGGCACGCAACTCAGACGCAGTGGAAAAAGCGGCAATCGCTCTCGCCACCACCACATGTAAAGACGCCGTGGTTATTTTCACTGACTCGAAAGCCGCTTGCCGGAATTATGTAAAGGGCCACGTATCAGCCGACGCAATTAACATCCTGCAGCGGCGAAGCTCTCCACTTCCACAAACCTGCGTAATCTGGGTTTCTGGACACGAGGGTCTACAGGGAAATGAAGCGGCTCACGCCACTGCCCGCGAGCACGTCCGCCGGGCCGCCCTGGGACCAAAGGATACCCGATCCGTGGCTGCAGAGATGGAGGTAGTAGAAAACGCCTACTCGTCGCTACTTCAACACTACAAACTGGAGCGGCCCTCCACCCCATCCAAGACTAACCAAAGAAGAGAGCGTGATTTTCAGACGCCTACAAAGCAATACTCACATACATAGCATATTAATGCACCACCTCTACCCAACGACATGATGGCTACATGTGCCCGCTCTGCAGCATACCAGACACCATGGCACGCTTGCTCCTGGAATTCCAGTGCCATGCAAACCACGACGTCCAACTGGAGCGGCACAAAGTCCCAAGAATAAACGATGACCACCTAATGGAAACGTGGGAGGCCAAGCTCGTCCTTGAGGACCTGGAAGGCCAGCGACAACTCGTCGCCAGGGACAAGAGGCCAGTCGAAGCCAGAGGGTTCCTGGACTAGGGAACCCTCCCACCTTAGGGTGACACCTGGCCTCGCTCAGAACACTGTTTTCTAAACAAGCGTTTATTTCTCTCTCTCACGGCGTGATTACTGCGGTGCACTTCACAGTTCACCTTAAGAGTCATTACTGTTCAGAAATTCACATGTCAAGTTTAGGCTTGTGCGAATAATGAAATTTAGTTTCGAAGCGAATTCGAAGAGAACAGTTATTTTGATCGAATAATCTCGAATCGAATTCAAATGGTATGTATGACATATGAAAAATTGAATTTTATGATGACCTAACTAACCTGCACAGTATTTCTTTCGAATTGAAATAGGTGCTCCAGGCAAATGACATTTTTTTTTCATTCAAAGAAAGTCGAAACAACCTTGAGTAGTAGTTTCGACAGGATGCGAGTGATAACCTGTAAGATACTTAACATTTTAAAATTTATTATACTTGGATCATATAAGCCGTCATAACAAGCTTAATAAAATGAGGAATTGATTTGAAGGCAGCAGGGCCCTGCAACACTTTTTTAAGTAACCATGGAGCCAGTAAACATGCTTGTTGCTTCATAAATTTACCGCCGCATAGTTTATAGAATCAGTCCAGTATTAGCGGAGTTCCAAAAATTTGTTGCACGCTGCAATTGCATGCTCTCTTCTCGTCCTGACGAAATAGCTGGAAGTTAAGCGCTTGTCCACGTGCTTGTGGACAAGCGGCGGCCCCGGTAACGACGAACGCGCCATGCTCAAATCAACCAATGGCTGTGACCAGAGCCGTATATTTCTTCTTGGCTTTGACAAGTGATTTTTGAGCTTGTGTCACTTGCCGAGGGAAGAAAGCAATTTTTAGTTTTGAAAATTTATTGTGAATTACAGGCCACGTGCTGCGCTACAATATTTGCCTCGCGTGCTCTTAGGAGCCTCGACTACCGATCGGCAGCGTTTTCTGACCCTTTTCAGCAAGTGTTGCAGGGCCCCTTTAAATTTGAAGGGAGGCTTCGCGGCAAAACGATTTTTTTTAGTAAGTGTTTTCATGGCTTAGCATTTGTATGTTGCAGTGAAACCTTCTTAACAGGTGGTGACATGCGGAATAATATACACTTATTCGTTCATTGCGAATACTTCGAAAATATTCGATAATTTAAATTCGAATCGAGGCGAATACAAATACTCAACTATTCGTTCGAATATTTGAAGCATTCGAATATTCGCACAAGCCTAGTCAAGTCCTATTCTCTGCAGATTGGTTGAAGTGGTAGCCTTACAAATGGTTCTTTGTTAGTCTGTCCCTCGTAGATTCTTTGAAGAAAACACAACAGCACAATTTTACGTGAAGTGTTAAGATGCATTACTGCAAACAAAAAAAAATGAAAAAATAAAATAAAAGTTCTATTACTATGACTGATGCTTAGGATAACACGTTGCTCATCACTGTGATTGCAATTTAAAAATATTAGCAATTTGCACAAACTATCGAAAAAAGACGAGATATGCCTGCCAGTTTATTATCCTTCGATTCATGCCATAACAGCAAAAAAGGGGGAGGGGACCCTTAAGCTTTTCCGTTAAGGGTTGAACGTGGTAGCGATGTTCTGTTTCTGGTGTATACTTCAAATATCTAGTGCACGAAACCTTTTCGGACTTGCTATGAACCGCGCAGTAACGTGATTGCTTTTTGTAGTGGCTGGTCGGCTTTAAACTCTGAAGTCATTATGATAATACCATGTTCTAACGACCGATGGCAATGTACGCTTGTATCAAGAATTACTACGGCAATTTTCTATGTTGCATTGTGAAGCACGTATACAAGAGATGTGTGTTTGTAAGGCATCAAAGGTACTTTCAAGATACATTTCTAAACAGAGCAAGTTATTTTCACTGCATTCACGAGCAGAGAAAGAGATGTGTGGTAAGACTTGCCATGCAGACGACCCATTTTCGATCCCCACTCAGACCGCGAATGTTTATTAATCATTTCATTAGCAACTTTTTTGACTTTTGGGAACGCAAAAATGGGAATTTTTTCCTATCAACTAATGATGGCGACAGCGAAATTTATGCTAAACAATTACTTTAACACTAACAATTTAATAACGGCAATGCGGGCCGCCACGCAGCAAACGAGTGGACTATAAGAAGACTAAAAAAACAAAAAAAGAGAAAACTCTCGACAAGTTTTTGTGGCAGCATAGCCAAGGCATAGCACGCCGTAACACGGGTCATGTCCGTAACCAGCATCACAAAAAAACTAAAAGAAGAAACAACAACAGACACAATGAAACTTGAACCCGGGTCCGCTGCGTGACAGCCCAGTATTCTAACACTTTCAAATTGGCTTTTGGCATGCTTGATGAAATCGCGTTAATATAAGAAATAAAGCGTTTTTTAAAACATGTGAACAACCAGGCATCACAGAACGCAAATTACGCAAAGAGTGGCCGTCCAATGAGGCACGACATTACAAAAACTTGTTCTTGTCCACCTATTAACTGTGGCGCATACCCACTCCACGCGTCATATTCTTCATTGTCGTCAGCCACTGCTTTAAAAAAAAATTGCTCAAAATTCCTAGCAAGTGTGCAGCGGCTACCACGCTTCTCCCAAGAATGAGGAAAGATGGCGTAGCAAATGCCGTCCTACTACACAAAAATTATGATTATTTGTGGCGCAATGGGCAACCAGCAAGGGTGCTTGTAGCAGTTACTCAAAGGGAGTTAAGAAGGGGAGTATGAAAGGCCGCTATTTCAGCTTTCCTTGTGACAGTGCTGCGTGTCCCGTGCAGGCCTGGCTTTTTTTTTTACTTTATGCTTCTGCATGCATACTAACTTTTTATATACTGCATAGGATGAAGGAAAATATAAAATGAAACGATATGAATGTTACGTTCATGGTTGTTCGCATTGATAGAAGTCTGCACCCTGCAAAACTTCAGTTCTTGATTTTTTCTAGATTTCTGGTTTTCCAGTGTCATTTCACCTTTTTTCCTGCTCCGGACAACAATGCCGTCACTCGGTTGCAGCGCGTTTACATCGCAGATTGTGAGCTAGCATGAGAGCGTCCTCGTTAGGTCATCTGTGATCATCGAACAGGTAGAACCGAACACAGTGGTTCGTCGTGAAGTATTTTGTTTCCCGCACATGCAATCACCGGGAAGTTGTGTGTGAGTGATACCATCAACTAAAGTGGGACTCTTATCGCGATAGCTGCCTTGAGAGCAGCACCGGCAACCCGCCAGCCTTCGGCAAGACCAGTTGCTTGAAAGCGAGATTGCGATTGGAAGCTGTGCGTAAAAGCAATGATCATTTCCCCTAAATTGCCTTGCATACGTGATCGGCATTTCGGCTGCCTGATACTATCACGCTAAACATGGCTTACTATAGCACCGTACCCGTCGGCGTCTACGAAGGAAGTGGTTCATTGCGCTTTGCGATGACAAAAACTTGTGAGGGTAAAATTACCAGTGGAAAGCTTAGCCTGGGCAACTGTGCAAAAATAGCATTCCTGGCTGAGTAAAGGTTGCGTTTCAACCAAGAACGTCCGACGCCCGCTCATGACCAGCCATGGCGTCGTGGCCACGAAAATACCCATCGATGCCTTCGCGTTCCTTAAAAAAATAACGTGAGTGTCTCGAAAACGTTCTTGAGTTTCCAAAAGAAGGCACAAAAAAAAATGACGCCAGTCCAGTATGCATTGAAATTTAGGAAATGCATTGGTGACTTTGCGTTTTTTTTCCTATCGCCCAATACCTGTTCGGGCATATTTTTGTTTTTGAAATAAATCTGTACACTTCAATAAAGCTTCTTGTTTTTTCTCCCTTTAACAACTTAAATATTTATTTTATTTATTGTTTCCGAAAATTGTAATACTTATTGATTGGTGCTCGTGCGTGTTGGATGCGCTTGCGAAACCGATGTCACACGCAAGCGAACTACATGGTGTAGTAACACATGTGCAGAAACCCCTCTCACGTACCTTTGGCTCTGCTGCCACAGAAAGTTGTCGCGGATGGGTTATCGGCTCGCCTCACTTGTCAATGCCACGTCATTTGTAAAAAAAAGGAAACAAGAAGGAAGAAGGCAGGGGTTGGCTATGTTACCCGCCGGTATGATCGGTTCAATATATAGAAAGAATAAAATGTGTGTGTGTGTGTCTTGTGTGTGTGTGCGTGAGTGAGTGAGAGAGGGAGCAAAAGAAAAAACTAAAACTTAGTGGTGAAATCAAGCACGCGCGCGGCACTGCATGGTTAAATTTAGAAATAAAAGAAATTAATACACAAAGGTACGTGAAGCAACCTGACTTGAAGCAGTTAGGTGTTGCCTGTTCCATTGAAATTCCAAGAAGGTGCTTCAGACCAGGGATGAAATCTTGCACTTTTGTTCGAGTCTAGGGTCTGACGAAATCCCGCCTGGTCGGGACGGAACGTCGGTGAAAACATTGAAGGATGCCCACCACGGTGAACAATTTTCACTTCTTGGTTGGCGTGCGCATTAGCGCCATAGTTACGTTGCGTCACAACATCAACGGCGACGTGCAACAAATAACTATTATAATAAAGGCTTGGTCGCGACAAAAACTATACTGACGAAGTTGGCTTGCAAGCAAAATGATTGTGAAGAACTCGTCAGGCTTTCCTAAACTCTCACATTAGCTAGCGTGGTGTAGTCTTGGTTATAGTTTATCCCACCCTTTTCTTCCTACCTTCAACTTCCCTCGCCTTTATTCTAACCTCGTCCCTAGCGCAGAAGTACTGTTGCAGAGCCATTGACGACGTGCTGGCTCGGCAGAAAGTTATTGTCCACCAGTACCTTGTTCACTTCCCAGTACTTGGTGTCTAGGCGCTGTTTCCGGAAGAAAAGGTTGTGCGCAGTGCTGACTACCTCTAGTTATCGAGTTTCAATGCATAAAACGGGCGTGGTATTAATGGTACGTTCTCAAATAAAGTAAACGTGCCAGTTTTCCACTTCTGTTTCAATTGAGATTTCATTCTGTTTAGAGTGTGACTCGTCTGCATATTTCTCTTACAAAAGTACAACCAGTTTCCTTTTATATACACGTTGAAGAGAGATGTTCAATTGAAATATTGTGCTGATAATGCTGATCGAGCAAGCAATCGATCTGCTGTGTGATATAGCCGCACAGGATGAAATTTTCAAGAACTAACATTATACTAATTGGTTTTTACAAATAGAAGTGGACGATGCGCGCCGATATGGGTAGTGCGTTTCAAAGTTTGGATTTATAGTCGCGTTACTCTGGGCTCTATCTTCGGTGCATGAAAAGTATCTGTATAGTTTGTGAACCGCATAAGTTTGGAGCGCATTACTGAAGACGACTGAATGACATCCCATACAAAGCGAAAGTGACGTGAGTGGTTTAGCGCACACGTAGACGCGTGGATGGAGTAAGTAAGACGTCCTTTTCTTTGTGTGCACTTTGCAACTTGCGTAATGTGCCGACAAGCCAAAGCTGCTCTTACAAAGCACGTACAATGTTCACGTTCAATCACCACAAGAATCACAATTTAAAATACGTGTGACATCCACGAACAACGTAGTTAGCAAGTAATGCTAAAATGCAAACGGGGGCTGATTTAAGAATGTTAGGTGGGCAAGCGTCATAATTATGTTGCATAATATTTTGATTTTGATAGGTTGCTTCTTTACAGTGAAACATGCACAATGTAGTGCAGTGAAGCGTATTTTTTGTTCTGTGATAAAGCCTATAAGAAGACTCAAGTTATCTATGTCATGAGTATAAACGTGCTATGTAATTTGCGCGAGCTCTGTCTATGACCACTGTTCGGGATTTACACGTTTGATAAGCGTTGAAACAGTTCTCTCAAGCAACTTTTTGCGCGAATGTGGCCGAAGTCAGCGGTAGAAAGGGACACGAAGGACAAGTCAAGACTGAATATGGGTCCATCATCTCCACTGTCTGTTTAGCATTGCACCATGCAATGTAAGCTACACAAATTTTTTTACACTACAATGTGGCACGCTTAACCCTTTCGGCTCTGAGGTTCTATAAAAAATATGAAGCGATTTGGCTGCAAATGTGACACAATGAAGTCTTGAATAAAAAAAGGTGTCTAAACTATCTTCAATACATTTGTGCAAGCATAGGTAGTAACTTTTTTTGTCGTCGTCTCTTTTGGAACTCTGCAAAGTAAAAAACAAAAGGGGGAATAGCGATAACGATGACATTCGCCACAACCAAATAATGTATGACGCCTTACTGTTTAACTATTAGATCAGTAGCTATCCTATTTTTTTTCATGTTGTTTCTGAAATGTATAACTTGCTATTTACAAAATGAGTCTTTCCTAACACTAACGTATCGCCCACAGCAGTGGACAATTTGCACGTTCTAATTATAGGACACAAGAGCTCAGTGGTTGTCATACCTCTGAATGCATTCAGGCTAATCGAGATGTGTAGCTCTTGTAAAAGCTCCCGATTTCTTGTTATTCTAGTCGATAAACCTGCCCAAATCTTTTAGATAATATGTAAGGGGTGTTTAATAACCAGGTAGTAAGTTATAAATTTTCATTTGTTTTATGAAATTTAATAATGGTGCGTGATGAAGCTTGAAGAAGACGACGATGGAGTGTAGTTCAGGCAGCTTGCCCTTGCTAACAAGAGCGGAATTCATTCCGGCGCCGCAAAGCTGGAAAGGGCAATTTTTTATGATGTTGTATCTTCCACAGTGTTCAAAATGTAGACGGTGGCCATTCAAGAGCAAGGAGGAGCTGTGTATGACGAGTGCAAAGACTTGTTATTGGAGAGTTTAGGTGCTGTATTTAATACGTGGTTGCTGTATGTTAGTTTCACAACGATAACTTGCACTAGCTGGGTACATAAATGGATGTATTTAAATTCACCATTGTTCACTTTACCACCACAAAGCCCTGGTATCCTATATTTGGAGCATGGAGGCATTTTTCTTGTATACTGATGGGATGCTCAGAAAAAATATTTTCGTGTTCCTCAGGTTGCAGTAACTCCAAATTAACGAGAAACAAAAATAACTGCCACTGAAAAAAATCAGGGCTGAAAGGGTCAATAACAATGGCTTGTTGGTCACTGCAAGTGGTATATAAAACCTTCTAAGCTGACACTTAATCAGCACACGTAAAATATCCGTAAATATATATTCCCGGAAATATCCACCAAGCCCCACCGCGGTGGTCTAGTGGCTAAGGTACTCGGCTGCTGACTCGCAGGTCGCGCGATCGAATCCCGGCTGCGGCGGCTGCATTTCCAATGGAGGCGGAAACGTTGTAGGCCCGTGTGCTCAGGTGTGGGTGCACGTTAAAGAACCCCAGGTGGTCGAAATTTCCGGAGCCCTCAACTACGGCGTCTCTCATAATCATGTGGTGGTTTTGGAACGTTGAACCCCACATATCAATCAAATATCCACCAAGGCGCCGACCAACCGAGCAACAGACTGAGTGGACACCCCTTGGCATATTTTCACCAGTAGGAGCAGGACGAAGAGGAAGAGAATGAATCAGTTGCAGGGAGGTCAACCAGACGGGCGCTCGGTTGGTTCCCGTATACGCTGTAGGAAGAGATGAAGGGGTGAATGTACACTGAGGGTGCTTCCTTCCCTCATCGTTCTTTCTCTTTCTTTCACTAGCCAAATCAATCAATAAAATGAGCTCGCGCTTCCTTTGCAAAGCTTTCTCTTTGCTACTGTCACTGGCGCAAAAATTTCAATTTCTTCATCTAAGACTTTTTGTTTTCACTCCTACTTTTGCTTATTTCTGCACCTATTTTAGGAGTTTTTCTTGCACCTGCTTTTGAGCAAACGGGCTCCGTATAATCCATTCAACGAGATGGCTCACTCGGTTTCCCGTGTTATTTCTTTCTTCCGTTTTCGCCTCCGGTAATGAACGTTACGTTGCTTGGGGAGTGTACCTGTTATCTCAGCCATTTCCTTGTCCTTTTACTGCTGTCTGTTGCGCAATAACCAACCTGTGTAGGGCATCGCCCTGGTTATGCCAGACCGGCATTGCGCCATTCCCGCAAGCTTCCGCAAATAAAAGGTACGACCCGACGCAAGGGCTAGTAATAACCAATTGCAATGTTGTCTACCTCACTGCGACAAATATCTTGGCGTCGTATACTTACGTCATCAGTGCGCCTTCTGACCCCTGGTGTGTGAGCACTTCATCGGTGTGGCGTTTGGGTGATCAAACGAATAAAAATACTGGTGCTTGAGTTATTCTCTTTAAATTTTCGCGAAAATGTGAAAGCGAAACCAAGGCGATAAAAATACCGTCCACTGGTGCGGCAGACATCATGCAAAACTTCCATGGCCGCCCGCGTCAAAGAGTTTCAAAAGAGAAGAGCTCTCGTTACCCGTCTTAGTGACGTCGTCCGTACACCGTAAGCCATGCAAGGGCGAGTGAAGTAAAGCAAAAGAAATGAACAGTAAGTTAATTAGCGACATTTCATACATGAAAGTTAGTAGTGAAAGTTAACGAAAGGTGCCGTCATTTTGCTGTGTTGTTTGGAGAAGGATATAGCGAATGACGCCGGAAATCGGCCAGGCTGACTTGCAATACACCGTTATGAAACGGCACAGCGTGAGTCGAAACGAGGGCAAGGAAGCAGACCGTCTGACTCGTCATCCTTGTTTAGTCGCACCGTATCCTTCAATTCTAATAATTCCCGCTCAATTTCCATTTTTTACTATGTTTGTGAATCGCCTATACCACACGCCTGTCAGTACCGTTTCGCGTTTACATTCGAGTAGCAGGCGTAAAACCCGCTGGCGATGATGTAAATAGCAACAGAAATGTACACGTGGAGACATTTGTCAGGTGAACTCCGCCTGTAGAAAGCTTCTGGTGGAAACAACCAGCCATTTCGACTTGAGACAAAGCACATCGCAGTACCTGCGTAGGGGATCGGAACACGCTTCACATAAGCGCTACATCATTGCAATGAATACTTGTTTACACGTTTGCATAATAACAAAAACACACACTCTTATACAACTGCATAGCGACGACAAAGATCGCCGTCGTCATCTTGTAACAGTTGCGCTGAGCTTATTTATGACATGATCAGTTTGACATGTTTGTGACATGTTCAGTAGACAGTAATTCAGTTCACATCCCTTACATAAAAGCGAAGGAACTACGCATGTCAAGTTCAGTACATTTTCAAGCAATGCTTGTATTGCCTCCATAATGTCGTTGACGTTGTAAGTGTGACCTCGAAAAAATGCCGCTCTTAATGGTGCTCCGTTGACATGTGTACTTGAGGGCGTCATTTTCCAATAACTTATGTTCTCTCAATCAGTAAAGAAAGAAAGAAAGAAAGAAAGAAAGAAAGAAAGAAAGACAACACGAACTTTAGTCGCGCATATGCCAGATTTCGCTTCCCCATTAACCCGACAGGGCAAGAGCTAACTTTTTGAAGCAATCTGTCAATGGTCCAAAGCCTGGTTCCCGTGAAAATTGTTTAAATTTACTTTGAAGATCAATCCAAAGTTAAACAGGCGCGCCGTGCGGACAGCAAAAAATAAACGGCGTTATAATTTACATTACAATACTCTCTCGCTACGTTTCAATAGGTTTGGTTGAGGGCAGAGACGCTTATAGATAAGACACTTTTGTAAGCGGAACGGGCAGTCTGCCGAAGTTCATGAAAGGCTGCTGTTCCAAGTCAGTGAGTTATTGGTTGTCCCCGCTTTATCCGCCTTCACTTTCGCGTATCTCACTTAGGGCAGAGGCGCCGAGGTGGTGTCGTACCTAATGAAGTGTGAGCTGAGGTGCGACTATTGCTAGCTGAAAACTTTTCCAAATCACTTAGGGCCCCACTCATATATAGTTTTGTTTGTTAGGTGATTTATTACACGTTGTCACCAGTGAGGAAATAAAGCTCTTGATAAAGCCAGCTGCTCAAGCTTTCACCAGTGTGTCAGGTCTGTTCGTGACGAATGTGGGGCAGAGCTTGGTACAATTTAAAGCTGGATGTATATAACATTGCATCTCGCCAAAGCTATTTACAGTAGTATAGGAGGTGTAAGTAAATACATGTATAATATAAACAACCTACTGCGAGAGCATGCCTTGTATATATGTACTCGCCTTCTCTGTATATATGTTATGTCCAGACGTCGTCATGCGGTCTGCAAATGGCGCTTAAGAACACGCCGTTGGGAAGGGCGTACATTTTCTTAGCCAGGGCAGCGCGGGCTCGGCGTAAGCCGGCGCATTGCCAACATTTCCTTACTGAGAGTTCCGTGCAACGTACATACACCCTTCCAGCTCGCGCTGCAAAGCGATAAAACGCAGTGTAACAGCATTCTATACAGTCAGGCTGTGATACACTGGAGTGATATGAGTGTGATATGTCGGCGGCTACACAAGCTGACCAATTTCCTTAGCGGGACACACTAAAGTTATACCAGAATACCATTTTAACAGCTTTAGCACAAGCGAAAATGGTCTCATGAACTTAACCACTCATGTTCTTACACAACTTTTACACTGTCACCAAACCCCGCCTTGTTGGTCTAATATAGTTATCGTGCGCGACTGCTGACTCAAAGGTCGCGGGATCGAATCCCGGTGCCGGTGGCCACATTTTCGATGGAGGGCGAAAATTCTTGAGGCCCGTATGCTTAGATTTGATGCACGTTCATAAACCCAAGGTTGTCAAAATTTCAGGAGCCCTGCATTGTACGGGCGTCTCTCATATTCATATTGTGGTTTTGGGACGTTAAACTCCAACAATTATTAACATTTGTCGGCAACTTTTTTTTTGGCAATATCCTAACGTTGATGATTTGATTTGTGGGGTTTAGCGTCCCAAAACCACCATATGATTATGAGAGACGCCGTAGTGGAGGGCTCCGGAAATTTCGACCACCTGGGGTTCTTTAACGTGCACCCAAATTTGAGCACACGGGCCTACAACATTTCCGACTCCATCAGAAACGCAGCCGCCGCAGCCGGGATTCGATCCCGCAACCTGCAGGTCAGCAGCCGAGTACCTTAGCCACTAGACCACCACGGCGGGGCCAATATCCTAACGTCGTATGCCTCGAAAAACTTGAATTTTCGCGCGACATTCTTCTTGAAGTACCGCCTCAACGTTACTGCGGTGCCTTATGCGATGCCGTCAAGTACTCATGCATAACTTGCGTGTTCAAGTTAGTTTTGAACAACAGAATGTTCTCCTTTAAAAATTCAAAAGACATACTTTTTATCACACTCGAAGACAGCTACTTCTGTAAGAGGGAAAAAAATTCAAGGCTGTTTTCATTGCCCTGATGAAGCAAGTGCCCCAATACCAATATCGTACAATGCTAGTTAGAATGGCGTTTGCTTGAACACGTTCTGCATCGATTTAGGAAGCAAACATGAACAGAACAAATGTGCGTTCTAGATTGTGTTCGTTATCATGTTGCTTATCTTCTACGCAATGGCACGGTGTGTAGAACGAGTCCGTAAAATCCGTTCTTACACACCTCCGGAAAAACCGAAAAGTCAGACGTTAAGTGCGTGCGTAGCGCTGACAGCGCTGCATGTTATACTTTGCCAGCTGCGGTTGTTAGCTTGCGTAGGAGTGGGTCAGATAGAGTACCGCGGCCAACAGCATGTCGCCCTGGGCAACGGACACTTAAGCACTGTATAACAAAGCGCTCACTGCAGTTGCGCGTCAGTTTCCGCCCACTGAACGGCCAAGTATACTTCCTCCTTCATTCCGGCTTCAACGCTAACTTTGTATTTTCTGCTCTTCTGACGACACTCTTCTACTCTTCAGACGGTCTTTTTTATTACTAAAACTGCGGATGTTAGTCTAGAAAACAGGAAAAGGAGAAAAAATGCCACTGCCTCTTGTGGTATTTCACTTTTTTTTTTGTGGTATGCGTTCGACCAGAGTGCGTGAACCTGGGTCAGCGAGAAGCATGCATTCTGAGAAGAGCGGGAAGTTGACGGAGATTCACACACATTATTTGAAGGACTAGCATGTTAATCACGAGTACGTTCATGCACGGTATCAAAGGGAGCCTGGATCGTAGGCACAGCATTTACCACCTGCTCGAAGATCCTTGTAGGTTAACCCAGTAGTTATAATCATGTTGCTAAACCCAATTTTTGCCAGTGCAATCAATCTATGTAGTGAGTGAATACGCTTTCTTTATACTTGAAAGCAGTGATCGCTTTGAGAAAACTAATTCTTTATTTTAGTGCACAGAAACGTTGGCAATAATCGGCCTGTTATTCCCTGCTTTTATCGTCCCCATATGGGCATGTGCAATGCTATCTCACGAAAGCTGCAACTCTAGTCTATCTGAGGCAATCGCGGTGATTTTTGCTATCGATTTCTCCCAATTTTTCAACAATGATATTTGGGGTTTAACGTGCCAAAACCGTCATATGATTATGGGAGACGCCCAATTTTTCAACAAATCGTCTGCGTTACCAAAGAACAGCAGGTTGCTCCACCAAGTACAATCCTCAGCGTAATCAATTTTTGTGCGCAATGTAGTTAGTTCTTTTAGCATTGTGGGTACACACTGGCTGTGTGCTAGACGTCTTGCTCAACCCCTCTAAATAAGTTGTTCGTAGCTCCACTGACTGCAAGCGCTCATTAATATCTGATACAGTGGGCGCTAAAGAAGTGTGGCCAGCTTTACCGTCATCTATCGCTTTGTCAGTGTTGCTTTTTGTTTGCTTCAATTCAAATAAAGGACGGTCTGAAACTCAAACTCATTGGTTCCGTCAGTTTCGTAAGTGACGGAGTCTTCATGGGCAACCGCATCATTCGACGGTGTGGTAAGCGACGCAGCCGTGGCACAGTTTGTCGCTACGGCGTGCATCTTCGGCGAGGCACCCTTATTGTCACTGCCTGACTCGCTAGGACGCGAGCGCTTTCGCGTTGAGAGAGAGAGAATAAACATTTATTAATAACAAATGCACACTGAGCCTTCTTTGGGTAGGGCCCTCAGTCCAGGGCTCCATTGCCTTGTGCGACCCTGCGAGCCCGCTGGACCAGCTGCTGCTGTTCCTGCTGGCGTAAGCTGAGCAGTGCAGACTCCCAAGAGGAAGGGGTGGGATTGGGAATGGGAGGCACGCCCTGTGGGGCAGAGCATTCCCACGTGGAGTGGTACACCGTCGGTACGGATCCACAGAAGGGGCAGTAGGAGGGGTAGAGAGTCGGATAAAAGCGATTTAGCATATAAAGGCAAGGAAATGAATTGGTCTGTAGTTGCCGCCAAGCGACAGCATCTGCTCTGTTAAGTGAAGGATGAGGGGGAGGATACGTATAACGGCACTGTCGATAGTACTGCAGCGTAGCGTTGTAGTTTAGTGGTTCTGTCGATGCGTCGTCTGGATGGGACAGCTCTTCCAATGGAGCCCGGCCGGTCAGCTCTCGGGCAACCGCATGATCGCGTTCATTACCATGGAGAGAGGCGTGTCCAGGAGTCCAGACGATACACACAGGACGTAATGCGGATGGTGAGACAGAAGAGAGGATATTGTGTGTATGTGCAGCCACAAGTCCTTGAGCGAAAGCACGGCAAGCAGCTTGTGAATCTGTTACAATAGTGACAGGGGAGTCATCTGACAGTGTCGTAGCGTGAACAATTGCCAGAGCGAGAGCTCCCTCCTCTGCCAGCCCACTGTCTGTAGTGCGAAGTGTGGCAGACGCCACAAGGGCGTCTGTGTCATCTGTCACGGCTAAACACATGGCTGACTTCTCTGGCTAGCGTGCTGCATCAGTGTAAAGTACTTGTAAGTCTGATGTACCATCACCAAAGACGCATGTCATAGCCTGAACTCGGGCACGTCGACGACCGGCGTGGCGGGAGGGATTCATATTGCTTGGAATCGGAGGCACTTTGATGAGTGCGCGGACAGTAGAAGCAAGTTTATGTCGCGGTACTTGTGCGGGTTTTTGAGGAATCGCGTAGCCAAGACGAGACAGGATGGCGCGGCCCTGACGGGTCTGCCTGAGCCGCTGGAGCTGACTGTTGTGCTGGGCCTCGATGAGTTCGGTTATGGTGTTGTGGACTTCTAATTGAAGGAGGCGTTGTGTAGATGCGTGTGGAGGCAAGCTGATAACCGCCTTCACAGCTGTCCGTAGAAGGATGTCCATCTTTTTTATTTGAGCTAGAGTGAGACTGTGAAAGGGAAAATGATAGGTGAGCCGACTAACTATGAGTGCTTGTACTAAGCGGAGGACATCCTTCTCAGAGAGGCCTCTCCTGCGATTGGTGATGCGTTGGATCATGTGTGTAATTTGAGTTATCTGCTGAGCCAGAAGGTGTGTAGTGTACGAGGCCTTGCCGTCGGACTGAAGGTAGAGGCCTAAAATGCGAATTTGTGGTACCAGAGGGATAGGCTGGCCATCAAAAAACAGCGAAATGTCAGGAGAATCAGCGGTTTTGCGGCGCCGCTTGTATACCAATAACAACTCCGACTTATCCACTGAGCACGTAAGGCTGCCGGCAGCAGCATAGTCTTGTACCACAGACACAGCTTCCTGTAGGGCGTCCTGAATGGTTCTGTCCGATCCTTTGGTCGCCCAAATTGTAATGTCATCTGCATAGATGGCATGCTGGATGTTGGGAACCTGTTGTAATAGGGAAGGGAGTTTAGCCATAGCCACGTTGAACAAAGTGGGCGAGAGAACCGAGCCCTGTGGTGTTCCTCTGCCTGCGAGACGAATGACGTCCGAACGGAGGTCTCCAGTCCCAATAGTGGCCGTGCGGTCAGAAAGAAAGGACCTGACGTAATTGTAGATACGTGAGCCACACTGAGATGAAGCGAGATTGTCAAGAATAAGGTCGTGGGAGACGTTGTCAAAAGCACCCTTCAGATCCAGGGCCAGAATAGCTCGGACCTGGTTTGAAGTGGGGCTATCCAACACGTCCTCCTTAAGCTGTAATAATACGTCCTGTGTAGAGATACCAGGACGGTAGCCGAATAGTGTATCAGAAAAAAAGTGATTGTCTTCGAGAAATGGTTGTAGTCGAGAGAGAACAACGCGTTCAAAGAGTTTAGCTACACACGAATTTAAGGATATAGGGCGAAGATTCTGGAGAGATAGCGGCTTGCCAGGCTTTGGAATAAGTATGATTTCTGCGTATCGCCACTCCTGTGGTAGCGTGCCGTTTTTCCAATGTTCGTTGTAAAAAGCGGTTGAATATTCGATGGACTGGTCATCTAAATTACGCAGAAGTGTGTACGTAATACCGCCTGTAGCGGGTGCTGTGTTGCGCTTAATTCTTTGCAAAGCTGCCATAACCCCTGCTTCTGTAATGTCCTCATCTAGAGGCGTATCGTGTACGTGTGGATAATCACGGTAGGCGGGACGGGGGCGCGTGAATACATAGTGTTGCTTTAAGGTGTGCAGCAGAGTGTTATCGTCGAGCCCTGATTTGTGGAGAATGGTGCGGATTGCGTTAGCAGTGTGTGATTTTGTCTGCGTGGGATTTAAAAGAGCACGGAGTATACGCCACGTTCGAGGTGTACTTAGTGAGCCGTTGAGTCGATCACAGAAGTTATGCCAATTGTTGCTAGTGAGGATGTCCGCATAGTCCTGTGCCTCAGTAGCTAGTTTGGCGATTCGGAGACGAAGTTTTCGGTTATGTTTCTGTCGCCGCCACCGCCGTGTCAAGCCTCTGTGGGCATCCCAGAGATGTAGCAGATGCCGGTCCACATCCGGGGTTTCTGTCGTCGCAGCGATGAGTTTGGTAGCTCTTTGAAAATCGGAGTGAAGTTGTAATATCCAAGCCTCTAGGGAAGGAGAGTCTTGATGGGTAGTTGTACGATTACGCCTAAATGCCTCCCGATTCGTTAGTTTTATGATGCGCTCTGGGGCACGCGTGGCTGCTACTTGGAGCTCTGTAGTTAGTATATGGTGATCACTGCCTAGAATCACCATGAGGTTGCACCAGGAATGGTGACTAACGCCCTTGACTATCGTGAGGTCGGGGCATGTGTCCCTGCTCACACTATTACCTAGGCGAGTGGGTTGATCAGGTTCTGTCAACAGGACCATGCGATGAATCGCGAGAACCTGTGCGAGTCGTCGGCCTTTAGGCGTTTCTGTTGCGTAGCCCCAAGCCGGATGGGGGGCATTGAAATCTCCTACAATAACTATGTGTTTACCCAACTTGCAGATTTGTGCGAATAGATGACCGAAGTCATCGTTCCTGGCGTTAGGTGCACTGTAAACGTTAAGCACGTACAGGCTGCTACTGGAACGAGAGCACGGGACTAATTCGAGAAGTGCGTGTGAGATGGAGGTGCTTTGAAGGGTGTGTTCTATGACAGTGACATGCTTAGAAACTAATGTAGCTGTGCGATGTGGTGTATTGTTCGTCACGTCCGCGTATGTGGTGTAACACGGAAGCGTAGGGGTACATTGTACTTCTTGTAACGCTATGACATCGGGAGTAATCTGCTGCGTCGCAATGAATTGCATTAGAGCTCCGCGTTTACTACGATACCCCCTGCAATTCCACTGCCACACACGTAGGAGTTGAGGGGTGTCACGCGTTGACCTACGGTTTCTCGGCATGATCATGCAATAGCGGAGCCTCGGTAGTACACGGAGGCATTTCGGACTGTGCTAAATCTTGGTGGAGGGTGGTGGGAAGCGGGACTGCAGCAGCTGCGGCTGTTGGGACGGTTTTTCGGGACGGTTATAGGAAACGGGAGGGGCGTATGTAAGGATGCGGTCGCTGTGTTTCACGTGTCGGAGACGTGGTTCGTTTTGGTGCAGATGGCGAAATATCAAGATGGCCAAGTGCAGCCGATATCTGCTGCTTAACATCTGTTACAATCTGCTGGACAGCAGGTTGCAGGGCCTGCTGGATCAATTGTTGGAGGGGAGCTGTTAGTTCAGCCATAATGCTATCCTTCATTTTCTGCATTTCTACCTGCATCATAGTTGCGAATTCGTTCCTTAAAGAAGTAGCCATTTCGTTCAACGCCTCTCGTGTGCAATAGTCGGATCGTGCCGTAGTTGACGACATGTCAGGGTGAAGCTGAGTGTCTACTGACATGGGTTGTGGTAGTCTAGGTGGCGTTGGTTGTGGTGTTCTTTCCTGTGTTGATGTTTGTGTGAGGGAGTGGGACTGGTGTGGAGAGGGAGGGAGAGGAGGTAACTGCCCTGCCCAGCTTACCGTTTGTGCTTTCTTGTGGGAACCGCTTTGCTGGCCATGATGATGCGTTGTCCCGTCCGTGTGCCAGCCTTGAGATTCCGGCTGGCCAGCGAAACCACTCCGCGATGACGAGTTTCCTCGCTTGGGCCCCGACTTATCCCTGGAATGGCTCCTTCGCCTGGCTGCACTCCCGGACGCACTGCTCTGCTGTCCGGGGCTGGGAGATGGTGACTGGGCCTTCTTGGTGGGAGTAGCTGACCGGGGTGGTTTGCGTCGGTTGACAGGTGGCAAAAACCGCTTTGGGCATGGTTTGGCAGCCGTCGGGTGGTCGCCACCACAAAGCATGCAAGAAGGGCGGCATTCGTGGTTGTTGGGTGATAGTGAATCCCCGCACACTCGACATTTCGGTGTGCCAGGAGGCTGTGGGCACACATCCTCACAGTGTCCAGTTTTGTTGCACTTTCTACAGTGGGGAATAGTCCGTTCGTAGAGGTAGCAGCGGAGAGCCTGTCCGTACGCGTTCACGAAGAAAGGGACTCGCTTGCCACAAAATGTGAGCACCATTGCTCCGGAGTTGCCGAGGCGTCTGCACGTAAGGACCTCGTAGCCCGGTACTTCAACTTCTGTCAGGAAGTCGTCTGGTGTGATTTCATGGCCTATTTCGTTGACCACCCCTTTGCACGAATTATCAGGCGCAATACTATAAGAGGTGATGTCGTAGGTTGCTGCGTGCACTGTAATTTTGGTGATTTGTCCAAGTTCCATGGCGATGTGTTCAGATGAGGTGCTTATTGTTAGCACATTTTGATTTTCGTCAACTCGAAGCTTGATATCAGGCTTCTCACTGCGTATATTTGCTGCATGAACTACGGCGAGAAGTAATGTCTTGGGGCTAGCCTTGCTGAGATTTAATCCACCATGGGTACGGATTGCTAGCTTGTAGTCCTCGGCAGGGAGCGGTGGGAGTCTTGGTAGACGCGTCTTAGGCCGGCTCTGGTGTATAGCGGGCTCAGACGGCGTGCTGGGCAGCTGTTGAGTCGGTACGGTATGGGGTTTCAGCTGTCGGCGTTTGTTCGCTCTCTTGGTAACAGTGATCCATGGATTTGCGTTGTGCTCATTGCTCACCTGCGTATCGGCGTCTTGACTGGTCTGCGTATCCATCATGTGGTCCGTGGAGTGAGAGGACAATGAGTGCTTTTCGTCGGCTGCGACGCTCCCAGAGACGCTCGCCATTCGCTGTAGAGCGGGGCGGCGTTCTGTCCAAGCCGCGTCTCCGGCTTGTTAGGGTTAGCGAGGTGGACCTCTTCAAGAACTTTCGAAAGCGTTAAAACGTTTAAAAACGCACTCACAGGTTGAAGTCCGGTATAGGCTTGACAGTGGTGATGCTAGGAACAAGTTCCTATCGTTGCAACAGGTCGCCAGGAAGAAATTCTTCTTGAAATTGAACCTGAGCTGGAGCCGATGTGATTCGCGTCCATCGCATGCTCTCGCTCTTTCGCGTTGACGTAGTGTCCATGTCGGCAAGATGAGGTTCCTCGTCTAATGGCAATGGTACCTTCTGCGGATCGGTGACGTGTGCGCACGGCAAGCTCGTCACAGTGCAAGATTCCACCACAATCCGCCAAGAGTGAGGAAGAAGTTAGGAGCCTACCAAATGAGCCGGGATCTTCGTGATGTACAGTATGAAGCGCCGCTACTCTCAACAAAGATGCTGTGGTGCTAGTGGTATAGGGCAGGAGGCCGCCGAGGACTGCAGGCCCCTTGCAATTTTCGCGACGTCGGCAGCAGGTACCGGTATACTCGAAGTGTTGTCAGTTTTTCGCCGATGACTTTGCACAGTCTCTGCGCCGGTTCATGACGCGACTGTACCGCTTTGGCGCTGGAGATTATGTTCCGCAGCACTCGGGTGCATGCGACGCTCGCCAAGCGCCTGTGTGACGATGTGGAAGCCAGGGAACACGACGGGCGTTCGAATCGCGTAGCCGAGAAAGGTGGAGACTCCTCTGCCATGGTAGTCGCATGAGAGCTGCCCCAGAGACGCGCAGGAGACAGAAGAACTCAAGTAGTCCTCTGGCTTTCACATCTCGTCTGGCGATAGGACGTTGTTTCTCCCGAGTACCTAGCGGCACTTCTCATGGTGGCATTGTTAGCAGGTCCTCAGCCACTAGCATCGCGTGGACCCGGTCATCCCATGCCATAACCTGTTTTCCCTGTGGTGTGTTTTCCAATCAACATCGCATTCGAAATTGGGCTTCGCTTATGATGTTTCGTATTTGTAGTATAGGTACTAGATTGAGCAGTTCCTTGTTTTTCGTGTGCTTGGACAGTCCAGTGATCGTTCGGAGAGTTGCCCTGTGCAACGTTTAAATGTCGCCGAGATCTCGATTGGAGAAATCATACACAGGTGCCCCATACAGAATCCACCCGACTGACACTGCTTTTGAAAGCGTTTGACATACATTCTTCCGTGACCCGACATACTTATTTGATGCGTGTCGGATCATGTGCAACATCGTGTTCCAGTTGCGTTTTAAAGTGAAGATCCAACGTTGGGGGCTATTGCAGCAAGCAATTTGTTCCCGAGAATTCTAATATGTCCATTTAAAGATGTGATGTCGGTTTCGACAATGTGTAGTGTAATCCGTTTGCTTGGATTTGTTGGTCGTTTCCCATCAACGCTTAGCAATTTGATCTTCTCTGGTGACAATTGTAGTCCGAGGTTATCTAAGGTACTGCAAGGCTGATAATCGCTGCTTGGAGTTCGGTTTGTATACTCTGTTTGTCGGGATAATCCGCTGCTTCTGTCCATATTGTAATGTCGTCTGCGGAACTTGATAGGCCTGCTTTTGAGAAAGCTGCCAATCTAATTGTGTGCCTTTTGGCTAGGGTAACTTGCCGCCAACTCCTCCAATATGACCTGTTGTTTCACATTATCAAAAGCGTTACGCATATCAACTGCTATAGAATGTAGTCTGGTAGCTTATTGCGAGACCTGCGTTTTATTACTTCGCGGAGCAACAATAGGCAGTCATGCGCACCCATGTCCGGTCGAAAACCTGCTTGAGCCGGGTGTAAGCCAGGCCATTCGTGTTCAATGTAGTGTTGCATTCGTGTGTGTAACATTCGTTCGATGAGCTTACAGACTGTTGAGGTTAAAGCTATAGGCCACAGACTTGATGGCACTGTGTGGTCTTTGCCTGGCTTAGGTATGGGGTAGAAGAGCGATAGTTTATGTGACTTTGGCACATCGCCGGATTCCCAGGATTTGTTAATAATTGCTAGGAGTTTGTCTTGGAATTCATTGCTGAGATTTCGAAGCTCTTGCTGAGTGACTCCATCATGTCCAGGAGCTGATCTTGTTTTGCGCTGTACCAAGACTGGCATGAATTCCGTCAAAGTAAAGGGCTTGTGAAGATCCAGTTTAGTGCTGTCAATCGTTGTTGTAGGCAATAACCCCGGTGGTGTTTCCGCGGCGTGAGGGAAGAAAGTTCGAATGACTTAATTTTCCAGAGTTGCAGCATCCTCTCACAGGATGAGTTGCGTATGTGGAGGCGCACCTTTCTTTCTACCGAGCAGACTACTCAAAATGCCTCACAGCCTTTTGAGGCCGCGTTCGCATCCAAGCTTCTCACAGGTATTGTGCCATTCGTCGGCTTCTAGGAGTTCTTCATATTTCTTTATCAATTTGTATTGCCGTTTCAGAGACATGGATTCTCTATGTCAATTCCCTTTGTGTCGATATTGTTGGGTTACACGATTGGCCTTTCGCCAAAGGTTTGCAAGGTGGGCGTTCATGTGAGTCGCAGTGTCGTCACATGGTATAGTCTCTCTTGACTCTGGTGGCGCCTCCGCGATTATAGCGCTCAATTCCTCGAAATCCACAAAACAGTCTCCGGTAGCTACTCAAAATTTGTTCCAGTCAAACACAACCGCTCGCCTTTTTTCCCTGATATTTTTGGGATTTAGCGTAATTAAATGGCCAGGAACTACACGTACACTCGAGGGATCAATGTCATCGGCAAAGCCCAGGCACTCTCCGCACAGTACCTTGGAAGGCAAGGGAAACGGATTTGAAACATAACTTGCACTTGATCCATCGTGAATGTCCAGAACGGCGAAAGGGATCAGGAAGCAGCTGCGGTGGACAGTGGTTTCAGAAGGCGTAAAAAGAACAGTTGAGCCATTAGAGACGTCACAGGAAAGCGGAACTAGGGCGGATGAGAACGGTGATATTGAAGTGTCGGCGGCAACAAAAACTTTTGCAGGTGAAAGGGGCGAGTCGAGTGAAGCAGCGTCGCATAACGGCGAGAACTCCACTTCGGCGTGAGCGCAGTCGATGACGGCATGATGAGTGCAGAGAAAGTGCCAGCCTGATATAATGTCATGGGAACACCTCGACAGCACTATAAACTCAACGGCATAAATAACGTCAGCAATAACGACACGTGTTGTGCATGCAGCAAAAGGGCGAATTCGTTGCTCACTCGCAGTGCTCAAAACGAATTCGTGAAGAGGCATTGTGACTTTTTTTAGTTGACGGCAAAGTTTCTTAGTCATTACAGACACTGCGGCGCCAATGCAAAAACAGGTATACCTTCAACGGAGACAGCAACGACGTTGGACGGCGAAAAACAAGGTCTTGTGGAGTTCGAAAGATCCGTAGTTCTTGCCCCCGGAACTGTGGCTCCTAGTTTTCCTCAGGTACAGGGCGAGGTCGACGTAGCATAGGGGAAAGAGAATGGCGTTGAGGTGAAGGCGACTGGTGTCTGATGAAGTTCCGGCGAGGTGAGAATGTGTCCATGGTGGCAGGCTCGCCAGACACAGCAGGCTCACGTAGAGGTGGGAAATCATAAGTGTTGGGCCGGACGTCGGCACGCAGAGAAAATTCACGCCGTCGACAAAACCACGCTCCGTGACCCGCAATTCCACAGGCGAAGCTAATGGGGTGGTTGTCTTGAGTGCGCCAAGGGTTCTGAAAGCGTGGTGGTGGCGGTGGTCGGGAGAAAGGACGGCAGCCTGGTGCATAGGCTCAGGAGATACGACAAAGGGGTGCGTAGATGTAGGCGTTCGCGACAGGCGAACGTCGGGTTCCGTTCAGTGCTTCGGCATAGGTCAGTGGAGCAGCCACAGGTGGTGCGTGAGCTGTTGGTAGCGCCTCAGACACTTGCTCCTGGACGACTCGCTGTATTGATGGCGCTAAAGTAGATAGGGCACCTTCGTAGGCATAAGGCACGAGGGACAACTGGCGTGCGACCTTTTCTCGTACAAATTGCTTGATCTCGAGAAGAAAAGTGGTATGGTCTACAGCAATGCCAGCCGACGTTAAAGCGGAGATTGTTATACATGGCGTGCTGGCACGCGAGTGGTGTCACGCTGTTTCACGAGTTCGTCATAGCTCTGACAAAGTTGGATCACTTCCGCTACTGTTTGCGGGCTCTTGGCGACAAGCATCTGAAATGCGTCGTCAGTCACGCCTTTCAAGATGTGTTTGATCTTCTCGGCTTTTGTCATGGCCGAGTTGACACGCCGGCAAAGGTCGACCAGATCTTCGATAAAACTAGTGTAATTTTCATCATTCTGATGAGCCCTAATACGCAAGCGCTGTTCGGCCCGTAGTTTGCGAAGTGCTGGACGGTCAAACAAGTGCTTAAACGCCATTCGGAAGGCTTACCAGGTGGGAAAGTCTCTCTCGTGATTACGGTACCACAGACTGGTGACGTTGGTCAAAAAAAATTGGATGACGGTAAGCTTGTGCGCATCGTCCCACTTGTTGTGCTTGCTCACCCGGTCGTATTCGTCGAGCCAGTCTTCCACGTCCTTGTCATCGGTTCCACTGAAGGGAGGTGGATTGCGCTGCCGAAAGGAGCTGAGACAGACAGGAGCTGCAGAAGTTGGAGCCGAGGTGGCCGCCTGCTGATCGTTGTCCGTGGACAAAGTAGCAACTGGAGACAACGTACGGTTCCGCAATTCCAGGATTATGCGTTACTCAGCAACTCAACCAATTAAAATGAGGCGTTTAAGAGCGGCACTCTTTTAACTAACAGGAGAGCGGTCACGACAAGTCAAGTGGTAATTGTAGAACCAGCCTGTGCACCGAGCCAACCAAACGTCGTCTTCTTCACAGATTTAGTGATACCCTCTGCCTTTCGGAGTAGCACTAATCTTCTTCTATATATAGCAAATGATCGCTTCCCCATGTGGTCGAATCTACGTCCCATCGCCTGGAGTGGCCATCGTTAAATCGGGTGTGGTGTCCTGCTGCTTCACGTGAAGCCCTATGCGGGTTGGTGTACTTGGTGTGTTACACACGTTTGGAGTAGACATCTCTATTGCTTCATGCAAAGCAGGTCCTCTCGAGTCAGTCTTGACGTAGCCCCAAGATGGTTGTTTGGCATTGAAGTCTCCGCCCACTACGATGGGAAGGCTTCCGGCTTGGGCCTCTACTTTACCGAACCACGTGAAAGAACCGTTTTGATCCTTGCTCGTCAACGGTCTGTAATAAGCGGAAACCGCAACCAGTGGCCGCTGACCGCGCGGGCAAAGCTTAACAGCCACAATTTCTCGAAATTCGTTGTTTAGCTCCGGAATTTGCAGTTAAGTAGCAGCACAGTCATTTCTGACTAAGAGAGCGGCTTGTCCTTGCGACTGTTCATTGCCTTTACCCTGGTGTATTATAGTAGCCTGCTGAAAGGTACGGTAACCTCTAATGGTACACGGTCCTCGTGTCTCCTGCAATAATAGAAGAGGTTTAAGCGTTCCTATTTGATGCCTTAATGTGGGCCCATTATCTTTGAAACTGCGACAGTTCCATTGAATAATTGTAGGTCTTGTAGCCAGCTTTAATCTGCTCTCTTGCGTCGCTTGGGCTCCTCGTGTTTTTGAAAAAGATAATTCTGGAATTCGTTGAACATAGTTTGCATTTGGGTTTGTATTGTATTTGTTATGGTCTGAAATTTCCCCGTAGTTTTTTTTTCTGAGAGTTTAGTTTCTGTGGACTGTTCTTGACGCAGGATATTCAACATCTGCTTAAAGGCGGAGTCTTGCGCAGTAAGTGGCGTTCATGTTGAGAGTATTCTGCTCTGCCGGGGCTGCATATTTCCTTGTTGCTGCTGTTTCCTTGAGTTTACCCTTCTTTCCCGGCTCAATGATCGCCCAACCCGACTACCTGAACTCGCGCGTTTTGTGTCATTATAACTGGCGGAGTCGGTTCAAGTTCGCGAACCGGTGTACCTGTTTGCATACATCATTGATCGGGTAGTAGCCTTGCCAGTATCTCTTGTAGCATCGTCCTTAACTGCTGGTTTTCTTTGCGCAAATATTTGATTTGCTATTCATAGACACTAAATGGCTCAGGTTGTTTCGGTGTGCCTGCCTGAACTACTTCAGACCAGCTCACTGCCTTTTGACCCCGCACATTCAGGCTCATTTTCTTTATGTCTTTGGGCACGCGACTGGGGCAGGGAGAGTTCAATGATATGTGACCCTCTTTTTGGAAGGCGACGCAGAAGAGTTCATCATCGCATTCACTATCCTCAGAGTTCTTTCGTCCACATTGCTTACAGACTTTCTCTTACGGGCAAAACTTGGCAATGTGTCCCAATCCATGACAATTATAGCAGGCTATGACCTTCGGTCGTTACTCATGCACCTTAGTGATTTGGTAGTCAAATAGAAGCTTGTTAGGGGGTGATTCTGTGTCAAACGTGAGCAGCAGCATGTTGGCTTTCCCGAGTAGGCGCGCATCTGTAATTCTTGCTGTTTCGCATCGCAACTGGTCGAGTATATATTCAATGGTATGACTAGAATGCACCTTGGTGACGCCGCGACTACCCCCGACTCTTTCAGCAGGCGTCCTTTCAATGCTTATTTCATACGAATGGACTCGGTCCCACGTTTTTTCAGCTAATCGCGTAAGCGCCGCAAGTCTTTCCGCGTGTTCGTCATCTCTTACGGCAACCTTTATACTGTTCGCAACAGAGTCGTAGTGAAAAATCGCCAAATATGCAAGTTCTCAGCTTTGCGTGGTCATTTCTATTGCAGGTGTTATAGCCTGCTAAGGTATGCCATGCACATGTGCCTTAATAAGTGGCTTGGTTGAGAGTGCAAAATGAGGTCGGCTCACCCGTTCAAGGCGAAGCTGCTCCAGCTTGACTTTCCTATTCGACTTCCGCTTGGCGAATATGGATCACTGCGCGCTTCCGTTTTCAGCGTCACTGTCATCGTCGTCGGTTTCCCGGATATCCGTGTAATCCCCCACTTGCGGTCCCTGCTTCTGCCTGCACTCCGCCACCGAGAAACGCACGTCGGCGTTTCCCACAGCTTTGCGGTGGTCGTTCAGCGTTCCGTCTTTGCGCTCTGCGATGGCCGCGTTGGTCGCCTTCCGGAGGGGCTGCTGTCCAATATTTCGGTGCCTCCACTTTTCGGCGAGTGCTCTACTCCCACGCTGGTGTCCCTCTGGCGCGGCTGGTGCTGTAGTGGTAGCGACATCATGTCAAGCTTATACCGGGTCAGCTCGATGGGGCCGCACTCAGCTACACCAAGACGTTGTTTGGCTTATTTCCGTACGCCACCGTTGAAAAAAAATTGTCCTTCTAGCTCGGGATGAAGGCAACTGGAGTTGATAAAAAGCACAGCACATTTACCAGGAGCATTCACGGTGTCCGTTATCACAGTTTTGCTGCCTTTGAAATATATTTGCATGTGAAATTGAAGAAAACATCGAAGAGCCAGGGTGAGATGCGTCTACACACTCTGGCAATTGAGGTGCCCTCCCCAGCATCACAAAAAAAAAATGCCGCCATATACACGAAGTGAATGATGATGAGTGGGCGAAGCTCCGGAGGTAAACCTGGTAAACCATGAGTCCTCCGTACATTTTGCCCACTCAATTTTATTGCAACGCTCCCCCTAGCGTACGTCACCGCACTATATCGAACGATGACACGCGCCATATGTGGCATCATTCCTATTTTATAACACCGTTTATCTTTCATAATCAACTACACGTACCGCCGTCTAGTTTATAACATCTTGCATCTTTTGGACAGACGGACGGACGGACGGACGGACGGACGGACCGACCGACGGACGGTCCGTCCGTCCGTCGGTCCGTCGGTCGGTCCGTCGGTCGGGACGGATGGATGGATGGATGGATGGATGGATGGATGGATGGATGGATGGATGGATGGATGGATGGATGGATGGATGGATGGATGGATGGATGGACGGACGGATGGACGGATGGACGGATGGATATGGCTGTACCCTTTAGATCGGGTGGTGGCTAGCGTAATACTTAGAACTGAACGAGAGGTGGCTACATACAGGGGACGCACAGCCCACGCCTTAAGGAGCTTCGCTCCTAAAAGTGTAGTTATTTTATTTATGCAAAAGACATCATCGGCTCTGACCAGTCACTTGTGGCGCTAAAAGCAATACAGTAGCTCTGCCGCAGAGCCCTATGGGAGTGTCCGCTCTTTGTGTATGTTTCTGTATGCCATCGTCCGTCAGTTAAATGGGGATCGTGTTGCCTGAACGCGCCAGCAAGAAACGTCGCACGAAGGTCTCTGGCCGAAACCATCCTCTGTCGAACCCGCGAACTCGGCGCTGTCCTCGCAGCCCGCAAATCCAACGGAACCAGGTGGCTGCGAAACAGCCAGGACGCGTAAGTGTCACATTTTTCGGTTGTGATCCCATGCCCACAGTTGTGTTTCCTTCTATCGAAGAGTACAAGTGGCGGGAATTTCATTGGCAGGCTCATCTTCGCAACAAAAATGTGTGTTAAGCCAACTTCCAGTGCGCAGCAGAATAAAGAATCAGTTTAGGAAAGGGTAACTGTGACTTTGAGAATGGTACGAAAGATAAGCAATGGGACGTCATGGAACTTACGTTCTGCGCTTTTGCCATGCCATATTGCATGGCCGAAGCGCAGAATCACATTAAGCTTCAAAAGATGTCCATAGTGCAACGAGAGGTTCGTTTGAAAGCACACCAATTAGGAAGCACCCAGGCATAACTATATCAACAACAATATCAACCACGAGTGCCACGAACTTGCAGCGACAGATTTATGGTCCTAACCACTGGTCCCTTCTGAACTCAATGGAGAAAACGCAGCTGGACAATTTTGCGCGATATCTATCGATGCAGCAGGAAAAATTTCCGCAATAATAATAATAATAATAATAATAATAATAATAATAATAATAATAATAATAATAATAATAATAATAATAATAATAATAATAATAATAATAATGAAGGGCTGCGCGCTTGTTGCGTTGTGAAGGCGTAGTGGATGCTTTGCTAATTCACAATGGGAATAATTATGTGACAGGGGGCAATTCGCAACTTTAGCTACAGAAGGCCTTCTTGGATAGTTTGAAAAGTGCAGTTTCACTCATACAGCTATTAGTTTCCAGTTTCTTTGCGGTGTGGTTTTGTCTTCCACCGAAAAGCATGTCTATGCTATAGCAATCCAGAAGGTAATGCGGGCATGGTCCGGTTGCGCTTCCACGTTCTATTCTTGAGATTGAACGTCCTGCAAGTTTATTGTTTAATATGAGGAAGGGACTTGGAAAGTGAATTGCTGGAGTAAGGCATGCCCGGGGAACAAACATCCTGCCAATAACTGCCGTTGCTAAAGCGGAAGTCCATTTTTGCAACTGAAACGCGGGGATAAGTTTCGCCAAATTAAACTGCCTTCATGTGCTTTTTCAGGTCTTTCTTTATCTCTCTCTCTGTCTCTCTTTTTCTCCCCTTACTTCCAGTATGCCACTGACACGTTGAAATTGCGGTAGTCCAAATCGCGTGACGGTGGAGACTCTTTTCTACCGGGAGCCTGGCGACGTGAGCATCCAAGAATCTGAACCCAGCACAATATTGCCGAGAGCAAAGCATTCTGCCCACAGCTTGGACGCTGTGTGAGCTATCTCGGAGCTGTTTTGTAGTTCTATTGTTCTTTGGAGCGCGTGAGATAGCTCCATAAAACAGGCGACCTTGATATACGTTTCGTAAACAGACTTTTTGTGTCCATCGCTAAAGTAATAAAGGCTCGTGCCCTCACAAATAGAAAAAAATATAGAAAGAAAGTCATTCGCTGGAGTTGTGATTGACGAAAAGAAGACGCCGCAGTATACTTTAATGGTGCGTAAAAAAGACACAAGAAAACTCTTTTTTTTTTTTTGTCATAATGCGGTAGTGTACAGTTTTCTGTCTCGCCTGCTTTCCGCCCACATCTGTGCTTTGCACACATTATATTGCAAGCAGGTTACGGCACGTGTTTACGGCTGTTAGTATTTCACTCGCAAGTGTTTGCCTCTGGCACGGATGTCAACTTCACCTTCTTTTCGTTCAGTGAGGAAATTTTTCACTGCTTAGAGAACCTGTTGTTGTTTTTTTCTGGCACATATATGAACCTCACGAAACGTGAAACTGTCTTTCATCTTTTTCCTGGCGTCGCGGCTCTAACATCGCGTATAATAAGAGATAGTAGCACGACTGAAGGAAGGGTTTCAACGCGTTAAAAAGAATTATGGCCACCATTTCTTCGTCTTCCTAGAGGCGTACTCAAGTTTTATAACGTGCTACATAGCGGCTTCATCCAGAGACTTCGCGCAGAAGCTCGGGGGTGCAATTTCATGGCAAACAGGAGGTAGTAGCAGTGCCTAATAAAAAACGACATCACACGTCGTTATGGTTTGGGCCAGCAAGTAGGTAACCTTATCTCGTAATGCAAGAAAGAGAGCCATCGTAGTGCGGTGCTCCAAAAAGAAAGGTGGTGCTATCCACAGTGGAGCAAAGAGAAAAACTGATCATGCCTCAGGCGAGCTCCCTGTTCTCTCCCACAAAGCCATCTGACAAGGAGTCATCCAAGAGGGCTGTCTTGAGAGGAACGAGTTTGTTATATCTCGATATATAAGTGCACGTCTGATCGCGCTATACCATGCCAGAAACTGTTGTTTGTATCATTATCGGCTCTCTGACGCCACAGGAATTCCTCTGTTCAGAAGGAGCGAACCATCGCCTGCTTTATTGTTATAGCCTCGTCAGCACCACGCGTACGCGGAAAATGTCAGGGAACAACATCCCGAGTAGGGCACAAGGGTGTCTGGAGGCGTAGCACAGCGGCGCGAGTTATGTCTTGCCTTATACGGAGACCTTTGGTTCCTGGGTGCTGACGTAAAGCCATTCTAAGAACGAAGCCTCGACGTCACTAGGCGAAATACATATATATAAGGGAACACCAACACGCACCCTCCCAGGTCTTGTCCCCGTCGTGTTTTGCCTTCTTCTCATGAAGTGGTCTATATGTGTGACTTTACTGCACCAGCGAGACGAAATGCATATTGGTATTTCGCCTTTCTTTTTAGTATGCAACGAGGCCAACTAGTTCCGGAATGGTCTGTTTGCTTCTTCTATTTAAGCAATGTGTAAACAAACTCAACTCTCATGTGCGCACGCATACACACACACATATGTACTCGCATACATACAAACGCAGAAACAAACTCGCACACACACACACACACACACACACACGCACACACACACACACACAAACACAAACACACACACACACTCATACATACACACACATACACACACATACATACATACACACACATACACACACACGCTCGCACACATACACTCATACATACACATGCACACACATACTCACACACACACACATACGCACACGCACGCACGCACACACACACACACGCACGCACACGCACATGCACACGCACACACACACATGCACACACACACAGACACACACACACACACACACGCACACACACAGACACACCCGTCAACGCGCGCGAAGGCTGTCGGTGCAGGCTAAATTCTCATTGCTGTGTAACAGATACTCTGCATTCCCATAGGACATTGCCTCACGCATTTGTTATATCACTATCGCTGTATATTTTGCACGCCCCCACAGACTGTCTGAAATGCTCAGCGAAAACCACACCCCAGAGTTCGAGAAGGTTCACGTTCCAGGTATACATCGTTTTTTGAAGATTGCGCGCAAGCCGCGAACACTCAAGTTCATTCCAGAGGTCGAGCGACGAGCAGTGATAAGGCTGGGAAATTCGATGTGTGATGTGGCGCGTTCCAACATTGACCGGTTTATCGACGGCTGACGTCCTGTTCGCGCTATCATTGTACAGTGTGTTTTGCCGTAGTCCGACCTCCAGTTTCCCCGCTACAAGTTCCACCAAATAAACAGCTTCACCTAGAACATGCCGCCTGCTGCCTCGGTCCACGTCACAACCACGTGGTAATACGTTCCAAGGTATGCCATTCCTCTCAGTCTATGCATTAATTTGTCGTCATTGATTCGAATTTATTGGACGGCTAACACCCACTAAGATTTCTAGACAGACGTAACCGCTATACTTGAAAAAAGCGTCACTAAATTGTCTGTATTAAACCAAGTGACAAACACCGTAGCTGCACGTTTCAGCTCCACCGTACGGGGTGCTCCAGTGAAACTTACCAAACGAGAACGCTGGGTAAAGGGAAGGCAACGGCGGCTGCGAAAAGACAGCGACGCGATGGAAGTGCTACGCCGACCATGACGTGCCCGTAGATCTAAGAGCCAGCTGCGAACGTTAAGTTTGAGTGCGAGTTCCTGTCTGTGTTGTTTGTCCATCCCTGTCGTGTCTGTGTTTGTCTGTGGTTTAAACGGAACCTCTCTGCTTTGAGGATACATCCAGACGCGACGTAAAATTGCCCAGCTAAGACTTAGCAACAATCCAGAAACAACCTAACATCACCCAGATAAAGTTTACCAACAACGCAGAAGCACTTTCAAACTTCAGGATCGTCGTGCTTCGGTGGTTCGAGCTGTTCGCGACTTCGCGTAAGCTTCGCCACTATTTTTTTTTATTGATATGACGTACCCGACTCCTCGCTTTCTTCGTCATGATATGTTATACGCTTAGCCACATAAGTAATATATCACAAAATATCAACAGGTGATTCCTACGAATGTACGGTACCTGTCTGTTTAATGTTACAGACAGATAATTTAGCTTCAGGGTTTTCTTCGCTCTGCCTCATAAAGAATGACAGACGCAATCGGCGTTAGAAAATGTTGCTTCTTGGAGTAAAACTTCTAACATGCAATTAAACCATGACAAAACAGTTTACCTCCGAATTACTAGAAAGAAACACCCACTGGAATTATCTTATTGTTCTTGTGACCAACCGCTTAAGCAAGTAGATGAACACAAATATCTTGGCGTAACATTAACCAGTACCTTAAGTTGAAACTCTCACATTACTAACATATGCGCTGCCGCTTTCCGTAAACTTTGTTTATTAGGACACAAACTCAAAACCGCTCCCTCTGAGGTTAAATACTTAGCATATACTTCTATAACTAGACTGAATTTTGAATATGCCTGCGTTATTTGGGATTCTCACACTAAAAGCAATATCGACTGCCTCGAAAGAATTGAAAGAAGGGCCGTCCGCTTTATTTATGGTATGTACGGTCTAACAGACTCCGTTTCTGCCCTGATGAAAAGACATGGTATCCCAACATTAGAATCACGACGTAAATCTTTTAGGTTAAAATTACTTTACCAATTAGTTAACCGGAAGCTCTTATTTGATCACAGCCCCTACATTAGTTGCCTGGAAACACGGCGCGGTCGTCATTCACACTCCCTTGCCTTAACTACGTATTTCGCCAAAACTAATCTCTTCAAATTTTTGTTTTTCCCGCACACAATCTGTAAGTGGAACAATTTACCGTTTGCCGCCCTGCTGTCGACAGATTCTATTGACGCACATGTTTTCCTGAGGATGTAAAAATGATTTGCAGTTTTATTATCCACTGATCCTTTTTGTTGATTGCTTACTTTTAGTGCCATGTTGCTTTCCCTTTCTTTTGATAAATAAAAAGTGCGATTCTCGCAATCCCACTTAATTCATTGCTGTTATGATAAGCTTGGTTGCATTATTGTTGTATGTGTGTGATGATTGGATTATTGTATGCTGTGTGATGCTTGGCTTGATTGTCTTACTGCCTGTACCATTCCTGCTTGGGCTCCATGCCTGCAGTATCTTGTAAATAAATAAAATAACAATTCGGATGGGCTTACCCGAGCTCGCTGCAAGTCGTGTAACTGTATATACGCAACGTTTTCGTGATGAAAATGTCTGTGTAGAAAAGCGCCAAGGTTGCTTTGTTTCATTTTGCTTTCCCGCTACGTTACGTAAATGAGTACTCATTATTCCGAGGTGCAAAAGCAATAAACCACTTCACTTAGAGTCGTAGATAAAGAATTGTCAATAACAAAAATCGCAGGGAAATATAAAAGCAGCAAGCAAGCGCAAAATTTAAGTAGTAATGGAAACATTGAATGGGAAATGGGAATAATGGGAAATCGAACAGCACCTAATCCAATTTCAGGTAGAACGAGACTGACAAAGAGTGAGAGAGAGAGAGAAAACGTAATCGGAAACACAAGCACGTATACAACTGCCAACAAGTCTTCAACAAGTGCGGCTGACCTGTCAACCTTTGCTCAAACAAATGAGTCTCATCAAGTTTCCGTACTTCCAAGTGTCAACAGCAGAGTCACATTTCGTATGTTATGGTATAGAAAGTTACGTAACGGCGTGCCGGTTCCAGACCGATAAGATTACTCGAGAAGTCGAGCTTTTGCTATTTCTTTGTCGAATACACTGATTGCGTACGGGACTTAGGAAGCAGTGAATGTCCGTTCAAAAGAGATATTTCTTTGTAAGAACAGAGAGAGAGCGGAGAAGAAAGACAAGTAAGTCACCTAGCCATTTTTGGCACTCGAATCAGTCTCAAACAAACAGTAAATTCTAGAATCTCTCCAAACGACTTTCCTTCGGGAACAATTGCCGGATTGATGCCGGTCGATGCTGTCCTCTTTGCCAGAAAATCCGTCGGCTTGCTTGGTTCCCACTTGAATAATTTCACGAAACCGCCTGTGACGTGCAAACCATAGTGGTTTTCAGCTGACAGTGGACACGCTTCTCACAAAGAGAAAATCTGAAATGCTTTACTCACCAATTAGTCATGATCGAAACAATAACTTTGGCTCAGTTCTATTTTATAAGCGTTCTCGTTTGAACAAACGCAGTTACGTTTTTACTGTTCATAGCAGTTCGCAGTAAGGTGCACAAAAACTTTAAAAAATCGGGAAAGAAAGAATTAAAAAGGGTTAAACTGAACAATGGCACGCGAAAAAAGAAATGAGCGCAGTTCTTTTCAAAAAGTATCAAGAGAATGTAGTAACTATATACGCAAAAATTAAAGCAATATATGCGCTTTTGGAAGTTTTATTAAGTGGGGATAAATGAGCACGGAAAGTGTCGCAGTAAAAACTAAAAGTCTATAAAAGTAGTAATAAGAAAAATGTTGATGAAAGAACGAACTCAAAAGCAGCACTGGGGTTGTCACTTCAACGACTCTTCTACGTACAGTAAGGGGCCGCCGCTAAAAACAAAACAAAAATGTCTATCACTAAGCCACGCAAAGCTCGGTACAGAATGAAGCTGACTGTTCTCATGCATATTTATGACTGCAGTTCCGCCTCGTGTCGCGATTCTACGGACGACCCTGTATAATCATGATCTTTCCTTCTCTTACTGTTCTGATTCCCAAGCCATATAATCCGGATCTGCTTGGTGCCGTCACTTTCACTCATAGCACCAAGCTATTGCTTCTGATATCATGGCTTTTTCCTCAGTAGCGCGATGCAGCTTCGGGTGATACGTGACTCTGCATGGTTAGGCGCGAGCTGTACGCTAGCTTGTGTAGCCCTAAAGTATCACGTGACAGTTGCATGTTTCACTTTAATTGAAGCGTGGTTCCAAACACGTGGCAAAGAGCACTAGGATTGACTACTGGTGCAGGTAGCGTGATCGTAGGTGGAGTACAGGCAGGTGGTATGACAGATCTCGCGAATGTTAAGGCGGTAACAGGTATTATGATCAGCAACGTCACTTTTGGTGTCAATGCGTCAGATTACCAGTGGCGCCACCTTTTTTTTTTTTGTGGGAACATGTATTGCTTTGGTATTGCAGTCAGGACACGTCAAGTGACTTCTCATCCATCATGCTACGTGATGACACGTCACTAACCATGACTTCACATGTCCCGTGACTAGCTGTAATGTCATGTTAAATGATGTCACGTACTAGCTGTGACCTCACTCAACGTGACCATCGTCACACCCATTAACTTTAACGAGCCCATGTCACTTGATCTTGGCTTTCAGTAGGATCATAGCACGTTATTAGGCGGGACGTCAGTTCAAAGTTGCTTTAACATAACCTAACTAGGCATGGAACCATGTTATACAGTGTCTTAAACAGGTGATTGATTGATTGATTGATTGATTGATTGATTGATTGACTGACTGACTGACTGACTGACTGACTGACGGACTGACTGACTGACTGACTGACTGATTGATTGATTGATTGATTGATATGTGGGGCTTAACGTCCCGAAACCTCCATATGATTATGAGATGCCGTAGTGGAGGGCACCGAAAATTTCAACCAGCTGGGGTTCTTTAGCGTGCACCCAAATCTGAGCAAACGCACCTGCATTTTCGCCTCGATCGCAAATGCAGCCGCCGCAGCCGAGATTCGATTCCGCGACCTGCGGGTCAGCAGCCGAGTACCTTAGTCACTACACCACTGCGGTATGGCGAAACAGTTGCTTTAATCACCTAACTTGGCGTGACGTCATGTGACCCAGTTGCTTAAACAACCCCTTAACATCACTTAGTTAGGCGTGACGTTTTATTAAACAGTTCATTTAATATTTGCTCGAACTCACTTGACTATAGTCATGATGTCATGTTACACACTGGCTCAATATAAGGTTATCTTTATGCAATGTTGTTTTTCGGCTTGGCACAGCTGGCGGCCAATGCAGAGCATCGCGTAGCCATGGTTACGGCACAGCTGCAGGCACGACCAAACTTGATGTGCGTGTATGTTAGTGCCGATGACTGAAGTTTTTGTATGCAAAGGCAACGTCTATTTTGTAGATTCGGAACTGGACGTTACAAAACAGTCGTCTCTGTATTACAGCTCGAAGTTCGGGCGAGATGCAATGCGTAGCATAGTTCGGCGCAGATCACATTTTTTTGCCCCACCCTCGCAGCCCCCGACCCTCAATATTCTTCTTCTCTCGCATCTATTTCTGCAGATTGCATGCAGCTAACTGCGCGAACATGTTTAATTTTCGATGTACAGATAGGCAAGCAAACAAACAAACAAACAAGTAATCTTTAATCCACTCGTGTTGCTACAAACTATAGGTGGCGTAAGCAGAGAGGACAGAGTCCATGCGAGGACAGCAGCTGGCACCAATGGGATCCCGGACTAAAGATCCCACTCACCGATCGTCTCGCGCGGAACGTTCAATAAACATCCTGTTCTCTCTCTCTTCCTCTCTGTGAAACTGGCATAATTTTGAAAATAACCTGAAGGCGCTACAGCTGTCGCCACTATGAGAGTCCACATTGTTCGTTAATGGACATTCCAAGTTCGTAAGCTTTCTGACGCCCGCGGTATACGCTTCGCAGACACAGGCACTCTCGTATGAGTATGTTGCCAAGTGACATATATTTGCACATTGCTCTTCTTGGTGGGCAGTCGCAGCAGTTGAACATCTACCGCGTGGCCACTACGAAGGCCATTTGTGTTGGTCGAGAAATGAGAAGGAAACCTTTCAATCGTGCAACACGCAATCAGCACCAGCATTGCGTTTACAGTTGAAAGGTTCTTTATCACCTGTGCACATGCAGGGCCCACACCTACCTACACCAAAGGCTAAACACATGTCGACGAAGGTGAAGGGAAATAGTTGAGAATATCGTTGAAGCATTGAAGTGTTGAATTACGTGGGTGTCAAATGCCGACTGCCCCTTTGGTGGCGTGTCACAATTGGTATGCGCGCCTCGTGAACGTTGTTACCATCAGAACTTTTTTTTATTAAATAACGGGAGTCGCACATGTAGCCTGTAACGTCGTCCACATGTATTGATTTTTCTTTGATATCTTCTGTCAGTGCTTGTTGATATGTCTTTGAAGAAATTTCGTAGACGCTGTCCTTTATATTGATTACATGGCACCAACCTGTTAGAAGTATCTATGCATCATCTCAGCCTGACAAACGTGAATTATGATTTGAGCACCTGCATGTATGCGAATAGATGCATAATTGAGAGTCATGGGGATGAATGATACGCGCATACGTTTGTGGACCTTGCATGATTGTTCGGTATTCTACCGGTATTTTACCAGGTATTCTACCAGGTTTGGCATTGGATGCCAAACCAGATGCATAAAGTGATTACATAAACATACCAAGGGTAAATAATGAACGCTCACACACGTTTCACAACATATTCAGAATGTATAATTTAGACCCACACATCACCGAATGTCTAGGAGCAGTACAGCCCAAATCGCAGAAAATGCACACCTGCAATCATATTGAAGGCATACTGCAATGATATGAACACACGCATATTCGGGTGGACGACGGTTCACCGTCGTCGTGATTAACACAGAGAACGACAACGCACGCAGCTAGTGTTAAGACCCGACACCAGAGGTAGCCGAAAAAATGGCCATTGCCATGGCCATAACTGACACCGACACTCAGACTGTACTCAGTGACTCGCGCACAGCTGCACGAAATTTTGTTAAGGGTAGAATTTCGATCGAAGCCCTTCGTATACTGATAAAAGCCGGCCAGGTTTCCCCGGCTACATTGATCTGGTTTTCCACCTGTATCGGCGAAGACTTACCGCACTTACACAACCTGAAGCATGAGGTGAATTCCGCCGCACGCGACACAACAAGCAGTGCAGGAGGAGGTGGACTTGTCAAACAGTATGCAGAGTGATACCGACTTACGGAATACAACGAACTGAGCAAGGCGTCTACCTGACACGGCGATACAACCCTCCACTTCATGGGAATTTATACAAAGCTCAGGCATTTAACTGGAGACAACTACAAACCAACACTTACTCTAATTTACAGCTGTATCACCAAATATGAATTGAGATCTAGTACAACACCACCATCTGTAAAGTCTGACAGACAGGCACTGCTAGGCTTAGGCGTATGCTCTCGGAATGTGAGATTGAAGCTAAACGTATTGATTCCAATGCTGTTTCGGTGAAGTGGGAATCCGCTATGCGCAGTCCCAAGCTCGCCGGCCGACTCTGGGCTATCGAGCAGGCTCGTGAAGTGTAGAGAGGGAAGTATTGACATTCCGGCAAGGGCGGCATGAGCTGGTGCCATTAATACGCCGGACAATTATTAATGTTATTTTTTTCGTACATCCATCTAGCGTGCAATGCGGAGTGGAGGCTCTACATAAGCAATGCGTCGTGCATCCAAGTTTTACCTACGTTTCAGGCGTCGGGAGCCTTTAAAGACGGGCTCTCCGAAAAGCATCGACTGCACCCAGACAAAACGTCTTGATAGACGTCTCGATCATTTATACGAGCCCAAAAAAGTGTTTGGTTTCAGCAAGGGCTTGTTAGCCTTTACAAGAGATGACCGTACGGAGACGCGGCTAATCCAGCTTTTCTGTAAACAGAGGAGTTTCGTAGCTCACGCAGACGGTGTCGACACACACACGGCGGCATTATAGGGAGCGAACAATACGCCACGGCTCCCATTTCATCTTCGTTGCCCAATACGTGAAAAGCTACCTCCATGGTTATGGTTAGGTTTTTACACTTACCTCCAAATAAGCTTTTCGATTGGATGCCATGACCACCTGTAACTGAGACGGAACACAATGATTCGCGGCTGCAGTTTTTCAAGGGAAAGCAAGCGTTCACAGTAAGCCCATACTTCAAGCCGCATCGTGTTCCCTAATGACGTTGAGAAGGACGCACCAAAACAAAGTCGGTAACATGAGTGAGGACACTGAGCGGAATTGAAAACAAGAAGTTTATTTGTGGTGAGGACACATTTCAGTGAGGCGTGGACACATCTCAGTATTTAAAAACGCGGACTCATTGCGTAAGTGTTGTGCTATGTACATATGCATAGCCTTGCGTTTGCTATGAAATATGTGATGTCCATTTTTGTGCAACAGAAGAGGAGTAGCCGGCACCACGCATTGCCATGCACCACCCTCTCCTTATATACATTTAGTAAAAAAAGCAATTGAAAGGAATTGCCAAGGAAAGGCTTATTGCACCAAAAAAAGGAAGTGTTGAAAAGAAAATGCGTCTACACTGTGAACTTGAAGTGCTAAACTAGTCAAGGAACGGAAAAATTATCTGCATAAAAGCCGAAGAATAGTTGATTCGTGCCGGTGCAAGCCTAATGGACGTGTCTGTATGATGAGACAATGTCAGAGTCACATTACAGTCCCATTTCCTTTTTCTTGGGATCTGAAATGCCCAATCGCACACGTGCGTTCTCTTCTCTTACGAATATACGTACGATATACTTAATTTTTTTCCTGCCTTAAAACGTTGACGAATCAGTAAAATTGCTGCAGCTTTGGTTCTAGTCATGGAACAAGTTTTATCTTTATAATAGATATTCCCGACACAGTAGCGTCGAAGTATGATGAAATTACTTGTAGAAACTATTGTCAACATCCTACACATTGCATCCTACTCCGGTCTCATTTACATTTATTTTTGTGGTCAGCACCGAAGAACATGCCGATGAACCTGCTACTTCGTTATGTTTCATTTTAACAAGACGCACTGACGCTGAAGTAAAACGAAGATTATTTGATAGTTGCACGCAATCTCGCAGTTTCTGGCTTCTTTTTCCTCTGAATATATGTGATTACGCGGGGTTACAGCGTACAAGAGAAGAACGTGGGTGAACATTAGTCATTGCTTTCGCATTATTCACTGCATTATTCACCGGCAAAGAAGAAACAATGTACGAATACACGCAATTCTAGCGTCGACAAATCAGATCATCTTGCACACACAATATGAGCCTCGTCTTGGGAACATCGCAAATGTCACATGCACTAACGCAGACTATCAGACCGGCGCTGACTTGTTGGCCGTATAGTACTAGGTTGGTTACACTGTTCTCAAGATGAAGACAGGCCCATTTCATGGTTCTTGACATATCGCAGAAAGTTGGGCAAAGCACCGCAAGAACAAGTGTACACTTTACTCAGACTCTGCGCTCCTCGTTACTTCAAAATTTCCTTTTTTAACGCGAGAGCGTTAAAGAGCTAGTTTCGAAGAAGTTCCGGCGTTGGCATCTTCGGTTGTGAGCAAAAAATTATTGTCAATGACTACAAAAACGGATAAATATGGAATAAATAAATAAAATAATAAATAAATAGTCTTCAGTTTTAAGTGAAAATCTAACCCGAACCGTCCGCGTTGCAAGAAGCTGTTCCACCACAAAGCCACGTCAGTGCTTGTAACTGCTTTGAAAAAAGAAAAAAACTACACGAATGTCATGTAGTGAATGGAGTCTCCCAAACGCGTGTAATATTGTGTGGTGGAGTCCTACAGAGTCGCTCCAGGCGTCAAAACAAGGAAACTCTGCAACGAGTGGGTGGTTTTAAGCTGCCCACCCACTAGGAATCGTGCAGCTGCCAAAGTATATGTGGACCTTACAGACTAGTAATGGGTACATCACCAAAAGGAAGAACTTCGGCATTGTGGGCGCTTACTGAATCTGCATCCAGTAGATATTCTATGATAGTTTGAAACGGCCAATGTTATGTTCACAAAATTTGTTTTCCTTTCGGCATGGTTTAAAGCAATCCACATGGAACCCCATGACGCTAAAGACGGTTTCAAAATTACAAGCATTGTGTCCCGCAAAAAACTTCCGGTCAGCTTGTTTACCAGCTCGTAACGTCCAAACTGAAACTACGTTTTCACGTTTTTGTAAAGGTAAAGAGTATTTTATTCGTTCTTCAGATAAAGAGGACGTGCCTAATGTTCAAGGCAATCTCTTGTTGTTTTTATGTAGCTCGAAAGAACATTTATTCGAATATATTTTGTCGAATGATGAAAGGAAAGTGTAGAAAATCAGCAGGCCATTTTCTAACGCTCTTCTTGCCCGCCTATGCTATTCAGAGACATCAGTGGACGAAACCGGAAGTCATCAAGGGTCTGTGTTTGTAAACAGTGAAAGGGTCTATAGCGTTCTGCTCTTGAAGGCGAAGCTCAAGCATCCTGCAAGTTTTTATTTTGTTCTTTCTTTTTACTTCAAAACGAAGTACTAGCGAAAAAAGTTCTTTTGTTTATATTCAACATACAAAAGCAAGTCGAGCCGGGTGATAAAGGTAGCGGCAAAAAAAGCTTCCTTTGCGTCAAGTGGCCCGAAGCACCTAACTCTTTTCAACCGGTCTAGAAGCCCTCAAAAGGATGTTGGAAATCACGATTGCAAGGCACATTGAATATGGTGTTCAGGGGAAAAGTGTAGTAGTAAACGATGGAGCTGCTTGCGTTAGATTTCTAGGGATATTTTGATGGATGTACGCTCCGCATGACTAAACCCACCCGAATAATCTCCTTTAACAATAGACCCTTGCAAGAAGAAGCTGTAAAATGAATGGTAAATTTAGATTTGCGAAGATCGAGAAGCAGAACTCATGGTTTATTCCTATTTTATTCCACCCTAAATGTAGAGCGCTTGCCCACCCGATCTGTTTCATGTATCTGTATAACCTCACCGTTACCGTTCCTCGACGTGGTATTGGTGCCTTGCTTTCTAAATTAGTATTATCAACTTAAATTCTCAAACAAAACTTGTTTCGGCACGTATATAGCCACCACAAAAGAAGTTTTGTTCTTCATGGTGACCACCACCCCAGATGGCCACCACCCCCACTTCCTCTTCCCGCGCACGACTAAGGGCGTGGGTGCTTTCTCGTAATACATGAACAAACAGCTTTCATGCCATTTTGTCCGCTGTCGTCTCATTGCTTGTTGCTGTCAACATTGACGTGAGAAACCACACGAAAACCACTTCTCTGCTGGGTACAGCCGTATTCCCATATAAGAGTGTCTCGTAGTAACGCGAGATTTGATCAGGAGGAGTTAGCTACTAGGCTTACTTCGTGTAAAATTATGACGTCGCAAGACGGAGCAACCGTGCTTCGCATAAGCTGCCGCCTCGACGTCTGATCTCCGATCCGCAATACCTCACCGCCGCCAAGTACTGCACCGTCTTCTACTAATCAAACACAGTCAGCGGATAACCGCTTTTTAACCGTAAGTCCATATTTCTCGAAAGTATGCTTGTTTGAAAATCCAAGGCGAAGAACACGGCTCTAAGCCTAAGCGGCGTCGGGCCGTTGGCCCGACAGAACGCTACTCACGTTTTCGCGCAATGCGCGAAAAGGGCACACGATGACGGGGCTATGTCGACCGGAGCCACGACATCGATCGAAAACTCAAGGCGGAGAAAAGGCTACCAGCGTCTCGCAAAAGGAACCTCTTGACAACGGGGATGGTTCACTGCAACGTACCTCAACTCAAGGCTGATCACCGTTCCGGAAACCGGGGCCGAAGTGGCAGACAAATCAGCGTACAGCCAACCTAAATAGAAAGGGAATCCTCTCCTCAAAGAGAAACTCCCTCCACTACCGAAAACCGACTCCAAGGTCATCATTTCACCTAGGAATGGCCTCAACATCAGTCAACTAAGCACGCATCAGATGGCACGCGCTGCAACTAAGGCATGTGGTAACCCAGACATCTGCAACGAAGGTAACTTGCTTATACGGTTGCGCAATGGATCTAATATCACCATAATTAGCACGCCAAGCATGGATACCGCCAACGTTGTGCAGAGCCTTCGAAGTCTACGTTTTGGTGCAAAATAGTGTGCAGTGATGGCTTACGTAGCCGCGCCGGACAACTCGTGCATGTGTGTGATTCACGGACTGGACGCTGGGACCACACCAACCGAATCGCTAGCCCATCTTCGAGTGCATACCCAAGGAGTGAAAATACTTTATGTAAGAATGCCTTGAAATTCCCCAAGTTCTGTCGTTACCTTCGAGGGCAAGATTGTCCCCCGCTATGTTTACTACTACGGTGGTGAGACACATTTCCACCTCTATTGATAATCGCGGCAAGTTTGCAATATATGCTTCAAGCCTGGGCAACGTTGCCTGGGCATATAGGGCAGACGTATGCCCGACACCAGACGCCATCGCCTGCTCAAATTGCACCGAGCCAGTCATAGAGGACGGACACACCTGCGAGCCCCGGTGTGCGCTATGCAAGGAAGCACACTCTACGTGGGCAAAGGAGTGCAAAGAACGCCTCAGGAGACCGAGAAGCCCACGACCAAGAACAAAAAAGCAGACGGCCGCCGGAGCACAAGGCGCCAATGGACGCAGCCGGGTCCAGAAACGCTGGTTCAGCATGGATGGCAGCTCACCACCCAGGTCCCGATCAGCATGAAAACCACGGTCATGGTCGAGATCGGCATCCAGGACCTGCCAGGCCTCAGAAACCAAGAAAAGGCAGCAGAAGAAACCCGTCACCAGGAAGGAAGGCATCGGAACGGTGAGTATGAAAGCGCTTTTCTCTCTGGCTCTTCCACTGCTTCAAAGAACGTGCCACCTAACAACGAATTCAAGATCCTAAGGCAGACTATTCAGACACTCAGGGCAGAAAACGCCAAACTCCTGCAGAAACTAAACGAGCTCATAGATGAACTGAAGGCCCTGAGAACAGGACATACCAATGTTAAACCCTAAACAGACTTAACTCTGACAGCTACTGTAGGGCGGTAGGAATTCACAACTACGATGGCTGCCACGAAAAATGCCCTAGCGAATCTCAGCAACCGCATCCCTAACACCCAAGATGAGGCGTGCAAGGATAGAGAACGTCTGGCGGAACTCACGGCAATGAAATCCAGAGGCAAACCTTATGCTCGTCCATCACCTGAGTATGTCGAGCAGCCTTAAATGCTCGGTGAAGTTAGAAGCCCTCGAAATGTGGCAGTGGAACTGTCGTGCAATCCGTCGAAAGCAGGGTCTTCTGAATCAACACATCAATAAACGCACAACTCCACCAGACATCACCGCCCTCCAGGAAACCAGCTGCTCACCGAAACACGCTAGCTTTTCGGTCTACGAGGGCCTTGGCCAAAGTAAGGTCACTACTCCGTTTGCCAAAGCAGTCACTGTAATTAGACATGACATCAATGTAACAGACATTGACCACGTTCTCAGTGGAATCATAACGAAAAAAAAAGAACCCACGAAATCATATTTCTCCTTAATATCTACAGCCCACCCAGCCAGTGGAAAGCCAACTTCAGCTCCCTTCTGCGCAAGGCAGAACAAGCAGCAGGCAATAAGGGTCTTGTCATTCTGGGAGGTTCTAATGCATGACGCAAGAGCTCTGGATATGTGAAGGAAACTCAGAACGGCAGAGATTTGGCCAGAGAAGCTGATCGCAGAAGGCTAAGCTTCATTACAGACCACACTCAACCAACGCGAGTGGGGAATAGTGTCAACCGAGATACGTGCCCGGACTTTGCGTTCGTTAAAGGGGTCAGAGAGGCCCGATAGGAAAACGGCGGGGAAACGCTTGGCAGTGACTATTGTATTTTGCGTATTGAGATAGAAACCCTCCTGATTAAGAAATAACATGGCCTGGCTAGACTTACAGACTGGGAAGTTTTTAAAAAAACTGGGTGAGAGTATAAGGACAAAGAGATTGCGGACATCGATAGTTGGGTCTCAGGATTGAAGGCAGACTGGAAATGGTTAACCCAAGAAGTTACCCTATGTACAAACATGCCCGAGCTAGACAAGCATCTCCTACACTTCTGGGACGCCCAACGGCACCTATTAAGAAGATAGACGCGGCAGAAACACAACCGCAAACTGAGAAGTGTGGCAGTTTGGGCTTGTTAATATGACATGACGATAGTTATAGTGCGAGAACATAACGACGACAAAAAGACAAGAAGGACAGGAGCGCTGTGCGCTCGTGTCCTTCTTGTCTCTTTGTCGTCGTTATGCTCTCGCGCTATAAATATCGTCGAAAACTGAGACTTAGGATCGCCGCAGTCACCAGGGAAGCCGAAGAATATGCGACGGAGCTGTTAAGGCACAATTTGGACAAAAAAATGCAATGAGCTACAAGGTACACTAGGCTGAAAAAGGACATGGGCCTTGCTGAGGGCCCTCATAGACCCAACCACGACCAAGACTGAAACTTGTAAGATGACCCAAAAGATCGCGTACCAATTCGAAGACACAGACCGAGAACTGCTAGAACACATCAAGCAGCGCTTTATTGGCGATACAACAGATACTGACTGCAGCCTGGCATGCACTGGCGAAGCTAATTCCGCTCTAGACGAACCCATTACCACAGAATAAGCTCGACATGCTATGCTGTCAGCAAGAAAGAACACTACGCCAGGCAAGGATGGCATCAGCAACGATATGATACGGAACCTCGATGACAGCTCTATCACAAGGTTTACAGAATTCATCAACAAATATTGGGAACAGGATATCACCCCAAACGACTGGAAACATGCGGAAATAATATTTATTCGAAAGTCTGGAAAGGCTCCCAGCTTGGCAAATTTAGGACCCATTTTGTTGACCTCATGTTTGGGAAAAGTATACGAGAGAATCGTGCTTCACATTCTAAAAAATATCGAGTAGAAAGGGTGTCTTTTTGTCCCACAACAACAATTGTCATCAGGCTAGCGTGCGCTTTCTTTCTTGAAAACTCGGCGCTGGCCACTATCCTATCGAGAATGCAATGTAACCCTGATAATGGGCATGTCAATCGGGACTGGAATGTACCGGGTGCGGGGCGATAGCGCAAGGATAGAACGTAATATAGATGACGATTATTGTTGTGGGACAAAAAGACACCATTTTTTCTCGCTCTTTTTTTAGAGTGCAGAGGCTGAAGACGCACCTGGATGATTACAAACTCATGCCGCACACCATGTTTGGCTTCCGAAAATGCCTCTCAATATAGGACGTCCTCCTACAAATTCAAGGAGGAGGTGCGTACCGGTTTTCCAAAATATGGCGAAAGCGTGTGACTTACACTGTATCTTAAGGCTGCTTTCGGCAGTGTCCGTCATAAGGCTGTCCTAGAGGGGCTTAGCAAACTAGGTCTTGGAAAGAGAATACACAACTACATAAAAGCTTTTCTCAGTAACAGAACCGCCACAAATGGTGTAAAAGGCATACGGACTGGTACGTTTAATACGTCCACAAAAGGAACACCCCAAGGTTCTGTGGTACCGCCGATTTTGTTCAATATCATTATAATTGGCTTAGCTTGGAACCTCCAAAAAATTGAAGAACTCAGACATGCTATCTACGCAGACGATGTGACAATCTGAGTGACAAGAGAATCTCTAGGACAAAAACAAGACCTTCTGCAACGCGCAGCAGATACAGTTCACGTCTACACGTGCGACTATGCGGCCTTGTCTGTTCCCCAGAGAAATACAAAGTTCTGAGAGTTTACAGACGAGTATACGATCTGAAAAACTCTATAGACGTCTATATAGGGGGAAGAAGATTCCTGAAGTATCCCAAATTAAGATTCCCGGCATGTGGATACAAAGTAACTGTCGTATAGACCACACCATCAGACAGCTGTCAAACACTACAGCGCAGATCACGAGGATGATCACCAGAATCTCTAACAGTATACGGGGTATGAAGGAGGAAGACACTTGTAGGCTAGTACAGACCCTCGTGGTCAGTAGGATTGTATAAAGTGTCCCCTACCAAACATCACTCGCGCAGGGAAAAGAACAATTAGAAGCAATCGTTAGAAAAGCCTACAAATGCGCCCTTGGTCTGCCAGTCAGCACCTCGACAGAGAAATTCCTTAAACTTGGGATAAACAACACAGTGCAAGAACATATCGAGGCGCATCTTTTTACGCAGAAAATGAGACTACTGCTGACTGCTACGGGCAGGCACACGTTGCAGACATTGGCATTGTGAATGATGGATGCTAGTGGAGAAATCTATAACAAGGTGAGCATAACGAAGGACATTCGCCAGATTATCGAAGCCAGCCCAATACCTCAAAACATGCATCCAAAAAACCATAAGGCTAGAAGAAAAGCCAAATCAGAAGCACACAAAAAAATATCAAGGCGAGAACCAACGTATTGTACGTTGATGAGACCACATACATAGAGCACTCCGGGCAGTTTTAAGCGTTGTTGATCACCAACTTAGGGAAGTCAACAGTGCTTCGATCAGAAGCAACATCATCCTCGAGGCTGAAGAAGTATCGATCCCACTCGCCATCACACACCAGAGCGAAGAGTCTACTACAGAAATAGTTACTGACTTGCAAGAAGCGTGTCGACGGTACAGCAGTGTACGCATATCCAGTGCTGCCATTCACATACTCAAGGGAAGAAAAATCACCTTTTCGAGCTGCTCCATTACGTGGCCATGAAAGTGTGACAGGGAACCAGCGTGCCGACGCCCGAGCATACGCCGACCGGAGGGCACACAACGACGAGGAACCAGCCACAGTTACTAGACGCTATGAAGCAATTTTAGAACACCGGAGAGCCCCGAGGAGGATATGCCCCCCTCCCCACAAAGACCTCAGCAGAGAGCAGTCGGTTGCCTGGAGACAGCTGCAGACTAACACGTACCCTAATCTCAGTATTTTGAGTAAAACCTACCCGGGAATATACACCAGCGTGACATGGGCCTGACAGCACATACAGGTAGTGCCAAGAAACTGTACACTAGCACCATCGCAGTCGGAGGCCGCGCTGTTCTGCTCTAACCTTGAAGAACAGCTCAAGCTGATCGACAGAGCTTGCAAGATGGCAAAGGCCACAGGGGACCTGGACTGAGGGCTCCACCTTCACAAAAAAAAATATTTGAAATAAAGTTTTGCATTCATATGACGTCGCTATCGCATTCACACCAGTTCGCTATTTCGGTGAAACAAATTTTTTTAGGGGTGAAGCTTCTCTTAGTCTAAGCTATAGTCTTGCGTCGGGTGTAACCGGCAGTATCAAACAGACATGGACAGACAGACAGACCGGAGGACAGACGGACGCACGGATGAACGGATGTACAAAAGCACGGACGGACAGATGGAAGGGCGGACTGGTGCAAAGACGAACGCACGGACAGACCGACGAACCCGCAGACAGACAGACAGACAGACAGACAGACAGACAGACAGACAGACAGACAGACAGACAGACAGACGAACATACAGACAAATGGATAAATAGACAGGCGTGAGAGAAGACGGGCAGGCAGACGGGCACTTCACCCGACTCATCATAATTCACCCCGTCGATTCGCTGGGATTTTTTTCTTTCAAAATTCAAGAGACAAAATTTTCTACCCCACTGACTCTCAAATAGAACTCGCTAACTGAAGGTGAGCGAGTTCCAATGGGTATGAGCACACATGAGCATGAACGTAAGCAGGCTCGATCATGAACGTGATAGTCGGATTAGTCTGAGTAAGTATCAGCAAGAGCGTGAGTAAGGGCTAACAGTGTGTGGCGGTGTGTGTGAACGTGAGCGAGTAAATATGCTAGTGAGTGCACGTGAGCATGAACGCGGGCGACTATCAACCCTTTACTGCTTAATGTTGCGAATTACTGCGAATGTTGCGAATGAGTGTGACTAGGTGGGAGTGTGAGAGTGGGTGTCAATGTGTGTGAGTGTGAACGTCAGTAAGCGCCTATGTATGTGAGTAGGCGTAGCTACCAACGTCAGTGGGAACTCATGAGTGTGGAATGTACGTGAGTGTGAACGTGAGGGAGTGCCTACGAGTGTGAGTAGGAGTGAGTATGAACGCAAGTGAGTAATCATGAGTGTGAGTAGGCGTGAGTATGAACATGAGTGAGTACTCATCAGTGTGAGTATACGTTAGTGTGAACGTGAGGGAGTGTCTACGTGTGTGAGGAGACATGATTATGAATGTGAGTGAGTGCCCACGAGTTTGAGTAGACGTGTGAACTTGAGTGAGTAGTCATGAGTGTGAGTGGACGTTGTGAAGGCTGCAAAGATTGTGGTGAGTGAGTTTGAGTGAGAACTCCCTTAAAGTGTCGGCCTATTGTAAAAACTCTTTTTAAACTACGGGTCTTGCTCCCGTATATATAAGAAAATGACGTGTTACTTGCGAAGGTGCCCAGTTTTCAGAAAAGAAGTCCTGTGAGAAGAAAAAGACCAGCGAAGTCTGGTTCCATATTTCCTTTTCGGTGCCTAGGGGAAGTGAGGTGTCAGGGCATTCAATATCAGATCACAATAAATTTCAAAAGCTTTAAACGACACCAGCTCACATTCCCAAAGCAGCTCCTGCTCGACACAAAACTTGATGAAAGGAGAGATGAAAAATTTTCGGGGTGGTCTCTCGGGTGAGTTCGGGAGAGCTCGTCCACAGTGATCCTCTCGTTACTTTTCACGATATAACATCTCATTACAGAGGAGAGCGACAGACATTTCCCTTTCCCCATCATAAGCTCCACAGATCACAAGCAAGCACGCTCCGCATGCTCCAGACGGGGTATTACCCCTTTAGGGTCTTTCTGAGCATGCTTCATCCAGATATTGACCCACTTTGCCCAGATTGTGGTGAATTTTGCTCTTTGAGTCACATGCTCTGGCAGTGCCCTGCGTTACAGGATTTTAAAACAGAAGAAGACTGGACGACGGCAATCACAGACCCCAGACAAGACGTCCAGCTTCAGGCTGTCCAGAGAGCCCGTGAACGAGCGGAGAGGCATGGCCTCTCTGTTCCGACATGGGACTAGCCAACGGCTGGGTGGGGACCTACATAGTTGGCCCGCTGCCTTGCCTCTCAGGACCAAATAAAGTTGTTTGTCCTGTCCTGTCGTGAAGCGACTTGAGGTGAATGAGTAAAGAAATATAATATTAAAACATCCTTCGTGAAAAACTTTTCATCTGAAAGTCCGCAAGACCGTTTGAGTAATCGTCTAATTCGACGAAAAGAGTCAATCATCGCTTCAAGCGAACACGCTGTTGACAATGAAATCAGTCGAGGAGAACGTGTTTTCCTTAGTTTGGAGCGAAAGGATTCCTGCAGACGGATACTCTGGCTCCATAGCTAACGCTTTGTTTTACAAGCGATTACATGTTCCTGTATGTGTCGATGCCATTCAACTACTTTTCCATAGCACATAACGAATACGCACGCGCTTACGCAGGTTGCTAAGTGGTAAACGTACGATATTGCGGGGTAAACTGTTTCGCTGTAGAGTGAATATTCTAGCAAGAACACACTTAACTCCGGCTCCACTGTAAATTGCAACAAACAGGTATACGTGAGCAAAATCATGCGTCTTGAGTCAATAGGTCTTTTTTATGAGCAAAAAATATTAATAAGTAGGATCTAATACCGGTCAGGCGCCATCGTACACGCGAGCACTTAACGATACTTATTCCAGGAGCGTTTGAACACGCCTTATTACAGCGAAAGCTGTTATAAGATCACTGTTCGGGTCACGCGCAGTTGCATGTTGTCCACCGCCACTGCCACCGCCGGTGTCCGTGACCACATCGTGCGAAATAGATAAAAACCTTGCACCAATGACAAAGTGGGGCTTGATGCAGCTTCACTGGGAGCCAGCCCAATATTCTACCACTGAGTTACGCCAGTGCTTATAACTTGTTGTCAAACTCGCCTTAGGCAGGCATGACCTAGCACCATGGCACAGTGAGGCTCGAGCCCGGGTTCACTGAGTGCCAGCTCAGTATTCTACCACTGAGCTACACCGTTTTTTTCCTTTACTACCGGTTTTTCATGTGGTACAAACATCAATATAGGTCACTATCTACAATATTGTACACAACAGAAACGATGGCAAGACAGTCGCGGAATTATTAGTGGTTACAGTGCTAAAATGTTTTAGGTTCACCAAGGGGGATGCCCTGCCGCGGTGGTCTAGTGGCTATGGTACTCAGTTGTTGACCCGCAGGTCGTAGGATCGAATCCCGGCTGCGACGACTGCATTTCCGATAGAGGCGGAAAAGTTGTAAGCCCGTGTGATCAGATTTGGGTGCACGTTAAAGAACCCCATGATGTCGAAATTTCCAGAGCCCTCCGCTACGGCGTCTCTCATAATCATATGGTGGTTTTGGGACGTTGAACCCTACATATCTATCATGCAATCACCAGGGGTTCAACCCCGGAGAGCCGTTTCGGAACAAAGTCTTGTAGTTTGAGCATATCAATGTATTGAGCAATGCTTTCGCGGAAAAGCACGCACGCAGGACGCCTGTCAGGGTCACAATAGAAACCGGCCATTATAGCCCGCCATAGACAATGGAGGCCGATCATCATTATAATATCAAAAGGCAGCTCATCCTAACAAGTACCGGTGTAGCTCAGGGATTCACTAGGTATCACTGATCTACGCCGGTGCTTGTGACTAGTCAAACTTGCCTTGAGCAAACTTGATGTCGGGAAAGCAATCATGTTAATATGACTTATAAAGCATTTTAAAACAGCGAAAAGAACAACCAGTGATCACACAATGTGAATAGCGTAATGAGTGGGCCGTCCAATGCTTCAACCCATCACAAAAGCTTGTTCTTGTTCCCCTGTTAACTGTGGCGCATACCCACTTCAGCCATAATTCCTCATCGTCGTCAGCCACTGCATGAGCAATTGGCGCACGATTCCTTGCAAGTATTTAGCGGATACCACGCTTCTCATAAGAATGACGAAAAGGAGCATAGCGAATGCCGGCCTACTACCCAAAAGTTTATTAATAATGCCCTATTGGGTACCAAGCAAGTGAGCTTGCAGTAGTAACCCAATGAGTGTTTTGAAAAGGCTCTGCAAGGCCGATCTTTTAGCTTTTGCTGTGACTGTGCTGCACCTACCGCACAGGCCTGGCGTTTTTTTATATTTTTCATCTCGCTACAAGGGCTACATAAGGTCATCTAGATATAGGTGAAAGCAATATTAATATTGCTTTCACCTATATCTATTAGACCGAGCAGCTCTGCGCACTTGAATGAGTAGGCAGAGACACGCGGGTTCGTTGGACGGTGCAGGCCATGACTGTTAAGTGCATGGCGCATCCACGATAAGGTTCGAAATTAATGCATTAAGTATGCACCTACGTTGTTGTTTATATCCCGACCACTTTGGTTGCTATAGCTATGAGCTATCTCATGGGAAATCGTGAAAATTTTTGAGGCTGATAATCTTAGAACGACGTAAAGGATTATTAGAGCGAGAGATACCAGGCCCCGCGTTATTTCACGGGTTTCGTAAAGACGTCACAAAGGCTCCATTTGCACGACCGGGCGTTTACGTTCGCCGTCAAAATATAACATTTAATGAACTGCAATACTCTGATCATCGTGCATAATTCTTCGTTAAGTTCACACTTAGTAGAAGTCAAAGCCAAAAGTTGCTCTAGTTTTTATCGTACACATGTGCCCGATAATCATGGCGATACAATACCGGTTAAACTGGAGGTAGTGTGGACTAGTTGGTGTAGTTGAATTTAGTCGTTAGTCTGCCTTTGACCACCACCCTGGCAATAACACTATCAACGCAGCAGTATTCCATTCGTTTGTATGTTTCTTCAGTAACGATCATTACATCAGTTTTGAGAGAGTTATACAGCAGTTGGCCGTGGAATGCGAGATTTAATTTGTACACTTAAAAAAAACTGAAAAACGAAGGAGTCTTTTGAAACTTCTTTTCGTGTCCTGACTTGTTATGTAAATGACTCCCTTTGAACAGTCATCCCTGTGTTCCAGACTCACCGTCATGTCTACTGGCGGCGCTGACTGACACTCCCGTCATTAAGCACATATATCCACGCCGTTGTAGCTCACTTGGTTGAGCTTCGGAGGCGTAAGTCGGTGGTCGCAGGCTCGGTACCTGCCCACAGCAAGTCATCTTTTCGTCCACTTTTATTTGTTTACATTTACATTACAATGAATTTTAATAACAACCCCTATGTTTTCACGGCATGATTGTCTGTTAGATACCATTACTATTGTGTCGAACAAATAATAAAGAACCGCTAATTTACACTTATCTTTCTCCGTGAAGAGGAACACGCGAGCTTTTTTATGAGCTCATTATATTCTCCTCGAAAAGTTGTGTCACCCGCAAGAGAGTTAACGCGTCCCTTTAAAGAGAGTAACATACAAGGTAAGTCAGGATACACGCAAAAAAGAAGAGTGAAAGACGGTCCCAAAACGAAATTACAAAGCAATACCAAACGGAGCGTGGGTGTTTTCTGTTGCCACACCTAAAATTAAGTAGACCACAGGCGGCCAGTTTGCGGTTACTGCTGATGTGCTTACGCGACTCGGTACAACATGAGTAAAATGTATCCGGTGCTGGAATGAAAGACAGCGTGCGATGCATGTAATGGCGTCTTGGAAATCAGACACATGACGGCGGGCTGCTGATTCCGAGCAGGAATGGGACAAGTGGACGCGGCTCGTCAGGAACGAAGAACTGGAAGAACGATTAAGAGCTGCCCAGAAGGTCTACGACGAAGCCACCCGTCTTGGACTGTATGGTGGTGCCGATGTGGACGTAGCTCACCTCAGCCTAAAAAATCGAGCTTCAAGGCCGTTTTCAATAAAGTCAATCAATCCGTCAATCTTTATTTGCCATTTTTATAGCGTGCCACTGCGTCAAAATTGTGGGTCTATCCCAATTAGACGAGTACCCGGCATATCTAGACCACGATTTTTTTTGTGCGTGATTTGCCATGAAAAATTCCGATCATTCTGGCTATCCAAAGGGTTTCCAATATTTTCGTTCATGCTTCCAGTGTGATTGGCGGGAACGACGCAGGGTTAAAACGTCTCATAGCTGTCGCTTCTCGGACATAGTTGTGAGAACAGCGCAAATAAAATGACGTCGATGATATATGGAACTGGACGCTCGTGCGTATAAGCGCCGGCGCTATTTCACAGGAACCTGCCATGATGGCGAAGTGACTATGGTGCTAGAGTACTGACTGCACGATTGTTGTATTGAATCCCCACCATGGCAATCGCATTTAGATCGAGGCAAAATACTAATGCGCCACGTGCTCAGTATAGCACGCATATATATATATATATATATATATATATATAGAATATGGCACAACGGGAGCGTTGTCAACAAGGATAAATATATTTATTTCCCAACAGTATAACTCATCCCCTGATGAAGGGAGGTCCCCTCCCGAAACAGTTGGGAAATAAATATATTTATCCTTGTTGACAACGCTCCCGTTGTGCCATATCCCATACCTTCACGAAGACTAACTGGCCCATTGAATTATTACTCCCACTATATATATATATATATATATATATATATATATATATATATATATATATATATATATATATATATATATATATATATATATATATATATATATATATATGGTTAACTAGACGCACGTTCGGTTTACTACCCTGCACCGGGGAAGGTATGAAGGGGGGAAAATAGGTTGGAGAGAGAGAATAAAGGTACACACAATCACGAGCACACTAGAGGGACCACACGCAGTCTACAGGCGGTCGCTCAGGTTTTTTCAGGTTTGTTGTCTTCAATTATTGAAGGAGCCCTTTAGTCGGTTTTCGCTCAATTGAGGCAGACGCCCAAGGTCCCAGAATTTTCTGCACACAGAGTGGTATAGAGTCCAGTTGGTTCAAAACGATGCGGAGCTGGCATCGCTGCGTGTTGTAGCAAGCGCAGCGGCAAAGGACGTGTTCGATGGTCTCTCCAGCTGCGCAGGAGTCACATGTAGAGGTGTCTGCCATACTGATGCGAAAGGAGTACACCTTTGTGAATGCAACGCCCAAACAAAGGCGGCGTAACAGTGTCGCATCGGAATGGGAAAGTTGCAATGGTAGCTGTATCTTGAGCGAAGGATCCAGTTCATATAAGTTACACCTTCGGAAGCTGCTAGACGACTAGACCGTGCATGTATAAGATCTCGAGCCAGCAAGTTTGCCTTGCTGCATCAGTCCTTGATAGAGGAATCGGGACCACACGCGTTCCTTCATAAGCTGAGCGGGCTGCATCATCGGCTAATTGATTTCCAGTAATACTGATATGTCCAGACAGCCATTGATATATAATATCATGCCCTCGTGTTGGAGCTTCATGGTGGCAATGTCTTATTACTTGTACCAATTGGTCATGACTCCTCCTACGCATGGCAGACTGCAAACTCTGAAGCGCTGCCTTCGAATCACAGAATATGACTCATTTTCCTGGACGTTCTTGAACGAGATATTGTAAAGCAGCCCTTATAGCAGCAAGCTCTGATGCCGTAGATGTAGTCATATGCGACAACTTAAACTTGATTGTCATTGCTGCAGCCGGAATTACAGCGGCACCTGATGAGCTGCTGGACGAGACGGACCCATCAGTGTATATCTGCGTTCGGTCTAAGTACAACTCATGTAATAATAGCAGTGTTGCTTGCTTCAATGCTACTCTGGAGTGATTGCTTTTCTTTTTGATTCCCGGAATTTCTAGACGTAGTTGCGGTTGGTCGAGGCAGCACAAAGGACATGCCATTCTCGCAGCTGGCGTATATCCTGATGGAATTCTGTTTAGGTGCTTGGCTATGACGTCTGAAAACGTAGCACGTGGTCTTCCGGAGGGTAGAAGTGCCAAGTGGTGGTCGGGGACACGGCTAGCATGTCGAATGTGCGCTCTGAGGCAATCCACAACTCTATATGTCCTGACCGGATGGTCTTTGGCAAGCATGATCGTGGCATAGGTCGCATCGGGGCAGTCCTAGAAATATACGCAGCACCTGACCCTTCAAACTCTCCAATGAATGATTATTTAATTTGCAAGTGTTTGTCAGTACCGGCAAGCTGTAGCGCTAAAAACCCAGAAATAGGAGCCTGTACAACTGTATAGTATGGAGGCCACAGAAGTTCTCCATGCTTTCCCGCACATGAATTTCATTACATGCACAATAGACAGCAGTCTCTTCTTCAAGTACGCGCAATGCGGGTTCCACGAAAGACTTCTGTAGATTATTAAGCCCAGAAAACGATTCGTACGTGCATATTTGACAATCTGCCCTTTGATGTAAACAGGGTATGGCGCCATTGGGTTGCGTGTGAACGCAATCAACGCGCACTTCACAGTTGATATAGTCAGGCCTCGGTTTCTGAACGTAGGCTGTTGTGAACAAAAACACCATGCACGCACAGACATTCGCCCCCCCCCCCCCAATGCACACATATATTCTTTATCTCTCTTTCTTTGTCTTTTATTATCATCATGTAAATCCCAACAATGTAAAATCCAAACATTTATATATTACAAGTATATTTCCCATGTTACATGCCACCATATTTTTAATCTCAATTTTTGCCGTTTCGTCTGTGCTTATTTCATTATTCATGCATTTAACGCAGAATATTAAGGCGCAAGCCATTAGAGTATAACCACGTTTCTCGCGTAGTGCTCGCGGATAACGTCAGGTCCCACTGACAAGCACCTCCTAAGCCCTGTCGACAACTCATCCGCCATTCCCATTGTATACGCTTCCGTGAACAGTCCCATTCAGCCGTAAACGTTTGGCTGGAGAGAAACGATTGCTTCCGCACGAGTGCTTGAAAGCACTTCGGTAGATTAAGCTCAGGCGTTCGATATTTCGCTGCGACCCCCCCCTCTTCACCCAAGAGACAGCCGGAAATGGATTTAATTAGGCGATTCGTGCTATCCTGGCCTCCGCAGTGTCAGCTTCTTGATAATACAATGGCGGCGACATTAGCGCTTAGTAAACTAAAAGCCTGGCAGACAACATTTTAATTACTTCCATTTTCAAAGGAGGTGAACATCGTGAAAACGAGCAAAAAGAAAAGCGTGATAATTGGCACACAAATACCATGCACGCACAAACAGTCGGACCATCCCCCCCCCCCCCATACACATCTTTTCTCTCTCTTGCTTTGTTTTTTTTAATCATCATTACCATTTTTTGTTTATCTTATTCCTCTGCAGGACTCGGGCGTCTCCAAATGATCTGCAGTCTACTATATATGCCCTTCTACATCTTCAACATTGCGACCACAGTGCAAGTTACGTTGACTTCTTTTACAGATCGCAACAAGGGTTTTTTTTGTGCCGTAATTATTCGCAGCTGCCAGTGTCCGTAACCGCTATCGTGCGAAACAATAGAAACAAACGAAATGAAAACATTATCCTGGGTGGAACGTGGTTAGTAAAGACCTCAGTAGTGTCTTCGTCCCCTTCAGCTGCGATATCTTCTGTCTACTACATGTAAGAATGGCTTCAAAGGAAGGGGTATACTATCAAAAGTTCACTAGAGCGGACGCCAGGAAGAATCTCTAAATAATATAACCCGGATAATCCCACAGATAGCGCTGTAGCATGTAACAATCACATGTAGCAGAAAGAGCGCTGTCAGCTATTTTAATGGGAAGCGATAAGATTCTGTGACCTGTGTCATATCCGTGGCAGCCCAGTATTCTATCACAGAACTGCGCCAGTTTTTATTTTTTTTGTTTTTTTTTCATTGTCACGGGACCTAGCTGGTGCTTGGAACTTCTTTCGAAAAACATCCTGTAAAGGATTCATCTAGCGCAGGAACGACTTTAGCTTATGTAATATAGAGTGGTAAAAGAGTAAAATAACAACAAGGTGTCGCACAATGCGCATTGTGTAACCAGGTGTCAGATAATACAAATTGCATAACAAGTGGGTTGTTGAATGCTTCCAGCTTATTAGGAAAAGCTCCGTCACATTTTTTTTTTCAGTTTGTAACGTCATCAGCCGCCGAATCAACAAGGAATACATAAAGCTTTGCAAATACGTAGCTGGTACCTCGCTTCTCTACAGAATGACAAATAATGGCTTAGTGCATACCTCCCAAATGAACAAAAACTCTAATTTCTGGCGTAGTGGACACCTTCTAAGTGCAGTTGTACTAGTAGCAAAAAAACTTTACGGCTGATTCTAGAAATGCCATTCATCCAGATGAACAGACAGACAGATGAAGGCCAGGACGGAAAGACGGGTGTACGAACGCACGGATGGACGCATGGACAGACAGACGTACAGACAGACAGACGGACAGGCAGCCAGACAGACGCTTCCCCCACACATCACCCTGCACTTTGTGGACATGCTGTGACTTTTTTTCATTTGTTTAGCACTGCTTTTTCTTTTGAGTTTTTTTTTTCGAAAACTGGTTAGCGTCAAGTGACTTAAATGTGCAAAATTTTAATCCCTTTTGCTTCCAATGTACTCTGCTTACCCTCAGCATGGTGTGCACTCGATTTAATTCATCACACATTTTTACTTGATGCCCACGTTACCTGTGGGGGAGGCTGTACATACTGCGAATAATAGTAGCATCCTGCAAATAATAGGCACGTGCAGCTATAGAGAAAGAAAAGGTAGAGAAGGCAAGGCAGGGAGCTTAACCTGTTCAGGAAACTGGCTTACTACCTTACACATGGGAACAGGATAAGGAATACCGAAAGATGGAAAGGAAAGACATAGAAAACATAACACAGTCCACACAGTCAGCCGCACTCCGTCCCTTTTGCGTGGTACGTGGCGTCACTTTCACAGTCGGTTATTGTCACAATCACAAACGCTCCGTTTCTTTGAAAGACCTCAGTAATGTCTTCGTCCGCTTGAGCTGCGATATCTTCTGTCTAGTACATGTAGGAATGGTTTCAAAGAAAGGGGTCTACTATCAAAAGTGCACTAGAGCGGACACCAGAGAGAATCTCTAAATAATATAACCCGAATAATCCCACATGTAGCTCTATAGCAACTAACAATCGCATGTAGCGGAAAGAGCGTTGTCAGCTATTTTAATGCGAAGTGAATAAGACTCTGTCAATGCCCTCCCAGCCATAAGAGATAAAGGAGAGTCGACTCTCTATGGCAGAGTCCATTTGGCATGCAGGGATGCATTTAAGGGGACAGCAGCCGGTGTTTACGATTGGTCTAGTTGGTCTGGCTAGTTGGTGGGGGCCGTAGAGAGAGTCAGATCTCCTATGCAAGCATTCGAGGTCGGCTGACAGCATCAGACCTTGAAAGCATTATGGTCTCTTGCTGTGTGCATCCATGACGCCACAGCGACTTCGCATTCTCTGAAACGTCACGTAGTGCTCTTCTTCGTGTGATGTATGTAAAATACATATAGTGGGGCCATTCAAATCGTTCGTATGGCTCCGCGGTGAAACGCTGGTCTCTCAGTCGCTTAAAAGAGAAGTGTGGACTCGCAAAACACTACATAGACCAAACAGGGGAATAAGCTCCTGTTAACATGGCCAATCGGCCATGTTTAGGCTGCTTGCACTAGTAGTGATAAGCTTGAAGAAAGTTCCGCACTGGGCGGCCTCCTTTGTTTTTGTTTAGTTTTCTCCTACATTCGATTTCTTTCGGCTCTATATTTTCCAAGTCTTTTAACAAGAAGGTGTTTTATGCTGGGGTCTACCACGGCTCATCTTACGTACTTACGTCACGGAAGTGACACTGAAAAACATTTACTAAGAAATTGGTGAGAAAAGCCATAAGCCAAAAATCTGTCGCGCGGAATCGAACCAGCAACCCCCTCGATTCCCGGCGCGCGGCCCTAAACACTACGCCAAGGAGCACGCGTTGACGGGAATGCTAACAGCAAGCTATTACTTTCCCCAATACACCGTTAGGCAGTCCTCAGAGCTTCGATACTTTAGTGCGTTGTTGTTATCAGCGGCGAAGATGTCGCCACGTGCTTGCGTTGGATGCTCTCTAAAGGTCGTCGCCTCCACGAACCGCCACCTCCACGGAGCCTGGTCTTCCCTGCACGCGCGCGCACGCTTATCAGACTTGTAATTCGGGACAGGACGAAGGCCATTTTCACGCTGCCGCGGCCGCGTTCGCGAAAGGAGCACGCTGACGACACACGACGCGAAAAGAATTGCGATCACGCTTGTCCAGTGTATACTTGTGCCCTTGTTCCGTGCGCCTTTCTTTCTGTTTGAACACCGCGCTTTAAGTGTTGAGCAGCGAAAGTTCTTAGACAGCGCTCGTCATGTGTATGCTTATTTCGTGCGTGCTTTCTGCTTGAGGTGCGCGCTGAAAGTTTTGACCTGCTTGCCGTTTTTAACGTGACTTTGAAGATTGTTACTGTTGCTGAAACAATGCGAAATAAGCGCTCAACAACCTCTGTAATGACACGTTTCACTTTCGTACTACAACGATTCTTATATACGGGGATCGGCCAGGTTTCTTTGTCTGTGCCTATCTCTATTTCCATCTCCCTCTCTGTCTGATACTCTCTCCCGATCTATTCTTTCTGTGAGGTGCGCGCTGGAAGTTTTGACCTGCTTGCCGTTCTTAACGAGACTTTGAAATTTGTTGCTGCTTCTGAAACAATGCGCAATAAATGCTCAACTACCTCTGTAATGACACGTTTCACTTTCGTGTTACAACGATTCCTACGTAGGGGGATGGGCCCGTTTCTTTGTCTGTGCCTATTTCTATTTCCATCTCCCTCTCTGCCTATTTCTCTCTCCAGGTCTATTCCTTTCTCTCGCTTTCTCCATTTCATTCTCTCCAATCCTCTCCTTCTCATTCTTCATATGCTGTGTTTTACCGTCTCCGGCCCTCCTCACCCACACATCGCTTCTCCAAACACTCACTTTTTTTTCCCCATTCATTTCTTTACTATACCATAGACGACTGTGTTACGCTCTGCCAGCCTGCCTGGAATATCCGAGTGGTCAAGACTTTTGCTTTTGGATCATGCATGGGTGCGCGTGTTTGATTTCGACCACACCAAAAAGAAAAAGACAATTCGTCAAGAATATTTCTGTTTTTCATTTTTTCCATCTTTCTCACTCTCTCAACTTTCGGTGTCTTTCTTTCTTTCTTTCTTTCTTTCTTTCTTTCTTTCTTTCTTTCTTTCTTTCTTTCTTTCTTTCTTTCTTTCTTTCTTTCTTTCTTTCTTTCTTTCTTTCTTTCTTTCTTTCTTTCTTGGTTCAAGTTCTTTGTACACCTTACACCTTATTTTCTCTACACCTTATCTCGCACATCAAATATTGCATCCCACGCCAGATCAATAGGTGCAGCTGTTCTTGAAGCGCAGCAGAAGATAAAGCGGACGAAAATGAAGTGTTCACCAGTTATTGCAGGCCAAATTCGGCTCAAACTATGAGAGGAAGCGTACTTTTATATATAAAGTTTACACACAAATACCAGATCTCACTGTATGTCAAGACAAATTTGTCTAACCAAGTTTCGTTCGATTGAGAACACTCGCGCGGAAGAACTCAGTTTGCGGTTTCGACTACTTTTGCCGTTGCAAGTGGGCTCCATGCACCACCACTGTTTTCTTTGGAAAGATGCAAATGCTGGAATAGGCCCGCAGTCAAGAAGCGAGGCGGTTGTGGCGCCCCGGGGAACCACACTCCTCCCGCAATTAATATGGAGGGGCTGTATAGATGATGAAAAAAGGCGTTTTTGAAGGCCTTCAACAAGTGCTCTATTGTATATATATATATATATATATATATATATATATATATATATATATATATATATATATATATATATATATATATAGGAAGCAGTCCGTTGCAGATGTTGCAAGAACATTAGTAACACCGCAGCAGCAGCTCACCGCAGGTAATTGCTGCACTCCCAGCGATTGGTCGATAGAGTGCATGCAGGTGTTAGCTAAATGGCCGAGTTTCTCGAAGCTTTGCCGCGGTGATGCTCGCTCGAGCCTGGAGGAGGTCACACACCAAGTATTCTCCGTCTGAGAGAATTGAAGCGCACTATAAGCGTCTTCATGTGCTGAACAGGAGTAATGCGGGAATATCTGGAAGCACTCCGAAACGAACGTACAGCTAGGTTCATTGTTAATGGAAAAAAATCGAGTTAGCATCTTTCATAATGTTGGCCCCCTAAAGGTTAGTGGATGTGAAAATATCGTTTGTGCGTGGCAGCTCTCTTTGAAATGTAGTCCGATGTGTCAACCATAGCCTTATACTAGTCCTGTGAGCCGTCATGCTTTTGAAAGAGAGAGAAATTCAAACATGCCGTGCACGGTATAGCGTTCCCTCTAAAAGTGGACGTCTGCACAGTGGCGTGACGAACTTTAACGCGGTTTGGTGACAGTGGGGTTAGGGCGGAAAATCTGTAAATATAGTCTTTCAAATCACTTTTCTATTTTTTATATATTATTCAATTCAAATATTTCAGTTATATTCTTTTAAATCTTTTTTTCATAAGCCAGCATAGCATAGATAATGTTATACAATGAGAACAAACCCTCGCGAAAATGTTGCTCGTTTGAAAAACTTCTATTCCCCTAGTTGGCTCTCGCTGAAATATTTTGCAATCAATTTCAATTAAGTTCAATTGTTCTCCTTTACATGCACACAGCGGTGCAACTAAAGAAAGACGCGATGAAGTCTGAAGTAACCATGCTTTAAACAACTAATCAGTTGTGTATAAGATAAGCCCAATACCAAGATACAGGCTAGTTCTTCAAAAGAAGGAAACATTTCATCCGCCTTTCACGCCGTACGGGATGCATATGAACCTCATTTCTTTTTATATGTGACTCTAATACTCTGATGCGCGTGTAAAGTTTGTTTGAATAAAGAACGTAAACCCTTTTAAAACGTCTGTGTGCTTCTTTATAACTGTGCACGTTACCTGTTGCAAGCATTTGAACAGAGGAATAGCTGTTCCTGATTGTTACGTCACTACTGAGAGCTATCCTCACCTTGCACGTTTCTTTATTTCTGAAGCTTTATGCGTAATATCTGCTTATTGTCGAGCGATCTTTTGTATTGCCTGTATTCTGCCATAACCATACATTCTGCAACGAACTCCAGTAAATAATTTTCATGCCTCTTTGTACCTAATTTTACGCGCTGCGTGTTGTGGTTCTTCGAAGCTAGGTGGAGCTAAAGTGATAAAAGAGAGAGAAGGAAACGTGAGAAAGACAAAATTAAAATTGTCGCAGAAAGTGGCGGATAACCTGCGACCAAAATGATGTGAGGAGGAGGAGGTAGGGTGGTACTAGAGGTCATTCTCGTCCTGTAATGCAAAAATATTCACGCTTGCTCACGTGATCTACCCCAAGAACCATAAAAGCCATTAATTTTGTCGTCGCTAGACCGTACTCATCTGTCTGACGCATTCGCCATAGGTACGTAATGCCCGCACATACAAGAACAATATGCGGAGGTCATTTTCTCGTTGCTTGCAGCGGGACCATTTTAGATGGTGCCGCTGCTGGAATCTCTTATTATTCATCTCCAAAAACTGCTGGTGTTCAAATGCGTACCATTCGCTCGTTGAACTCTGACGAGACTCGGCATGAACGTAAGGGTATTCGAGTGCAAATTCCTTGACCGTGTCTTGCATCAGCACAAGGCAGAAATGCCGCGACTCCACCTTGTTTGAGCTGGTTCTGCTTCTTTTAGAATGAGGTTTTCTTCACCTTCTTGTAGTGGAAGTTTTAAATGCGAAGCATTTCTTAGCGAACTTCGGTGACATTGAGCGTATCTATCTATCTATCTATCTATCTATCTATCTATCTATCTATCTATCTATCTATCTATCTATCTATCTATCTATCTATCTATCTATCTATCTATCTATCTATCTATCTATCTATCTATCTATCTATCTATCTATCTATCTATCTATCTATCTATCTATCTATCTATCTATCTATCTATCTATCTATCTATCTATCTATCTATCTATCTATCTATCTATCTATCTATCTATCTATCTATCTATCTATCTATCTATCTATCTGCTTCGTTTGGTGTTCTCGTGGTCATTCCCTTAACTTGGCGTGATCCAAAATTAGCATGGGAGGGTAAGATGGTTTGATGAATATGACGCGCTGGTCAAGAAATCAATAATGTCACAATCCCGTCGCGTACGTCATCGAACACTTCCCGTCAGACAGTGGCACATACTCATGGGCGGGTATGTGCCGTTAGTAAGCGGGCATGTGCCACAGGTGATTGACACTAAGTATCTACCCAGGAACGACGAGAACACACACGTGCGATTTTAACGCGTGAGCGTTAAGCAATACCCGACATCGGTAGCGTCGACCAAATGAAGGTATAGAATAAATATCAGTGTTGAGAAAAACCTGACATAGGCAGCTTTGGCCACCCGACGAGTGCAAATGATAAATTTCAGGGTCCCAGCAGGAATCGAACCCAAGCATTCTGCGTGGCAGGCAAGCATACTACCACAAAGCTACATCAGGTCTCGGAACTACTTTTCAAAGATACGCTAATATTCGTGAAACGTCAATATTGGTTGTAGTGTTGATTGATTGATTTTGTGGGGTTTAACGTCCCAACACCACTATTTGATTATGAGAGACGCCGTCGTGGAGGGCTCCGGAAATTTTGACCACCTGGGGCTCTTTAACATATGGCTGCAGTGTTGCCTACCCAAATTTTTAAATATTACATATCAAGCGTTAAAGCAGTGAAGAGGAAACTTGGGATAGGCCAAATTTGAATGACACGCAGTGTCATTCCGTTGACACTGTGTGCAGCTGGCCACATACGCCTCGACTCACTGTCGCATTCCTGGCCAATAAAAGCGTTCCTTAGCACGGTAAAGCGTCCGCGCAGAACCTGAATTTGCACTAAGAGACAAAATAGGCAAAATAACTACCAATATGGATAGGATAAGTAAAATAGTGGAGGAGTTTTACAGAGATCTGTACTGTAGCCGGGACAGCCACGACCTTAATACTATAAGGTCTAGCAGGAACCCAGACGACACCCCTCAGTAATGATAGAAGCAGTTAGAAAAGCTTTGGAGAGCATGCAAAGAGACAAAGCTGCTGGTGAGGATCAGGTAACATCAGATCTTCTGAAAGATGGGGGACAGATTGTGTTAGAAAAACGAGCCACCCTGTTTACGAGGCGTCTCCTGACGGGAAGGGCACCAGTGTCTTGGAAGAATGCTAACATCGTCTTAATACATAAGAAAGGAGATGGCAAGGACTCGAAGAATTACAGGCCGTTCAGCTTGCTCTCAGTAGTATACAAGCTATTTACAAAGGTAATTGCTAACAGAGTAAAGAAAACATTAGTATTCAATCAACCAAAGGAACAAGCAGGATTTCGAAGAGGCTACTCAACAATCTACCACATTCATACTATAAATCAGGTAATAGAGAAATGCTCAGAATATAACCAACCACTATACATAGCCTTCATAAATTACGGCAAGGCGTTTGATTCAGTAGAAATATCAGCCGTCATGCAGACACTGCGGAATCAGGGCGGATGAGGCATATATAAACATCCCAGAAGAAATCTCGGGGGGATAAACTGCTACCATAGTGCTTCATAAAAAAGTAACAGAATACCAAACAAGAAGGGTGTAAGGCAGGGGGACAAAATCTCCCCAATGCTATTTACTGCGTGCTTACAGGAGGTTTTCAGAAGCCTAGAATGGGAACAGTTAGGGATAAGAGTTAATAGAGAGTACCTTAGTAACCTGCGCTTCGCCAATGACATTGCATTGCTGAGTAACTCAGGGGACGACAGAGAGAGAGAGAGAGAGAGAAGGAATGTAGGAAAGGTATGGAGGTTAACTTGACTATGCATCCAGTTTGCTACCCTACACATGGAGAGGGGGAGGGGGGAGTAAAAGAGAGAGAAAAGGAGAGACACATGTCACATCACACACACAATGCCGAGTTTCACAGGCGGTCCCTCAATGAAGTTGCTGAAAAGTATCTCAGCAGGACTCGTGTGGCTTTCTGTGCTGATGTGCTGCGCGACCAGGCTCCTAAGATCGTTGCTTCATTAAATGGCCGGTCATCGAATCTATTCAAGGCACACTTGAGAGTCCGGCGATCTTCATCAAATTGGGCACAGGGGCACAAGAGATGTTCAATAGTCTCTATACAGTTGCAGCTTTCACACATGGATGAATCCGCCATGCTAATGTGATGGCTGAATGACTTAGTAAAAGCTACACCAGTCCACAGCCGGCACAGCATTGTAGCGTCACGTCGAGAAATCTTGGATGGCAGTTGTTTCCGACGTAATGTCTTAAGATTCTGAGGGTGATTATTGGAGTTAAGTGAATAATTCCAGTGCGCAAGCGTGGCATTATGCGCGATGTGACTAAGTTCTCTGGCTGCGTGTACTCTTGACACAGGTATTAACAGTGTGGGCGCTCCATCGTGGGCACATCGGGCAGCGTCTCCTCTGTAGGTAGCTCTGAATCTATCGAGACATTTCTCAACCGATTCCAATGTTCGCCAAGGCATGTAGGATGGCATCGTGCGTTACGTTGTCGTATGCACCTTTCACATCGAGGAACATTGCAACCGAGATGCGCTTGAGGTATTTCTGTTGTTGCACAGAGGTTACGAGGTCGATGACATTATCAATAGATGAGCAGCCTCATCGAAAACCAGCCATGGCCTCTGGGTATATATTATAGCGTTCAAGGTACCACTCGAGGCGTGTCAGAACCATTCTTTCCATTATTTTCCCTACGCAGCTGGATAGCGCAATGGGTCGATATGATGCCACATCAAGCGGCGACTTTCCATGTTTGAGGATTGGTACCAAGCGGCTGGATTTCCACCTTTCTAGAACGACGCCATCGTTCCATGACTGGTTGTAGCATTTTAGTAGCTGGTCTCGGCCGCGTCTTCCAATATGGCATAAAGCAGCGTATTTAATACCGTCTGGCCCAGGTGACGATGAACGTCTGCGGGTGGCTAGAGCTGCATCCAGTTCCTCGAGTGAGAAAAGCATATTCAGTTCAGAAACTCGTGCTACGGAAACATCCCCGAGAACTTCGTCACTCATGGTAACCACATTGCCCGCAATCCTCACGCGGAAATCTTCAGCAACGTCAACCTGCCGGCGGCCTTGATGGAGAGCCAATGTGCTGAATGGACGTTGTTGTGGAGTCGAGCCAAGGCCACGCACCGTCCTCCATACATGGGACATAGGCTTGCGAGGATCGAGTGATTCACAAAATTTCTTCCACCGTTAGTCCTCCAGCTTGTCCATTCGACGTTGGATTTTCTTTTGTAGATGTCGAGCGTCTCTGAGGTCATGAATCGAATTAGTGCGCCTGTACCTCCTCTCTTCCCGCCTACGAATCGTTCGTAGTCATTTTAGTTCTATATCAAATTCTGTACGCTTTGATGTGTATTTAAAGGCGCACGTAACCTCTTCCATCACATTTTTCATTACCTCCTCAAAGCCGCACGTGATATCATCGCATGCCTCTTCCACCTTTGCTCAGTACATTGTCCAATTAACTCTTCTGTTAGTTGATGAGGAGGAAGTTGCGAAACCTGAGACCTTCAGATACGTTGGAATATGATCACTGCCATGAGTCTCAATATCAGTGAACCATCGCACTTGTTGGGCGAATTGCCGTGACACCAATGCAAGATCCAAGCAACTGCTATATCTCGAACCACGCAAATACGTTGGACTGCCGTCATTCATAACGTTAAGTTTGTGGCGTGAGGCGAATTCAGCAAGTTTCCGGCCTCTAAAATCAATATTTGTGCTTCCCCAAAGCAAGTGATGAGCATTAAAGTCACCAATAACAATCCAAGGTCAAGGTGTAGCGGTCAAGATGTCATGTAGTCTTTCACCATCGAACTGACCAGATGGTGAGATGTATGCGCCGATAAGTGTGAAGGCTACCTTCTTCTTTGCAACGCGGAGGCATACGTATTGATTTCCGTTATGGGGTTGCACCAAATGTGGAATGTAGGTTAAATCTGTGCGGATATATATTGTTACGCACGAGGACCAGGACGTATACTGCTGAAGGGGGCCGTTTATTTTGGTCACGAAGAGAAGCGCCGGAGCGGCCAACAGGTCGATGATCACAGTGTCGTCGTCTTCTTTCTTCCTCCAGCTTGGGGCAGCCAGCATGTTCACCCATCTTCGTTTTCTTCCAAGGCATGCATAACATTCCTCCCCTCGCAGACGAAGCCCGCCGGGCGAGGTAACCGATTCACCTTGGTGTGTACATCTTCAGTCGAGCGACATGGACTGCTTGGGTTTTAGCGGCTCTTCTACCACTTCTCGTGAGGCGAGCTATTGTGTATGTGACTTCCGTGATTTTGTCGAGAATGACAAACGGTCCGTCGTATGTGGCCAAGAACTTTTGGCATAACCCGCGTCTTCGTACCGGAGTCTACAGCCACACTAAGTCGCCTGGATGGTAAGTTACAGGCCGGTGGCGGACGTCATAGCGTACCTTCGATTTTTCCTGTGATGCCAAAGTGCGTAGACGAGCAATACGACGCGCCTCTTCTGCAAGGCAGAGGATTTCGGTGATTGAAAGGTTCTCGTGCGCCGAGAATGGCAAAACTGTGTCGAGTGTGTGGCGTGGCGGTCGTGCGTACATCAAGAAAAAGGGGCTATAGCCTGTTGTCTCGTGCTTAGCGGTGTTGAACGCGTACGTTATAAATGGCAGCACGTCATCCCAGTTCTCGTGGTCGGATGCCACATACATAGAGAGCATGTTTACAATTGTTCGGTTGGTGCGCTCTGTGAGCCCATTTGTTTGCGGATGGTATGGCGACGAGTGACGAAGGCGGGACTCACTCAATCGAAGCAGCTCTTCTACTATATCTGCCGTAAATTGTCGCCCACGATCACTGATGATCACGTGAGGTGGGCCATGTCGGAGGATAACGTGCTGCAGCAAGAACACAGAGACGTCGCTGGTAGTTGTGGTTGGTATGGCCGCAGTCTCGCAGTAGCGCGTGAGGCAATCGACACATACAATTATCCAGCGATTGCCCTTAGCCGACTTTGGAAAAGGGCCCATGAGGTCAATGCCCACCTGTTGGAAAGGTGTGCTTGGAGGTGGCAAGGGCTGTAGAAGACCAGCCGGAGCAGTAGACAGGCGTTTGTGGCGTTGACACTGTGTGCAGCTGGCCACATACGCCTCGACTGACTGTCGCATTCATGGCCAATAAAAGCGTTTCTTAGCACGGTAAAGCGTCCGCGCAGAACCTAAATGTCCGGACGTAGGATCGTCGTGCATAGCACCTAAAATCGCTGTCCGAAGGGTTTCTGGCACTACCAGGAGGAAACGTGCGCCAGTGCTGGAAAAGTTCTTCTTATATAGGAGTCCGTTGCGTACACAGAAATGGCATGCCGTAGGAGCTGTGCAAAGCGATGATAGCCTGGTGTCCTTTCGCTGTTCATCTTTGAAAGTACTGAAGTCGGGAAACTTTGGTGACACAGAAGCTACGAGGTGATCGAGGTCATCGGCGTCACACTCTGTAGTGCTCAGTGGCATGCGCGAAAGATAATTTGCGTCGGCGTGTCGTCGACCACTTTTGTACGAGACTATGAAGTTATACTCTTGGAGCCGAAGTGCCCAGCGCGCTAGACGGCCGCAAGGATCTCGAAGGTTGACGAGCCAACACAATGAGTGGTGGTCGGTGACGACTGTAAAAGGGCGTCCGTATAAGTAAGACCGAAACCGCTTAATCGCAAATACTACCGCGGGGCATTCTTGTTCTGTGACAGTGTAATTCTGCTCGGGCCTACTCAAGGAGCGACTTGCGTATGCAATCACGTGCTCGCGGTTACCATAGCGTTGAACTAGGAGGGCATCGATTCCTATGCCGCTGGCATCTGTGTGCAGTTCGGTTGGAGCTGATGGGTTGAAGTGTTGAAGAACAGGCCGCGACGTCAGGAGGAACTTCAGTTGACGAAAAGAGGAGTCGCACTCCGGAGTCCACTCGAAGGGAGTATTCTTCCGTAGCAAACATGTCAACGGATACGCGACCCCGGCAAATTTAGGTATAAAGCGGCGAAAATAGGAGCAAAGCCCCAAAAAACTGCGGAGCTCCTTCACAGGAGCTCCGCAGTACATTGAATGTCCGCGGCACATTGAATGTTTCAACGGCTGCTGTCTTCTGGGAATCTAGACGGATGCCCTCCTGATCGACTAGGTGCCCGAGAACAAGGGTTTGTCGGTCTCCGAAGTGGCATTTATTTGAGTTAAGAACAAGGCCAGCGTTTCTTATGCAAGTCAGTACAGCATCTAGATGTGAATGGTGTTCGCTGAAGGTGCGGCCAAAGATGACGACGTCGTCGAGATAGTACATGCAAATGCTCCACTTCAAGCCACGAAGAAGAGTGTCCATAAATCGCTCGAACGTCGCCGGTGCGTTGCACAGTCCAAATGGCATCACGTTGAATTCAAAAAGGCCGTCGGGGGTTACAAAGGCTGTCTTTTCTTTATCTTCTGGATGCATGGGAATTTGCCAGTAGCCCGATCTTAAGTATACAGAGGAAAATTAAGAGGCCGAATGCAGACAGTCTACGGCATCATCAATACGTGGAAGTGGGTACACGTCTTTTTTTGTTACAGCATTCAATCGGCGATAATCGACGCCAAATCTCCAGGATCCGTCGTTCTTTTTAACGAGAATTACTGGAGCTGCCCATGAACTTACCGACTCTTGAATGATACCGTTTTCAATCATTTCGTTCACCTGCTCATTAATAATCCGCCGCTCAGATGGCGAAACACGGTATGGCTTTTGTCTAATAGGATTGGCCAAACCCGTGTTGATAGTGTGACATGTCCCAGAAGCAGGGATTAGGGGCGCTTTGTCTTTCTGCGCAAAGTCGAATGCAGAGACGTGCTTCTAAAGTACATTGACCAATGTTCGGCGTTCACTTGTGCTCAGCGACTTGTTCACCATTAACAGAAGAGCCGTTTCAAAACTATGACTACGATACTCTTCCGGCACATCTCTAAGCTCGGTCACCAGTAAGGCCTCGTGTTGTCCACTGACGACGGCTAACTTTAGACCATCTGGTAACATCACGGGTTCTGTAGAGCAATTGACAGTCCATAAACCAGCGCGTCCACGTCTGATCGACACCACACAATGTGGGATCAACACATTCTTTTTCATGCAGTTGGTGTACACTGGTTCAACGTTGGCATCAAAGTTGGCAGAATAGCTGTCGCTGCAACCAACAGGTACACAAACGGTTAATAACGGTGATATGATAGTGTCGCCACGGACACACAATGCCGTCTCACCATCCACAGGGTTTTCCAAGAGTGCTTGCGGAACGTGATCACTCAAGATCATTGTCCCTGTGCGGCAGTCGACCGTCGCACCACACTCCCTCAAAAAGTCTATACCCAAAATAACATCATGTGTCGCCTGCGGAATAATCACGAACTCCGTTGGGATAACGCGGCCTCCGAGAAATACGTCAGCTTGACACACACCAACAGGATGCAGTGCCTCACCACTCACTCCGCAAAACTTCGCAGCTTGATTCCACTTAAATAAAACCTTCCACACCAAGGTATCTTTAAAACACGCACTCATGACCTAAATGGTTGCCCCCGTATCCACCAAAGCCATCACAGGCACACCGTCAACAAAAACACGTACTTTGTTCTTGAGCATCAACACAGGAGGTATTTCTGATATTAGCACGTCTCCGGTGACCTCACCTCCATCGGCCGCGCTTGCTAGTTTTCCTGTGGCAAAGGAGACGTGTTGCGACGCCGTGGTGAAGGAGAACGGGGAACACGAGGCGGTGGAGGCGCAAAGCTCCTGTCAGATGTAGGGGAGTGGTTCCGGAAGCTGCGTGTCCAGTAGTCGTCGCGAGGCAGCAGGTGTGTTGCCTTATGGTCGTCGTACGGTCGATCAGACGATCGTGTAAAGTGTTGTGGTGGGCCATAGTACGTTGCTCGCGGGTCATCGCGAAGTCGTTCGGAAGGCCGTGCAAAGTGTGGTGGGTAGCCATACCATGGGGCTACACGTCGACGGTTGCGAAATCGCGAAATATGTCCCGGTACACCACAGGAGTAGCAAACTGTGAGAGGTTGAAACTCTCTTTGTTCGTCGATGAATCGAACATCGTCTTCTCTGGTGGAGTGGGTCGGTTCGTTCCGTATATCATAGGGATAGACCGGGCGTCGCGAAGAAGGCGGACGCTGGAGCGTCGGTCATGGCGAGGAGCTGGCAAGCGCGGTGCTCTCCTTGGCTGTGGGGGTGCGCTGTACTCAACAGCTGCTGCACTAACCATCGATTGCCAAGGGGTCGTAGAAGGCGGCGGCGCAGTCACAGCCTCACGTGGCACATATACCGAATGTTGGTCATTTACAGAATGGTGATCAACTGCTGAATGCGTCTGTTCTCTTATAGCGAAAAAGTTCTTCGCTTACAATCTCTCGAATCGTCGAGGACAGGTCTGGGCAGGTGCTCGTGTCGATGCTGGCAACCGTTGTAACATTTGTGAGCCGGCCGAACTTTGGAGCAATCCTGCGCATTTTCAGCTGTTCGAAAGTTCGGCAATGCCGAATCACGTCGGACATCGAGCTCAGGTGCTCTTTTCCGATGAGAAAATTATATACATCTTCGGCTATGCCTTTCAGCAAATGCCCTACTTTGTCGTCTTCTGACATCTGATCATTGACCACCTTGCGGAGCTTCAGCACATCCTCTATATACGTGGTACATATCTCACCTGGAAGCTGCGCGCGTTGAGACAATGTCTGCTCTGCCCGCTTCTTTTTGACGCTCGAGTCGCCGAAACACGCTTTCAGCTATGCAACAAAAACGTCCCACGTCGTCAGTGTGTCCTCGTGGTTTTCGTACCACACGAGCGCAGTATCCGTAAGGCAAAAGACCGCATTGCTGAGCTGAGCGGCGGCATCCCAGCCGTTGGACTTGCTGACTCGCTAGTACTGGAAGAGCCACGCGTCGACATCCTCTCCCGGTTTTCCTCCAAAGGTTGGCGGGACTCGGTAGTAGGGCACGGAACTCATTGGAGTTGGCCTTGAAGCGTTAGATGGCTGATCTTGGGCCATTACGATCGGCACAGGCGGGAGTCCGGCAAGGTGGCGGCTGCGGCGTAGTCCAAGTAGTGAAGCTCCCGTCATTGGGCTTGTCTTACCCAGCACGCTTCCACCAATCTGTTACGCACAAGGAGGACCACGACGTATACTGCTGAAAGGGGCCGCTTATTTTGGTCGCGAAGAGAAGCGCCGGAGCGGCCAACAGGGCGATGATCGCAGTGTAGTCGTCTTCTTTCTTCCTCCAGCTTGGGGCAGCCAGCATGTTCACCCATCTTCGTTTTCTTCCAAGGCATGCGTAACAATATAATTACTTTGCTGGGCTCACCACAAGTCGATGAAGTGAAGGCTTCGTAGCCAGAAAGCTTTATTGCTTTTGACAAATTTGGTTCACATATTACTAATATAGGAAATCTGTGGTGGAAAACGTAATGTCGAAAACATGAGATCCGTGATTTAAGTCCTTTGGCATTCCCCTGTAAAAATGTCGCACTACGTACTTCGTCTCGGAATGAAGGCAATGAAAGAGCCATTTTGTCTATGCAAAGTTGGCAAGCACTGGACTCAGGGCATCCAATACTTACACTGCGCATCGTGCTGTAGGTGTGTTCGTGTTGCCTACAAGCGTGCGAATGGCATTGATGAGAGACTTAATCATCGTCAAAATTTCTCGGTCACGCTCTGCCGCCTCATCTTGGCGAGATGCAGAAAGTGGTGCTACCGGTGCACGTTCCAGCTTTTCTGCAGGAGTTATCCTTGGAAGTGACGGCCATGCTTCTTCCAGAGCCTCCTTTTCAGGGGAAGCGTTCCCAGTGCACGTGTTCCTTCTGTACGGCGGGGGTGGTGAAGCCCATTCAACGAAAAGAGGCTTAACAGAAGACTTGATGCTGTGGGCAGGCTTTCTAGACGAACGTCGGCGATGAGAACGATGTCGCTTGACGACAGCAACCACTTCTCGGTGAGTCGAACGGTCCCTCACCATTTTCTTCAAAACCGAAATCTCCTGCCTTATTTTCGGACACTCTTTTGATGTGGCGTCGTGGGGCCCTTGGCGATACGGGCATTTATAAGAATCAGCTTTACAGTTGTCAGCAGAGTGTGGTGCACCACAACGAGAACATGTTGTAGGATTTCCACAGACGGCGCTCACAAGACCGAATTTCTGACACTTCTGGCACTGAAGCGGCTTAGGGACAAATGGCCACACAGCATGTAGGAAATGACCCACCTTAACATGTGTCGGTAGGCAATCACTTTCAAAGTCTATCTTCACACATTTCGACTTTCCTAGACGGCACACCTGTAGTATTTGGGGCCCATCATTAGCAGGCTTAATAAGAATCGGCAGAACTTCGTTCGAGATGGTCCCATCGATGACGCCTGTAGTTGCCTGATTTCCTAGCGGAATGATAGTGTGAACATTCATGCCGCCAAGGACGAAGTGTCTATCTCATAGAACGCTTGTACCCTAGTCTCAAATTTTCTATTTGTTTTACCGCAAATTCTGGGAGCTGCCGCTCCCTCCTTGTGAAAAAGGATGAAGAAGCCTCCCAGGATTTTCGAGGTGGACAACCGCTACGTCTGGCAGCGGCTAGGAAACGTGCGACCACCTCAAGTGGCACAGACAACGAGTCAACGGAGCCCTATTCCGACGGTTTCGAGTCATCGGATGACGACTAAACAGTCGTCATGAGCCGCAATGCAAAAAGAAGAATGCTACGAACATCGTCGACGGCGAGTATATCCACCATGCAGGCTACCGCACAGCGTTGGCCACACACTATACTCTTCATGGCTGTGGACCCTTCAGCCAACCTAAGGCGGCTTAACAGGCAAGTCCTCTCTGCATACCTCGAAGGACTCACTCCAAATGAGATTAAAGACGTCAGGATCAACTCACGGAAGAATGTTTTGACAGTTGATGTTTTACACCGTAGTGCGCTGCAAAGCCTACAGAACATCTCGGAAATCGACAGAGTCACAGTTAAATCAGTGATCCCCACTGACTGTAAGGGCAGTGTTGGCATCATTTATGACGTGGACATTTCCATTCCCGCTGACGATTTCCAAATCTTGATAAAGCCAGCTACAGACGACATCCTCATCAAGCACATCGCAAGGCTTGGTCAGTCACGATGCCTGAAGATTGTTTTTGAGGGAGACAGTCTGTCCGCACACGTCAAAGTTGGCCACGTTCGCCACCAGGTCCGTCCATACATACCGAAGCTCCTCCAATGCTTCAGATGTTTCAAGATAGGACATGCCAAAGGAGTGTGTACCAGCAATGTCGTGTGCCCGTGGTGTGCCGAACCTCATTTAGAAGACACCTGCCACGCAACTGCGTTCAAATGCTCCAATTGCCATGGCACTCATAAAGCGTCATCTAAAGATTGCCCACGAGTGCGAAATGAAGGCGCGGTGCTGAAACGCATGGTGCGCGACAATTCAACGCACAGAGAAGCCGCTGCTACTGTCAGGCGACGTCGGCATCACCACATAAGATCATCACGCAACGTGACATCTGCCGATAGAGACACGTCATCTCAAGCAAGAACTGGCCCTCCATCGTCAAGCTCTGCGAAGACGGTTACACAAAAAACAGAATCAGGGTCAAGACTCCCACCTCATGAAGAGTGGCCATCACTTCCACGAACACAGCCTGTTTCAGAGGTGCGTCGAATCCCGCCAACCTCGATGCAATCAAGAATCGCTGATGAAAAGACAACCGAGGATCGCCAGGTCATCAACATGTTGCAGACCCTCATGAGCGCAAGGCGCATGCTTCTAAGCAACATGAACACCCCATCAGCGCAGAGCGCACTCCAAGTGCTGGACACTTTGAGTCCGGTGCTTGCAGCTCTAAGGTAAAACGATGGCCTGCAACATGTTATCCTTTCGAGAGGAGGTCAAGAACGCATCTGTCCTTAAGTGGAATGCCAGAGGACTTAGGGTGCGTATGTCCGAGTTCCGGCAATATGTTTTCACGAACCAGTTCTCCATAATTGTGATTTGTGAACCGAACCTGTCAGCTCAGATGAGACTGTCTGGATATGAGTGCTTTATGTCTTCTATCCACGGAGAGCGCAGCAAGGTCGTTGTGTTCATACGGCGCGACTTAACTTATGTTCATCACCTTGTACCCCCTGACGAAGAAAACCAGTACGTTTGCCTAACAGTAAAAAACAAGAAGATCACATTCACCATTATCGGAGCCTACTTACATGCATCAAGTCGTCTAGACCGTGAGCGCTTGCGCGGAATTTGGAATTCAACTCTCCAGCTATGGGTGATAACTGGCGACTTCAATGCCCACCACTACTTATGGGGAAGCTCCACGGTCAACACTAGAGGTAGACAGTTAGTGTCTTTCGCTTCTGAATGTGAACTTATCTTCGTGAATGACGGCAGCCCTACTTATCTGCGTGGATTGGCCTATAGCAGTTGCCTGGACCTCACTTTCGTCTCACGCTCGTTCGCCAGCAGAGTGCACTAGTTTTCAGATTTGGAAACAAGGGGTAGTGACCACATCCCAACATACCTGAAGATTTACGACTTTCCAAGTCTGAAGTCCTCCAGAGCCGTCCAGTGCACCAATTGGCAAAAATACAAGATAATCATGGAAGACAAAGATGGCGCCTCACTTTTCAACCTACAGAACGCAATAAAGAATGCCCTACAGTCAACGACGCGTTCGCTTCCTGTGAGCTCATCTCGCACTGATATGGACATTGATCTCGAGAAACTCCGAGCGATTCGTCGTCGTGCAGAACGACGTTATAGACGCACGAGGTCACTAGATGATCTGAGAGTGGCAAGACGCACACAAAAGAAAATACAGCGTCACCTGAACAAGTTGGACAAGCAATGATGGGTATCTTTTTGTGAGTCTTTGGATCCCAGAAAGCCTCTGTCACTAATCTGGAGAACTGTCTGGGGTCTTCGTACAACCATTACTCAGCGCTACCCATTAAAATCTCTGGCACTTCACTTACACTGCGAAGAGATGGATGTCGCAGATTCTTTCTGTCGAAAGATTGCCTGTGGGTCAAATTCAACTGGGACGAAGACGACCGACTTTTCTGTATCCTCACGTGATCCCGGAATGGAGATTTCGTTTTCAATGGACGAACTAAAGGCTGCGCTTGCTTTGTGTAGACGTTCTTCAGCGCCAGGACCTGACGGCATCACTTACCGCTCTCTGTGTCACCTAGGAGATCAAGCTCGGAAGGCGCTCTTGCTGCTGTACAACGACTCCTGGCAAACTGGCGTGGTTCCACAGGAATGGAAGTCAAGTCGCCTGATTCCACTTCTCAAGGCCGGTAAGTCACCTTTGGACATTTCCTCTTACCGCCCGATTGCCTTTGCAAGCTGTTTGGGAAAAGTTATGGAAAGAATGATTTTAACGCGTCTGGAATGGTACATAGAGTTCTACGAAATATATTCAGATGCCATGTCCGGGTTCAGACGAGGCCGCTCGTCAATTGACAATGTAGTTGACTTGGTGACATATGTAGAACACCAGAAGGCCTGCAAACGGTTATCTGCTGCTCTGTTTCTTACCGTTAAAGGAGCATACGACAACGTCACCCATGAAGCCATTCTGAGCGCACTAGAAGGAGTGGGACTCAGTGGCAGGATATATACGTGGGTTCAGAGCTACCTACAGAATAGATCATTTCACGTGCAGACGGAGAATGGCCCGACACCCGAGTATTACTGCAGCTGAGGAGTCCCGCAAGGCGGAGTGCTAAGCCCGACGCTGTTCAACCTAACACTCATTGGACTAGTTGGCGAGCAACCAAGCAGTGTACGACTTGCTATTTATGCTGATGACATCTGTGTGTGGACATCAGGTGTGACTCGACTTCAACTTCGCGCTCGACTTCAGAAGGCAGCATCAGTGACATCGCACCACCTACGCGAACAAGGGCTCGAAATCGCAAGTGGAAAGTGTGCAGTCGTGGCTTTCACCAGGAAACCAATGTCCGCTTACGGCATATCAATTAATAGGCAGTTGGTGTCATGCAGCCAGAGTCACAGGTTCTTAGGAGTCGTAACCGACCGAAAGCTGTCTTGGACACCCCACGTAAACTACGTGAAAAAGCGGCTGACGGCCATTTGTCACTTATTCAGGTTTCTTGCCGGGAAAAGTTGGGAAACGTCTGTTGAGTCTATGTTACAGCTGTACAAGGTATTATTTATTAGATTCCTGCGGTACAGCCTACCTGTTATATCTAACGCGTGCAAAACGAACCTGCACACAATCCAAAATATTCAAGCCCAGGCGCTTAGGATATGCCTTGGTTTACCCCGCTGCGCATCGACAGCTGAAACAATTGCCATTGCACAGGACTACTCAATCTAGAGGCCCATCACCATTAAAACTATGTGTACGTACCTCAGGCAACATGCTAAGAATCCTTCCCACTACTTGGCAACCCTCGCTACTGAGAGGCCCCGCACGAAATTTAGTGCAATTGTCTGTGCACATCGTGCGTCGTTTACGTCAGGTTTTACGCCTGCTAAGAAACTGGTGTATCCTCCGTGGTGCCTGACACTTCCACAAGTACGCATTTCAATTCCAGGAATACAGAAAAAATCAAATTTGCCCTCATCAGCCCTAAAACAATTGAGCTTGAACCTTCTGCACGAAATGTACAATAACCACGTGCAAATATACACCGATAGCTCAACCACAGCGTCTGGTTCTGGCGGTGCGGTGGTGATTCCAGCTAGAGGAATCACTCTGTGAATCAAGCTGTCACACGCCACTACGTCTACGGCGGCAGAACTTGCGGCTTTGCGTGGCGCCCTAGAGTACATCAAATCTCAGAGACCGAGTAAATAGGCTGTGCTTTCAGACTCGAAACCGGCCCTACAGAGCATGCAGTCAGTCCTTCGACGAGGTTGCCGAGAACAGTTAACTTAAGAAGTTGTCAAGCTTCTTCACCACGTCACAGAAACAGGCCACGAGGTCAAGTTTCAGTGGCTTCCTGGCCATTGTGGGATCAGTGGCAATGATTCTGCAGACAACGCCGCTCGCATATCGCACCAAGAAGAGCACATCCTTCCGATTCCTTTGTCAAGGACTGACGCTGCAAACCAACTTCGTCACCTGGCACGTAGTCTGTGTCTGCAGGCGTGGAACACCCCAAGCATAAGACCTACGAGACTCTACGAAATAAACCCTCGACTGGAACTTCGACCTCCATCTGGACTTCGTCGACGTGAAGCTTCGCTTCTTTGTCGCCTTTGGTTGGGGGTTGCCTTCACAAAAGCATACAGAACCCTCATCGGATTGACCGACAACACGGAATGCGACGTTTGCTGCGCCAAAGAAGACATGGACCACCTGATATGCCATTGCCCTCGATTTGCATCTGAAAGACAGAAGCTTTCGGACGCATTGCGACAATTGGACGATAGGCCACTCTCAATGCAGATGCTACTGGAACACCGTCCTCGCCTTTCATCGGCTCAGAAAATAGTCAAAGCTGTCTTGTGCTTTTTGAGGACTACAGGCCTACGTGACAACCTTTAACTTTTCTGTAGTGCCACCGCTGGATACGCGCCAGCCGATTGACTGACAATGCCTTTTTTTTCTATCTCTCTTTTTCTCTTCTCTTTCCCCTCTCTCATCTTTATGCCCCCTTCCCATTCCCCCAACGTAGGGTAGCAAACCGGGCATGTGCCTGGATAACCTCCCTGCCTTCTTTCTTGTTGTTCATCCCTCCCCCCCCCAAGCCGCCAAGGACAGTAACTTTGCTCAGTGAATCTAACGCTGACGCTTGAGCAGCGTCCACTGCTACAACATTTTTTCCGGGGATTCACTCTTATATCTTTAATACTGTTCGGCACCAGTGCATCGAGTTCTGAAGATACAGCTTGCCTGTTTTGTAGTCTCATGTTGATGGATGGTTGCGTAGGCAAGAATAGGACGGTGTACCTCAGCGGGCTTTGCGGGGCCCTCCCAGCAGATGCGTCTATGGATGCCCTGAGCAACCTCCGCTTTGCTTGCTGGCTCATGACGGTCACGTATTCGTCGTCGGAGCTGTCGACGCTCTCGGCAGTGTCAATGAGGGTAGCCTCGCTGTCACTGGAAAGGCAGTTTCGCTTCCTTGAGGCTGCCAGTGCTGTCGCCGGCCACTCAGGTGGGCGTGCAGATGAGTCCACTTCCATCGCCGCCGAAAAGGGAACTATGTTCCCCGTATAACTGCGAAAATAAGTGAAATGTCTGAAGATGAACGGCAAACACTCAGCTACAGCAACACTTCGTCGGACGAATTACAACTTATGATTATGAAGTTGTACAAGGAGAGCACAAAGGTAGTTTAAAAAGTAATCTGCTGAAATGAAAGTAATGTACAACATCCTCGGAAGAGAGCAGCGCTTTGAGATAGGCAATAGTGCACTTCAAGTTTTAAAAGACTACGTCTACTTAGGGCAAGTAATAACCGCGGAGCCGAACCACGAGGTTGAAGTAACTAGAAGAATAAGAATGAGGTGGACCACATTTGGCAAATATTCTCAAATTATCACAGGTAAATTTGCCAGTATCTCTCAAGAAGAAGGTACATATCAGCTGTATCTTGCCGGTACTTAGCTACGGAGCAGAAACCCGGAGACTTACAAAAAGGGTCCAGCTTAAATTGAGGACGACGCAGCGAGCAATGGAAAGAAAAATGGCAGAGTGGATCAGGGAACAAACGGGTTTTAAGAATATCGTAGTTGAAATCAAGAAGAGGAAATTGGCATGGGCCGGGCATGTAGCGCGTAGACAGGATAACCACTGGTCATTGAGGGTATCTAACTAGATTCCCAGAGAAGGCAAGTGGGTTAGGGGGAGACAGAAGGTTAGGTGGGCAGATGAGATTAAGAAGTTTGCGGGTATAAATTGGCAGCAGCAAGCACAGGACCAGGTTAACTGGCGGAACATGGGAGAGGCCTTTGTCCTGCAGTGAACGTAGTCAGGCTGCTGCTGCTGCTGCTGCTGCTGCTGCTGCTGCTGATGATGATGATGCTGATGATGTTAATGATGATGATGATGACTCCTTTCATACAGCCATCACGTCGAGTTAACATCAATTGTGGTGACGTGCCATGTGCTGAGATTGATTTAAGTAGCAGTGTCAAGGGCCAGCACCTTCGCGAGCATCTTATATCAGCTTCTGGTGTTGCCAAAACACATTACCAGCTGACACCGTTGTCCAAGTGGAAATCTGCAACTTTTCAACATATGTCTCTGCGTGCGACATTTGTACATGCATTAAGCGTCATTTCATGACGTGTCGTTTAAAAAAAAATGCAACACGGTCACCTTCCCCCCAAGTGCTTCTCATAAGGTGGATTCCCAGGTACGTGGGATCTGCCGAATTTTTTGTTAGTGAGCTTACCGGTAAAACAAACAATTCTACTGCACCTTTATAGTCGCTGTACAAGACAATGTTTTATACGCACTGAATTGTTCAATCAAAACAAAAGAGGTATTCATGAAAAATGTGACATACAGACACGCACACATAGTAGCTGTAATCGTCCCATAGGTTCTCGTTATATTGACGTCTTCAGCATACCACAATAAGACATAGCAGCCTGCAAATACACACTACTGTGATACGTGTTATGGCAGCGACAGGAGACTTACTAGATGTTTTCTTCATATATGATGTCGAAAACCTGAAATTGTTTACATATGTGTCTGTTTTAAGTATCCACCGTTCCAAACTTGGTGCAGATAGTGCAATAATAACTATTATAGAGGTTAGCTATAAAAAAGAACTTTTAACCTGTTCCCAGCAGTGACAAATTCTCATTTAGTTTTGTCCTATAAGTACTGCTTTTAAGTTAACGTTACAAAATAATTCTCACAAGGAACTCGTTGGCTTTAATATTTATTTTCTTCCTTGTGTTAAACAAAGATGAGATGGTCTCATCAGTTAATTCACCTACTTTCTCATTTCACATGTACATCATAAATTCATAAATGCGAAACAACATCTTTTTCCTCAAATACGGACAGCTCTTTTTCAGGGTCGTTTTTCTGTGCCCCTCTCTCGGGCAGTATACTCTAACCACTGTTTCAAGCAGTGGCCTAACCTAACTCTGCCCTATAGTTAAGTGTCAAGAAATTGCGCTGCATCACAAATCTGTCACTGCGAAAATTGCCAACCAAATGGTAGGAACTCATGCATGGGAAGCAAGCTTCGCGTGGTCTATTTCTTAAAGTCTATCGCACATGTTTACACTTATCGCACCGAAACTAATTAATGATCAATGGAAGCTGTACCATAATCAGATAACATAGGCTCCATGCAACCAATTTGTAATGTTATTCGGCACAGACACAAACTACCGTACGTGGCACACGCTATGTGAACCGTTATACCACAACGTCGTGGAAGAGGCAATCGATGCACACTCTGCTGGGATTGGGCTCTGTTTATGTTTACCTACATTCGTAGCAGCGGCGCAGCTGTCAACGAAAGCATTAGGTTCGGCTCCCGGAAGTTTCCGTTGAGCGCCTTATGAGAAAGTGCGCATCGCTGGACGTTTCACGACAGGTGGCGTCAATCTGTTGGATTGCATCGCGGTATTTGCTAATCAGCATGTGCTGTTAAAGTGCTTCCGGCACCCCGTACATTTTTTACACAAGACAAACTCAGAATCCGTAGTCCTTCACATGTAGTTGCCATCTACACTGTCAGCCTAGTGTGCTTTGACTCGTTTTTGTAATTGCTAGCATAGAAAATCGAACGCCGAAAGAAAGAAGCATCATATTCCCTGCTCTTGCTATAAACTGAAATCCCTTCCATGTTTGATGCTGCTTGAAGTAATATCGATCCCCTAAGACGATCAATAGTGGGCTTACTCTGATCATGGCGTTTTTATGTTCATACGAACCCGCCAGGGTACCTATATAAATTTGCATAGCTGTATTGCACGGAAAAGAAGGGATTCATGTGCAAAAGATAGCTGTATTGCACGGTAAAGAAAGGATTCATGTACAAAATATTTCAATTATAAACATAAATTGCGACATATCTTCTACACCTTCTAACCAATGAGGACAGAAGGAGCAGATAAATATACTACAATACGTTTGCGCAGCAACTAATGCTTTTCAGCGCAGACTGCTTGTCTGAGAAAGAACAACTATTTTTACGGCGCAGAGCACATGATTCTTGTCTGCGTATCTCAAATTCGGTGACATCTAAAATACGGCGTCGTCCCACATTTTACAGAAACTTTAATTGTGTTGTTGTAATGCATTCAAGAGGTAAATCTTTTCCGGAGCGAGTCTCCTGTCCGTACGACCAAAAAGGTTCTGAGCCAATAATATCAAGATTATCATAATATCAAGATTATCAACCGCGTGGATAGCGGCTACATTGCACTGTTTTCATTGCGTAGCAATATTTCTAACAAGCAAAGTGCACCATTTGGTAATTTCGCAACGTCGCCTTGCGTGGGCAATCTCATAGACATCTAACAATCACGCGGCTCGAAGGCACATCTTAGTCGTGTAGGGTTTTCTGCTTATGTCTTTTGAGTGTAGGTGTGCACGCCTGCGCATAGCTCTTTTTTCGAGTTTCATTCTCTTTACCACGCGAAGCAAAGTTTAAGGGTTTCTATATGCGGAACCTCGTCTCGTCAGTCATTTTTGTTGATTCCACTGCATAAGTAGTGGAATCAACAAAAATGCTGTCGACCGAGGTAAATTAAACAAAAACTTTCATGCATTTTACCTAGGTCAGGGTTTTTTTTTTATTCCACAAAGCTTAGAGGTGAATGAGAGAAATGAGCTGTGCGCATCGCAATTCGCTTTGCGTGATTTACCCCCGCTGGGTAACACTTCGACTTCACAAGAAAGTAACAACGTTGCTTTTCGCAAGATAGCAACCAGTGACCCAACTAGGGGGTGGCACACCGGACCGTTGGGTCCACAACTGACCACCGTAATCATAGATCCACCGTGGCGGACGTTGTGACTGCCACATTCAGCACATTAGGTTGTATGCGATGCATTCGCAACAACGACGACGCCATATACTTCATTAGCACAATTACTGCGTTTCTTCGTTCTCTTTTTTTGTTGAATGTAATCTTTATCGATAGCTGAAGGAAGCTTATGTAGCTTGTTGATATACTAGCAACAGCGGTATAGATGACAAAAGACTATATATGGCTTCGCTGTTGAAGCCATATAGAAAATAATAAACTGAAAAGACAAGACTGTAGAAAAAGGTGCACACAAACCATTATACAGAGTAACAGCTCCTACAAATTAAGCAAGTTCGTTACATTCAGTTGGCTAATTAAAGACATCTTGGTTTTATCAAGGTCGACATATGGGCTGGTTGGTACGCGACTCTATACTATTTAAAATAGCGCTAATGGCAGGTCAAGAAGTGGACAAGAAGGTTGGTTCTCTTCAACGAGTGCCTCTCTTATTTTCTTTTTCATATGTTGATATTATTTCCCTCACTTACCTTCTTCACTTTCTTCTATATTCTTATTTTATTTCTTTGCTCTCCTTGGAAGAAACCAGAGCCGTCCATTTCACTCAACACTCTAATACTCGGCGCTACGATGCTTCATTTTTTCTTTATTTCGTATCGTGTTGATCGTGCTATACCATGTGTCGATTTTCGTGCACCGCTGATTCGCAATGTCTTCCAAGCTTCTCAAGTGAGCTACATGGCCGCACGAATAAAGAACTTTCTTCCGTAAGTTATTTCCACTCGTTTCCGTAGAGAAGGAGATAAAAAAAGATAAATGAAATGTAGAAGAGTTAGCTGCAAGATAAGTACCCAGTTCACTGCCGTAATATGGGGATGGCGTACAGAAGTACGAAAAGGTAAAAAAATACAAAAACAAAACAGGCGGACACGGAGGTGCGTACAGGTGAAAACGCATGCTGACACGGAAGTGTCATTGTCACTCAGCAAAGCGTGTTGCTTATTTCTTATTTGCATACCAGCATTCGGGCTCGAGTTAGAGGGGATTACCGTACATATAGGTACTCCTGATACGCGCAAGTCAGCACGACACCGGGAGCCGCAATGTTGGCCGCACCCTTCTCGTAAGTCCTATAGCTACAACTGCTCATTTCGCGGCAGCGAACGCATTCCCCAGGATGGTCTATAGACGCACAATACGTATTGGCAAAGTACTGCTTTCCGCTATATCGGAGAGCGCGTTACGCGAAGAACATTGGGGGCCTCGTCCCGCCGTCAGAAAATCAGTTTGGTGAGCTCGCGTACATACAATGGAAGCTCTGCGCAAACGTCAGTGTGGTCGACGGAAATGTGCATGCGGCGATGTCGCAGCGTACAAGGCATAAGTACGCAGTTAGTGCGGCCGTCTCCATCACCTCTCACGGTCTTACCCTGCATCCACTGTCATTTCAGGGCCCAATTGCGATTGTTCGCGTTCGCTGGCACTTTATTAAGGCCCCAGCAAGGCTCCCCACATTAGGCACTACTCTCAAACTAAGCGCTTTCATCTACACAGAGTGTAGCAACTGAGGTCACAAGTCCTTCACCTCTCTATATACTTGTTCTTATTGTCTACTATATATATATATATATATATATATATATATATATATATATATATATATATATATATATATATATATATATATGCAATGACATGAAATGTTGGAGCACAACTGGAAAATGGTATAATTTTACTTGTTCGTGTTTCAACAATGGCACGGGCTTCACTTATCTCTTCTAACGAATGCCGTGCCGTGCCATGTCTGAAACGTAAGCAAGTCAAAATATACAATTTTCGTAAGTGTGCTTCTTCAGTTCTTGACTATATTCGTTTAAATCACATGCATATATAGCCAGCATAATGAATGCTTGCGCATCCACAAACGCCCAATCGTGAGACCCTCACTTCCTATCGACCTCACCAGGCACGCCGTCAATGCCACCAACGGCGCATTGCCTCATCCTATGCATTCTCAACGTCTCGGAAAGCTTGTGTTTTTGTTGAGTGCTGTTCGTTTCGAGTATTAACTTTACTCTGAAATAATCTTGTCAAACCACGCCAGACTTGCTATACGTAGACAAACACCTGATAATAAAGTCTCCTCGCGCCTCCTTACTGCGCGCCTCCTTACTGCGCGCTAAACCCAGGACAGCAGGCTATTGTAGCTTCTGTTGCTATGACAACATTCGTGTTGCTAAACGTTTAAATGGATAGAGAGGTACGCTAAAAAAGTAAATTGGTATGAGCTATATCTGCACAGTAAACATTTATCCCCGACTGGAAACTAAGCATCGTCTGTCTGCGTACGTCATAATTTTTTTTTTCTTTTCTTGCAAGGGGCCGAACATAAACAGGACTTTTTCAGGGTTGCGACACTGCAGATTGTTTTTCGCACATTGTTAAAATAAACTTGAAGCTATTCTCAAAGTAAGGTGCCTTCATCACTGTCAACATGAGTGCTGTTGCATTCCAAGTGATTCACAGTAAAGAAAAGCGAAAACATTTGTCTATATGTCAGCCTTTAAACTTTACAATGACAAACCTTCGCCAGATGCTCAGTCTCGCTATCAGTCGCAAGCAGTGATGTGGTGAGGGGGTGGCTCACCACACCCTTTCCCCCCGCTTCCCCCAATGAATGAATAATGACTAACTGAATGAATGAATGAAATAACTATATTTATTGTCCGAAAAAAAATCGCTATGGCATAGAGAGCAAAAATATGAACATTTCAAGGGGGTAACCTGAAATGGTGTTATACATGAAAAAACGAAGAGTTCTTGGCCTGAACGTGAGCCAACTAATTCAGGTGCAGAGTCGTCCACAGTGATAATTTTTGTGGCGTCACTGAAAACTGTGTTATTTGGGCAGTGTTACAGGGTCAAATGCTGGCCGGTCTCGAAACGTTGATTTTAAATTGGAGAGAGGCGATACGTGTTGCGCCAGTGAACAAAGGCAAAGTTCTGCGTACGTTGTGTGTCTGAAGTACCACGGCAATCGTACGTTCTGTCGTTGACGACGGTTTCTTGCAGAGAGAAGTTTACAGGCGAGACCGCTTTAAGCAGGTGGGAGTGCAGTGCCCCTGAGACGCGCGTGGGAAGCTAGTGATTTGCTCCAGATGGCTTGTATGACTGCGAGTTCCAGATCAGATGTTAACGGTAGTGGACGGTGAAAGATGCGTATATATTGAGCTCATTCCTGCTTAAGACCTGTGCTCAAGATAGCCTGTTTACTGGAGACCGCAAAATTACTTTTGAAAAATGATTAAATTGCAATACTCATTACTTTTCAAGGAGGAGGAGGAAGAGGAAGGTAAAGCAGGAAGGTCAACCAGACCAGCGTCCAGTTCGCTATCATAAATCGGGACAAGGGGATTAATGGATGAAAAGATAGAGATAGAAAAAAAGCAAACTAAAAAAGAAGATACACGTTAGCTTAAACTTGACTGCTGCATTCGATAGTGGTGGACGCAAGACTTGTCACGTTCTATTGTAGATCGTCGGGTCATGGTGCATAAGACTCTCAAGCATCATACATAAAATATCTAGTACCTGTTGTATAACTTTCTAAAATGCAGTTAAACGGCGAATTACAGCTGGTCGTTTCTACCATTCCTAGCACGTTCTAAAATGAAATGAAATAACAAGTTATAGCTGGCCGAGAGTAATAATAATACATTATCATTACTCTAGAAATAAAAAAATATACTTTCAAATTACTTGTTATAATGACGAATGGGCATCATTTATGCACTACCTCATGTACAGTTATTTTGGAGCACACATACAATGAAGCCTCTAATACGGGGTTCTCCAGCTTATTTTATCGGGTCAAGGAAAAAAGAGAGAGTGTGGGGGTGGTAGGTGAGGAGTTAGTTTTTACACATTGCCAGCACACCATAACATACAAAAAAACTTGTCCATATCTCAAATACGGGTTACTTGTTAATGTGGGCTTGATTACATCCAACAACATGTCTACACCGATATCTAAAACAAGGAAAATCTGGCTACCGATTCTGAAATACTGTTTTTTGCTTCAGGGTTAGGCTTAAACACATGATGACCACTCGGACTGCCTCACAAGCAAAATGTTTCAGGTCAGTCATGCCTGTGCAGCTCGCGCACTTGCTTATTATTGAGATTAGGGAGCCTTAACGCGCGGGCAGAGCCGGCGCGCACATGAAGGCTTCCTAATCTTCATCATAATCCTGCGCATAATAAACATTCATAATAAGCTTTCATAACAAGCCTGTGCGTGTGGATACATTAGCGATGCGAGTCGAACGTTGTCTGCTGCATATATTAACGTGGTTGTCGCAGGGCGTCGTTAAAAAATGCATATACTTGCGTCACAAGATCTGATGGCGCATACTTAGGTCGAAAATAAAGCCGGCATGTCGAGAAATAATTTCAGTGGTGCGACGCTTGCAGTGCAGCAACTGTGAGATTGTCTGCCGCAGATATCGACGTGGTTGGCGCAGAACGTGATTCACAAAGTTATTGTGAAACCACATTCAGCACTAGATGTAGTACCTCTTTGCAGGGCTCAAGTTATTACGGTTCATATAACAAAGTGCATATAGGACGAGCACTTGTCCTGTCCCCTGTGTTCTCAGTGAATCCAGTGAATTCCGTCACTTGAATATTTTTGTGGTATCTTAAAAATGTACTAGACAAGACGTTTGCCGAAGGTGCGCAAAATATTTTCGGCTCAATGTAACATAAAATTTTACTACCTGCAGCATAAAAAGAGGAAAATAGCTGCCAATATGTAATTTTTCCTGAGTAAATTTCCATTCAAAATCGTATTTTCTTTAGAATTGCATTCCCTTTAGCCATTGGATGTAACCAATGATTCCGTTCTTTTATTTTAGAAGACGCCAGTAGTTTTGGTGAAACAGCATCGGCGAAGAAAATGTTCAGTTAGTGAAAATCTTTTAAGACATCTAAGGCAGACAGTCTTGCAGTATTTTTGAAGTACCTGTCTGTAGGGGCTTCAGAAGACAAAAATGAGCGTGTCGTCTTTGTTTTACCAAGTCCACGTTTAAGCTACGCACTCGTCATTCATACATCACGAATCACCAACTCAGCCAATCTGTCTTTTTCGCAGTATTACGCTATTAGCGGTATCCGTTGAAGTTTCTAGGCAGAAAAACTTGATGATATGGCGACGAGGAAAGCTGTACTTCTACAAAGCCCCTTTTTTTTTCAGCTTTCCGATATGAAGCACACTCTTACCGAAGAATGCGAACCACACACACAAAAAAAGAAAAACACCTGAAGACAGCAGTGAGCAATGCTTTTGAAACAAATTCATGCGAAGTTAGCCTTCACGTTCTCACACCAAACTTTCCATGACTTAACACGGCGTATATAATGGATCACTACATTTTCTTTTTTTATAGCGACTTGTGCCCTGTTTCCGCCTAACGTGTCCAAGGACTGCAGGCCATCACCTATGCCGGGGCGCTTGCAGCGCAACCCGCTATATACAGCAGCACAGCTCCTATAAAGTTTTCGCACGAATAGCACGCGCGGTACATTCGTCGATTTTTTAGGCAAAATGTTTTATTATCAAATAACTAGCAAAAAATCACAACACATACACGGATTGATAGTGATGAGTGAACGAAGCGTCCGTCAGCCCGTCCGTGCGACCATCCGTGCGTCCATCTGTCTGCTAGTACCGTGATCTCACATCCCCTGTGGCACATACCCACTCTTTCTGGAATGAAATGAGATGAGTCATGACATGAACATTCAAGTCTATAGAAATTACAACAGCCAAATAGTGTAACATTGGCACATTTTTAAAAGGGAAACTAAAGGCAAATAATCTTTATTGCTGAAATTGTGGTCCAGGAGCCTCGTATTGCAACTTCTGTGCCAAGGCAGTGCTTATTTTAAAATAAAATCATGTTTTAGGTGTCCGCATCGCTTAAGCACACTTGAAAATACCCGCCTCGAGTGGACCCTTTCACGTCACTGTTGCCGTCAGCAACGTTGCCCAGCTTCACTGCGTGGCCACCGACACTAGTAGCAGCAGAACGAAAGCAGCGGGACCAACAGCAGCAACAACAACCATTCAACAATTTCCTATCATGGCCTCCGAGATGGCAGGCGCGCTTGATTCAACTGGGCCACGGTGAAGGGCACGAGCTATTCAGTTTAACCAGGCGAAAATTGAACTTCTAAACCATTTGCGCCATTCACCATAGTAACGTCCAGTGGTTCTTTTTTCTATTAATCAAACAAAAACGAACAGGTAGCATTTATTACGTCTCTTGATGCACGGAAAGATGTTTGCTTAGTGCAGCTAGTTCGATTACTGGTGATTAGTTGTAGTTGGTGATTTTGACACATCATTGGGATCATTTTGCGAATGTCCTTGTGCTCTGTCCTTGTGCCCCGTGGCGCATGTGTTCTCGAGCATTTACATTAATTTCTCCGTAAGCAGGGTAATGCTGTAGATAATGTCGTTTTATACGTTGCCATACACTGAGCTTTCACTCTAAAATAAATTGTTATTTGACTTTAGTGTACATTTAATAAAATGTAGGCATAGCAGATGTAGGGAATGGTGAAAAAATGATCTTTTTTTTTTACTTCATGTTCTCGTCCGCACTGCTTGATTTCTTGTAATGTCGCAATATAGGGGCGCTACCAGTTCCTTGCTTCACTATCACTCAGGTTTGAATGGAGGCCGCTATCGATTTCCTGTGGTCAGGTTCATGCTTAACGCCTTCTTTGGGCGTTTCACATGAAGCATAAACATAATCTATCAACACATCTTTAGAAATGATAACATTTGTATTTTGCAACAATTCCCGGAAAGATATATCGACGCCTAGTATCCGTTACAAGAGTAGAACATACGTTCCTCTACCCATCAGCCAACGTTATAACGCTAGCCAACGTTAGAAATGATAACATTTGTATTTTGCAACCATTGCCGGAAAGATATATCGACGCCTAGTATCCGTTACAAGTGTAAAACATACGTTCTTTTACCCGTCAGCCAAAGTTATAACGAGAAGTCTTATAGTTCGCAAGTTTCTCTTTCAAGCGCATCACCCCTCAATAAAGCAAGGTGCCAGTCAAAATGAACGTTTGCCGTTCGTTGTTCGATACGCAAAATGTAGATCACAATACAGTCGGCACCCAGAGTCCAGAAAGTTCCTGCCAGGTGATTCAATATATTATGTTCTTATACTAGTTTTAAAATGCTAGGGAGAGTGCACATGCATATCATACTTCACGCGGTTAACGGGACTTTGATACTATTGTGAAAACGCTTTCACCTCTAACTGCTATTATCACCCTAGTAAAGTTTTTTTTTTGTGAGTAAGCTGAATTTCTTTGATGCATGTAGTCAGGTTCTCTTCATCAGATACGCGGCCGAGTTAACAGTTGGTTGTACCTTCAATTTGTGTACATGTCAATAATCGATCAATATCTGTCACTGAAGGCTTTTCTCACTATTAATTTTATTTCCTTACAATTTGTTTGCTTTGGCTATCGAGTGATACTCATCCGCGTGGAGCTGCTTCACGCATTCATGTATTGCGCTACAACAGTAAGTAACCCTCGTCCTATGTACAACCTCAGGAGACTTGTTCTACAGGGAAGCTGGACGCGTCCACGTGCTCGCCACACCGCCGATCATGACACCACCGCAAGAATCGCACGTAGATGCAGGCGAAACCAAGCAAAGGTGCTTCGCGTAAATTTATGCATCGCGCGTAGCTATCGTGCCACCGAGACGGGTGATCGAAGTACTTTTGATTTCTTCACGGCGCTTCGCGAGGCTGCTGCAACGGCGAGGAACGGCGCCAAATGTTCGCTTTTACACCACGAGGGCACGTGCTGCCAATGCGTCCGTGCCTCGGGGCAGTGCGCTGGCCAATGCGCCTCTCCTTTTGCTTCGCAGCGCCAGCGTTCTCTTACGTCAAGGTCCGCCTAGGTGGCGCCAGCATACAAGCACGTCGCGCGCTCGTCGTAGTTCGCGCGTTGTCGATTGGATTTGGCGCGCGTTCCGGAGCGTGCGCGTGTTCTCTTCAGAAGTAGCGGCGCGTGGTAGTGTTTGAGCGTCCCGACGCGACGGCGTCTCCTTGCGCTCGGCCACCTTGGTGCGCCAGCGCGTGCCAAAACACCAGTATGAAAACGTCGTACTTGTCGTTAGTGTGCCCACGTCGGCACTGAGTTGACCCAAGCTGACGGCCACTGTGGACATGTGTCGCGGTGCGGAGTCTACAAACGCCAGCGGCGACGCGCTGTCCAACGAGACGGCCGCTGCCGAAGCCCTGGCCTCAGCCGCGGCGGCCTGTTGGACAGGCATCAGCTTCGAGACGGCCTTCAGGATTCTGTTGTACGCCATCATATTCGTGTTCGCCGTTGTGGGAAACTCGCTGGTCATCATCACACTCGTCCAGCGTCGGCGCATGAGGACCGTGACCAACGTGTTCTTGCTCAACCTGGCAGTCAGTGACTTGTTGCTGGGAGTATTCTGCATGCCCACCACGCTGGTCGGCAGCGTTCTCAGGAATTTTGTGCTTGGCCCAGTCATGTGCAAGCTCATACCTTACTTCCAAGGTAAGCGATCTTGATTTTGTTTCTTCATTTTTTTTTTCGGCGTGCTCGCATGTCCCGGTCTGAAAACATTTGCAAGTTTTCTTCGCTACCGGTTGATTTTCACCATTGCTAGCGGTAATATTTTATGTCAACTGAATTCTCCGCATATTTGGTTTAACCAGGAACGTCGCTATTGCAAATTTTCGCGCATGAGCCGAATCAAGTTTTTCTAGTTTTCCTCGATGACTGAAAAAAAAATTTTAAAGCACAAGTTCTACAAACCAGAATTTTCCGGTGTTAGAGGCTAGTTTGATACGACTTAATGATCACGAGTGAGGGGTAATTGTTTAAACGAAAAGCTCCGTGATATGTGCCTGAATGCTGTTGTATCCAAGTCTAGGCATTTTATAAGGTTTTTATTATTATTTTACGTACATCGGCAATTTCTCCTAGCGTTGCTGAAACAAAATGAATGAACGAATGAATTAATCTTTACTTTCAATTAAGCAATGAGCAATGTTTACGCAGAAAAAATAAGAGTTGCGTGAGCATCAAACATACAAAGGAAAAACTTGAAGTATTTGTTAAGCTAACCCTGAAGATGGGTTTTTGAGAGTGGCATAGAAGTTAACATGTGTACGAGAGCTTTACTTTTTTTTAGATCTGAAATCACCCACAAGAGCCCTTTTTAATAGAACTGGCTTATTAAGTTGACATTCAATTAGGTTGTACTGCAGCTCCGTAGCCTGTAATTTTTTTCAGTCGGGAGGGGGGAAGGAAGGGTGGAAGAAAAACATTGTTGGAGTTTTGAAAAACACCTGGTTTTAATATTTGTCATCGTTACCTCCCTCCTTCCGTAAATTGGGGGAGGGGGAAGGGGAGGGCTCCTAGGGCATTCTTCTTAGTTACGGGACTTCTGCAGTGAATGCAGCAAAAAAAAATATTCATACATGACTATAAGTAATACGCTCAAAATTATGTGTTCAAATTCCAGAAGCACAGCATTAAATGTCATTATTTGTTGAGTTCTTTACGCCTAGTTGGTATAGTCGCTGGCGCGGCTTTGGAAAGTTTTGAATAAAAGTTTACAAGTTTGCAAATAGAATGCGAACCTGCTCTTTGGCGGCCTTTTTTATATAACTGTCACTGTTACTGCTGCAGACACAACTTTTAATGCGTTTCGACATTGCTGCGATAATTCTGAGATAAATTTCATTCCACGCCCACACTGCATTGAAAAATGCACTTAAGGTACCTCGGGCAATCGCTCCACACTCTCAACAGGTATACCAACTCGCCACTGTCAGAATTAATTACCCTTGAAGTACTGACTTGAGGGAAACACCTTCTAATTTCTCGGGAAGGCCCGCAACGGGTCGAGACTCGATTGCTATCTGAGACTAATAGAGGTTATGGGAGTTCAGCGCAAGTTTTCTGTTCAGACACCAACTGAATGGGAAGGCTACTGCGTGCGGCGAAAAGAATTACCCCCCCCCCCCTCCTTTTTTTTTTTTTTTTGAGCGCCGTGTCTAAGCTTTAGCGGCACATGAACTGGTACGTTGGCGGCTAAGGTGTACTAAGCGCATACGCAGTCGTGAGGTTGTATTCTTATGTGATCAATCCCGGAGATGCTTTAGCGTTCGCGAGATTTACTCGAGGTTATTATCGCACGCGTTCGGCCTTTGTATGGGCTAGATGGATCTGTTACTGTGACAGCCGCGCTAAGACAAAGGCTCAGAAACTACATCGGAGGTCGACCAGCGTGCCTGTGACGCCGTGAAATCCAGCCGAAGTGAAAGCACCTCAGATGTTGTACTACGCTTGGGATTATCACCCTTGGGGCGAAAAGTTAAAAGATTTTCTTGGAACGTTTTTGACTGTCTCGGAAATAGGCGTGAGAACGAATCTAAACTTCTTATTTTTAATATAATTGGGGAAACGTGCGGATACATGGAATCCTATAGTTAGGGTGCGTCTGACAGAAGACCGTCACTCCAATTTAGGAATGAAGCCAAGGTCTCACTGTTGCCATGGAAATGTGTTGAGCCTCCCCCCCCTCCCTCCATCCACCTACCCACTCTCATCACTTGCGGCTTGGAAATGTGCGGTGGTGTTCTCGTTATCATATGTACCCGCGTATTACGACTACTAGCGTTTGTTAGCCGTCGCTGGTGTTTGAAAACGTTGGCCAAGTGACAAGCTATCTCAGCTACAGCTAGCTCAAAATAACACATGTTGGCAACATTATGGATAACTTCGATATAATTTGGCTTAATTGTGCTGGGCTACTGTTGGATAATGTAGGCAATACGTTGTTATTGATTGATTTGTGGGGTTCAACGTCCCAAAACCACCATATGATTATGAGGGACGCCGTAGTGGAGGGCTCCGGAAATTTTGACCACCTGGGGTTCTTTAACGTGCACCCAAATCTGAGCACACGGGCCTACGACATTTCCGCCTCCATCGGAAATGCAGCCGCCGCAGCCGGGATTTGAACCCGCGACCTGCGGGTCAGCAGCCGAGTACCTTAGCCTCTAGACCACCGCGGCGGGGCGCAATACGTTGTTATAACGGTGACATTGGCATTATTCTGACCAGCCCCAATGATTATCTCGTATGCACTGAGAACTGCTTAAACTGGCTCTGCTTGATTTGTTTTTTTTATTTTTGTTTTGTGGAGAGTAATGGCGGTTGAAAACATATTTTGTTGCGATTAATAGCGGCTGGCTCTTTACGAACACCACAAATTTCGGTCTAGAGGCACACGTTAGGCGGTCGCATATTGTCCACATTTCCGAAGCACTTCACTACGGTAAGTCATAACCATATACCGGGTTTTCGCCGCGTAAAACTGGTGGTATTGTTACTATTACGAACTGGTGGTAATATTACTATTACGAAATACAGGAGCTCAAGGGCCGGCTGGCATTCTCTTTTTTTTCTGTTCACTAGCTTGATAAGAGCATCCCTGGCTCTTTCGCAATTGGCCCCAGCTGGCCTTCGTCCTTGCGGTTTTTCCGGCTGCACGGGCATGGAGCGGCTGATGAAAGATTTGCGAGACGTGCGAGGAATCCGCCTTACAGCGACAGGAAAACACGCGCAGTAAAAGTGGTTTCGTTTGTCGCGGTTTTCTTACTCGCATTGCTGCTACTCGCATATGAGGCGTGGTGTCCTAGTGGAGAGAGAGGAGCGCGCCCTCGTTGGAGGCTGAAAGTTGATGACCCTCGGAGACACGTGGAAGAAATAGGTGCACGGCCGAGTGGAATGACACGGCAGATCGCCCCTCTGTAATTAATCTGTGCCACGGCTTCATCGGCCCCTGTTTTTTTTTTTTTTGTAATGTCGTGAAATACTCTGAAGATCTGTTCGTGCGTGCAAAATGCTGTATACTAATCGGTTATTTTCGGGGAGAAATACCTTTTTATCACATATGCAGCACGAAGCTGGGACATGAAAACACGCCTACGTAGAATTTAAGTGCTACAACGTGTCTTACTTAACGTGACCACTCGCGATTTGTGAGCGGTAAGCAATAGACAGAACGGCCAGCACTGTGGATCGAAGCCTATGGTATTTACTCGCCGATACTACCTCTGAGTGTTACTGCTTCCTGATGTTGGCTAGCATTGGCATACTAATAAGCAATTCCATCTAAACAATGGCTAGTCAGGGTTGTAGGCAGCAATTTTTTTTCGGGGGGGGGGGGGGTGGCACCTTCTTTATATGAAGGGGACGTGGGACGGCTGGGAAGGTAAACTGTCATTTTTCGCTATGCATACCATGGCGAGAAAAAAAAAATTGGAAAAAGGGGGGGGGGGGGGGGCGTGTGAAACACCCTGGCTACGCCACTGGGGCCATTTAAGGCTAAATATATCTAATTGATGGCAAGAGTTTGTTGAATTTTTGGTAAGGGTGTACGCTAACGTTGAATAATGTCGGTATGTAATGCCAATATTGTAGTGTTCATCTCTAACGAGATGATCCCGTGCGAAATACAGCTGGTTCTTATTACGGGTTACACCTGCATGTAGTGAAGTTTTCTTTGTATCCCCCCTTTTTTTTCTGCATTCGTTACAATGTCTATTCGTGTGATGGAAATTCAGATGATGACCATTTCGTACCTCGTATTCTCACAGTTTAACGGCTTAACAAGCATAAAAACAATAGAGAGGACAATTAGAGAAGTTCATACTTGTATATATAACTCCGAAATAAATTTTCCTGTTTATTTCTTTCTCTGTGTGTTGCTTTCTTTGTTGCTTTCTTTTCCCCGCCCCGTTGGTCCAGTGGCTAAGGTACTCGGCTGCTGACCCGCAGGTCGCGGGATGGAATCGCGGCTGGGGTGGCTGCATTTTCGATGGAGCCGAAAATGCTGTAGGCCCGTGTGATCAGATTTAGGTGCACTTTAATAAACCCCAGGTGGTTGAAATTTCCGGAGCCCTCCACTACGGCGTCTCTCATATACATATGGTAGTTTAAAGACGTTAAACCCCCCATATCAAATAATTGTTGCTTTATTTGTTTCTTAAAGGGCTCCTAAAGGATCTCTGAACACTCAATGAGCGAATGTATTATTCTCTGCTGGCGCTTCTTCTTTTTAAACGCACTTGGTGACGCCAGCAGAGTGGTTCACGTGACTTCATTAGGGTAGAAGCTGTTTGCTGCACATACAAAGAATATCCGTTGGGAAGTCTCTCCTACCACGTTTCGCCATGTATCCCCACACTCGTTGTGCCTTGTTTGTAACGCTTGAATGTCGGGCGCAATCGATTCATTTCACTTCGCCTACTGTCTTTGCGATCGCGCCAGCGCGGGTGTTGATTGTAAACGAAAAGCGTGAAGTTCAGATAGTTTCGGCACTTTGTGCTGAAAGTTTCCTGATGTTTTCTGAAGAAAGGAGTGGTGAGGATGACACAAAGCCCGCATAGAGCCGCCTTTTGATCTTTGAACGCAGACTTGATTAGGATTCATTCGATGAGCTGCCGGCTTCTGTGCGAGGAACTACGCTGATGAAAGAAAGAGCGACGCCGATAACCTAAGTGTAATCTTACCGAGGGAGTTCATTTATCGGCTACTTGTTAATTGCGGAAGAAATATGCGTGAGAGTATGCGGCGTGATGGGGTGCTGTGCAAGTGACTCGCAAGTTTTGAGTAAGTGCTATAGTGGCATTCGGTGACAAAATTCGAAGCAGAGACGTTGGAGGCAACACGAGGTGTCTGGCTTATCGCAGGGCCTATATAGGAATAGTGGGAAAAAAAATCACAACATATCCACGGAGTCAATGATGATGAGTGGGGTGAAGCCTTCGTCCGTACGTCCTTCCGTGCTTCTTTCCGTCCGTCCGTCTGTGCTTCCGTTGGTTCGTCTGTCCATGCGTCCGTCTGTCCGTCCGTGCTACTGTGTGTCCGTCCGTGCTTCCATCCTTCTGTCCATCTGTGCTTCCGTTCGTCTGTCTGTCCGTGCATCCCTCCGTCCGTCCATCTAGCCGTCCGTGCTTACGTCCGTCCGACTCTGTCTGTCTTTCTGTCCGCCCATCCGTCCATCCATCCATCTGCCTGTCTGTACATCTCTCTGTATGTCTGTCCGTCCGTCCGTCCTTCCACCTAGTGAACAATTCAAGTAGCGCCATCTCGCACATTTTCATTATATATTCATCGGATACAAGTACCGCCATCCAGCGGAGATTCTAAGGCCTAAAACAAGAAGTGGCTACTACCTACAGGAGGCGCACGACCCACGCCTTAAGGAGCTTCGCCCCTAAAACAAACGCCCTCATATTCATCGCAGGAATGAAGAAGTGATCCACAGTGATGCTTTTAAGCAATACGTGGCTCACGCGCGAGAATGCGGTGCCATTTGGTGCTCTGCTCGGTATTATTAGTAACACTGGTAGCTTTCATTTTTTCTTTTTGTGAGGGGTGTATAAGTCCTTCTCTCGATATGGGCGTAGGAATGAATGTTGATTAGACTTACAAAAAATGACCTGGTCTCACTGGTCAAAATCTAAAGCTGCAAGGCCTTCTCTGAATAGTGGTGGGCACCTAAAGAATAATCAAGCATACTGTCAGGTCTCTCCCTCGTTTCGGTGGTCTGTTTTATTCTAAACACGCTCAGGGCGGTGTCCTGCGACTGTCGAGCGCGGAATGACAATCCGAGTTTTCCACGGTGCTGCCATGCACGCGCCCTTCCCCAGCAGAAAACTCGCGAAACGACTCTTAGTATTGGAGGCTTTCGTTCTTGCGATGTCAGTTTTGCTGGCCTCTATTAATCCCTACCAAAACGTCAGATGGCCGCACAGGAAAAATAGAAAAGTTGGATTATGTGGTAGCGTTGTCGGTATCGCCAGCGCCGACACCGAATTCAGCACTTATCATAACAAGCACGTATTGCCAGTTTCGGGCAAACTTCATTTGTGTGTGAAATGGAAGTGTTTGCTAAAGTTTTAAATGCGAAGCATTTATTAGCGAACTTGAGCGACTTTGAGCGTATCTATCTATCTATCTATCTATCTATCTATCTATCTATCTATCTATCTATCTATCTATCTATCTATCTATCTATCTATCTATCTATCTATCTATCTATCTATCTATCTATCTATCTATCTATCTATCTATCTATCTATCTATCTATCTATCTATCTATCTATCTATCTATCTATCTATCTATCTATCTATCTATCTATCTATCTATCTATCTATCTATCTATCTATCTATCTATCTATCTTCACTTGCTTTTATTCTTAGGGTGGGGTAGCCTTACACTTTTATTGTGCCATAAAAATACTAATTTTTATACCGAAGAGCACGGTTGGATATGAATGTCTTCCTCCAAGATAAGCTTAGCGGCAGCTTGACTGTCGACGAAGGTGAAGTCAGCAAGGGAGGAGAATTCAACCTCCGCTCGAGCACAGTCAATTATGGCGCTGTGGTGTGAGAGAAAGTCCCATCCTAAGTTGATGTCGTGAGAGCATAACGAAAGCACAATAAGTTCTATCGTTTAGACAGTGTCTTGAATGGTCACACTTGCTGTACACCTTATGGTTGGTTGAAGGGGCTGAGCACTTGCTGCTCGAAGGATCAATTCAAAAAGAGGCATTGTGACTTTACGAAGTGAGCGACAAAATTCGGCATCGATTACAGATACTGTGGCACCGGTATCGACAAGAACGACTGTTGTGACATTTTCGACTAAGACGTCAATGACATTGCTAGGAGAAGATGGAGGACTTGGGCAAACCGAAAATTGCGCAGTTCTTGCCTCGGGAACTGCGTCGTCGAGTTTCCCTCGTCGGTAGGTGGTCGTTGACGCATCGGCGACGGCGATCGATGACGAGGGGATGGCGAACGGGGACGTTCGAATGGAGGGCGATGATCAGCGTGGTAGCCAGGTTCCGGTGTGACGGAGAGAGCGTAAGGCGCGTTAGAATCCCGTGAGAAGTAAGGTGCTCGTTGGCTGTCATCGAAGTTCTCAACCCGGCTGCGGCAGTGCCTGACGACGTGTCCGGGGCGATTGTCGAGCGTTTGCCATAGGTTTATGGGAGCAGTGTCGGACCAGGAAATAGGAAGATGAGTACGGCTCATAGGTCGCTGGCAGCACTTCAGTGACCTCTCCTTGGATGACGTCGCAAATGTGGGACGGCAGAGTTTAGGTAGGCTCTTGAGTGAAGGGCACCAGTGAGAGCTGCCATGCAAATTCTTCGTGGACGAAGGCCTCGATTTTTGTCAGAAGTGGCACACGTTTGAGGCGGATGGTGAGACTCGAGAGTGGCACTGCATTGGTTGGTGAAACTCGCCTTGTCAGAGCTCGCTGCTAGCGCAATTCGTCGTAGCTCTGGCACAAGCTAATAACGTCAGCGATTGGGGTCGGGTTTTTCGCCAGCAACATCTGAAAAGCATCGTCATCGATATCTTTCATTATGTCAGCGTTGACGCGTCTGCACAGATCGACAACATCTTCAATGTAACTGGTGAACGTCTCGCTCGCGTCCCGTGCACGCGAGCGCAAATGCTGTTCGGCGTGGAGTTTTCTAACAGCGGGTCGATCAAATACTGCCGTAATTGCTGTCTTGAAGAGTGACCGCGTTCGGACGTCGCCCTCATGGTTCCTGAACCACAGACTTGCCACACCCGCGAGATCGAACGACACCCCCGTTACTTTCTACGCGTTGTCCCACTTGTTCAGAGCGCTCACCCGTTCGTAAGCCGACAGCCAGGCTTCAGCGTCGTTTTCGTCGGTGCCGCAGAAAATTGGAGGCTCTCGCAGGAGCACACTTCCAGCACAGGTGAGGAGTGGCGAAGGAAGCATCTGCCGGTCCAGGTCCGACATGGCAGATGGTAGTTTCCGACAACGGAGTTCCAGGATGGCAGAGGGAAATGGTACCCAGCCGGGCTCTACTATATATAAAGGTGATTTATTGGCAATCGAGCTTTTGGTTCAATGCGAACAGTTGCAAGCACAGAATATATATATATATATATATATATATATATATATATATATATATATATATATATATATATATATATATATATACATACATTTGCGACATTTTTGTGGCTCTTTCCGGAGAAGTCTGCACAATGCTGGACTTGCGCACCACATACAATCAACTGCCACTGGACGCATAAGCGAGGAAGATAACAGTGTTAAAAACGCACCGAGGCCTATAGTTACTACATTAGTCTATAGTATTTGGGATTGTTTCAGCCCGCACCTTGTTCCAGCGACGCATGCAATCCATACTGTAAGGGGTGCCGAACGTCCAGTGTACCTCGATGACATCATCGTGGCGGAGAAGAGAAACGACACTTCCGTGCTCCTGCAGGTGTTTCAGCAGCTGCGGGAGAACAACCTGAACCTGAACAAAGCAAAGTGCCGATTCAGAGAAGCGATCTCATCGACGCGGAGGGCCTTCGCCCCTTGCAAGACAACCAGAAGACGTATATACTAGCAGCCCCGAAGCCACCATTGGTGAGCCAGCTGAAGTCTTTCCAAGGCTTGGTGACATACTATGCGAAGTTTTCGCCCAACTTTCCAACGACACTAGCTCCTTTATATGACCTACTGGCAAAAGGTAAGCAATAAAACTGGGAGCCGGCACACGACAGGGCTTGCGAGGCAGTAAAGAATGCCTTGAGTAAGGGTGAATTTCTTGCCCATTGTGACCCGCAAAAGCCTCTATAAGACTAGATTGCGGCGCGTCGATGATAAGCTTGGGCGCAGTGTTCTTACGTTGCATTAATGGCAATTACTATCCAATAGCTTTTCGCTCCAGAACCTTAACTTGTGGCGAGGCGCAACTACTGACAACTGGAAAGGGAAGCGCTCGCGCTAGTTTTCGGGGTGACCAAGGTTTCGAGACTATATTTTCGGGAACAAATTTTGTTTGGTGACTGATCATAAGCCACTGACAGGGTTCATCCCTTGCGACAAACCGATTCAGCAAATGGCGGCGGCCAGGATCCAGAGATGGGCCCTACTGTTGTCCGCATATCAGTACGTCACTGAGTAACAAAAGAGGCCTTTGAATGCGAATGCTGACGCCTTGAGCCGTTTGCTTCTGCCGGAACCAGCGCACCACGATGAAGTTGACCCTGTAGAATACGTGCGGCATGGGCAAGCATTAGGGAGTTTTACAATACCGTTTGCAAGCGCTGCGGGCGTTGCGGGCGTAGCGGGTGCCATGTGAGCTTTAGAATAGTGTTTTTCCTGCTGCGATCCGCAACGCACGATCGCAGCGACCCCGTAGCCTCGAAACCAGCGCTTGCGTGCCACATGCGGGCCGCCATCACCGCACGCAATTTCGAATTTTTTTGCGGGCGGTCCGCAAACGCGAACGCCGACTCGCGTTACGACGCATGCGCAGTGGCAGCGCGGCAAGGGCTCGCGGTGCGCTATTCTAAAACTCCCTATTGACAGATTTATGTCGTTACACGCAGCAATTGGCGGATAGCACGAACGATGACGCACGTTCTCCTGAAGCAGGTGAAGACAGAGATTCTGTGTGGCTGGCCTAAGCAACTCGGGCAGGAGTAAGCACAAGGGCTTCCTGCCGTACTTCACCCGCAGACACGAACCTAAAGCGAGCAAGGGACTAATCTAGTGGGATCATAGGGTGGTTCTAGCCGATGCAGCGCGGTGAAATATGCTTCAACTACTCCACGATACCCATCCCGGCATGACTGCTACGAAGCGTCTGGCGTGCTCATAGTTTTAGTTCCCCGGATTAGACCACGACACGGAAGAGTTGGTGCACAGCTGCCAGTCAAGTGTTCAGAATTGGTCCATGCCAGCAAGGCAAGCCCCTATAAACTGGCCGAAAACGAACAAACGTTGGTCTCGCCTGCACATCGACTACGCTGAGCCGGTGGAACGGCACATGATCTTGGTCGTAGTGGGTGTCGAAACTAAACGATTAGAAGCACTACCGATCAGCTAGTGCAGAAACCACAGTTGAAGCACTGCGTGGTATGTGCACTCATTTTGGTTTGCCTCAGACAGCCGTCTCCGACAATGGGCCACAATTTAAGAGCTCAATTACTAAATTTTTTTTCCCAGACAATCAAGTGTGCCATGTCAACTCCAACCCATACTACCATCAGTCAAACGTATCGGCAGAGCGCACTGTGTGCACCTTTAAAGAAGGAATCAATAAAACCGAAGAGAGACGTTTGCTCAGCCGAATTGATTGATATGTGGGGTTTAAAGTCCCAAAACCACCATGTGATTATGAGAGAGGCCGTAGTGAAGGGCTCCGGAAATTTCGACCACCTGGGGTTCTTTAACGTGCACCCGCTCAGTCGAATTAGGAAGTTATTACTACGTTACGGGACAACACCGACTCAAGGCGGCCAATAGCCCACCGAGACGATGCTTGGTTTGCAGTTAAGGACCCGCCTAAGCGCACATTTCCCAGAGAAGGTGGACCGGGACCCCGCGGTGAAGACATTCCCAGCGCTGATGTTATGTTTTTCTCAAGGGGCGCCTGTGTTGGCACGTCGGTACAATCAAGCCGGCCAGAAATGGTTACCCGGCACGTTGACGGCATCAAGAGGCAGGCGCTTGGTCGTGGGGGACATCACCGAAGGAACGCATGCAGTGTCGTCACGTGGACCAACTCCAGTCATGGCACCCTACAATGGTGTGTGGCAAAGCAGGAGCCCTGCGCAACCCGATCTTTTGAGCAACAACCCTCACCACGTGATCCACCTTCACCGGAGCAACATCCGGAAGGCGACAACACCAAGTAAACTCAGTTATCACTGGGCACATCAAGGTCTCCCAGTGAATCAGGTTCAAGGACACAGACAGCGTCTTGACTTCCCAAACGTTGTACGTGCTTAAGAAGGCAGCCTGACAGACTTGGCTTCGTCTACGCGAAAGAAAATGCCATATCGCAGAATCTAAAGTGCAGACTCGGCACCAACGTACGCGTATGCGTGCGAAAAAACACAGCATAAATACAGCAACTTTATCTGGAATAAACTATTCTTGTTCTGGCGCTTAATGATTGTGCTACTGCTACGGCGCGATAGTACATTTACAGCACCGCGCTCACAAACTTTTATGCAGATTGTCATTTATAACAATTCGTAGACAAAGGTAACCTGCTTATTTAATACACCAGAAAGAGTATTAAAAAACTCTCCGTAAACTCTTTTTTTTCTATACGCATGCTAGCATATAAAACTCATTCGTCCAATGTTGGAATATGCTGTAATTATATGGGATCTATTCGCTAAACGGAACATTGTTCAACTCGAAAAAGTCCAAAAGAAAGCCTTACGTTTTGTATATAACTCTTACGGCAGCCTAGTCTCAGCTACTGATGAAAAGTGGCCCACAATTTGTTACAGACAGAAACCGCATTGATATGAGGGGTTTACCGTCCGAAAACCACCATATGATTTTGAGAGACGCCGTAGTAGAGGGCTCCGGAAATTTCGACCACCTGGGGTTCTTTAACGTGCGCCCAAATCTGAGCACACGGGCCTATAACAATTCCGCCTCCATCGGAAATGCAGCCGCCACAGCCGGGATTTGATCACGCGACCTGCGGGTCAGCAGCCGAGTAGCTTAGCCACTAGACCACCACGGCGGGGCCAGACAGAAACCGCATTTGTCGCCTAAAGTTTTTCTTTGAATTATCAAGTGGCCATATAATGTTGACACTATGGGCATCCTACAATACCCTTCCGGTTACGTCACCCGTAAGCGACTCAGCAAAATGATCATTCCTCTAAATCTACGGAATAACTGCTGCAAGTATTCATTCTTCGCCAGAACAATTAATGACAGGAATAACCGTGCAAATAATGTAGCATTACATAGCGCAACCTCATTGTTTGAAAGCAGCCTCACCTAAACCGTCACTTCTTATTGTATTGTATCTGCTTTGTTGTAAGTATTGTGTTAATTTCTAACATGTATTATGCTATTATGTTATTATGCATTTTGTTATTCGTTATTGTGTTATTTTGTAAATTATTGAAATCAGTGTATTTTTTGCCTTAGTCTTGTATATCCAGATTTGTACTGTCATTGTTCGTTTAAATGCATGCCCCTACATTTCAATACTTTTTCCACCCTGCAATGATCTTACAAATGAAAGATCACAATATTTATAAATAAATAAATAAATAAATAAATAAATCAGTAAATAAATAAATAAATAAATAAAAGCATAGATATTGTGTTTTGCAGTGCACTAAAAAAGACAAAATTTTGATTCAGCCTTGCGTGCGTGATAGTTGCATTCTTGTAATTTAACTTGTACAAGTTTTCCATGAACTTTAGGTTTGCTACAATAAGTTGCAATTAATACGACGTACTTAAAGCTGTTCTGAGATCACAACACGGGTCGCGGGCGCGCCGCACATGTCCTGTACCACCGTCGCTGCTGGTGTCCGTAATCGCTATTGCTCGCACGAAATTAAAGAAAAAATTCAGTAATTAAAGCAACAAAAAGGACACAATGAGATTCACACAAAGGTATCTTGCGTGCCAGCCCAGTAATCTACCACTGAGCCACGTGGCTGCTTTTTTTTTTGCCAAGTCGGTATTCAATAGTATACGTATTAAAATAGTACTCAATATCGCGCAGAGTTGCACTGTTGTTATCGCGACAATGACCGTACAAGCATCGCTTTAAAAGAAACTGGAAGGTTCAAGTTCTATAGTCTGGGGAGATGAGGATTTGGAACTCCTTTGCAAACTTGCCTTAGGCGGTATTGATGTGACAGAAGGGAATCAAGTTAATAGGGGTAATAAACTGTTGTGTATTGATGTGACAGAAGGGAATCACGTTAATAGGGGTAATAAACTGTTATAGCACACAAAAGGAGCAACCAGGGGTCACATAATCCGAATTGCGCAGCTAGTGGTGGTGATGGTGGTGGTGGTGATGATGACGATGATAATGATGATGATTATGGCAGCCTAAAATCATCATCGAAGCATGGCTCGCACCCACTACGGGGGATTGTCAACAAGTAGGTCGTCGAATGCTTCAACCTTTTACAGAAGATTGATCTTGTTCACCTATTGATTGTGACACATATATGTATACCTATTGTTCGGGGTTGTGGGGATTACAAAAATTTCTGGCATAATTCTTCAGCGTCGTAAGCCACAGCACAAAAAATTTCACAAATTTCCTTGCAAGTGTTTAAGTAATATTGCGCTTCTCAGAAGAAGAGTGACGAAGGATAGCATAGTGAATGCCGGCCTACTACCCAGAAATTATGATTATTAAAGCGATGTTGGTACCCAGGAACTGTGCTTGCAGTCATTACCCAATGAGTGTTTAGAAAAGACTCTGAAAGACGCCCCGCCACGGTGGTCCAGTGGCTAAGGTACTCGGCTGCTGACCCGCAGGTCGCGGGATCGAATCCCGGCTGTGGCGTCTGCATTTCCTATGGAGGCGGAAATGTTGTAGGCCCGTGTACTCAGATATGGGTGCACGTTAAATAACCCCAGGTGGTCGAAATTTCCGGAGCCCTCCACTACGGCGTCTCTCATAATCATATGGTGGTTTTGGGACGTTAAACCCCACATATCAATCATCAAGACTCCGAAAGACCGCTCTTCTAGCTTTTGCTGTGACTGTGCTGCGCCTTCCGCGCAGACCTGGCGTTTTTTTTTGTTTGTTTTTACGCTGGTCATTGGTCAGGGGTCACAGCGCGTGTTTTATCCGGAAGCAAGTCCGGCATCCCGGAAAGAACGGTTCTCGTCGCGGTGCTGCTCACGCAGTGAAGAAGTCTTTGTTACGAAGACAAAAGAAACTATCACTTGTTCGAGCAAGTAACGTGCAGAAGACGCGCTTCTTTCATTTTTGCCATGCTGGTCACAGATCCCATTTCACCATCGCGTGCGTCAGGGTTGTCTCGAGCGTCGTAAGAAAACAGCTGGTGCCGTTTCAGCTATCATTTCAGTCCTTTTTCTTTCGCCTTCTGCTCTCTTGTGTAAAAAAAAAAAAAAGAAAGAGGAAGACAAGTAACTTGAATAGCTGAAACAACTGGCACAACCCATTTGTACCACCTATCTTCGAATCGCCATGCAAAAAAATCCGGACAGAAAGATTTTCTTCGTAAATGCGTATTTGCTGTCATGGCGTGTCGTGTAAACGTTAAAATGAATGTTTAGGATCAGAATGGGCTTTGCTTATCTCCCAGGAATGGCACTAGAGTAAGTACGTTTTAGAGAATGACTTTCAAGGGCCCAATGCATAGAAGGAGCACTCAAGTTAAATCTGCGTGCAAAAGGAAATTCTTGTCAGTAGCGTCGTTAGACATACAGATAAGGGCCATTCACAAACGATGGCCCTTGTGCATTTCAGTCAAGGTACTTCGCAGCCTTTCGCATAATAAATATTTTTGAGAAAACAGATATAGTCTCGTCGAGGTGTCAAACATGTTAATCAGACAGCTAGCCAAAGATAAGAAGCGCTTACGAAGTAAAGGACGAATATTTGTAAAGTTTCTAATTCGTCATTTTCCCTTGAGTTTGGCCTGTCACCCTTGCTAATTAGTTGTCAAGCGTCGCGAATGGCTTTCTTACGCACATACATGATCTCTTCTTCAAACATGCGCTTCATTTTAATGATTTTTGTGACCATACGTATAGCGAGTTTATGAGTTATTCTGTTTTTGTGAGTGCTGTAATCCTTATCACACTTCATGCCAATATAATTTTATGAACAAGTCATGGTAATGTAAGAGTAATAAATATGTGACATATGTGGCAAGTTACGTCTTTATACTCACGTTTATAGCAGGCAGTAGTATTGCGGGCCAGCTGTTTCCTATGGAGAGAGATAGTAAGAGAAAATTAGAAAATTTATCTGAGGGGGAGGTTAGCCTGAAGTAAAGTTTTGTTTTGCTACCCTGCACAGGGGTAGGAGTAAGGAAAAATAGAAAGGCGAGGAATGAAAGAAAGTGAGAATGTATAAAATAACAATTGAAAAAGAAACAGCAACACACGCACACTCAAGCACAGGAGTGTCATTGTCGTTTAGCGAGTCCGGTATGCCGCAGAAACTTCAACAACGTCTTCGTCGCCTTCTGGTCGGAAGCCCGAACGTTCCAGCACTCCAAAATCGATTGTACGGAAAGCGAGTAGTCACCGAGACGTGTTAAGGTCGCTGAGAGCTGTTCACTCAGGGAACTGTAGGGCGGGCAATAACACAAGGCGTGTGCAATTGTTTCTTAGCTGCCACAATGTTCACATGCTACATTGTCAACCATTCCGATTGGGTACACAGAGCTGTTCGTGAACGACACTCAAAGCACCAAGCCGCACAGGACTGTTGTTTCGAATACTGGATGTATTCCACATTGCGTTATACCACGCTTGAGCCAGCGAATCTTGAATACTGCGCCAGCTCTTGCTAGTGGAACTGCTTCCTATGAAAGTAGATTGCAATGTGATAGCCTTCCTTATGCCAGATATAGACGGGCATCGTAAACTCTTCGCTACCAAAAATAATCTCTGTTTACTGGTAAACAGATCGTTGAAAAGCTCGTTCGTTCATTAAACACATTAGATTCATTAGACCTGCGTTGGATGCGCTACTGGACAGATGTTAAAAAAAGTTAGATTTATATTAGGTTCAAGTTTCATGGCGCTGTGTCTGCTTTTCTAGAGGCACTTTCTCATATCTACACACGTATATATACTCAATTACGCCTCTATTTAAGCTTGTTCCTGAGTTTTTGGCGAGCTTGCACAGGAAGTACAGTTGCCCACGTGCACGTTAAAATAAATGTAGACATCTGTATTACAGTCTTTCGCTTACTGACTCTACACAGCGCGGCAATCAGTGTGCTGCGTCTGCATACCCCTCGATGTGCAAACTGAGAATTCATTTCGGTGTGCCTTTTTGCGTATGCTAATTGCCGTGTAAGTGCTAAGACAATTATGGAATGAAGGCGTCCACAAGATGGTCCTTTTCGTTTTAGCCGCTGCCATTGGTACCTATGTGGCATTTTTTTTTTCACCCTCCAGAAAGGCTGAAAGAGCTCCTGCACAAGAGACTAATTAAAGAAAATCTGCACGAAAAGTATGTAAAAACGCTGGAGGGAAGAAAAAAGTTGACAAACAAAGAAGGAAGGGTTCTAAATTAAGACTTGTAGTGGTCGCATCTTGCCGGTGCTTACCCATGGAAGCACAAACCTGGAAGCCTACAAAGAGGGTTCAACTTAAATTGAGGATGATGCAGCGAGCAATGGAAAAAAATTATATGTGTAACCTTGAGAGACAAAAAAAGAGCAGAGTTAGTCAGGGAACAAACTGCAGTTAACGGTACCATAGTTGAAATCAAGAAGAAGAAATTGACATGGGCATGTAGCGTGTAGGCAAGATAACCGCTGGTCATTAAGGGTTTCTGACTGCATTCTAAGAGAAGGTAAGCGGGTTACGGGGAGACAGAAGGTTAGGTGAGCAGATGAGATTAGGAAGTTTGCGGGTATAAAGTGGCAGCAGCAGGCACAGGAGCGAGTTGACTGGCGGATCATGGCAGAGGTCTTTGTCCTGCAGTGGACGTGGTCTGGCTGATGATGATGATGGTGATGATGATGATGGTGATGATGATGGTGATGATCAGTGGTCGTATTTCATGCAGCTCATTACAGCCCAATGATATGTAGTTGCACATTGTCTAACCATCAAGCTTGTATACACGATGGTCGAAGGTCGCGGGTTTGATTACAGCCCGGACGATCACGTTTTTGTGGAGGCGAAATGGTTGAGGCCCATGTACTTTACGATGTCAGTGCACGTCAAAGAACACTAGATGGTCGAAATTTTTAGAGCCCTCAACAATGGAGTCTCTCATAATCATGTGGTCTTGGGACCTAAAATCCCAGATAATATTGTTATGTATACAGGATGTCCCACATACCTTGAGCCAAGAAATTGAAAATGAAAGACACCTCAGTGGCGAATTAACCTAAACGCGTACTACTCACACTAATCTGTAGGTGCTCAGGCTATCTTTTATTTCTCCCCATACTAATAAATAATAATTCTTAATTGCCTTTTTTATTAAAGGCTGTAAACCCTAAATATGAACGTTGAAATGTAAGCACTTTAAGAAACCACCGACTGAATTGTTTCCTGTACGATACGTCTAGCGCTGTTATATTTTCTACGTTGTAAAGAAAGCCCACGAAGTTTGAAAAAAAAAAAAAAGCCGTGTGACGGACCGCGAGTGCACTGCTATAGTGCTGCTATAGGCTTTCTTTACAACGCGGAAAAAATAACAACGCAAGATGTATTGTACAGGAAACAATTCAGTCGGTGGTTTTTGAAAGTGCTCTACATCTTAGTGTTCACATTTTGGGTTTCCAGCCCATAATGAAAATAGGTAACTAAGAGTTATAGTAATTAGTATGGGGAGAAATAAAAATAGCCTGAGTACCTACAGGCTAGTGCGAGTAGTATGCGCTTGGTTCAATTCGCCTCCTAAGTGCCTTTCACTTTCAAATTCTTGGCTCGAGTTATGTGGGGCACCCTGTATATGATGGTGCATATAGCCATTTTTTATGCCGCGCCTTGACTCAGTGGTGGCTTGGAACTCTTCCGAGTTTTAAACCTGCTTATAGTTGTGCTCTTCGCCAAAGCCGCTCGCAGATCAATAGAAAAGGTCACGTGATCGAAACTCCTCATGTCGATCGCCCTTCTCAGCTGGAAAATGAGAGCGCATCAACTCATTTAAGAGAGAGTCAGCGAATGTGGAGGCGTTCACCATACTAGTACATAGACCATTGTGTCACACGCTGTATTGTGACGGACCTGCAGTCGTTCTCCTCAACATCTTGAGCCCATCATTATGAATTGGGAATCACTACAGAGTAAGGCAATTAGTCATCATTATTTCGCTAGGTTGTCGCTACTAGTTCTCTTATGCATGGAATCCGTTACTTTGCGTGCTAGAATTTATCACACGAGTTCTCAATAATGTATGCCTTGCGTGTGTCAGCAGAAAAGCTTTTCTGCTCAAATAAGCAGACCGTCTTTTGTGTGGGAAATTTCGTGACATTCCCGCCCCGCCGCGGTGGTCTAGTGGCTAAGGTACTCGGCTACTGACCCGCAGGGCGCGGGTTCGAATCCCGGCTGCGGCGGCTGAATTTCCGATGGAGGCGGAAATGTTGTAGGCCCGTGTGCTCAGATTTGGGTGCACGTTAAAGAACCCCAGGTGGTCTAAATTTTCGGAGCCCTCCACTACGGCGTCTCTCATAATCATATAGTGGTTTTGGGACGTTAAACCCCACATATCAATCAATTTGTGACATTCCCGTTTGCTCGGTCTCGTGTCCAAAGGTTGAGCAAGTACCGCGGTCGGCCATTCTTAGCACTGATCTTGTTAAATGAATAGAGCATATGCGTATTGTATGCTGACGTTATTCAGGTTGCACATTTATTCCTCGTTCTCTCAATGATTTTCTTTACATATAGTCTTGAGTTTGCAAACTATGCAGCGGGAACAGAAGGCTAAAATTTGTAGCCTATATTATTAACATTCCGTTGCTTGATTAGCAGTAAGGCGCTCCAGCCCGCTTCGTAATAGATTTCCCGAGATTCTGCATAATACAGGCAGCGCCTCATGTGCATCAGCCGCTTCATCATACTCCCTTAGCTAAGTCGGTTTCCGTCACCAAAAAGGCCTTTGAGATTTCCGCGCATTATGCCCGACGTCACAGTGACCCACTGCACCTAAATACCTAAGTCGCAGGGCACGCATTAGCCATGAATGGCGTGACTTGGGTGGAATATCTGCTCGAATATTTCGATTGATAGACTTCCGTGGCTCTTCGGCGTTCGACGGCTGCGTTTCTTCACTTTTTTTCTTCGGAGGCGGATCCACAACAAAACTGAAGAATCTTTCTCCTCAATATTCGTGTCTCGACAGTTCACGTGCGCGCCAACGTATTTCACGGGAACAGATAAAGCCTCGAGCCCTTTCTTTAACCATGAAAGGAGTAAAACAGCCGCGTTTTAAATTGCATTAGGCGCAGATAGCTTTATGTCGTGTAGGTGACGCTTTTATATAGCGAGTGTCATATACTACTCTTTAGGGATATAGAGTACGAGTTCACAGAAATAAGACCTAATTACGCAATATGGCACGTAGGTTCTTCTATGCAATATCCACTTCACTTACTGTGGATGCAAATGGAATCTTGCTTTTTACTCCCGCTATTTAGTGTATGTAATTTGTCCAACGATAAAGATACAACTAGCGCGTTGTTACCATTTCAAATTGATGCATTTGAAATCGAATAATTTGTGTGCTGCCAGTAGTGACGAAATGGTATATTCAGTAGTTAAGGTATCACAGAAGCCATTCAACCATCAAAATGCCTTAGCGAGATATAAAAACGAATAAAATACAACTCAATAATACACATCATATGAGAAAACGTTTAGGCAAGAATCAATACATGGTTCAAACGAGTATTAGGACGTTGAGTTTCGTTTTTTTAAAGTAAATCGAAACACAAACAAACTCAGTAGTGCTGGTGCTACTGTTGGACGTTTCGCTAATCATTTCTTTCTTGTTGTTTTTTGCATTGCATGCTGACTTTACTCGACTACTTTTTTAAAAGGTCTGCTCCGTATAGTTCGACACAACTGTTGATTCTCAGACTTCCAAGCCTTACGATGACTTTTTTTTTTAGCGCTTCAGTCTGCTTCCTAATTAAGATGCCGAAAGAAGCTACGTAACGGTAAATGGAGCTTTGCTAATTATTCTGGTTTTCCGCAACCTCCATTGAGGTATAAAATAAGCGAAATCATTAATCTCCTATTGATAAATAATCTTTCACAAAACCACAACTGCAACGCTTGCCACGATAAGACACTTGGTGAGTGAAAAAAAAAACGCGCGAAAAATAAATCGCAGGTGGTGGCATCACCTTGCGGTTCCGGCACCAGTTACCACGACGTCATAAGTTTTGATGGCGTCTTCTAAGGCCTTCGCAAGTTCCTAATCGGTGAAAACGAAGTACATTGTTCTCTGAGGGGGCCAGGGATTTTACATGTCAAAGTTCAGAGAATTTCAATAATGAATACGGGCAAAAATGCAAAAAAGAAACCGCTGTGAAATTTGTGACGTCACGCGCAAGAGCTCTTGGCGCAAAACTTAAAAATGAAAATTTGACCATGAGTTTGTTCCTATATTATTGAACCTCTGATCATAGAATTAATGGCTTTAGAATTTTCAAATCATGATTTATCAATGGAAACCTGTTTTTTTTTTTGCTTCACTTTAGTGTTTTTTTAAAGAAGAGCTTTGATGTATTGCAACATACGGACAAACTAATGTACAAAATGCACACGGACAAGACATGACACATTTAATGGCACACAGTGCGACAAGCAATATGTTTATTTTCGAAACTATAGACTCTACCTAAATGGTAGAGTGACTTAGTCGCGCATAGTCTGAGTGCTCTAACGTGTTCAGCTGACTGCCTGGCGATTATGCTTAATAAGCAGTCTGGTTTTAACCCGCATGTCTCATGAGCGGTCTGGTTTTGAGAAGAAACGCATTTTTGCAAGTAGCAATGTGTAGTCTCCATATATGTCTATTCATGTCCATGTGCCGTTTCGGGCTACATGAAAGCTGTTGAAATGATTCGCCAACAAACCAACCCTCGTCCCATTGAGAGTTTTACAAGCACTAACCGCATTGCGTTTCAGAAATGTGGCGGTATGTTACGATCATTCACCGCGTTTACCATTGTGTAGTGGACGAGGCACGAAAACGGCTACACAAACCAGTACAGTTCAGAAGGAGGCAAGCGAGCGCAGGGTCGTACAATACGTGTCGGAAAACACTGTGCAGGCAGGTCACGCGCGCCAATGAAAAAGAAAAAGCGAACTGAGGTCGACCAGTTTGTCTGTATTGAAACGAGATTTGCAAGCTCGGGCCGGAGGCAAGTGCAGTAGAACAAGCCTATTTACGAAACGGGTGAACGGAAACCGGCCTTGATGGAGACGCTGCGCCTCTCTACCTGCAGGTGGCTTCTATCTCATTTTTTTTATCGCTTTTTTTTGCTGCAGCTTTCGAGCATACCGGCGTTGTAGAAAAAGAAATCGCTGAACATGCTGAAACGTACGCAAGGGGCAACCGTTTGCTTCCACTAATCGTAAGTTGCTCAAGTGTTGTTTGCACTTGGAATCGAGATTGCGACGCACTTCGCTCAATGATTGTGTTTGCAAGCGTTTAGCTCGTTACCGGCCCAGCCTGGTTTCCCTGCTTTTTATTCTTCTGCGCAGAAACTGCTGGGTGCTTTGTACGTCGTGCGTTATTTTAAGCCCAGTCAGTGGGTCACATGAGGCGATTGATTACTTAGTAAAGAGATTTCTTGATAAAAATGGGCCTGATGTTTAAATGATGAAATATTTGTTAACTATGCGTTTGCCTATGACTTTGCGAAATGGAATGTAGATACATATTTGAGCAGATATAAAATTTATTTATTTATTTTTATTTATTTATTTATTTATTTTTATTTATGTTTTGTTTAACGTACGAAAGTATCATATGGACTATGAGACACACCGTTATGTACAATTAAAGAACAACCTACTAGTTTTTAACCCGTATTTTTTTTACACGGGCACACCACACATTTTCCATACGTTATTGTTACCCATTTGTAAAACCGTCTAAGCTTTTTCCTCTTTCCCCTCGCCCCTTTTTCCGAGAACACGGTTGCGAGCCTCTTTAAAAGCAGCTAACCTCCATCCCTGTCTATTTGTTGCCCTCCTTCGCAATGTTCTCATTCTCCGTACTGCTTGCACCACACCATCTCTCAAGCTTCCCGCTCCGATAATATCGCATCTTAGCGGTCTGGAATCGGTCCCGGGCCTGACCATGCGTGCAGCATCTACCGTAGTCACTAAACCAACCTGGCGCTTTGGCTCAGCACAGATGCAAACAGAGCTACTTGCTCTATAATTAAAACTCCACGCCGTCTCTGCCTCCCTGAGCTACAAAAGCGGATCGTTCCAAGATTCTCGCGAGAATGGGCTCAAGCTGCTCCACGTCGTCCATTACATAATAGGCTAATGACGCCAATGACACTGCGATTTTCCAGTGGCGGATTGCCAGTGGAAGCAAAGTGCGCGTGAGTAAATGTAAAGCCTAATAATAACCGCATAAACACGCGGAAGTGTTCTCTACAATAATGACGCCTGCCTGAGTGAAAGCATGAATTTAAGTTGTCTGAATGCTCTTTTTTCTTTATTCAAGGTGTGTCTGCGAGCTTTCTAGTATGTTCGCTTCACGGGAATTATTCAATTATATTAGTGTACGCACATTATGGTAGAAATATGGTAATTATTATACCAGTACACTTATTAGGATAAGCAAAAAAAACACATTCTAATGATTGAAAACAAGACAGCAAGATTCATTACCTTAATGAGCGCCTTTTTTTACGGTACTTCACGATACATCGTGAAGAATGGGAAAACAAGCCTTTGCAGAAATAATCGCGCGTCGATTTCATGAAATCTCCCTTCGCGTGTGTTTTAAAACAGCACTAACTAGCATCTAGCACTAAACAGCACTAACTAGTCTGCGGAAGTGGGCCGTTGTTATTAAAATATATATGAGAATTTTCATGTAAGCTATGTTCAAGCTAAACAGCTGCGCTATCAATTGCGCGAATGTTTTAAGTAATATAGTTTGCTTTCAAATATGTGGAATAAAAACTTCATAGATTTATAAAGAAAGAGCATGAATGGCGCCGTCATATACAGAATTCCTCAGGTAAATTACGCAGGCGAATGAACTATACATCCTAATTTAGAATAATCCAGTTTCAGGACGGCTAAGCTCACGTAAGAGTTCACTCATCTCAGACAGACTCTTTAAGCCTGGAATGATGTGGTTGAGTGAATTTGCGAGTATGATTTAGAAGTAGCCCGGCACAAAAGCAAAAAAAAAATGTTAGGTTTAGCTCGAGTTAGCACGGCCAAGTGGAGTTTCGACAGGTTCTAGTTTGAGTAATGCACGGCAAATAGAACTTCCTCTAACTGAATTTCAGTGAGCCCTAAAGGAGTATATATTTTATGAGCGAGTCTTATACCCTTGTTAATCAGGCAGCCTAAACCACGGTCACGTTGACCGCAGTTCGCCGATGCTACAAGGCACACGAAACCGCGGTTCTGCCGCTAACCGTAGTTTTAAGAGACCGAGCTCTGCAACCTCGGTTAGGCAGATAACCGAGAAAATGGCGGCGCTCACAACCGATGAGTGCATGCCGGCGAGCGCGTGTGAAAAATGAACGACCTGGACGACAAGAACCACGCGTAAAGCCTCATAAGGATGTGGGAATATCATTTGAGGGATATGCGGAGCATGTCACACAGTGCAAAAGTGTACGCGGCAATTACAGCCGAGTTGAACGCCGAACTTCCACCTGACGCAGAGCAATTCGCGCCAAAGCAAGTCTGGAAGAAGATAGACAATCTGAACAAGAAGTACCGGTAAGTACAAGGATATACTAAGGGGCACATATGACAATTTTTGCCCGGTTGCTGCTGAATGTATTTGGAGCATATATACGCAACAAGCAAGTGGCTCTGTTGATTGTTTTACGCCAGATGGCGTTAGCCACCTTAACCGAGGATGCTTTCGCACTGCATGTGTAACATCAGCGAACCGTCGTTAGCGCTAACCGCGGTTCAACGTGGTCAACTGTGGTTGGTCTTAACCGCGCTTGCTTTGCCTGTGTAACAATAATATTAGGGGAACTAAGTTCAGTTTTAAGAATGAAGGAAGGTCGGTACGTTTTTGCGTCTGAGCAGGAGGACACTCTAACGCGTTATTATAGGATAGGGACACATTGAAGCACACTTTGATATTATCTGCAATGCTTATCTAAGGGCTTAGTTATTATCTACGCCGTTTAAAACCCATGGCTTAAAAGCATTCCCGAGATGGTTGGGAAACACTTGGCGAATCATCATGTTAGAAAGTGGTGCAGATAAGAAACGCTGAACGCTTGCGTCGGGCGTACAGTTTGGTGGCGTCCTTGACATACGAACACGTTTATTACCGCCCTTCTGTATAGAGGCTTCATAAGCATGCCGAGTTGCTCGTTCATCTGAAAAAGAAGAGAGTGCTGATTCGAACACCGAGTGAGAAATATCGCACGAGCTTGCATCCAATCAATCATTTAGTGTACGTGATATCTATTTGTAGAAAGGGCGAGTTTCATTCTTTCCACTTTTACTCATTCTGCTTTACTTATTCTTCGTTTATTCGACGTATCATTTAGGAGTATTTGATTATTAAGTGACTTATGTGTTCATGCATCATTAAATATTACTCTGCTTTGATCACGCGCACACATCACCTCTTGCTCTATTTCTGTACTATGCGACAACAAAATTAATCGTTTAAACGCTGCTACTTGATGTGCGGATGTCACCGCGAGGAAAACATTCTCAAAACACCCGGTGCTCCTACATATAAGCGTGATACCAAAGATTTTTATGTCACGACTGGTAGGGGCAATAACTTGAGACAACCCCGTCGTGTCGCTACGAATGGGGCCCACATTCACAAAAACGCACTGTGTTAAAAACATTGCCTCAGAATTATATTTCAGACCATCACAAGTGGAGTCATATCATTAGCGAAGCCTGCGACCAATGAGAAAGCGCACTTACGAAAAGATAAGTTTCGCGAATTTGGCACCAGGCAGGGTACGTTATGCAATGTTCGATTTGACATTCATCATCACCATCATTATTATCATCATCATCAGCCTGATTACGTCTACTGCAGGACAAAGGCCTCTCCCATGTTCCGCCGGTTAACCCGGTCCTGTGCTTGCTGCTGCCAATTTATACTCGCAAACTTCTTGATCTCATCTGCCCACCTAACCTTCTGTCTCCCCCTAACCCGCTTGCCTTCTCTGGGAATCCAGTTAGTTACCCTTAATGACCAGTGGTTATCCTGTCTCCGCGCTACATTCCCGGCCTATGTCCATTTCCTCTTCCTGATTACAGCTATGATATCCTTAACCCCCGTTTGTTCCCTAATCCACTCTGCTCTCTTCTTGTCTCTTGAGGTTACACCTCCCATTTTTCCTTCCATTGCTCGCTGCGTCGTCCTCAATTTAACATTAGGGATTTGGCATTAGGGATTTCCAAAAGGCAGCGTCACCTCTCACTGCAAATATTATTGAATGTAACAGAAAAATTGATATTTTACGTTTCACAAGATACAACGTTAACTCGCGTGCCAGCTTACTATCGGAGAATGCACACCAGAGAAATAAGATGCAGTCCCCGTAAAGTCACTGATAAGCCAAGTGAGCACATCCGGTACGACGAGAGAACTTACAGAAAAGTTTCGCGCATTGCCTACTCATTTGCGTAATATATAGAGTGGGACCGTCCGTTGACGTATATTACCCCCAAGTTTACTACCGCCACATCCGCGACCCGCCTCGGAGACTATCGCAAATGAGGCTTACTACACCTCGGAAAAAAATCACCCTTCGACCGCTGAGAATTTAATGTGGACATCCCCGGATGGCAGTTGTGCGTTTAGGCTGAACGGATATACCCAGAGAATAAAGGCGTTCGAATGCATTATCTGCCTACGTTTTACGGGTTACGAGCTAACGTTGCAGATTAAAAGCACGCGCACGGAGCACTAGACGTGAGCAACGAAGCCGTTACGCAACAAGGAAATACGTGTTTCGAGGATGGTACGGACTGAAGACATTAATATTAAAGATGTTGTAAAACCGCATCGTCCGCGGTGGCAATCAACACGTTGCCCGTCGCGAATGGAACATTAATCAGAATGCAAGTTCGGGATACAAGTACAGAGGAAAGACGACACGATTACGTCATCGTCTAACGTGCAGGGAGGCTTCATTACACTCCTTGGATATGAATAATTGGTAGGAAGTGTCCTCGCCTCGAGGTGTCTATAAAGCGTCAACATTTGCGTAAGAACCAATAGGAAGTGCGTGATGAATTTGGATGCCCAACGTTTCGATGAGCACGTGAACCGTTGCACGCGTAAGTTATACGCCATGGAAATAACACAAAATTGATTAGCATAGAGCAAGGACAAACTCCATTCGGCCACTATGCGCATGAATTACGTCGTATAAATGGGGTAGGAGCGTATATTATTGTCAGTACGAACAACATATGTAGAGTTATGTCGCGGTTCGCATCACCTCCAGCGTACTGGCGCGAATATTGGGGCGTCGTCTACTCAAACTTCTCAGCGAACACTGTGACATAACGGGTAAGCCGGCCTCTAAAGGAGGGCTTTCGAAGAACGGTAAATAGGGATGGCGATTGTCAATGACTGCAAATGCTTGGGACGCAGGAAAAGGATCATTCCCTTATTCGTCATAAAGTGTACAAAATCTCTCCATGAGAGATATACGATGGAGCATGACTAGTGATGTAGTGACATGCCGAGAAGCAACGCAAACAAAACATTGTGTTTTTTTTTTCTGTTTCACTTGACACCGCTGAATGTAGTCAATCGAGGCATCCTACGAGAAGAATATTCATCGCCTCCTAGCTTAAACACGCGGGCGAAGGTCGCCCACAATTCAACGCTGTCATTCGTACGTGGGAACAGCATAACTTTATCGGCCTCGAGATCTTGGAGCGGCGCCCTCTCGCGTGTAACGTCAATTTGGGGATTCCACTTTAAACCGCGCTGCGGCCCCCTGCAGCTCTTGTACGCAGATCGTCTGCCCCAGACGGAAACTTTGTCAAACTAACCGCTTTGCCAGGGTCAACAAACGCCTTCAACGACTGTTTTAGAGTGCGATTATAATCTTGTTTTAGTTGCGGTTTTAATGAAAGGGCCGGGAAATCCCCCGGATGGCCGACGACTGCATTGAAGGCACCGGCCGAATTGCGGGGAAGAAAGTGAAATTACGTACTTGCGTGCGTGCGTGCGTGCGTGCGTGTGTGTGTGTGTGTGTGTGTGTGTGTGTGTGCGTGTGCGTGTGTGTGTGTGTGTGTGCGTGCGTGTGTGTGTGTGTGTGTGTGTGCGTGTGTGTGCGTGTGCGCGCATTTTGTGCGGTGCATTTTATGTGATATTCAGTATATATGAAACGTCGTAATTTTTGTTTGTTTTAATGCTCACTTTTGTCGGCGCAGCCCCGAGCTCTTTACTTTTGTCTAAATTCAAGTAAGTGGAAAACGCATTGAAACGAGTTATCCCAGATGGTGTTACAACACATACGTCTTTATCCTGAAGGTATTCACCGGCATTGTCATCACGACTGCTTAGGTGGCCCATCAAGCAATTATCGGATCACTGGGAGCAGCAGCGTAAGCTTGTTTTTGCGACGCCGTCGCCTGAGCGCAATGCACATGTGCGCTTTCTACGAAATCGTGTGGAGCGTAGCCAAGAAACCAGATTCAGGAGACCTGCCCTGTAATGATGAGCGATGCTCCCCTGACCCGGGAATATGGACAGTGGCGTAATTTGTTGTTGGGCTGAAATGCTCCCTCTCCCCTCACGCTTCATCGCAATTTCTCTTCCACCTCTCCCTCACGTCTCTAGCGACAACTGCCGCAGTTCACCAAACGTTATCGAATCATATTCCCCAAAAGGCTAATTGTAATCTTTGAGTTTCGTTGCAGTTTTTCACGGGGCTGTTATACTTGGTTATAGAGAATGAATACCTCTTTTGTTTTTTTATTTTTCAAAGGTGCTATAAAGTGTGGGCCATGGGTGTTCATCCATGGCTTTATTTCAAACGGTTTTTCTTGTTTCTTGGTGCCTGGTTGAGTAACAGCTTCGCGTGCATTGTCAGTCCGATGGTAAAACCATTGTCTTCTGCAAACGCAAGACCACGTGGTCAAATGTGTGCACTGATGTTTTCACTGCTTAAGTCCCACCTTTCCTTGGCGCGGCACGCTGCTCATCAGTCGCGCCTGCGAGTGGCTGCGTAGACAGGGAAAAAGCGGTTCGAAGGAATTGAAGCTGATTCGCGGTCACACAGAAGTGTTTCTTGTATGGCTGTGATAACATCTGCAGCAGCGCTGCCCGGTCAGCTGCCGGTGAGCTGCCAAAAAATGAAAGTGTATGGATTTGCGTATAGAAGGCTCACGAGTACGAGCGACGAAAGCGTTGGATAAGGGTGGCGTAATGTACGAGATAAGCAGACCCTTTTCAATTTTTCAGCGCTTACTAATATGTGAATTCGTGCTCGATAGCAGTGGCCGTGCGCGTGAATTCTTCGCGAGATCGTCCAACCGCCGCAGCGCCACAATGGCATAGGCTCATACTCGAGGCATCGCAAAATTTCACAAACGACTTAAGTTTGGTACAGCGAGTGGCGCAGGAAACAAGTTAAAATATGCACACATTGTTGCCTTTTGATAATGTGCTTCTTCCGTCATGGTGGCTCAGTGCTACGGCACTTGGCCGCTGGCCGGAATGATGAGGTTCGTTGGAGGTGAAACGCTACAGGCTCTTGTAACGTGCGATGCCTCTGTATGTTAAAGAATCCTAAGTGTCATAAATTATCCGGAGCTCCCCACATACCGCATTTCTCGCATTCCGAGTCATTTTAAAGAGTTGGGAAGCCCACAAACAAACCATTCAATCTAGTTTGCTTGGTAATATACTTCCCCGTGCCACGTCACCTTTCGACAACTTGGACCTTCCACCTGCTGTCCCAATAATAATAAAAAAGATTGTTTCACTGCAAAGCGCAAGGGCGAAGCAATGAATGCGATAGCAAGAAATGGAAATGTTGTGCTCACAGCTAACTCCTTGAGGGCCTGATCTCGCGTAACGCTGGCGTAAAAGAAGAATGAGGCCGCTCGAGGAAGACCAGCGGTTTTCGTGCTCTCCGTAACCTCAACGCGATGTAAGCGATGGAAACGCGGCAAGTATACAGCTACATAAGCTGGCTGGTGAAGACAGCGTGCTCAAACGCGACCTTTTGATCAAGGTCAGCAGTTGCTGTTGCCCCGTCGGTACCTTTTCATGTTCCTTAGTCTGAGGGGTCGGGTCGATGCGTTTCGCATCTGCTCGAGCTGAATCTGTCGCAAGCTCTCGCTCGCAGCGTGTGACGCTCTAGGTGATGTCATCGATTTCCACTTTATAGGAAGCATAACGGCGGCGGCAAAGATTCACCGCGACTGCCCTTGTAATTGCTATGACAATAAAAGCGAGGCACGCAAAACTGAGCCGGCCACCGCGTATACCTGCTTTATCCTTACGCGACAGCAGGAAAGAACAGCCGAGGACGTTCCTGCAATTCTTGTTAACATCCGAAGGCCGTCACCACATCGGAATAGCTAGGGTAATGGCATTTCTTTCCTCCGACGTTGGAACTTCTCTGTAGTTGAAACCGTGCCGGTGTGCTGTTCTGTCCTCATTGATTCATAAGTAGAGGCTCGCTTGCAGAGCCGCTGTCTACCACATACGCATATAGACACTTCCCTTTGGCACCAGCGTTCTGCTTTGCCCCAAGCAACGTTCACGTTTCTTTCCTTGACTCGCTTCATTCGTTTGTTTCTTTTCGTTTGGGTTTAGGCTATCGTTAAAGCGCACGTTTCATTCGAATACGCTCTCATTTCTGTTCGTGTCGTAGTGAAGCTGTTCTGCGCTGCATCGCAGTGCAAGTGCCAGAGTTAACCTTAGAAAATAACCAAGAAAGGTTGTTATTACTTTTTAATTCCTTCTTTTATTCCATGGGCTTACCAGCAAAACATGTGCAAATGCAGTAAAGTGCGTCTTACTTTACTGCATTGCACATGTATGGCATGCCATATTTTGTTGCTGTCTCGTACTATTTTGTTTGCTAAGTAATCAGAAGTAGTGGGTCCCGCCCTAAAGATGCCGATGTCTCCCATTCATTATTAGATGCCAATGTCTCCCATTCACTATTTGAAAGAAAAAAAAAGAAAGGCTCTAAGATGTTACGTACATATATCCATGTTTAGCTAGTGCGTGAAAACAAGTAACCGATCATCATATGAATGCGACAAACTTTTGGTCTTGCGCTTTCAGCTCAATTACTTTTGAAAAGCAGTCTCTACCAGCTCCGAGGAAATATAAAGAAGTCGAAGCGATGGTGGCTTGCTTAGTATAAGTGAAAAAATGGATATATTCAGACTTGGACACTTTGCATACTCTTCTTCCGTTCTGTTTCTCTCCAAGCCACAAAAAGAACCTTTGGTTATTCTACGTTTGCGCTTCGCCGTCCTCGAGTCTCATTTTAAATGCGAAGTATTGCTTAGAGAACTTCGGCGACTTTGAGCGTATCTATCTATCTATCTATCTATCTATCTATCTATCTATCTATCTATCTATCTATCTATCTATCTATCTATCTATCTATCTATCTATCTATCTATCTATCTATCTATCTATCTATCTATCTATCTATCTATCTATCTATCTATCTATCTATCTATCTATCTATCTATCTATCTATCTGTCTGTCTGTCTGTCTGTCTGTCTGTCTGTCTGTCTGTCTGTCTGTCTGTCTGTCTGTCTGTCTGTCTGTCTGTCTGTCTGTCTGTCTGTCTGTCTATCTATCTATCTATCTATCTATCTATCTATCTATCTATCTATCTATCTATCCATCTATCCATCTATCCATCTATCTATCTATCTATCTATCTATCTATCTATCTATCCGCTCATGTTTGGGTGCTTCCGTGGGCACCCCCTTAACTTGGCGTGAACGAAAATTAGCATGAGAGGGTAAGATGGTTTGACGAACATGACGCGCTAGTCAAAACATAAATTTTGTCACAATTTTGTCGCGTATACGTCGTCAAACACTTCCCACCAGACAATGGCACATGCCCACGAGCGGGTACGTGCCGCTGCTATGCGGGTACGTGCCGCAGGTGATTGACACTTAGTATCTACCCAGGAACAACGTGAACACACATGAGCAATTTTAACGCGTGAGCGTTAAGAAATACACCCAGTCGGTAGCGTCGACCCGACGAATGCAAAAAATAAATGTCAGGGTCCCAGCTGGAATCGAACTCAAGCATTACACGTTGCAGTAAAGCATCTTACCACAGAGCTATGCCATGTCTCGGAACTACTTTTCAAATAGACACTAATCATTGTGAAACATCAACAGTAGTTGCAGTGCTGTCTACCCAATTTTATAAACATCACGTAAGTACTTTTTTTATACAGCCGTCGCGTCGGGTCAACGTCAAGTGTGGTTAGTTGCCATGCGCTGAAGTTCATTTATGTAGCAGTGTCCAGAGCCAACATCCTCGCGAGCATCAGCGCTTCGTATCAGCTTCTGGTGTTGCTAATGCGCATTTTCCAGTTGGCATCGTTACGCAAGTGCAAACAACTAATTATACAGACATCTCCAACTCTTCAACATATGTCTGCGCGTGCAACATTTGTACATATATCAGCGTCATTTTATGGCGTGTCGCTCAATAAAAATTGCAACATGATCATTTTCCCTCCGCGTGCTTTGCATAATGTCGATTCCCAGGTACGTGGGATGTGCCAAATATTTTTTATATGCGAAGCAGCTTAGAGTCGAGCTCAATCCGGTGTGCGGCGTGACCGCCCTTACTGCGCATGTGCGTCGGCTCCCCCTCTCTTACGTTCCTCCTCTAAATACGCAGCGCCGACGCAGGGAATGTCTTCTGACCTACGCTCGTTCGCCCTCTCTCTCCTCTAGGCACTCCTCCCCGCAGCATCTATACCCCCATTGTACATGCGCGTCCGATTACCCTCTCACTCCTCTTATACGCTCCTGCCCTGCCACGTCGACGCAGGCAGTGTCTGCGAGCGAGTTTGATTGATATGTGAGGTTTAACGTCCCAAGACCACCATATGATTATGAGAGACGCCGTAGTGGAGGGCTCCGGGAATTTCGACCACCTGGGGTTCATTAACGTGCACCCAAATCTGAGCACACAGGCTTACAGCGTTTCCGCCTCCATCGAAAGTGCAGCCGCCGCAGCCGGGATTCCATCCTGAGACCTGCGGGTCAGCAGCCGAGTACCTTAACCACTAGACCAACGCGGCAGGGCTCTGCTAGCGAGTTTCTTGATTGAAAAAAAAAAGAAACACTAACTACTCGTGCTGCACAACCAATCACTGGCGACCCCGTATATATAGGTACTGTACATTGAGCTGCAAGGTAGTGCGGGCGGGAGATTTTTCCCGTGCGTGGTTGAACAAAAAAATCGCAGCATGCTCGCTAAAAGCGGACTAGGAGTTTTAGCGTTCAATTTGAGTGTTCTTCCTCTCATTGTTCATCGGCAGCAAAATCGCAATTTGCGCAAGTTGGTGGATGTTCATCTTATTTTAAAGTGCAACCGGTTATAGAAGGACAGAGAAAGGAGACAGCGCTGAACTCACAACTGAAATTTATTTTGGAAAAGAAAGATCATATACAAAAACAACAACTCATCAAAAACTGTGAGCATGTGCACATGCGTTACAACACAACACAAATCGTGTCTTGCCTAACAAGTAGTTATATTCTTCATCTTGAAGAGTTTGTGATGAGTCATTGTTTCCTATATATGTTCTTTCCTTTTACAAATAAGCTTCAGTAGTGAGATAAGCGCTGTGTCTCTTCTTTGTCCGTCTACAAGCTGTTGCGCTGTGAAATATTCTGCGATGCCCATTGGAAGTGATTGGCATGTTCCAGTAGAAAACACCGGTTCATTACTGCGTGCTTTGAGCCTACACATGTTTCTATCCCACGCGACGCCGTGATGTGCGCCACCACCAACGCCGCCGCCAGTGTAACCATTAGCACTCGCTGCTTCACATCTTACACACGGTTCCCTTTAGCGAGAGGTGGCGTAATGTTTTTCACTCCCGTTTTCCTTGTCCATTTGCACCAAGAGAGCACGAAGTTGTTCTTACCAAGACCTGATATGATAGGGGCATCAGATGTATACACGGATGGGAAACACAAACTCTCAACTTTATGGATGCGCAGTTAAGTTTCGCTGCAGGAATGAAGTAAAAAAAAACAGACAATATTGCCTCTGACTACATGCCATGAAGCTGGTGGCCTCTTCTGACAACAATGGGTTCCTTGGAATCCTCCATGCCCTTCTTACTGCAGGCTTCGCACTTTGGAATGAATGTTGTAGTAAGCTTACAGGGGCTCGGGAATGTCGGAAGAATGTAACGTCCGGAATGTATACGCTCGCTGATGAGTTCAAGGAAAAGTTAATGATAGGGCCATGTCCATTAGGCTGCCTGTTCTAATGTACAAACACGAAGAGAATGCAAAAAAGCTGTCGAAGGGCATTCGTTTCTTCTTGCTAGTATGTGCCCCTTCACCTTAATCGAAACCTTAATGAATATCGTGTCTATGATAGTGGAGTAAGGTAAGGTACTGAAGCCATGCTTAGAAAAGAGGTCCAATTTAATTCGCAAGCGTTTTTATGACACACAAGGCTTCGAACTTCATCGACTGGAATGATGAAGAAAGCTTATTTAACATCTCAAAGTTTTCAACGCCTGAGTCAGCGCGGGTGTGTGTGTGCACGCGTGTGTACATGTGTGTGCGCGTGTCTGTGCGTCTTCGAGTAACTGATTAATTGATATGCGGGCTTTACGTCCCAAAACCACCATATCATTATGAGAGACGCCGTAGTGGAGGGCTCTGGAAGTTTGACCACTTGAGGTTCTTTAACGTGCACCCAAATCTGAGCACTCGGGCCTGCAGCATTTTCGCCTCCATTGAAAATGCAGCCACTGCAGCCGGGATTTGATCCCGCGACATGTGAGGCAGCAGCCGAGTACATTAGCCGCTAGACCACCGCGGCGGGGCTGTGTCTTGCAGTAGAATAAGTGAAGTCCCACTGCGATGGCTTTCCCTTTCCCCACCCCGCACTCTAGCCTCTTTTCACAACTTACCAATGAGGTCTTTACGATGAGTACCCAGCGCAACAACGAGTTAATAAGGGAAACTACGAAGAAGGCACACCCTTCCCCTCTATGCGCACGCGTGTGGACCCAGCGTGTTGGATTACGTGATGAATTAGAAACTATTACTAACTAAATATGTGAATAAGTAACACAATTTTTGAGGTATAGCACATAGACTATATGTGTTTGTGTAGCATGTTTGACTGAGTGGCGAGCAATAGTCACCATACTAGTTTTTCACCTGTACGGAGTAGGATGTACCATATATCTCATCTACAGCTCAGTTCAGTTCATTTTATTTATCTTAAAGGCCCTGTTTATAGGGGTGTTACATAAGAAGTGGGGTTATAATAAAATGAATACTAAAATGAATACATTAGTAGACAAATAAGTATACTAGAAACAATAACGTGCGGTGAGTGATCAGGTCGTACAAACAACGATAACTAATTTGACAAAATATAGGACGCAGCGGCATTGAACATATGGTGGTTGTTTGTAGATACAACATGGTGGAGAAGGGTATTCCAATCTGACGCTTTTCGACAAAAAAAATGAGGTGGAGAATGTAGTTGCGTGAGACCGTGGTTTTAAAACATGTAGCGGAGGACCAGTGCGTTGTGATATCCTTGTGGGTGGGGCGATGAACGGTATGCCATTTAGCGAACTGTAAAACAATTTATGGAAAAGACTAAGGCTGAATAATGTAAGACAATGCGCGAGTGATTGTAATTTGTATTTTTGTTTCAGGGCGGATATGCTTACGTCATATGAGTACGATGAATGAATGTATCTTGCTGCTCGATTCTGGAGAGGTTGAAGTTTGTTGACGAGGTGTGTTTGATGTGGGTCCCAGATTGTGCATGCCTTCCTGCACTTGGCGTGCCTTTGTTGAAGTTAATATTCCTGTCGCTAGCATAACATTACTCTCTTCCCTTCACTCTCTTGTGTCATTCATGTAACAAAGCAAAATATGATTGATTGATATGTGGGGTTTAACGTACCAAAACCACCATGTGATTATGAGAGACGCCGTTGTGGAGGGCTCCGGAAATTTCTACCACCTGGGGTTTTTTAACGTGCACCCAAAAGCAAAAGATGCAAGAAGTAATATAGCGAAAACACACACGTGACCCACTACCCCGTACACGTACAAATGAACGCCTAACCGGGTGCCCGCCAAGTTATACCCAATCATTTACAAAAGGAGACAGAAAAAGCTCGCCTCCTTTACTTTACCGTGAAGTTATTTTAGGTGGCAACAGCTAATATATATGTGAAGATACATTGAGCACATATGCTGCACCTTGCATAGCTGCACCGAAACACCCATCGTAGTACTTGCAAAAAAAAAAAAAAAACTTTCTGGGAGGCTTCAAATGGCACCCATATTCTGCAAAGGCATGGCGTGTTGATGAATTGGTGAAGTTCCTTTGTAACGATCGTCTGTCCACTATCTGCTGCGATGCAAGAAACTTTTACCTCTAATTGTGCAGGAACATGCGGTAATGCAGGAGCAATTTAGGAGAGCAGTTTGTTCACACTCGATAAGCCGACAGGGACTATCCGGGTGGCTCAGGGTCTCCCGCCTGCGTCTTCTCCTGATCAAAAGAAAGTTTTCATCATCATCATCATCATCATCATCATCATCATCGTCGTCGTCGTCGTCGTCGTCGTCGTCGTCGTCGTCGTCGTAGAAAGGTTCAACCCAACGCAGACTTGAGTGCTATTGCGAGGCCTCTTGTTACCGTCAATGTTACCTAAACATGATTATAAGCCTTACACGATCACACGTCGGCGATCAAGTGCAGCATAGATTTTCTTTCCAATATGTTCTTCACGTCTTCCTTTTTTGGATACTCGATGTCTGCAACAAGGCCCATCAAATAATGTCGACTGCAGGTAAATTCCGCAGAGCTACTTTTCATGTTTATCCGTCTGCATGCTTTATATATACTTACAAGATTTCAATTTGTTTCCGTTTTATTACGTTGTGCGAGTTTCAGCAATCACAGTAGTCCCTTGCCTGGGTACCTTCCCAAGAAAGGGACGACAAGGTAATGAAGAACATTATACGACCCGGGGCTTGCTCTAAATAATATCTACTAGCTAGTCCTTCAGTTCGGCACTGTATTCTTGCTATTCTGTCGATCCAGGAGCTAAAACTGTGGTATGATTTAGCTGAGACACGCGCTGCATTTTTTTTCCCAGCATGCATTCTCAGTTCCTCACTATTTCTATCACGGGAGTTCTTCGAGATTCTCAGCTCAACAGCACACGTCATTCGGATGTTGCAAGCTTGTTTGCAGTCTTCCGCGTTTCTTGCGCGCCATTGATGACGCATTTCGCATCCGATAAATTTCCTGGCAACCGTTTCGTGTACCATGTAAGGTAACCCGCCCCGCAAGCTTGCTATGAATTCGAACTTGTACCAACAACTAAATTCACGTAGAGTCCGCTAAAGAACTTTTTTCCTCTCAACGGCTGAAATTCGACCTTCGCAGGTAAAGAATCACATTGTTGTTTGGCATATTTTTGTTTTACTGGAGTAAAGACAGATTGGCTAATTCGCGCTGTACTTGCAACACAATTTTGTATTCGTTGCCCGAAAAGAATTAGCTAAATACGTTACTTGTTACTACAACGAAAAACAAACGCGTTATCGCCCCACGTTACCTACAAAAAACGGTAACTCGTTACCATTACTTTTACCGAAATAAACGTAACCGACGTTAGCGCTACCGTTAGTATACCATCAAAAACATTGATAAATGTGTTTTTGTTACAGTAACTCACATTAAAAAAATTATATACATCAAATTTACGTTTCACATAAAAAGTTCAACCCCCCTCCCCTTTCAAAAAAAAAGAGTATATTCAATATGCTCATTTAACGATTTTATTTGCGCTAATGTAGCGGACCTTAGCAAAGTTATAGTGGTTTAAGGCTGCTTGTTACGTGTGATATGACACGTGACTCTCGCAAATCGTGAAGCCATTTTCTCGACGCGACAAAACACAATATATCTTATTCAATCATGCAAGCGAGCCACAAGGTTCCGAGTCCGCACAGCCCTTTCAGTCGAGGCCGACGAAATCGAAACTGGTGGTCCTTGGCATCTGCAATATCCCGCCGCGCGTTAGTATACAGGCAATCGTGGATATTGTGACTTGAAAGGTCGCATAGTCTGCATAATCGCGGAGGCCTGCAATTACGCGTTTGTCTGGGAAGGGGGGGGGGGGGAGAGGAGGGTGTACTCGCACGTTTGGGACACCAGATGTCCCTTGGTCCACTTTTGTCGTCCCGTTTAATCACCACAACTTATGGCGCGTGTCTCATCAACGCCAGCGCGTATGCGCGGATCCCATACGCAGAAAAAGCCTATTCCGACGACGCGCTAAGGAAAGGCTTTATGGCTTAGGTTCGGAAAAAAAAACTATTTGCGCATAAGCATTTCTCGTGCACTTTATCCTGTATAATTACCACAAACATTTGCGAGTGTTTCAGTGAGCGTGTTCAAGAACAGTTTCTCTGGCTCAGGAATTCAGTAAGTAAAAATGTAGCTGGCGTTGGGGAGAGAAGGAATTAAACTCGTTTTTGTAACTACTTTGTAGCAACTATTTCGTAACAAGTATAATAAAATCATTCATATTCAGACATTTCACACACACACACAAAAAAACAGTTCTCTTCGCTCTACAAGTTTCAAACAATGTGCCTTCACTCTTTGTTGTGCATATATACCATACGCAAGATGTGTCAAATTGCTCAAATGCTGAAATTGAAATTGTAATTTTCCGCATTTGGGGGCGTCGATATCTCACGAAATGACTCATTTTGGACAGTGGCGTAGCCAGGGGTGGCACATCGGGCCCACGCTTCCCCCACCCCCAACCTCTAACATTTCCTTTTTGTATGGGATACTTGTCTGCCCAACCCCCCTTCAACTCAAAAGGGTGCCCCCCTCCTTCCAATTACCCCGAAAAAAGATCTGCCTAAGCCTTTGCTTGGTGATAACCGCGGTTAGGACAGTGATTATGTCTGCCATGTAACTGTTGATAGCCGTTGTGTTGATGTGACAGTAGTATTAACACAGTTTAGTTGAAACAGAAAGTAGCGAGAAACAGATTGATTGACATGTGGAGTTTAACGTCTCAAAACCGCCATATCACCATGAGAGATACCGTAGTGGAAGGCTTCGGAAATTATGACCACCTGGGGTTCTTTATGTGCACACATATCTGAGCACACGGGCCCACACGTAGCGAGAAACCCAAGGTAGCAAAAAAAAAAGAAAGAAAGAAAAAGCTTTGTTTTTCTTCACAAGAAAAAAAAATTGATGTTTCGCACCTCAATTGCATTCTATATGAAGGTTTCATTCCGACCATGGGTTCACGTTAATTAATTGCCTACGGTGCGTACAATTCGTTTAAGTAGGCTCCATCGATAGTGCAAATGTAAACCGGTTTAGTTACCGGCAGTTTTCTGAATTGGCCAGCATTCCACAAAGAAGCCGCTTATCAATTGAGCTTTAAGTATACGATGACTTACTTATCCAATTTGATGCGGTTGTAGTTCACCACGCTGTGGGCAGCGAGGGTTCTCCTTTGTTACTCGAACTTTCGGACGTCGGTATTATGTTGCCGCAAAGCTCTCGAAGAAATTCTTTGCTTTTCCCACGTATGAAGCGTCATAATCATCTCGTGGTACGGATCCGGTAAACCAGTTCGTGTGCTTTCCCTTCGGACAGCCTGTCTTTCGGGCACAGAATGGCACCGGCGCCAGCAATCCACCTGCTACAATCCAATTTCTTGAAAAGCATGTTCCTATACTGTTTGTCATGGCGCACTGCGCAGCTTTCTTCAAGCTGTGTGTGGCTATCGCCCAAAACTCCCCACATAGAGTAAAGGTGTTTGAACAATTTCTATGCGCAATGTCTACAAAACAAAAAAGCGATTCCATTCTCGCTTTTTTTTTTGTCAAAATGTGCAAGCTGACAGCTGTCCGACGCTACGACAAAAGAATCAATCGGGGTAAGCTTTCAGAAAATAGCACCTACACGATAAATAAGTAAAGAGTAACATGACAACGCACGTTACCGAAAAACTGTAAATTAAGTACGTTATATACTTGTTATACTGTTATAAAATTGTAACGAGTACGTTACAAAGTTACCCCCCCCCCCCCCCCCCAAAAAAAAAGCAAATGCGTTACAGGTAACGACGTTGATTCATATGTGAGGTTTAACACCCAAAACCACCATACGATTATGAGAGACGCTGCAGTGGAGGGCTCCGGAAATTTCGATCACCTGAGGTTCTTTAACGTGCTCCCAAATCTGAGCACGTGGCCTACAGGCACATTTCCGATGGAGGCGGAAATGCAGCCTCCGCTGCCGGGATTTGTTCCTGCGACCTGCGGGTCAGCAGCCAAGTACCTTAGCCACTAGATTACTGCGGCGGAGCTGCTTGTAACTCGTTACCGCCAACACTGTTGCAATGCGATTCTCTTGTAACAGGGGGCGCTTTTAACAGGACCCTTTTTTTGAAGCTGTTAGAATTGTGACCACAGTTTATGAAGCGTTTTGTGTATAAGCTATAGGTTTATGAAACCATGTGGATCAGTCGTGTTAGCCATTATATCACTGAATTGTATAGTAAAAAAATACACTTATCTTTAGCGAACGACGATGTATTAGTGTCTCCGGCATGGTATTGGTGAGCATGGCGTTTGCTAATGAAACATACCAACAAAAAATAAACGAACGTCGAAAGAGTTGTGAATTTAGTCAATAACACCTAAAAAAATCACGATCTGGAGTGGTCAGTCGCCTTTTTCTCCTTTTTTTTCTGCGTAGCTAAACTGCACAGAACGAATGTTCACGAATTCCGTCGTGTCGCCATAGCGTGTCATCCGCTCCCGCTCGGTTCACAACTGGCGTGTCAGAAGGACGCTTCTGTCGTTGAAGTATATTATAAGACGAAGATCTTCCTGAATGCGTCCATCTCGGAACAGGCGTGGCGTGCACGTCGGCTGTAATCACTAGCGGGAGCGCCGTGATTAGCTTCATTGTATTCCTCGGAACTACACAGAAGCCGCCTTCTCCGGAGCACAACTTTATTTATTTGCAGCTAGCCCCCGTCGAACCACTCCTTTCGGGCCATCTATGTGTTTATTTACGGCAACGAATGTAATGGCACATTGTGTCTGTCACTAGTTGGCGATTCGCCAGACGGTGCCACTTTCTGCGCGCGTGAAGGCACTCGCTGCATGGTATCACGTTGTGCTGCCGTAAGGAGGCCATTGTTTTGCCGAACGAATCGTGGCAGCACGTTGTCGGTGTAAATCACACAGCCACAGTTTCTCATCTGGACGTTTAATCACTCCTAATTACAGTAAGATGACTTGTATAGGGCGCAAATTCTGATACGCGTGATACACGAAACGTGCAGGGGCGAGGAGACCAAAAGATGCAGTACTAGAAGTGCCTTCTATGATAAACAAAGAGAAAGAAGTGAACGCCATCGAAACGTACTGCATGGGCTGGATGATAACTTAGTGCTCTTATCTGTGACGCACTTATTGCGGAGTTGTCAAGTTTAAGCGCCACACTTTCTGTAGAGTTCCCAGGTATTAGGAATCTTTACAATGATAACTTGTCCTCGTAGGAACGAATAGTTAATCGTCCCACCGTTGAATGCTAAAGTTGGGTATTGAGGTGGATCTTCATGTGCTATGTGAAACAAATATTCTGAAAAACAATTAGAAGTATTTAAAGAAACTTGACATTGTGTACTTAATCGTCCGCGACCATGTGCACCGACGTGTGGTCGTTATGAGATTTCTTAACAAAATGACTTGAGAATATCGCACTCATTATCAACGAAAATTGGTCTCACAAGAAAAAAAGTGAAAACGATTCTCGTCAAACTTGTGTTTCTTGACGCTACATGGCAACACTAGACCATATAATATCATAGAATTTCCTGAAATTTACTAGAGGGGACTCTGGCGTTGCGATCGTTCAGCGACCATGGTAATTATGAGTAGTACATGAATTTTCCTACTCTTCATAGTTGCAGGCTTCCAGTCGCACTTGTAGCTTCGTTTGCTGCAGTGTTTTGGTTTTGTTTCGAATAAAAGAACAAGCCGTTTTAAACTTTGCGATTCAATTAGAATTGGTGAGCCTAAAGGATTAAGGTGTTGAAGCGTAACTGATCAACTATGCTGGTTTTCGTATCGTGACAAAACAGCTTCAAGCCAAGCGAAGCCAACGGGAACGTAAAGTTCAAAGATTAGGCAAATAAATCCTTGTACTAGCCATTGATTGATTGATTGATATGTGGGGTTTAACGTCCCAAAACCACTATATGATTATGAGAGACGCCGTAGTGGAGGGCTCCGGAAATTTAGACCACCTGGGGTTCTTTAACGTGCACCCAAATCTGAGCACACGGGCCTACAACATTTCCGCCTCCATCGGAAATGCAGCCGCCGCAGCCGGGATTCGAACCCGCGCCCTGCGGGTCAGCAGCCGAGTACCTTAGCCACTAGACCACCGCGGCGGGGCCTTGTACTAGCCATACTTCGCATGCTCGCTGAAGTGCCGTGCATTGCAACTCCCATTGACACTAGCGCCAGAGTTCTTTCTAGCGTAAATATAGGAAACTTTATGAGTGAGACATCTTAGCATTTCATTTTAATGGCATTTTTTACATTGTACTACCATGCCATGAAGCCATCTCCGAGTTGTGTTTGTCTATGCAATTAGTGAAATGAAAAAACGTCATTGAAGCGATAAAGTATAGTACCCTGTTGTTGCGAAAAAAAGCTCTACAAATTAATAAAGAAAGGATTCAGTGGTATTGGCTCGTTTGTTTATTGGTCCCGAAAGGGTAATTAGGGTAGACATTTACTTTACCTCGCGCTTTGTGAAGTCGTCTTAGTCTGTCATGTGCCATTCTCGTCGTCGTCGTCGTCGTCGTCGTCGTCGTCGTCGTCGTAGTAGTAGTAGTAGTAGTAGTAGTAGTAGTAGTAGTAGTCTTGGTGGAGATGGTGGTAAGGGGCCCCACCACGGTGGTCTAGTGGCTAAGGTACTCGGCTGCTGACCCGCAGGTCGCGGGATCAAATCCCGGCTGGGGCGGCTGCATTTCCGATGGTGGCGGAAATGTTGTAGGCCCGTGTACTCGGATTTGGGTGCACGTTAAAGTACCCCAGGTGGTCAAAATTTCCGGAGCCCTCCACTACGGCGTCTCTCATAATCAAATAGTGGTTTTGGGACGTTAAACCCCACAAATCAATCAATCGAGATGGTGGTAAGGGTCACGCAGGTCACGTCACAATATACGAGTGGGGAGTGGATAAAGAAGTAAAGTAGATTGAAGATGACGATCACTTTTTCATGTAGCATCATCATCATCATCAGTCAGCTACTCGGCCCGATGGTTATGACGGCGTGAAACTTTTTTTGGTGCCTCTGTATAGTTCAGATAAGCCACAGGGACTTCAATTTCTCCCGAGAAAGCCGCAGAACTTCAGAAATAAGAAAGTGAGGGCGGTGATTTATCCAAACGGTTTTCCAATCCGCTATACAAATAACGCCGCAGAAAACGTCGTGCCTCAGTGGCCGTCTAATGAAGGTACAGGTGTTGGAAGACTCGCAAACCGCCTTCGCAGCCGTCATCATTGTTACATTAAGCCACATGAGGACTCTGTCCTCAGATTCGCGGAAGAACAACGAAAAATTTTACAATTGCTATAACCAGGCAACCACACATAGTGACCACGTCTTTTCACTCCGCCTTAGTTTGTTTCTCTTGAAAGGCAAAAGGCGAAAACATCCCGGAGAAGGAACCTGCGAAAGCCAGGTATTCTGTTTTAGGGGCGGAACACCGGAGGGTCGAGCCTTGACCCTCTGATGTCCGTTGTCCTGGTTAGCACGCGCTGGGAGCGCCGGCAGCGGGTGCGCCGATCGTAGGTACAAGAGAAGAAAGATGATCGCGGATGTGCTCGTGGCACGCTGTTTCTTTCGATGCGGTGCCCCAAGCCATGGAGTTTCCTAAAATTAACTAGAGGGGACTCTGGCGCTGCGATCGTTCAGCGACCATGGGAATGATGGGTAGTACACACACTTCCCTAGTCTTCGTACTTGCGGGTGGCGAATCGTACTTGCGGCTTCGTTTATTGCTGTGTTTCGGTTTTGTTTTGAAAGAATGATTCAACTCTTTTGAACTTCGTGACCCGATTTCGAAAGGTAAGTCTAAAAGAATAAAAAATGGTGAAGCGCAGCCGCTGAACGTTTGGTAATATTTGTTTCGTAAGAAAACAGCTCCAAACCACACGAACACACACGGAGCCAAAAGCAGGCCATAAGTACGAATATGAGACAAATGTGTGTACTACCCATCATTCCCATGCTCGCTGAAGCGCCGTGCGTGTCAGCTCCCATAGACACTAGCGCCAGAGTTCCCTCTAGGGTATATTAGGAAACTCTATGCCCCAAGCAACACGCTCGCTCCTGGCTCTCTCTCTCACATGGTCATGGAGTGCACTCGTTAAAAAAGAAAGAAAAAAGAAAGAAAGAAAGAACGGAAGAAAGAAAGAAAAAAGAAAAAAAAAAGAAGGGGTGAAAATGATTTCCGGAGCTTCGTCCACTCGTCATCATTCACTTCGTGACTATGCTGTGATTTTTTTTTGTCTGTCGCCTATGAGCGGATCACGAAAAAAAAAAATGTCCTCCTAGGCTTTTCTCTTCTACGGGAGGAACACACACACACACACACACAAAAAGGAAAACCTAAATGTTATCATGTTCTTAGGCTTTTCTTGTCCTCCAGGTTATGGAGAAATAAACTTGCACAGTCCATTTTGTCTCTGCAACGATCGCATAATATAACTTCGCATGCTTTGTCTTGTTTGAATGTCGAAACAAGCGGCAAACTGACGAGGATACCGGAAACCCATCTCTTATGCAAAGTAGGACTCACGCACACAAGGCCGCATCGGTAAATCGACCTTCGGAGATTATCTGTCAGCATGCAGATTGCGTCGATCAAATTTGTTGCTGGCTGTTATACGCGCCAAGTATGACGCAGGGAAAAAATCCCACTTTGACACAAGCTGTGGTGGCGGTTCCTCGTAAGTGGTTTTTAAACGCGCCTTTTACCTAGTTTCAAAGCGATGTGACGGGTCCGTTTGCCGCGGGAAGTCTACTATGGGCCGATAGCCGCACTACGCTGATCGCGCAGCTTGTTTTGCAATTCCCGCCATATACGCGGCTTGTTTGGCAGCTTTGCATGGCCAGAAGGACAAGAAGGCCACGGTTTATAGCCTCCGGTAAACACGACGGCGAAGCGCGGCCACCCTTTCGAGCAAACCTGTACATCAAGAGCGTAGCAAGATCGAGAACGCGATGGAATAGATGAGGCGGGAAGCGTAGCCATGATTTGAAGGCTCGCTCATACGACCTCAGACGCGCCCGCTTGCTAGCTGTACCCATCGCGTGTCGTCGGCTCCGCAGTTGGGAACACCCAAAGGAGACAAGACAGATCCTCGGGCTAGTTGGTGATTGGGAATCAAGATATTTGCACAGCGCAAGACTACGAGGAGTCTTGCGCCGTGCTAATTTGCAAAGAGTGAGTCACTTCTTCCGTAGTTACGCCGTCACTGCTCCTATATAGTCTTGCGCTTTGCAAATATGTTGATACGCAGAGTTGGCAATGCCTTACACTGCCGCACTTTATGTATGCGTACTATATCGTGAGACATCTCAGCCTCCAGAAGTGTCAACTTTTTGATTACGCGGCGCTTTATTGTGAAATATGAGTATCAGGCTCCCAGTTCAGGGATCTGCGTTTGAGGAAAGTACGGGGAAAAGTTTGATGTTTACGGCCTCAGTATGCTACCGTAATGACGCTTAAATCAGCACGCAGCTTAGAAACCAAATTAGGCTAGTTTCGGGTCCAGTTTCCTCACGCGTCATCGTTAATCTATATAAGCGGGAAGCAATGATAACAAAATAATTATTTACTAACTCATTAGGGGCATATACATTCGGCTTTCCATTTAGTGTCAAGTTAGCACCACTTCTTATACTACTTATTGTTGAAGAGTGTGAGTCGAACTGTAGTAGTAGTTGTTGTTTCTGCAGGTGTGGTATAGCTGCACGCAATTAGGTGAAACAGATCAGAGCTGCCTTCACTTGCGAGCAACACGCCCCTGCTGCTAATGACCACGAAGGCGGGCGGGCGCCCGCTCTACTCGGTAACCGAAAAACGGATGCCGGGCGTGGGGAAAATGGGGCACCAGGTTAGAGCGCAATTGAAAGGGCATTGTGTGGCGTAATAAATTTATCTTTTGCGTGTTTCTTTCAATTAAGACTATCGATTCAATTAGTGTCCGCGATTATTTCACTCTCCATCCCTCGAGCACTTTCCTTTCTTCTCGCCTGAACGTTCCCCCGTGTCGGTTATTCAGGTGGCAAAAAAAGAAAAACATAACAGGTGGTCACCGCGGTCATAAATTAAAGTGCAAGCATTTTACGCTGCCGCACAGTGGCTGAATGAATGCGTGTTCTGGCACGAAGTCATAAGATCGATCCCTGGCCATGCCTGGTGCACTTCAATGATTTTCGAATGCAAAATGCTTGGGGTCTTTCGTAATCTAAAGCGTTTTAGTGGACAGCGCTGGGTGTTCAAGACTATATATTCTCTCAAAACCTTTAGACGTACCTCGCTCGTAGCGAATTATTAGTGAGTTTGCAAAGAATGACTTCTAGACTGACAATTCATCGCACTGAGTTCGCTCAGTTTGTCGTTTGCGTGTCATTTTTTTTTTTTCAAATGTGACCAAAAATACAGCATGCTATTCCAACTAGCTTACGAAACAGTGCTCCTTATCGCTATGCGCTTGATGCTAAACGTATACTTTCTGTTCCCTAAATAAATATTTTTTTTCTTTAGCCCTTTGTTGTGTAGCAGACTGAACGCTCTCATCGGCGCACTTATCATTACTATATTTTATTTATATCTATGATAAACGTAAATACCATAGTCGCCACTCAATAGTTGAAATTTGCTATTCCAGGTGATATGCCAGGAGATAAACCAGGCTAGCAGCTTTGAGAACTCAATTAGAAAACATCCATCCGTCCGTCCGTCCGTCCATCCATCCATCCATCCATCCATCCATCCATCCATCCATCCATCCATCCATCCATCCATCCATCTATCCATCTATCTATCTATCTATCTATCTATCTATCTATCTATCTATCTATCTATCTATCTATCTATCTATCTATCTATCTATCTATCTATCTATCTATCTATCTATCTATCTATCTATCTATCTATCTATCTATCTATCTATCTATCTATCTATCTATCTATCTATCTATATATCTATCTATCTATCTATCTATCTATCTATCTATCTATCTATCTATCTATCTATCTATCTATCTATCTATCTGTCTGTCTGTCTGTCTGTCTGTCTGTCTGTCTGTCTGTCTGTCTGTCTGTCTGTCTGTCTGTCTGTCTATCTGTCTATCTATCTATCTATCTATCTATCTATCTATCTATCTATCTATCTATCTATCTATCTATCTATCTATCTATCTATCTATCTATCTATCTGTCTGTCTGTCTGTCTGTCTGTCTGTCTGTCTGTCTGTCTGTCTGTCTGTCTGTCTGTCTATGATCAATGGTAATCAACTTTTGTAAATAGTAGCATGACTTTCTGATTGATAAACTCCACACGCAACTCTACACGGTCGGCTGCCCTTACTGTAGAAGGAAACACTAAACATTCCAAAGGAGAATTCGTCGTAGTTGCTCAGCTGTTATTGCATCGCTGCTACCTTGAAGAACCACAGCGTGGTCTAAGTACTCCACCTACTAAACTACGACGGCGGTTGCACAGTATGACACGACCAACTAAAGCTCATGAAGAAAGGTTCATAGACGACATATTTTGAAAGTTACTTTGGCAGCTCCTGGGTGAGACTGGCCCTATGGGACCATGGTTAATTTTATTCTTACATTACTTCATGATGCAAATCAAGAAGACAACAAGGAAGTCCACGCCATTTAACTAATAGTTTCTGCTTCCTCATTATCAAGGCTCTGTCATCATAAAAACAACGACGTGGCAGAGTCGCATACGTTTCTTGCCATTCGTATACTTGCAGCGTGTGCGCACGCGATGGAGTCGATTCCAATAAACATTCACACTTGAGACGCGTTTAAGTTTTCTCACCAATTAGCTTGCGCCGGCGGCACGCCTACATGTCGCGTCGCGTCGCGCGTGCCGATTAATCAGCTGATTAGTCCCAGAATTTGCGTCGTATAGCCCGGAGCATCGCACTGTTGCTTAACAATGAGGAAGAGAAGCCATCCGGCGAGCTGCTCTTAAGGCGCGCGATGAAGCTACTGCATTTATTGGTGGTTGTACTATAATAGCTACAGGTTGGCCTGCCGCCGCTGCTCGAACGGCGGGCGGGGTGCCAGGCTTGGCATGCGGAATCCGTGCACCTGTGGCACGCTGCCACTGACGTTCCACGGACGTCTGTAGGACAAATCACGCCATGGCAAAAATATCGAAATAACGTTGTTGTCTTTTTAACAGCGAAACTGTTTACGTCAGCGGTTGGTTGTAATACTTCAAGAGAAAACTATCATCACTATGCACCGGCTCGTGCGTGCATCTAGCACGTTCATCAACACGTACGTGCTATGAAGAAGCTCGGCACTTCCTCATTATTTGCTTTGCTCCCGGAAGAGGTGCGTCGATTTTTCTGGCATAGGATGAAATAACTCTGATAAGATGGAGAAAGAGGACAGATAGAGAAAGAGACAGAAAAAAAGATAAGAGAGGAATTCCCGATGAGAATAACATCTTGACGAGGCGGGAATTCGAATCCGCCAACCAGAATTCCGAAGGCAGGCATGCCAGAACAGCGTACCATAGCCCTCTATATTGTGTATAGTGAAGGGGTGGGAAAGAGAAGTCGGTGTGCGCAGGAAATAAGGAGGACGGACTTGCGAAGTACGTTTCAAAGTATTACTTGAACTGCTGCTAGGCCAATTTGCGACAGCTAATTGAATACCAACTGCAAATCCAGTCGCCGTTCAGAAGGGCTAGGCTCCGATTCTAATATCCTGCGCAACGTGACTGATCATTTTTTTTTTTACAGAAAATGGCCTCTTTTGTCGCCTGCTATATGCAGCCGTGTCAGCACTGTCGACGCAATTAGAGCGTGCGTAGTCCCTACAGTGTGCAGTGTCCTGGTGTAATTCCAAAATGGTTCAACACACTCACGCGGGCTATATTGTCATCATTTAAAGTGAACACAGCATCAAGAGTACATATATACAGTTTTTGGAGCTCGGGGACATTTTTGTAACGCGCTCGCACACAATTCAACGACTCGCTATGGTTTCGAGTTTTCCCATTAAGGCATTCAGCAAGTAATTGTGTATGAGCTAGTTCTCGGTAATTTGGCTTGACAGCCTCAATACCATATGTCAGAAGGCGTTCTTTATCAACAAATGGTTCGCAATTCAAGTACGTTTCGTTGAATTTACACCGAGGTCCGGAGACCTTCGGGCAAGGGCCGTTGGAATGAATGATACTTTTTGATTTCATGTGAATATATGTGGACGGGACAGCTTTCTGCATGACCTCCAAGCTAGCTCTATTTCTTTTAATGGCCCAACGATAATAGTTTTGGTGCCTACCAATGACGACACCACTAAGACGTCGCCGACCAGATATAGATTTGCCGACAGAAAACTTGATGCCTCTGCTTTCTTTTGTTTTCCTAGTTCTGGGCCCATTCTTTCTTTAATGTGCCAAAAGCACTCCAGATCACAAGCTGTCACTTCTCGATATGGATATGATGCTTGAACTGCAAGGGATTCCTTGCTACGTAAGTATGGGGGCTTCGCAGGCCGCCACACAAGTTTTGAAATATGTCATTTTTGGAGAAAATAAGTTGTGCTGAGGCAAAAAAAAAAAACGACTGATTCCTGGCCCATAAAAGGCTGCAGATTTCAAATAACGCAAAAAACGACCCTTTTTTTTTTTCAATAATTTCCTTGCCCTGTCCGCTTAACGCACCGGTAAGGAAACACTTAATCGATGGATTTGAAACAGTTTTATGATGCAGGACCTTCCCTGTAAAATAAAGGGGGCACTGCGTCATGATAGAGAAGTTAAAGAAAAGATACACGAAGGTAAATAATGCATGTGAAATGTGAACTCGTCGCGAATGAACTTCACAAGCGAAAGGCTTTTATGAACGTGAACAGTGAGGCTAACTTTTGCGCTGAATGTGTGAGGATTTCGCATATTTTTCTGTGGACGTTTCTTGGGGTCGGTGTCAGCTACGAATGCGCTGAAATTTCTGCTAAAATGTTGCACAATCTTTATTCAATGTATACGTTCATATAAAACCAGATACAGTGCAAGCTGTGATGCAAAATCACCTATACTTAGCGCTTGACTATCTTCTAGTGACTGCGGAGGTGAGAGGCCGATAGTGAGAATTCATAATGGTGGAATATTGTTTTGCGCTTAGGATGTACGACTAGATCAACGCGTAATGACAGCAGCTTGAATACTGTACCCACCTTCACACTGTACCGTTAAAACCTCGTAATGATTCGCGACAGCATTTGTCATATTTCAGTTTCTTAGTACTAGTAGCTAATCTTCGTTATACTTGTAAGTTTTCTGATTTTTACTAGTCATGAAAGAACAGAATTAAACGACAGAGTGTAGGCCTCGTAAACATGCAAACAGGAGTTATTCAGTTCGACAAACACATATATGACATGATTTGTAATGATCATCATCTTATCTGATGTTTACTGTCGCGAAACCATCATATGACTATTAGTGTCATCCATTTACGAATTTGGAGCGCTTCGGGTATCGGTTTCCTGCTCCATGCGGACCAAGTCTGTTCCATTGGCAGACTGAGTGTGCTTCATTCGGTTGCCAACCGCCAGGATTGAGTGCGCCGGCGCAGAGTTCGTCGGCTGCTCCGAATACGCCAATGGATGACGTCCTATGAGTGACGCTGTAGCGGAATCCGGAGATTTTGATAATCTGGTGTTCATGAACGTGATCTGACATAGCGTTTCGCACGGGAGTTTAGCATGTCACTTTCGTCGAATTACGATCGCCGCAGCCGGGATCGAACTGTTGACCCAGATATTGTGATTTATATTTTGTTTTTTTTTACTGTTGTTGTTTATCACGCCGGTTATTCATATATATCTGTAAACAGTTTAATGCGTCACTTTTCTTAGGGCTTTGTTTGTTATTTACACTAATTGCAAGCATTTTTATGTTGGTTTTTGTATTATTTCTGCAATATTGAAACTACACACCTGCTTAGATGTAAATGTCGACAGTGCTTAATAATTAATAAATATAATAATCAACACTGGACACGTGCCGATCTTTCAATCGCAGGAAATCATAAGGACATTTACTGCAGACAGCTCTTGTCGCGATTATTATTGTTGACGTGTAATTCTTCGATGCATTTTCTACGGGGCACCGCATTTTATCTGTTAACCTGCGACAATAGTTAGCACTCGTCAGCGTATTGTCTTGTATACGTACTGTCCGTCTGGCGCTCTCCGTTGGCTGGCGATGACAGCAGTCATTACTGACAGCGCACAACGACAGTTTTAGACGTCGCCAGGGCACTCAGACGCACCTGGAGTAGCTCTAGTTGCGTCAATTCGCGCCACTACTACCGAGCGGGATGAGTGGACAAAGCATTGTGAAGGTTCCGGTGGAACTTATGGTTGGGACAGTTATACGTAAAGCAACCTCTGGGACACCGACCACGCTGACATGTGCACTCACTCGTCGCTCATCTGAGCTTCTCGACAGTTGCAGCGAGGTGCAGCGAAATTTGAAGACTCCGAGAGATGTGTCGTCAAAGCATAAATTTCAAAGGTCAGGACGTAGTAGTATACTGCATCTTAGACTATCGAATGGTGTTGTATGCATTGTATGGATTGTTTTCTTTTTTTATTTTTGCAAGTTGTGGTTGACAAGCACGTGGAGACTGCGTCAGTGGCTCAAAGGAGGCACGCATTAAGGCTGTTTCACATGCCCCGATATGAGCGAAAAAAAAATCGTTCCGTTCGCTCCAATCACTCTGTTCGCAATTGTCACTAATGGCGGTTTCGTTTCACAAGGACCGCGAACGGTGCGCGATGTTCGCTTTGGGACTGGAGCGGCGAGCAACGTTTCTTGCTACCGTTCGTTGTGGCTGACAATCGAATTTTTCAAATATATAGTTACAATCTATGCGTCATGATATTATTAAGTTTACAAGAACTGTAACGAAGAGCACTTGTGTTTCGTCATTTAAGAACACTTTCTAATCTAACTACATTTTAAAATGAGCAACAGACGCCCTTACCAAAACTAACACGCCGACGCGATTTCGACAACTTGGTCAGCCCGACCCTGTTTCGGCAGGTCCCGAACAGAAATGGCTCTCGCCGTTTCGATTAGAACGAAAATTTCCAACATGTTGGTAGCTCGCCGCAAACCGCTGGGGCGGGAGCGAACTGCCTGTTTTTTTTTTTTTTTTTTTTTTCGCTGTGAGCGAATTCGCAGACTGAAAATAGCTACTTTTTGTGTCATGTGAAACGGCTTCTAGAATGATAATAACAAAACTTCGAGCTCCGTACGTGACTTATGTCAACGTCGTTGCCTTGAGCTAAAATGATGACGGTGAGTATTAAACTTTCGGCAGAGCCATGTTTGAGGATGCGTAAACGGTTACATGGCAGACAGCGTATCAACTATGCATGGTCCCATTTTTGACAGGATCGTCAGAGGAACAACGCTGCACGCTGACTCGCTTGCGAAATTTCGCCCATTTAGGAAGAACTGCAGGGTATGCCGTGTTGCTGCTGCAAACGTAGGAAATGCAAAAAAAAAAAAGTCGATCTGTGCCAAGCTACATTGAAGGTATACACATTAACCGGCTGCATTGGACAAAACACATGCAATAATCGTGTGAATAAAAACAGCTGCTGCTGCTGCTGGAATAAATGAGCGTAAAGGCAAAGAAATCGCTGAAGTATCTAGTCCTTTATTTGTAAGTCTACTGTTCCGGCAGTTCGCAGATTATACGGAAAGCGCTCGGTAATGAGGAAACGCTGCTGTTCAGGCTCACCGCGGGGCGTTACGATGATGTCACAAGGCGCATTATGTTTACGAATGCGCGACAAAATGCAAAACTGGAGCGCTTTGAAGCGCGCAAATCTATGGTAATTGTGTACAAGCGATGGAGCGTTGTTAGCGAGCACACGCTGCGCTAAACTGCATGCGTGGTCCATGAATTCCCGCTGCTCTGGCAAAAACGCTTTCATCGCTGTGCGCAAAAAACAGCAACACGATTCCCCCCCTCCTAGATTTGCCTCTATAGTGCCACAGACGTTTCTTGCTAATTATGAGCGAATGCGCACACGCAGTTCTTAGTTTTGTACGAATCGAGAAGTTCTATTTTACTCCATCAAACATTTGATCCATTGAAAACGAAACTGTTCTTTTCTCAACACGCCCCACGCTTTCTAGAGTGCTTGTTGATGCGCTAGAGGCAATGTTGCCGCTGCCCTCGCTGAAGCAGGAGGACCGTGTCTGTTTATCTAAACACGCAACATTACTAAAAAAGAAAAACAGCGGGATGATCAGAAAGAAGAGAAAAGCCTGTGGCAAGCCTGTTGTGTGTAGTGCTTCGTCCGCCTGTCCTTTTCATGCTTCTCCATTGTTGAACGCCACTTGGAAAACGCATGATGTTTTTGATTTGGGGGGTTTAGCGTCCCAAAGCAGCCATATGATTATGAGATGCCGTAGTGGAGTGCTCCAGAAATGTCGACAACCTGAGGTTCCTTAGCGTGCACCCAAATCTGAGCACATGGGCCTGCAGAATTTGCGGCTTCGTCGAAAATGCAGCCGTCGCAGCCGGAATTCCATTGCGCGATATGCGGGTCAGCAGCTGAGTACCTTAGCCACTATAGACCACCGTGGCCCGGCCTCGCCTCAGAAAACATAAACACAAAAAGGAGGTGCGTCGTTTTCTAAGTACTGTTTAACAATGACTATACGCATCTCTGCCAGCGTGCCCAACTTATTCGTCTTTTGTCTTTGTTTTTTTTCCTTCACGCTGCAGTTTTATTTGTTCTCATAAGCTGAACTCCGGCTCTCCCAACTACATACTTTTTTACTGCCTGTGTTGTTTGTTTGTTTATTATAACAAAAGAGTTTCTGAGCCTCTGAAGATGTCGAGAGCAATGCAGCCATCTGAAAAAACGAGCGCCATGGCTGGATGCACTGATTACTATCAAAAGAGCTATATGCCCCACAAAGGAATTTAGACTTGCAAAACAGCCTGGAATCGCGCCCGTGTAAAGTGGTGATAGTAAGATTGCCAGCGCAGTAGCAACATTCGGACTACTACTTTGTAATGCAACAAAGATGAAAGAAAGCAGCGCGTGCGATCTACGGGTTGCGAAATGCCCAAACAGCTCTCATAGGCGGCTCCACCAACATACTCTTGTCAGTATGGCTTCCACAACGCGCGTTAGTGAGGTCTGCTTTATATCTACATACTCTACCCCTTTAAATGAACCAAAGGGAATATGGGAACCACGCGCAGGATAGACAATGCGTTCTCCTTTATCATACTGTTCATCGTGACTTGCTCCGATAGGCTTCGCAAAGTTGCGAAGTATACGGTTCTGTGTATTGTCAGTCCTGTGAACGGTGAATGCCTTTTGCTATACCCCACTTGCGTTGCAAAGGTTCTTTGCTTACGTGACAAGATGCGCGGAAGATTCTGATTTGCGCTCTTCTTACTTTGCGACGGAAGCAACATGAAATCAAACACTACAGAAAACAATAAGGGAAGAAGTGAACAAGTAAACAGCGAGAAAGATTCTTTTTTCCAGCATCGCCGTTCTTCGCTACCCTTTTTCGACTCTCGACTCCAATTGTAGTCCTTACTTGGCTTACAATTCTTACGCTGTTCGTTGCATTCTTCTGTTTCATTCCTACTGAGATATTTGTTTTTCTGTCTTGAGTGCGAATCGTGCATATACGTCGGCAGCTTCTATGCACGCTCGCAGCATTGAAGTATAGGAAAACACGAACCACCAATCATTTTTGCTTGTTTCCCTCTCCTGACTACACCTCCCTTCTTCCGAGCTTTTTTTTTTGCAGATTATATATATAGGGAAACTTCGCTAATGCTTTAGAGAATGCAGGATCGATATGAGATTTTCGAGAAAATTCAAGTATTATTGACTGTCTGACACATAGCACTCGAAATTTATGTTCGAGCTATACGACAAAGCGAAAAGAAGAACAATCACACGGGACAAAATTTTAAAAAAAGTAAAAGAACGCAGAATACCTCTATAAAAATGCGAATGTTGGTCCTACGAGAAGTCAGTTACTCCATAGCACTGCTGTGGGGTCGCGATTACAGAGACATGGATAGGCCTGGAATGGAGATTCAGTTTTCGCTTCTCGTCCACACTCGCAAGGCAGAAATGGCAAGTCTATACTTTTTTTTTTCACTTCTCGTTCGCTTTAGCAAGGCAGAGATGGCAAGTCGATATATTGTATTTTTTTTTCTGCTGACGAGGTGCAATAATCATTGTATGTATACCGTGATGGCCTTAGGAAATTACAATTTAAGCAGTATTGAAGGAGTAGGAGACATAGTAATGCAACTCGTATCACCTGTACACTAATACGATACCTCGATCGTAGCTCAGGATGTCAAGATCTCATACCTCGAGAATGAGCACTTTTGCTTGGGCTTTGGTAGTCGTACTTGAACAACGATTTGGAGGACGCCGCCGAGGCGCAGAGCTGCCGACTCCGGCAAGCAAAAGTATATACTGCGTGTTCTGTAGAGAAAGCGTATTTGTTGTTTGTTTGCCTAATGGCTTGTTTAAAATGCGAAATGCATACGATTAGCTCATGACGTTGATTCATATTAGCGTGGTCGCTTGTTTAGTTGATTACGAAATAGTGACGATGCTGCACATCAGAATGCATGGCTTTGAAAGACACCGATTGCGCAATTCGGAGATTGCAAGGCATGCAGTAGTTCGCAATGCAGCATCGTACCTGGCCTTTAAAGACGCTAGTTTGAAGCGCATTATTTTTGTTTATTGCAACACGTTTCCCATTTCAATTCATGATCTTAAGTTTCATAAATGCCTTACGAAAGCTGTAAACAAACATTTATGCAAGTAGATGCACTTCAATAAATAACTTGGCACCCTAACGACGTAAACATAGTGCTATACAATGAAAAAAGTTAATTGAACGATATATTGACTTCAAAACAGGCATAGTGAAATGTCGCAACTCCTGTCGGCATTATTGAGTGTTAACTGTGTGCTCAATGCACGAGTAGGCGTCACTGTTTCGTAATACTGTCTGTCTGACAGCTATACCCGAGGCGTAACTCTCCCTTTTTTTTATATAGTTTCGGTAGTTTCACCAACGAACATCCTCCACTGTCGCCGTTCGACGTCCTTCGACAATATCCGCTTCAATGACATGTTCGGGATACAGACACGGTTGTGTAAGGCCGCGCATTTGATGTTAGTGTGAACGCTTTCAACACTTGTGTAAAATATCCTACTACTGCCGACGGGGTAATAAACTACGCGGAAGGCGCATCTAACGTCTCCAACGCATTCGGTATAGCAGAATATATAAGCGTTGCGGAACAGGAAAAATAATGTCGAGAAGGCTAGAGAAAATTGCAGGGAGGATTACGTAAAACTGCTGTATAGGAATCCGTGAAAAATCGTCCTCATTTCTAACGTGTGAGATAACGCCCACGGTCTTGTTGCTTTTTTTGTTGCTTTTTTACAGCAATAACAACACGAAGAAACAAAAAAAAAAGGGTTGCTAGTGGGTAGGGCAGCACAGGAGATAGGTCCTAAAGCAGAAGCCAAAAGAACGGGTGACATGCAGAGAAATGGGTCGCCACTCTAGTAACATCAATCCTCTTTGCACGGTATCAATCGTGGGCCTTTCGCCGAAGCGTTAGCCCTAGCGAGGTTAAAGAAAGAAGACACAAGGAATAACCGAATAATTCTTTGAAGCGGAAGCAAGAAATGATAAATTTCACGGTGCGTCCTATGACAACTGGTGATAGCAGATCCTGGCAATCACTTTCTTGCCGATACAGCAGATATTGTGGGCGTTGTACAAACAGGATAAGATGTTTTGTGCACGAGGACACGATCTGTTTTCATTACTCCCTACATAAGTGAGACTGCCGGAAGAATGCCAGACAAGGCATTACTACCTGATAGACGCCAAATTGTGGGCTAGTTGGTGGGTGTAGAGCTAGTGATCTTAGCGAGCCTGGTAAAGAACAGACACAAAAGAAAAAGACCCATAAGCAGGACGGAGTGATAGCTGTAAACCTGTTTTCGTGTATCTTTTTTTTTGTGCATGTTTATTCCGCTACGCTTGCTAATATGCACAAATTACTGTATGCAGCCGCGAATAATTACTTTCAGCGTGAAGGAACATGCAATAAAAGAAAATAATATTTATAAGTTGGCCGTCTTGCGACGCAGCTCCAACCTCGGGGACAAAATCTAGTCCGTCTAACGGGCCCGCAAAGAGGCGTAACGACAAGAGCTAGACGTCCCTATGCGGGAGACCTGAAACCGAGCCTCTAAAACATGCAGAAGCTCTCAATAAGGTTATCTCCGTTCATTCATTGAGGCGATTCTAATTCTATTGATTGACTTCGGTGTCCTGGTATGGCTGCAGTCGCACGTCGTCGTTTGTCTTCCCTCGTGTAATCCCGAGTTAACTTCAATGTAAATGGAGAAGATTTAGGGGGAGATGGAAGCTAAAAAATGTTCAATATTCTTCAACACGTGGTGTCAATGGAACCTACGTTTCGCCAAGCGGACTTGCCTTTTTTCAAGACTGCAACTTTGCCAATCGTGCGATGGGGAAGCAGATCTCAGAGGCCATGTAAAAAGAATCACCTGGTTGATATCTATTCCGCCAGATGCCGCAACAATCCCAGCTGCTCACAGTATTTCAATGAAATCAATCAATAAACTTAATTTTTTTTGATGGTTCATTGGGCCTTATCATAAGGAGAAAGTTATGGTTCGATACCACACGTGACCAACTTTATTCAGAATCATCGTTTCCTAAAATTTAGGAGACTTTCTGAATATCAGAAAAACCCAAATTTCTAGACCGGAAATGCTAGGAAGAGGAATAGGAATATCACTCCAACGGGGCTGCGTGAATGGGTGCTCTTAACGCTAAAGCTAAAAAAAAAAAAAACAAGAAAACTGTAGAAAGCGCATCGAATCTAACATTGATACAAAGTAACAGTATCAAAGCGCCTCACTGTATGGCGGTTTCTCTGAAGAACGGACGCAATGCATTCATATCCTCTGAAAACTCGTATGCGAGCTTACATTGTCCCAATGCGAATGAACGTGGACGTCTCCGACACCATCATCCTTTGTTTTATGGATTACCAACGCTCGGCTGTGCCTTCTGCGTGGACTACAGTGGCTTGAAACGGCTTGTTACACGAACGTACCTCAGCTATTAACTGCAACAATGGGCTCTATTCTGGGAGGACAACAGGTGTCGTATTTGGAGTGAAGCCCGTGATTGCTAATGCGAAACCGTGCATCTGCTAACGCTGAATTATATCGATTCAGAGAAGGAAAAAAAAAAGAAGCGGTGTTCGTAGACAAGCTTGACTATATTGACAACATTGCTATTATGTAAAACGAGGTCAGTGTCCCATTTACTCAATGACCATCACTGTGAAATAACACTCTTACTGAAAATCAAGACGACGTAGCCTTTAAGGCACATCAGTGCCAACATGCACCGATCTCCTTTAGGCTTTTGTGTGTTCTTTTACTAAGGGCGACGCTCCATAGAGCTTGTAGCCTTGTCTTCCGTATTGGCCATTGTATAGAACCAGACCAGTTTCCTTACTTTCACTCCCTCATTTACTCTCGCAAAGACAAATAAATTTCGCAGCCCTCATTAAGGCCTCTACTCTCGTTATGACAACTAGCCCATGCCATGATAAATATTTCAGTTCAAGCAAGACTGCAGCGTATTGAAGCTCAGCCTGCCTTTTGAGCGGTTCGTTAACGTGTAACCAAAGGAGAAAGACGCTGTCAGGTTTTGTTACCCACGAACGCAAAACCTGACGCATCCTTCAAGTTAATAAGGAATCGTTTGTTCTTTTTTTACACTTAACATCACTTGTAATCCTCCTCTTCCGGTATTGGAAAACAGTGCATAATGAAGGGTACTGAAGTGTTTCCTTGGTTCTGTACGAGGAAGGAAGCTGCGATAGAAAACTTAATTTCTCTTGTCGGCTGAGGAGATTATTTTTTAATGAAGTGGGGTGCGGAAAATTTTTTAAGTACCGTAAACGAGCTCTCTAAATAAAAGAAAAGAAGAATGACACGTTATTCACTCGTGCCGTTTCCAGTCTTTTTTATTCATTTAGTGAGACCAGCAGTCTGTTCAAAATGCGTCATGCGGAATTAAGCCCTCGTTTTGTTCATATGTTATTACAGCGAAAGCTGTTATTTGATCACAACTCAGGTCGCGCGCGGTGCCATAGTTGTCCGCCGCCACCGCCGCTGGTGTCCGTTACCACTATAGCACGAAATAAGAAAAAAAACATAGAACAAATGACTCCGAGAGTCTCGAACCCGGGTCCGCTGCGTGCACCGTACGTATTCTAACAGTATTCTAACGCTGAGCCACGCTGGTGCTAGGCACTTGTTCGCAAACTTGCATTATGCAGGCTTGATGTCGGGAATGTAATCACGCTAATATAAACAATAATAAAGTGTTTTAGAACAGCAAAAGAACAACCAGGCGTCACACAATGCGCATAGCGTAGCAGGTGGGTCGTCCGATGCTCCAACCCATTACAAAAGCTTGTTCTTGTTCAGCTATTAACTGTGGCGCATACCCACTTGAGGCATATTTCTTCATCGTTATCAGCCAATACATGAACGATTGGCACAACGTTCCTTGCAAGTGTTTAGCAGGTACAATGCTTCTCAGAATGACGAAAAATACCATAATGAAGGCTGGTCTACTATCCAGAAATTACTGTTCATAATGCCCTAGAAAGTACCCAGCAAGCGTGCTTGCTGGAGTTACCCAATGGTTGTTTAGAAAAGTTTCTGAAAGGCCGGTCTTCTAGCTTTCGCTGTTACTCTGCGGCGCCATACGCGCAGGCCTGTCGTTTTTTTTTTTTTTTTGATGGAGGCGAAATAGTAGATTCGCATTTACTTGGATGCAAGTGTACATTAAAGAACCTTAGGTGGTGAAAGTTACCGGGATTTCTCACTGTATGGTGTCTCTCGTAATAATATTGTGGTTTTGGTACGTGAAACGCCAGTAATTATTAATATTGTTGCGTAAGATGAGATGGGACGTGACTATTAGACAGTGTATTTACACCGATAAAATCGGAGCGCAGCACACAGAGCGACCAAACCAGTCCTCTTCGTCGTCTTCTGATCACAGAATGGTTCACCCTTCATGCTATAGTGTTAGATGATGTAGACTCCAGCCAAAAGTTTTGAAGAAACCCGACGTTTCTGAACCGACTTGGTTGCTTACTCAGGAGTGACTGCGGAGGCTACGTAGCAGCGGCGTCTTCAAAGCACTCGCGGGGTGGCTAATGACCCCCCTCTCTCTCTCTCGTTTGCCAAAGAGCGCAGCCCGTGTGTATACACTGGTCTACACACAGACTGCGCTCCATGGCAAACGAGAGAGAGAGAGGGGAGGGTCATTAGCCACCCCACGAGTGCTTTGAAGACGCCGCTGCTACGTAGCCTTCACAGTCACCCTTGAGGAAGGTTAGGAAGGAACCAAGTTTATTACGAAACGTCGGGTTTCTTCAAAACTTTTGGTTGGACACTATATCATCTCCCAGTTTCATATCCGACCCGACAGACTTCTGTCGAATGTTTACATTCATGCGATAGCTACGTAGCATTACCCCCCGGTTGTGAAAGCACAAACTCGGTGAACTTTATACGTGTTCTTCAGAAGGAGGGCGGTATCATTTCAGCCTACTGACGTGGACTGCGTCATTGGGGGTGTTTGCAGACAGATTAGTCCCGGACACTGGAATAACCTCATAGGTAACGTGCGTTACCCGTCGTATGATACGGTAAGGTCCCTTGTACGGAGATAGCAACTTCTATGACAATCTAACACGATGAACTGGGCACCAGAGAAGAACTAGAGAACCAGGTGAGAAGTCAACGTCGACATGCTTGCTGTCGTGGAGAGCCTTTTGGGTAGCTTGGGAAGCCAACAGCCTAGAGCGGGCAATCGGACGTGCGTGGTCGGCACGAGCGATAGCACCACGTGCGTATTCGCTCGGTGGAGGTGTAGTAGTCGGTAGTAGGGTGTCCAGTGGTAAGGTCGGATTACGGCCATAGATCAGATAAAAAGGTGAATAACCTGCTGTATCATGACGAGATGAATTATAGGTGAACGTCGCGTGAGGTAGCGCTAGATCCCAGTAATAGTGGTCAGATGAGACATACATCGAGAGCATGTTCGTGAGGGTACGATTTAGGCGTTTGGTACGTCCATTTGTTTGAGGATGGTAGGAAGTTGTCAGTTTGTGTTGCGTTGAGGAAGAGCGCAAAGGGTCGTCGAGTACGAGTGACAAAAAATACGCGTTTACGATCAGTGAGCGATTGGTGAGGAGCGCCATGATGTAGAATTACATCGTGGAGCAAACAGTCGGCAACGTCAGTGGCAGTGCTGGTGGGGAGCGCTCTAGTGATGGCAAACCTGATCGCATGGTCTATAGCAACGGCGACCCACTTGTTCCCAGAGTTTGATTCAGGAAATGGTCCGAGGAGGTCTACACCAACACGGAAGAAAGGTTCAGTAGGGATGGAGATCGGGATAAGAAGTCCAGCAAAGGGTGCGGCAGGTCGTTTTACACGTTTGAATTTATCGCAGGAGGTAACGTAGCACCGAACGGACCGCGCGAGACCACGCCAAAAGAAGCGGCGCCGGACGCGCTCGTACGTGCGAGATACGCCCAAGTGGCCGGCAGTTGGTTCGTCGTGAAGCTCATGCAGGACCGCTGAACGGAGATGGTTAGGCAAGACTAGAAGTAGCTCAAGGCCATCTGGCTGGACGCTACGGTGGTACACCGTGCCATTTAGGAGAACGAACATGCGGAGTGACACGTCCTTAGGGTCAAATTCCAGACGGGCAATCAGTCACCGCAAAGAAAGAGCGTGACGCTGTTCGTCACCAATCTGACGAAACCTAGACGTGGACATGACACTGGGACCAGGCTTGCCGACCGATTCATCTGGTTGGTCAACAGGGTAGCGGGACAAACAATCGGCGTCCAAATGGAGGCGTTCAGACTTGCAGGCAACTGAGTAGGAGTACTCCTGAAGACGCAACACCCAACGACCAAGTCGTCCAGAAGGGTCCTTTAGTGAAGAAAGCCAACAGAGGGCGTGATGATCTGTGGTGACTAGGAACGGGCGGCGTAGATGTGCGCTCATAATATATAGGTGGGCGCCTGTGTCAACAAGGGCAGTAACAGGAACTATGCCGACTTTTACTTCAATGAGACTGCGGTGCTACGCAGCAATATTATTTTTCATATATATCAGTTGTAAATTGCCTCCGACCCTGCTTATCCAAGCAGTCACACTCCCGGTCTGTCTCGTCTGACGCGAACATTGTGCGTGTTCGACTGATTTCACCTTGTTTTGGGCGCTTTCGACTGCGCAAGTGGAGACAACTGTGTGAAGCTGAAAACCTTCAAGTCATGGTAGACTCATCGCTTAATACTGATATTGGCCACGTGTTTCATGAAGAAAGAAGTGAAGAATAGGAGGTGGAATCATATATATATATGACGCTAGACGTGAGAGACGTGGCCTGGCTCATACGCCATCTTTATTCCATTGTCAGTTCTTTATCATCGACTTCTACTAGCCAACCCTGCATACCTTCTTACGTCACACACACAGAGACCACGTCTGGTACGGCAGTAACCAGGTTATATTTTCAATCCAGATGCACGAAAGCAGCGCAACCCACGTGACAGGCGATGGTGATCACTGGTAATTCAGATGAAGATGAAGTACATAGTCAGTGGTCACACAATCCCCCCCCCCCCCCACCCCGCGATAAAGGGCAGCAAGTTAGAAACGGCTGGGTCGCCGAATATATGGTTTCAGTCGAGAGACGTGGGGGATCTCGGCGTTGCATGCGGCGAAGACGATCAGGAGTCGCGTTGACAGGAGCAACGCAATAGTTGACGTCAGATGTTCGTTCCAGGTCGGTACGTACCGATATATTGGTCACGGATTTTTTCGCAGAGCCTAGGTGCACGAACAGGTGTTCACAAAAGGACTTCATCGCCTGGGCAGAACGCAACTTGGCGCTTTGTATCAATGTCAATTTTTTTCTTGTACTGAATGGTAGCAGTGTTGGTGCGGGCAATTTCACGGCAGCGGGCGATGCGAGCTCTTCCGGGAGAGATGAAGATGGAACGGAAGATGTGGACAAAATGGTGGTGTCCAGAACAAATGTCGGTGTGCGGCCATACACAAGAAAAAAGGGGCTGTAATTCGTCGTACGCTGTATGGCGGTATTAGATGCGAACATCTCGAAAGGAAGTATGGTGTCCAAGTTTTGTGATCCGGTTGAACGTACATAGAGATCATGTCGGACAATGCTCAATGAAAACGCTCAGTCATACCAATAGTTTCTGGATGATACACTGATGTGGTCTTGTGGACGGTGTTAGAGGCCTGGAGGACTTCAGAAAGAACATGCGAAAGAAATGTCTTGCCACGGTCACTGAGAAGCACACGTGGTGCACCATGTCGTAAAATAATGGCGCGAAGGATGGAATCGGTTATTTCAGAGGTAGTACCAGTCGGACGAGCGGCCATCTCCGCGTAGCGAGTAAGGTGGTGTATGACATGCAGTAACAATCCGACGGTGACCGGCGGGCGTAAGCGGGAGAGGTCCATATAAGTCTATGCTTCTTCGGTAATGCTCACAACTGAGGTCCCCTCTGGCAGCAGTAGTGGTTCTGGCGTCGTGTTACAGGCGCTAATGCTTGCATAACTACGTGAGAACCGCACTAAAGAAGATGCGCTGGCGATCCCTCGAAAAATGCAGCGCGGGCAAGGAACAACCGCCGCGTCACCATCTAGAATGTCTCGGGACTTGATCGTAAAAACACGTTCTTTTCCGGGAGGCAGGAGGAAATTCGCAGCTGTGACGAGGTTGGGTGACGAAAGGTCGGACACATGAGAAAACTCAGTGTCCGTATTACGGATGAGGGGCCGACCACACGAAATTACAGCAGACGCAGCTGACAAGAAGTCGCAGCCTGAGATTATCTGATGAGCGCACGAAGACAGCACAGCCAACTGTATGTGATGATGATGGATGCCATTGATGAGAACGCGAGCAGTACACTGTCCGGTCGGAGAAATTGGACTATTATTAGCGCCGCATACCATGGCGCCAACATAAAGAGTTTGCACCTTACACACGCGAAAACACAATTCACGATCGATTACCGCAATGGCGACTCCAGTGCTATAAGGGCGTCAACAAAAACACCTTTCACACAAACATGCAGTAAATTATATGGCCGATACGAAGACGTTGTAACATTTCGACAGTGGGCAGTTTCCCCTACAAAAACTGCCCCTTCTAGTTTTCCGAGTCCAGAGAGATCGGCGTGGTACGCAGGGGTGATGACGTACGCCGAAACGGTGACGGGGAACGGCAGCGAGATAAGGAGAAGGATAAGGCCCGGCTTGAGAACGTGTAGGGGAGGGCGACCGGCGGGAGGTGAATGGTTATGGTGGGGGATCGTAGGCATCGAGTCTCGGGGCAAAGTTTCTTTGGTAAGCTGAATAACTAGGCCGTTCATCCTGCTGACGGCGCCGGCAGAAATGGGATAGATGACCCCTTATACCACAAAGGCAGACGGGGCACGGAGGACGCCATGTAGAATAGTGAGGTGTCCTTGGCACTTGCATTGCCATCGCCGCTAAATGGTCGCATCCAACGTCCGCAGGAATGGTTGGAACTGCATGGTGCAGGGGCCCGTGATACTTCTGCGTATGAAGGCGCATGAAATGGCACTGGAGACGGGGCATGTGAGGGCATGTGATGCCAGTTCATCCTTGATTATCTCACACAGGTTGGGAGGAGAATTGCGGACAGACGCAATGATTGGGTTGCCCGGAATAAGGCCGTGGAGTTCTCTGACAATTGTCCGGATCAGGGCTCACAATTAAAGCTTCCTACTAGTGAAGCAAGTGGCGCAGGAGACGTGTGAAAGGAATTAGAATGAAGCGCATCCAGGCGTTGGCATGTGGTGAGTACGCCCTGGGTGGTTGTTGGATTCTGGATAAGGAGAGTATTGAAGGCCACATAGTTTATACCTTTCAGTAGGCGTCGGATGCGATGAATTTTGAGCTCAGCGACAGAGAGCCAGAACATTTTCAATGTAGAACGTATATGATTCGTCGTCCCCCTGAATGTGGGTTGCGAGCTTCGGTTTCGCTACCGCTGAGCATCCTGCAGACGTGCCAAATATCCGACGCAGATGTCCCGTGAAGGCCAACCAATTCGAGAAGTCGCTTTCATGGCTGTAGTACGAGGTTTTAGCGACGCCATTGAGGTAAAAAGGAACGTAGCACAATCTGTGCGCCTCGTCGCTATAGTTACAAACGCTAGTTCGATCATAACTGTCCAACCATTCTTCGACGTCTTCGCCGCGAAGGCCGGAAAATACCGGAGGATATCGGTGAGATGCACTCACGGTGTAGTGAGAGGCCTGAGTGGCTGAGATGGAGTGGTTGAAGCAGCGGACAATTTGGGTTCTGCCATCGCTGTTGTTTGAGGGCACAACTGTCGACCAGACCGAAGCTCCAGGGGTGATGGGTAGAGAAGGAGGATGTGGGAACCAAAGCACGCTCCACCACTTATGAGACTACGTCCGGTACGGCAGTAACCAGGTTATATTTTCAATCACGATGCACGAGCAAAAGCGGTGCAGGCCGCGTGACAGATGATGAAGATCACTACAATGGTTTGGTCATACAGATGAAGATGAGCTACATAGAAAAGAAGCTGGTAGGCGTACGGGACAGCAAGCAGTTTCTTTTATCGACTTACGTTTCGGCCGTGGCACGGCCTTCGTCAGACGACGTCTTGACTTTTATACCGTGGCACGGCTTCGGCTCTCTGACGAAGGCTGTGCCACGGCCGAAATGTAAATCGATAAAGAAACTGGTTGCTTTGTCGTACGCGTACTAGTTGCTTTTCTTACACGTATCACACCTACTGAACTTTCCTACAAATATATATATATATATATATATATATATATATATATATATATATATATATATATATATATATATATATATATATGTCTTTGTCCTCCTCATCTTCCTTTCCCACCTTCACCTGTGAAGCGTCACACGTTTCACAGTTTTATATATATACGTTTCATATACACGTTTAATATATATATATATATATATATATATATATATATATATATATATATATATATATATATATATAATTAAAGGATAGGTGGATTTATTTACAAGGTGAGGACGAAGTTCGGCAGTCACGGTAAAGATGGCGTCCTCAGGCCGCACCAGACAACGTCGTGTTTCTCTTCTACCTCCCCGGCACATACTACAGCCCGGCTCATACCGTAGCAATCCCCGGTTCACAGACGAATTCCACTGGGCGAGTTTATGTCACTGGAGGGATGAAACTTCTTGAGGCGAGCCACGTGCACCAACTGCGTTCGATTTGACCGACGAGAAGGTGTCGTCAAGCGTGCCACAACGTACGTCAAGCCAGTCAAGCTATCTACAATGACGTAGGGGCCTGTGTACTGCGGTAAAAACTTCTGCCATAAACCAGGTTTTCGTTGGGGGGTCCACAACCACACGAATTCACCTTTGCGGAATGAAATGGCATCATGGCGTCGATCGTATCGTTGCTTGGAGCGATCTTGTGATGCCAGTGTTCGCAAGCGAGCAATTTGGCGGGCTTCTTCAGCCATGCACAATGTTTCGGCCACGGACTCATCGGTATGGAGCTTAAATGGGAGGATTGTATCAAGGGAGCTGCGTGGTGATTGAGCGTAGAGCAAGTAGAAGGGCGTGAAGTCCGTGGTCTCGTGCTTCGCTGTAATGTATGTTCCATAGCGTATTTTCTCAGTCTCAGTTGAAACAGAGTAATTCAGTAGCTTCATACCCTGATGTCAATATTATTTCGCACAATGGTGTCTTAAATATGTTACTTCGATTAAAAAAGAAATCGACGCCAGGGCCCGATTGCATCCCGAACGCATTTCTCCGTCGTTATGCTGAAACTTTGACGAAATTTCTTGTACTTATTTTTGAATCTTCTCTTCATACGGCCACGCTACCTTCTGATTTTAAAATAGCCCGTATCGTACCTATTCCCAAAAAAGGCGACCCACTCTTAATTCCCAGCTACAGACTCATATCCATGTTATCATCCGCCTGTAAGTTACTTCAACAGGTTGTTGCTACGTTCATTACCCAATCTTTAGATACCCATCAAATCCTTTCTCCATTTCAACACGGGTTTCGCAAGGGATTCTCGACCGTCACTCAACTACTTACAGTTGTTCACCACGCTTCTTCAGTTCTTGATAAGGGGGGACAGGTTGACCTCATACTCTTAGATTTTAGTAAGGCCTTCGATCGCGTATCGCACGACAACTTAATCGACAAATTAGTTCAAATCGGGCTTCCAGCGTTCATCGTCTCTTGGCTAACTGCCTATTTAAGTAACCGTAGACAGTATGTCGACATTAATGGAAGCACTTCTGACGCTCTCCCTGTTACGTCTGGCGTACCGCAGGGAAGTGTGCTAGACCCTTTACTTTTCCTTATTTTTTGTAATGACATTGTTAACGTTATAAACAGTCCGGTCCAAGTACGCCTTTTTGCAGTTGACTGTATACATTTTAATGAAATTAATAACATCGAGGACCAACTTGCGTTAAACTCGGCGTTAGAAAACGTTGCTTCTTGGAGTAAAACTACTAACATGCAATTAAACCATGACAAAACAGTTAGTTTACCTCCGAATGACTAGAAAGAAACACCCGCTTAAATTCTCTTATTGTACTTGTGACCAACCGCTTAAGCAAGTAGATGAACACAAATATCTTGGCGTAACATTAACCAGTACCTTAAGTTGGAACTCTCACATTACTAACATATGCGCTGCCGCTTTCCGTAAACTTTGTTTATTACGACACAAACTCGAAACCGCTCCCTCTGAGCTTAAATACTTAGCATATACTTCTACAATTAGACCGAAACTTGAATATGCCTGCGTTATTTGGGATACCCACACTAAAACCAATATCGAATGCCTCGAAAGAATTGAAAGAAGGGCCGTCAGCTTTACTTATGGTATATACGGTCCAACAGACTCCGTTTCTGTCCTGATGGAAAGACATGGTATCCCAACATTATAATCACGACGTAAATCATTTAGGCTAAAATTACTGTACCAAATAGTTAACCGGAAGCTCTAATTCGATCACAGCCCCTACATTAGTCGCCTGGAAACACGGCGCGGTCGTCATTCACACTCCCTTGCCTTAACTCCGTATTTCTCCAAAACTAATCTCTTCAAATTTTTGTTTTTCCCGCGCACAATCTGTGAGTGGAACAATTTACCGTTTGCCGCCCTGCTGTCGACAGATTCTATTGACGCACATGTTTTCCTGAGGATGTAAAAATGTTTTGCAGTTTTTTTTTCTTACTTTCAGTGCCATGTTGTTTCCCTTTGTTTCCCTTTGCGATTCACGCAATCCCACTTAAATCGTCGCTGTTACGATAAGTTTGATTGCATTATTGTTGCATGTGTGTGATGATTGAATTATTGTATGCTGTGTGATGTTTGCCTTGATTGCCTTACTGCCTGTACCATTCCTGCTTGGGCTCCATGCCTGCAGTATCTTGTAAATAAATAAATAAATAAAAATAATAATAAATGGTAAGATCTCATCCCAGTTTTTGTGATTGGACGCGAGGTACATAGCGAGCATGTTAGTAAGAGTTCGATTGGTGCGTTCTACAAGACCATTCGTCTGGGGATGGTATGGTGTCGAATGTCTGAACTGTGAAGTGCAGAGACGAAGCAATTTTTCCACAGCGTCCGCGATGAATTGGCGGCCACGGTCACTGATGATTACTTGAGGTGGACCATGACGAAGAACAACGGAGCGCAACAAAAAGGCAGCGACGCCATCAGCTGTAGAAAATGGTATCGCAGCGGTTTCGGCGTATCTGGTAAGGTGGTCGAGGCACACTATTATCCAGTGGTTGTTGTTCGAAGATCGCGGAAACGGGCCCAATAGGTCGATGCCCACTTGCTCGAAAGGCGTAGTAGGCGGTTCTACGGGGTGAAGAAGGCCGTGCGGTGCACTGGTAGGTCGTTTGTGACGCTGGCAGTTCTCGAAGCTCGAGACGTATTTTTTCGTAAAATCTCGCATTCGAGGCCAGTAAAAACGCTTCTGCACTCAATGCAGGGTGCGAATGAACTCAAGGTGTCCGGACGTTGGATCATCGTGCATAGTACGGAAAACGACGCATCGAAGACTTTGAGGTACAACCAGTAAATAACGTCCGCCGGTTGCTGAGTAATTCGTTTTGCACAACAGTCCATCACAAATGCGAAAGCGACCACTGTCTTTGAGATTCCGAGCATCAACGAACAAAGGGTCTAAAGATAAATCATTCAATTGTTCTCGTTTGAAGATATTGGCGTCAGGAAACGTGTGAGAGACCGCAGCAAAACAGATGTCAAGGGTATCTGCACTGTCCTCCGTCGTGGTCATAGGTAAACGAGAAAGGCAATCAGCGTCCGAATGACGTCGTCCACTTCTGTACGAAATGTTGAAGTCAAATTCTTGAAGGCGTAAAGCCCATCGAGCAAGGCGGCCAGAAGGGCCTCGGAGGGTAACAAGTCAACATAATGAATGATAGTTTGTCACAATCGTGAATGGACGACCATAGAAGTAACATCGAAACTTCTGAATGGCGAATACAGCCGCTAAATATTCTTTCTCTGTCACCGTATATTTCATTTCAGCCTTGGTTAGAGATCGACTCGTATAAGCAACAACATGCTCTGCATTATCATGGCGCTGAACAAGCACACCTCCGATGCCAATTCAATTTGCGTCACTGGGCACTTCTGTAGGAGCAGAAGGGTCGAAATGACGAAGAATAGGCTCAGATGTAAGTAGAAATTTCAGTTCAGAAAATGCGGCATCACAATCAGGTGTCCATTCGAATGGCCTGTCTTTTCGCAACAAGCTCGTCATTGGGTGTACTACGTCCGCGAATCGGGGCACAAAGCGGCGAAAGTAGGAACATAGGCCCAAGAAGCTGCGAAGTTCCTTCAGTGCCTGGGTTGGTTTGAATGTGCCGACTGCTTCGATTTTGCAGGGTCCGGCATGACACCATCTTTGTCAACTAGGTGACCGAGGACTAAAGCTTGTCGTTCACCAAACCGGCACTTTTTAGAGTTCAAAATCAAGCCAGCCTTTCCGACACAGTCTAAAATAAGGCTTAAACAGACGTTGTGCTCTTCAAAGGTACGCCCAAAAATGACGACGTCATCCAGGTCGCATAAGCACACCTCCCATTTAAGACCACGAAGGACAGAGTCCACAAACCTTTCAAAAGTGGCGGGGGCGTTGCAAAGCCCTAACGGTATTACATTGAATCGGTACAGTTCATCAGGCGTCACGAATGCGGTCTTCTTCTTGTCTGAAGGGTGCATAGGTATCTGCCAAAATCCTGATTAAAGGTCTATTGAAGAAAAGAACGAAGCCGAGTGTAAGTATTCAATAACATCGTCTATCCTATAGGCAGCGGATATACATCTTTTTTGGTCACGGCGTTGAGTCTTCTGTATTCAACGCAGAACCGCCAGGCACCATCTTTCTTCTTAACCAAGACGACCGGTGCTGCCTACGGGCTACGCGACTCTTCAATAACACCCTTCTTCAGCATTTCCTGAACCTGGTCGGCAATAACTTTTCGTTCTGATGACGACACTCGGTAAGGCTTTTGTCGGATCGGATGGGCAGTGCTGGTGTCAATCCTATGGGGAGCGCGAAAACATGGTAAAGGTAGTGGCTTCTCTTCTTGGAAACAGTCAAACACAGAAGCATGTCGCCTCAACAGATGGCTAACGTGTGCTGCTCGTGTGACCGCAAAGTGGCCCTAATCATGCCTAGGATCTGTGACTCGTAAGAGCAAGTGCGCTTGCCAGAGACTGTACCTTTCTCGCTTTCATCGTTGTTAATGACCGCTACAGAACCTTGAGTGGAATCATCGAAGACGCCAAGCTTCATTCCCCGAGGGAGCACAACCGGCACTGGCGAACAGTTCAGTGCCCACAGAAAAGTTGCTCCTTCATCAACAGATACCAAACAACAAGGAACGAGTATGCCTTTTTTAGCACATTGAACGATGGCAGGTTCAACGATGGCGTCAAAAGATGTGGCAGATTCTGGGGCGAACACCGCAACTGACCTCATTGACCATGGCGGCACTGTCAGCTCATCGGAAACAATCAGAGCGTCCTTCGCGGCCTCCGGCGCCTCATCGACGAGGGCAGGAACAATGTCACCGCTGACGGAAAGTTCACCGCTCCTACAGTCGACGAAAGCGCCACGACTTTAGGGATAGTCAAGACCGAGAATCACATCGTGGGTACAACGTTGCAGCATAAGAAACTCTGTTAGGAACACCTTTCCTGCCAATAAGACATTGACGGCACAAACTCCGACAGGATGAAGTACTTCCCCACCAACACCACGAAACCTGGTTGATTCGCCCCAAGGAAACATGACTTTGTGGCCAATGTGACTTTTGAAAGAAAGACTCATAACTGATATCGTAGCACCAGTGTCCACCAAAGTATTTGTACAAAAGCCATCTATTTCCACACGTACCTTGTTCTTAGACATTATAACTGGCGGAGGCATCTGAGGCAAATCCTGTTGTGCGACCTCACCTCCATCGGTCGCGCTGGCTAGTTTCCCGGTGATGGCGGTGATGACAGGCCTCGTCCCGGCGAAGGGGAACGATGCAGTCGGCCAGATTGAGGCGTCAAACTAAGGTCAGAAGCGGGAGAACTGCTACGGTGATTTCCCCGCCGTGAGGTACTCCTGGAATAGGCGAGCCAATGACCGTTGTTGTGACCAGTGCCCGCTGGCAGAAACTCTGATGGGGAACGATGTCGGGATGTCGGCTCTCTCTGTCGATGACAGAACCGAGCTATATGCCCAGCGATACCGCAACGGTAACACACAGGGGCTTGGCGGTATGCATTGTACTCCTGGAAGGCATTGCGCTGACGTGGTGGTGGCACGGGTAAATCTTCGTTTGTGTCGTAATAGGTGTTGGCTGGCTGATGGGGGTAGCTGAAGCGGTCTTCGTACCTCCGCAGCGGGTAGTTATTGCGCTGTGACCTCGGTGGTGAGGGTCGCCTGTAGTTGCAGTCATCGTTGCCTGCTGCGGCAATTGACACGGAAGGGCTAGAGGGAGGCGGTGCGGGTGTAGGTTCGTACGGCGTCGGGCGAGCGTGTCGAGTGAGCTCTTCTCGAACAATCTGGCGTATTGTCGACGCGAGATCGAGCGGCGTGTGTTTGTCAACACTTGCCACGGTGGTTACATTCAGTAGGCGACTGAACTTGGGGGTGATATGTCGCATCTTCAGGGTCTCGAATGTGCGACAGTGGCTTATGACGTTGGTTACCGTAGCAAGGCTGTCTTTGCTGATGAGGAACTGATACACGTCCTCGACAATGCCCTTCAACAGGTGGCCAACTTTGTCTTCCTATGACATAGAAGGGTTGACAATCTTGCAGAGCTTCAAGATTGCCTCGACATAGGTCGTGCACGTCTCTCCTGGGATCTGAGCTCTCTGCAGTAACGTTTGTTCCGCCTGCTTTTTCTTAGCTACGGAGTCTCTAAAGCACGCTCTTTAATCAGAAACGAAGCGATCCCATGACGTGAGGGCATCTTCGTGGTTCTCGTACCATACGAGTGCTGTGTCCGTTAAGAAAAATACTACATTGGTCAGCTGGGTCTCTGCGTCCCACTGGTAGTATTTGCTCACCCGTTTGTAGTGTGTGAGCCAGGCATCCACGTCCTCGCCAGATTCGCCACCGAATGTGCGAGGCACTATCAGATCCTGACGCAACCAGGGACCAGCCGCACGCGAACCTGGCACTAGCGGTGCTGCTGGGACTGGTAGAAGGTCTGCAGCTGCGGGGATCCGGTTTTCTTCTTCGCCGTGAGACATCTCAGCTGCCAGTGGTAACGGGGGCAATCCAGCAAGGCGGCGGCTTCATCGTAGATCAGGCGCTTGAAGCGTCGTGTTGCTTGATTGATTACCCAGTGCCGTCACCACAAAACTGTTACGGTTGAATTAAAGGATAGGTGGATTTATTTACAGGGTGAGGATGATGTTCGGCAGTCACGGTAAAGATGGAATCATCAGGCCGCACCAGACAACGTCGTCTTCCTCTTCTACCTCCTCAGCACATACTGCAGCCCGGCTCATACCGTAGCAATATATATATATATATATATATATATATATATATATATATATATATATATATATATATATATATAATACATTTAGTTACAACGCTAAATTTAGCATAATTTATATACTTTTTATTCAGCGCCTCTATATAGTTGAAGGGGCTTCCACGATTTCAAGGAGAATCGTAGGATGCTGTCTATAAAATTTCCTAATGAAAAACCGATTTCTACTTGCAGTGTGTCAAAGTGACAACGCCATGCTGTATTATAGGCAGTCTACAACACTTTTTGATTATTATGGTGTCTGACAAATGTTACGCGTTTACGAACTTAGTGCGCACAGCAGTTATTTTCCTGTCTGCAAAGTGTATTTTCATAGAGTAAACGAAACTGTTCTCCTAATTCAATAGACACGCGACATTAACGATGACGTTAACGAGTGAGCCCGTCACCCCCTCGCCACCTACTGATTGATCAAAGCGAATGTCGCATGTGTGAACGGCAAAGACATGCACTTTACACAAGTGAATGTAAGGGTGCTGCAATATCGCTTTTGAAAATTCAATTCAGGATGCGTCGAACGACTGTTCATTATTCGGAGGTGTACACATCTTTCAATGTGAAGATGAAAATTGCCCTCTCTCAAAGTAATGTTTATGTCTATTCCACCTAATCTATTTCATCACATACATATATGCGTTAATTTTTTCGCTGTGTTTCTAAATGCTATAAGGAACAGTGTGTGTGCGCGATTATTTGATATCAGTATCCGCGGTCTTTTTCGACTTACGTTTCATGACTTTAGTATAACAATGTTAGAACAGCGCCCAGTTCTATGGTTGCGGTACTGAGTGGACTAGCGAATCTTCCTTGTACTTTTGTCCGTCTCTTCATTACGAGACTAAAACCGCACATTGCTTGGTGAAAAGCCTTATAATAGGAAGTTCTCCCCGTTAACAAGATCTTCGAACCTTGTTTTTTTTTTCGTTTTACAGCTACAAAAGGCAACGAAACAAAAAAAAAACTCAACTGTTCTACGTTGGCAGCAGCAATAGACTTCCTTCTCTACTCTAAAGCTTTCTCTCCTCTTTTCCTTTCTAATGTAAGGGGTGGCGAGCCGAATAACAGGCCCGGTTAAGCTATTTGTCTTTAAATTGTCTCCTACCTCATTTCATAGCTTAAGCTTCCAAGTATTCCTCACAATTTCCGGAGCCCTCCACCACGGCCTCTCTCATAATCATATGGTGGTTTTGGGACGTTAAACCCTACATATCAATCAGTATTCCCTCACAGATAACGGAAGGAAACTATCTGAACGTCGTAAATCACCTACTTAGATTGCGCCACTGTTCTTTTGAAACGTTCCTTCTCTTACTAATATTAGGTATGACCATAAAATACACAGACGTACAATTATCGTCAAGTGTACAAGCCCGATGGCAACATGAGAACAACGTATACGTGTGTTATCGCGCGTTTCTTATACACGCCCAACTCGTAATCTATTATGGCACGTTTTATATTTTCTTCGAAAGGCAAAGCCTGAATACTGTCAGTTTCGTCACGGCCGCTGGAATAAAAAAAAAAAAAAACAAGGTGGCCGTGGTTCCTTTGACGGGAATGAATGCTCGAGCGGAATGGTCTGCAAGCGTTTACGTTGTGCCATCCTTGTTCGACGCGGCCTTTCTTTTTCTTTCTAGCCCCTATACATGCCCGTTTCCGCGCGAGTCATTCAATCGCCCCAAAGAAATCGTGATGCGCATGTAATCGATATACCAGCGCACCTGTAGCGTGTGGCAACGCATGCAGAGGAATTAACACGCAGTGCACGCGAAGGTATCCGCGTTTTGTTTCTTTCGTTTTCAAGGCACGTCTGCGGGGAAATTGAATCCCGAAAGCCGTGGAATGGGGAGCTAGAAAAATCAGATTGCCTACTTACGAACGCACTTCAAAGAACGTTTATAAGGAAAGGAATAAAGAAAAAAACGCCAGGCCTGCGCGAAAGGCGCCGCTTAGTCACAGCGAAAACTAGAAGAGCGGCCTTTCAGAGCCATTTCAAAACACTAATTGGGTAACTATTGCAAGCACACTTGCTTGATACCCACCATACCAAATTTTTTGGGTAGTAGGCCGGCATTTGCTATGCTCATTTTCGTCCTTTCTCTGAAAAGCGTGGTATCCGCTAAACATTTGCAAGGAATTTCGTGCCAATTGTTCATTTCATTTCATTTCATTTATTTACTCTCAATGCCGTAAGGCGTAACAAAGAGGAGGGGTACAATATTAAACAATCAAGAGAAAAGACAACAGCTGGGTGGTTACAAAAAGTGATTGCTGACAGTGGACCTGAAATGTGCAGCGTCGCTGATGGAGACGATGGAGGCTGGAAGGCGATTCCATGGCACGCTGGTCATTGGGACAAACGAGTTCAGGTAGAGGTTCATACAGTGGCTGACCATGATGAGGAATTATGTCTGAAGTGGGTATGCGCCACAGTTAGCAGGGGAACAAGAACAAGCTTTTGTAATGGGTTGGAGCATTACACGGCCCACTCGTTACGCTAATCGCATTCTGCGACTACTGGTTGTTTTTTCGCTGTTTTAAAACGCGTTATAAGCCGTGTTACTGCGATTGGTTTCGCGACATCAAAATGGCCTAAGGCAAGTTCGCCAACAAGCCACAAGTACCGGCATAGCTCAGTGGTAGAATACAGGGCTGGCACCCGGCGGACTCGTGTTTCAGCCCCACTGTGTTATTGGTGCTAGTCATCTTTTATTTTCTAATCTTGCGTGATGTGGTTACGGACACCGGCAGTGGCAGCGGCGGACCACTGCGGGTGACCCGAGTCGTGATCTCATAACAGCTTTTGCTGTAGCAGCAACAAAAAAAGAACACAGGCAATGAGCTGCCTCGTTCAGGCGTATCGAATTGATCAAACTTGGAATATCAACCAAGCAAGCTCCTGATACGTATTATTGAGCGTGTTGCGTTTCAGAGTGTTGATTGATTGATTGATATGTGGGGTTTAACGCCCCAAAACCACCTTATGATTATGAGAGACGCCGTAGTGGAGGGCTCCGGAAATTTTGACCACCTGGGGTTCCTAAACGTGCACCCAAATCTGAGCACACGGTCCTATATACAACATTTCCGCCTCCATCGGAAATGCAGCCGCCGCAGCCGGGATTTGAACCCGCGACCTGCGGGTCAGCAGCCGAGTACCTTAGCCACTAGACCACCACGGCGGGGCCGTTTCAAAGTGTCTACTTCAATGCGCCGCGGTAGCATGGTGGTGCGAAGATGAAGAACGGGTTTCGTCGTGTGAACGCCCACAAACATTGAAGCGGCAACTTGGAAAGGATGCTGCTGAAAGAGTATTGATCAATCTCGGTACATAGAATGTTGCCGACTTATTATTGGCGTAAATTATGGGGGGATCATGCAGGTCGGACCTCCCCCCCCCCCCTTTTGTGTTTAATCTTCAGGGAGGGGGGGGGGAGGCGGTGGAACACCCCTTGGAAATGTTCCCTTTTGAGATATAGCTTACGAAGATCACATTTCTTAGTTACGTGACAATGAAATGTGTACTGGAGGTGTAAAAACAGCACAAAATGTTTTTTTTTCTTTTAAGTTCGATACCCCTCATCTGCGGAAATAACGCATACCACTCGACAGGTTGAAAGAAGACTGGATAGAACAATGCAGTTACTCGTGCTGGAACCTCATACTCTCTCTTTTTTCTAACTTTAGTCGCGCCACGGTGGTCTAGTGGCTAAGGTATTCGGCTGCTGACAAGCAGGCCGCGGGTTCAAATCCCGGCTGTCGTGGCTGCATTTCCGATGGAGGCGGAAATGTTGTAGGCCCGTGTACATGCTAAAGAAAACTCAGGTGGTCAAAATTTCAGGAGCCCTCCACTACGGCGTCTCTCATAATCAAATAGTGGTTTTGAGACGTTAAACTCCACAAATCAATCAATCAATCTTTTTTAATTTTATTGTGAAGCATTGTTTTAATTCTTCTGTAAATATATATACAACCCATCTTAAAAAATGATCGCCATAATCTGAATTGTGCCCCCACCCCCCCACCTGTAAAATTTCTGGCTATACGCTTTGCCCACTATATACGCACGATAGCATATACGAATACCCGTCATGTGACTGACGGGTTGCTTGTGTCGTCGCGTGTGTGCCCGTCACTGCGAATGCGGAGACAACGCTCATTGTAGATATCGCTTTCCGCTCGACTTACCGACGAAAGAAAGTTAGGCGGGTCCCACGCGTTGCGGGAATCCACTTCACGCGAAGCAGTCATGCAGCAGCAGCATTTGCCGGATTTTTCACCACGAGCAAGGCGCGATGCGGGGGCTCAAAGTTTCTGTACGAATTGAGCAGCTGTGCGCATATCACTCTGGGTGTAATGGCATGTAAAGAGCAGGTAATGGTTCGACGTATCATCAACACGTACGTTGGAGTATAGGCGTAATTCAATGGCCAATGGTGTGCATGCTACGTGGCGACGACGTGCATACAGTACGTAACAACCATCTGTTTATATGCTCTTGTGTGATTCTTGAAGAAAAAAGAAGAGAAAACTGAGCCCCGTAACTCTCTGTATCGGAGTGCGACACCTCAACAGAAGCTGGCGAGGGATGGGGGTGAAGAAAAATTAAAAGGATAGGATTGAAGGTGTAGAGATAGAGAGGGGGAAGGAGAGAGCGTGTCGCAGGCACAGCGACACCCAGAAGCAAGAAGAAGATAGGGAATGATAATTGATTGATATGTGGGGTTTAACGTCCCAAAACCACCATATGATTATGAGAGACGCCGTAGTGGAGGGCTCCGGAAATTTCGACCACCTGGGGTTCTTTAACGTGCACCCAAATCTGAGCACACGGCCCTACAACATTTCCGCCTCCATCGGATATGCAGCCGCCGCAGCCGGGATTCGAACCCGCGACCTGCGGGTCAGCAGCCGAGTACCTTAGCCACTAGACCACCGCGGCGGGGCAAGAAGATAGGGAAGATGGACACGGTCGCAGCGTAACGAACATCGACGTATTCACGCTACGCTGCACTATTTAGCTTGAGTCACAGATAGGTAGAGCTTGTGACATTGATATAAAAGCGGATACCACCCTTTTGGCGTTGTGCTCGCGGAACTCTTGTGTAGAGTCTCTTTCCGTATACTCGCTCGAAGCACTGATATGGCTTTGTGGCATAACACCTTGCTGCCGCGCAGAATGCCTGGGTTCGATTCCGACTGGTGTCGCAATTTTTTATTGTTCGCTTCCATCGGGATATTTAACACAATGAAAACACCACCAACACGGGAACCGTATTGTCTGTGACGCGGGCTCCTTCGCAGCGTCAGATAAGGTGTCTGAGTCGATAATAATAACATCTAGTATTTCACGTCTCAAAACCAGGATATGATATGAGGGACGCCGTATAGAAAGACTCCAGGATTTAAGACCGTCTGGTGTTCTTTAACGGGCGCTAACATCGCACAGAAGTCTCGTATAAGACATAGACTGAAAATCACCTTTTGCGCATACCGCACACCATGGGCCGCAATATGTGGGCAAGTGCCCCACGTGACTGGTGTCAAAGATATCATGACGTATGGGACGCGGAAGTCACATCCTTCATCTCACGACTTGCAAATCGCGTTCACCATTCATTTATATAGTCATACGCTATTTTCGCTTTGTACCAAGCTAATGAAACGACCACGAGAGCGCCAAGATGGAGGCAGATAGATAGATAGATAGATAGATAGATAGATAGATAGATAGATAGATAGATAGATAGATAGATAGATAGATAGATAGAAGAAAGAGAGAAATAAAGAACGAACGAAAGAAAGACAAAAAGATAGAGAAAAAGAAAGAAAGAAAGAAAGAAAGAAAGAAAGGAAGGAAGGAAGGAAGGAAGGAAGGAAGGAAGGAAGGAAGGAAGGAAGGAAGGAAGGAAGGAAGGAAGGAAGGAAGGAAGGAAGGAAGGAAGAATGAAAGAAGGAAACTTCTCAAGGTGCCTTCAGTTTACTAAGAAATGGTTGGCATTTTAAAATTCAGTCGCCCATTAGATTATTACTTGTATTACTTCTTTTTATTCTTTGCGAACACTGCAAGCGTTAGTGGATCTTGACTTAGAAAGCATCTTGAGCAAAAGGTGAACATCTTCCTTAAAAGCTTCGTACTTCATACTTGACTGCATATAAGCGCGTGTGATGCACAGCCATGTGCAATATGAAGTGATGCGCTATTCCGTAGTGGTCAGACGTCGCGCGCAGAAATGTGTGCACGAGGTCGACGTTGTCTTGCAAAAATGAACACAGTGAACTTCTGTTGCAAAGTACACCTTGCTCTTTTTTTTTGTGGCTTTAATGATTCATTCGTGTTTGTTGATAACCATTTTGTAACAGCAGAGATTTCAAAGCTCGCCGTCATTTGTCGGTCAAACCAGCACTTGCTCTCTTCGATCTCTTCGTAATCATTGTCGTCTCCATCATCTGCTTTGTTCCCATAGCACGTGTGGCGATTTCACAGGCACGGGACACGTTAGCCTTATGGGCGAGTGAACGAGTACAGAGAAAGAGAGAAGATAAAAACAATAAGAAGCGAATTTTTTTTTTTTCTTGGTGGGGCGGGGATTCCAAGCCGCTTTCCTACGAACCGACGCCAAGCAACATAACCACTCGGGAATCCATGCACGCAAGCAGAACATAGCATAGCCCCGTATAGTATCATGTAGCAAGGAGATGGGAAAGAGAAGTGGGGGTATGGAAGAGAGATGTGAGGGTACAGCATAGCTTACAATCATGAGAGTGATATATATATATATATATATATATATATATATATATATATATATATATATATATATATATATATATATATATATATAAAGAGATTGATTGATATGTGGGATTTAACGTCCCAAAACCACCATATGATTATAAGAGACGCCGTAGTGGAGAGTTCCGGAAATTTCGACCACCTGGAGTTCTTTAACGTGCGCCCAAATCTGAGCACACGGGCCTACAACATTTCCGCCTCTATCGGAAATGCAGCCGCCGCAGCCGGGATTTGATTTCGCGACCTGCAGGTCAGCAGCTGAGTACGTTGGCCACTAGACCACCGCGGCGGGGCATATATAAAGAGAGAATGTCAGAAAAAGAAAGAAAGGAACAGAGAAACCTGAAGAGTCAAAGAAGAAAACATGCAAAGAAAAATATAGCAATGAGGAGGGAACAAGTGAGAAAACGAGAGAGGTAGAAAGAGAAAGGGTGATGAAATAAGGAGAGAGAGGTAGACTGAGGGTGAAAAGCAAATAAGTATATGATAAAGAGAAGTGAGGGTTGGCATCAGAAAAAAAAAATGACGGGATACAGTAGACAATAGCATAGATATAAATACAAGAAAAAATGGAGAAAAACGAGTATGAAAAAGAGAGTCCGCCTTGGTGGAGCAGTGGCCATGGAGCTCGGCTGTTGACCCAAAGGTTGCGGGTTGGATCCCAGCCTCGTGTGGTCGCATCTCGATGGAGGCCAAATGATATATTCCCGTGCACTGGGAGAGGTCAGTGCACGCTGAAGAACACCAGGTGGTCGAAATTTCCATAGCCCTCCACTACGGCGTCTCTCGTAATCATATCGTGATATTCGGGGACGTTGAGCTTCAGATACCATTAGTATGAAAGAGGGGCAGTATGAAGGAAACAGTGTGAATCAGTTAGTCCGGCAGGCAGGCAGGCAGAAAGTAATAAAGAAAGAAAAGGAGAAAAACAGATTGATTGATTGATATGTGGGGTTTAACGTCCCAAAACCAGCATTTGATTATGAGAGACGCCGTAGTGGAGGGCTCCGGAAATTTCGACCACCTGCGGTTCTTTAGCGTGCACCCAAATCTGAGAAAAACAAAACAAACAGAAATAAAGGAATAGAAAGAGTGAGAGAAACAAATCGAAGAAATAAGAAGAAAAATAGAAAGAACAAGCAAGGCAATAATTATGAGAGGTAGAAAAAGAATAAATAGAAACAAAAAAGGAAAAAAAAAGACAGAAGAAATGCAAAGAGCGAAATTTAAAGGAAGAAAGAGGGAGAGAGAGAAGCAAAGGAGGCCGCCCATCTCCAGACTTTTCAGGCTTCGACCCTCTAGTGTGAAGCCGGATTTACTTTTTTTTTGTTTGTTCGATGCAGAACCTTTAGAAATAGCGTAGCTGAGGTAATATAAACGTCGACCTATCTACAACAAGCCAGCTAAAACGTAACGAAATAGAACCCGTTTACTCGGCCAATTTGTTCAGGAAGGTAAAGTATCGCACACGCATCCTTTCAGAAAGGAGCACTCATGGGCGACAGGCACGCTATGTATAGAGACGGTCGTCTTTTGTGGGTACACGTGCTCACGCGATTACGTGGTCGTCGAACTCGAGCGGCCGCACGCAACAACATTGCTGGAGGACACGCTACAAGCCGATTCGCCAACGGGCGAGCAACCGTGACGCTCTAAATTACACGCTTTCTACACTTGTGCGACTGGCGATCCTCGCATGTAGCTATTTCACCCCCCCCCCTCCTCCTGTAATGAGAGGCAGCACGTGAGCTGGCACCCGCGGCGGCTTAGCCACGGGATTCGCGATTGGACTTTCGCGCGCACTTTTAGGTGTCGGCGAGTTTCGCGCCGTGTGCGCAGGGGTGTGTCACGTTGCCCTTTCGACAAGACGCAGCATAAGTAGTTACATTAGGAGTTACGCCCAACACGTGACCTTCCGCGCAAGATCTCGCTGTAGCAACGAGACTTGCCGATACTTCGAAGCACGACGCCCGGCAGCTTTTAATCGAAACACGCTTGTTCGGCGCTGAGCAGCCTGCTTACGCAAGTGGGACACCTCTTGACGGAACACCTCCGATAGTACTAAAACCTACCACACGCTCTGATGTTTTGATCACGTGTCGGGCCGACATGATGGGCTTCACTCGTGTGACGCAATGCCCCCCCCCCCCTTTCTTTGTCTTCCTCCAAGATTACAAAGGTAAAATAAAATAACATATATACTGGTTCCTTACTCAGAAATGCAAGACTCTGCTGTGCTCATAATTAACCCCAAAATGAGCAACACCAAAACTACAACAAGCGTAACGTGTGAGGAAGCAACTTTGCGTGTTGCGTATATAGTTATACAAACGTTATTGCTCGTCATTTTTGGAGGGAGTAAATTAAAAGAGCCAAGCAATGTTTCAGTATAGTTACACGCTGATAAGCACATATATAGTGCTCACAAACCAGAGGCGTCGATCGCCTTACTTCCGCGTACATTTGCCGGCCACACTAAGCAGTTTTCTCCAGTTTTCTTTTTTTTTTCCCGAAGTTCCTCAGGCTGTGGGCTTGCTTGCCGTAGCCATCGTAGCCACCCGCTAGTACTAGAAGGGCTCACTATATGGCGCTCGCTCCAATCACCAGATCGTTCATGTGGCAGCAACTCGAGAGCGATTGATTGATGATTGATTGACATGTGGGGTTTAACGTCCCAAAACCACCATATGATTATGAGAGACGCCGTAAGGGAGGACTCGAAATTTTGACCACCTAGGATTCTTTAACGTGCACCAAAATCTGAGCACACGGGCCTACAACATTTCCGCCTCCATCGGAAATGCATCCGCCGCCGCCGGGATTTGATCCCGCGGGAAACTCAAGAGCACACGTTGTGGTAGCCAGCCGCTAGTACGTGGAGTGCTCACTAGAGGGTGCTGCGGTGCTCGCTCTCATCACGAGCTTGTTCACGCGGCAGCCACCAACACCACCTAGACTATTAGTCTAGGTGGTGTTGCAGCAACTCGAGAGTGGCGGGCGCGCGTTCATGGACGAAGTGCTGAATTGAGTCCTGGCGTTCGTGTGGGGCGAACTCAACATAGTGCAATACTGACAAGAAGGCCGCAAGGAACTCTTTGCCATGATTCCCCGGCTGGGCAAACCGCATGCGTTCCTCACACTTTCTGCCACATAAGTACACTGGGACAGGCTCCTCGAAACTGCGGAAAGGCTGCGAGTAAGATTCACCGTTTACAGATGAACATTCGGAGCTTCGATCACTTATAAGCTTTCAATTTGTGCATATGTTGCGACTTTTTACGTGTGGTTAACGCTATCTTTGGGAAGTGATCCACGGATAGTTCCCGCGGTCGCGCTATAAGATTGATCTACCCTTACATGTAAAAAGCTGTGGTGTGAAGGGAAGGATGGAACGGGCGAGAGTCGTTGCATATGCGTGTTTTGTCTGGGACTTGCTTCGTCGTACAATTTCATTCCTGAGTGAAGCAGAACACTGGCAGTGCGAGCAGGCGAACTTCTTTCAATATTCTTGCTGCCATCCACCTGTCAGCTTATCCGTCTTCCTTCCTTCCATCCTTTAGTTCTTTCTTTCTTTCTTTCTTTCTTTCTTTCTTTCTTTCTTTCTTTCTTTCTTTCTTTCTTTCTTTCTTTCTTTCTTTCTTTCTTTCTTTCTTTCTTTCTTTCTTTCTTTCTTTCTTTGCTGCACAATTAGAGATGCACAGCCTAGAAAAAAGTCTTGGCATTGAAGCCTTTCCTGTGAGACATTGGCAACACGCACACACACAAGCACAAACCAGCACACAAGTAAGCAGACAAAAAAAAAAACAACGAACAGAAAAACAAACAAAACGCTCACGCACGACAGATTCGGCCCTTGTAGTATACTAATGGACACCTGCGCACCTCGAGTACACATAGCCGTCTCGTCGTGAATCAGGCTTCCCCAACGAGACAGAAGCTGCAGGCTAAACGTCCAAAAAGCTGGCGTTCAGGGCCCAATTATTCCCTGCACGTCGCGACAGGTGCCCAAGTTTCAAAAGCTAGGCAAATGTAAACATGACACGGGTTTCGTCTTCTTTCGCCTTAAGCTATAAGGGGTCTATTGCACCTCTTTCTTGAGTGAATCGGCCTTTCTGGGAGAAGCTTCTTGCAACTTTACTCATCTTTGAGTTTGTTTGCTTCTTTGAATTGATCATTTGCAAGGACTACATTGATATATATCTGGCTTCTTAACATGAAAGTGTTTCATGCCGGGGTCCGCCATGGCTCCGTGACGAATTTCCGTCATGAATGTGACGTTGTAGATTATATACCAACAGATCTTCAATAAAAAAAAAGAGAGAAGGAAAAGGTCCAAAGTGGGACGTCGCGCCAGTGACCTCGCGCTCTTCAGCGCGTGACGCTAACCACTGAACTACCGCGTGGCCCTTCTCCAACATTATAGTGAAGTTCACTATATCCAACATGTTAACAGCGAGCCATTTATATACACCGTGTACCATTGGCAGTCCTCAGAGCTCGGAACTTCAGCCCGTTTTCGTCATCAGTAGTGAAATGACACGATGAGAGCGCGTTGTGCGCGCGCTCTAAAGGTCGTTGTGCCATGCCATCACGCCCTTTGATGTGCTCGCGTGCCTCCACATGGCATGGTAAAAGTGGGTATATATGTAATGTAGCGTGGTGGCTTGCTCGCGCGCGCGTTTATCTGGGTATTTGGGTGGCCTTAGCTCTTAATGCTTCCACCGCATGCTTGATTTGAAGTTACAGTAAAGCGAGCACGAACGTCACTTCACTCGCTGCCACGGCTGCGTTTACGAAAGAAGCGCGCTGCTCACACACGAAGAAGTAAGAAGCATGAGCGATGTTCACGCTCGTCTAGGTGTATACTTGGACCTTCGTTTAGTACGTCTCTCTTTCTGTTTGAGCAGCGTGGTTTAAGTGTCGAGAAGTAACAGTTGTTTGTCCTCGCTCGCCCTGTGTGTGCTCCTTTCGTGCATGCTTTCTGCTTGAGGTGGCCGCTGAAAGTCTCGAGCTGCTTGTTCTTCTTCGCGTGACACTGCAATTCGTTACTGCAGCATTAATTCGTTGGCCCTTCAGGCTAAACAATGCGCAATGAATGCTCAACTTCCTCTGCGAGGTCACGTTTCACTGTCGTGCTATACCGATTCCTAAAACTAAGGGGTTCAATCACGTTTATTTCCTCCCTCTCTTACCAGAGACATATTTTGTGACCAAACGGGTGTTAAGTGTTATTTATTTGTGTGATTCGTTGGCTTATGTGAAGCACTAGGCACTTTGAAAACAAATGTTTTTGTAGTAAGTCAAGGGGCATGAATCATTTGAACTATTTGAAACTATGTAGTTTTCAGTACTTTTCGCAAAAATTTAGTCTTCACGCCGGTCATGACGCAGCTCCCCAGAGTGCAGGAAAGAAGTTCCAAATACAAACAAGGGTGATATAGAAAGAGAGAGAGAAAAAGAATAATAAAACAAGGGGAGGGGTCATATCACGATCTGCTTGACGCATAGATAACGTGAAATAATTAGGTCAGCCATATTATTCGCACTTCCGGGCCTCAATATTGCAGCGCCAGTAGGATAGCACTGACGCTGCCTCGCAATACTATTCTGATTTCGAGGAGGAAGTTTGTAGCGCCCTTTCCCGCTCACACCGCAGCGCCTGCTGTCATTCGTTCGCCAACGCCCGTCTATACGGCAGTGCTCGCCGGCCAAGGAAACATTTTTCAATACAGGTCACATATCACTTCCACCCTCTCTCTTTCGGGTGGGCTTGACTTATAGGTGTGGTAAAATGAAGGATCCCATTTTTCAAGTGACAGCACCGGTGACGCAAACGCGGCCGGCGTCAACCAAAACACCGCTTGCTGTTAGAGAAAATGAACGTATGCTTTGTTCTGTTAAACGTTTTCTTCTTTTCTAGGAACGAGGCTTCTTAAGCCGTGGGTCGTACGTCCTTGATGTATGTATCGGTAGGTAGCCACCTCTTGTTTAGTTATTGGAATGTTCACTAGATGTCAGTACTTGTATATGATATATATATATATATATATATATATATATATATATATATATATATATATATATATATATATATATATATATATATATATATATATATATATATATATGATGAAAAGATGCGAGATGGCAGTACTTGGAGTGTTCACTGGATGAACGGACGGACGGATGGATGGACCGGCGAAGAGACAGAGACAGCAAGACAGACAGACGAACGAGGCTAGAGTACGGATGATTCATGGTTTACGAATAAAACCCTCCAAAGCTTCGCCCCACTTATCATAATTCACTTCGTGGGTATACTGTATATTTTTCGCATAATTTACTGCTACCGGCTTCGATCCAACAGTGTCCAGCTAACGCCGTTCCTTGATACTGCTCTCACCCTGCATGCTGCATCTACATGGCTACGGCGAGAGCCATCCACTATTCGTCAGTTCACTGGTGACGTCAACGTCCATTCTTAGCGCGCCGCCGCTCAATTCTATATGTTTTCCGATGACTCGCTAGGTTTCGTGGTTGGTAATCGATGATGACAGGCCAACGAAGATGATAAAGACGCGGACGCAAGCAGAGCGTGCGCTCACGCAACCAGATCGGGATTGTCACGTTCGTCGTCGAAAGCCAAGTATCCGTTTCGGAGGCGCAAATCCTGTGCACGCTACCGTAAGAACACAATCGTTCTGGTTAGTGGCCGTATTGGTAAACAGCTGCTTTAGGTTAGCAGAGGCTTCAACCAGAAAGAGCCTGACGCAACGCTGATGTTGAGAGGGAAAGAAGAAGGGGGAGATGTTGAATGTAACTGGTGTGTTACCGGCGGCCTTCGGAATCGAACCCACTACCTTCACTGTTGTCTATGGAATGGCGTAGTGATACATCAAGCGTTTAACAAATACTATCTTTGCAACGAATTTGCACTCTTCAGCGTACCAAGCATTCGATCTCCAAACTATTAAAGAGACTACCTTTCTCGAAGCGTTAGAATATTCACATTTAAATTGATGAATTGTTACTGCATAAATCTTCAGTGCGTTCTTGTTTGCGATGTATTATACTGCGCAGTAAATGTACTCTCCTGTCTAAGGGTGGCATCTACTGTCGGCGTAGTGTGACAATTTACGTATCATAACATATAATGTGCCGGTTCCAAACCAGTTTCATGGGCACTTGAGAGAAACAGTGCGAATGCAATTTGCGTGCTACTTATAGTGAAACTGCTCCATATTTGAGGTTGTCGTTGCATTGCTTGGCGTAAGCTTATTTGTTAGCTGAAGGAAATGAGTTAACTCGAGGTCAACCGAAGTAAATTCCAGGCAATGTCCACAATCAAGCTGTACCCTCTGTAAGCACGAACACGCAGATTCTATGGTATTTCTATGGAATTCTATGGCAATGCACGCAGGTCACAGTAATTTACCGAGAGGGCAAAAATAAAACCACACCTTCTCGAGGAGCGTTGGCTAAGTGCGCTGACTGGCTCAGATCTGCACGACCGACCGTGGGCAATACAGCGGGCCCGGACAGCTGTGGAAAAGCTACGCCTCACCGCACAAAACGTACGAATGGCCTGAGCGCAGGGCCGGTAACCCTGCAGGGTTCCTTTTATTTATTTTTTCAATGAAAATTTTCCGTCCGTCTGTGCTCTTTCGCAGTCTGGCTTTCGGCTGCGCAGTAATCATAGTCAAAGTTTTGTTTTCATGTTAATCTGCAGAAAACGTGGAAGGGAGACGCTTGAGACTCGTCGTCAAGGGTTGAATGCGATAGCATATAATCGGTCCTCGCCGTCAATGGTTGAATGCGATAGCGTATAATCGGTCCTTGTGCGCGTCGCCTTCTCTAATGCTGGCCTCCACTTCGGTTCCCTGTGCATGCCTCAAACCGCGCCGTGAGGAGATGAACGAGTGTGCGTGTAATATTCGCCGCTTCCAGCAATACCCTGGAATGCCTACTGAAAGTACAGTCAATTGTTACGCCATTATTCTTTAAGTTGCAAATCAGCGAAGGGCACACTATGCGTGCGTAAAGCAACACGTAAACTTACGCAGCTGCTGACTTTCGTGATGCTTTTTTTGCAATAATGACGCCTGAGTGGTCTGAGCACTAAGGGGTGAGCCTTTAAAACACCCACTCATTGCGCGATTTATATGTTTGGACAGCTGCAGAAGTTGTACGCTCCTTCTACGCAATATTACATGCGTTAGAGAGAATTCTTGTACCACAAGACATTCACAGTGTTTCTTTTATTTTCTTCTTTTTTTCGAAGCAGTTTCAGCAATAGTGTGACAGAGATAGGGCATCACGCTTGCCATGCACAGGGCCTTGCTTCGATTCTCGCTCTAGCCGCAGATTTTCGTCCTTTATTACATATGCATCCTTCTCGATTTTTCGGTCATGGACATGATGATGATATTTCGCTTGTAACCAATGACACCGACGCCCACACCGCTAATTCTGCGAAACGCGCTCTTGAGCGCCATGGCGTTGAAATGTGGTCGACAAACCTTCATTTGGCTCCCCGTAATGGCTAGCGAAACGCTTATTTATTTAGTTAAGTAACACTCTGTAAGGTCCTTGCAGATACTCTAAAAGTCAAGCCGCGTGTTTCTCGCTTTGCGCATACCTTCGGTTCACACGCAGCAACCTTATATGTCCTTGCGAATGCGTCACGCAGTGTGGTATACGTGCTCCGATAGTGCACGCGCGTCGTGAAAGAAGAGCGCATTTCCCCCCCTTCTCACTGATATCTTCCTCCAAAAAATCACCCCGGAGGTTCCTGTTCATGAAATCGTTCCAAGCTTTCCGCAGCTTACGTCTCAACGGCTGGAGCGACTCGGCAGTTTGGGCAATATTGTGGTGTTCTTTTTTTTTCTCCTCCAGTTTATCCTGTTGTTCTCGATGTGTCAGTTTGCCCATCGGTATTGTTTCCTTCATTCGCACCTTTCCGCCGGCGCGTTGAGGACGATGCCATATTTTTGTGACACTGACCCCCCACCGAGTTTAGTGTTATTGGTGATTCCCTTCACGCGTTGCCACACCGGCGTACGTGACACGAGTGTCGACCTTGTGTGTAGGACGAATGGTTGATCCCGTGCCTTATGTCTGTTTACGAGCTACATTGCCCAACGACGAGGTCTACGTAGAAACCAAGATTAAGAGGGAAGTAATTCAGCCTCCATAAAGCCTCAGCAAAGATGCAAGGTTACGTAAGCTTCCACGAAGTGGATTGCGTCAAAGCGTCGCTGCGGGTTCTTTGACGGATGTCACGGTATAACTGGAAATGAACCTACGGACTTTCCGCGAATACTGGGTGAGTGGTGCTAGCGTACTTCTCACTCACGCCTCGCATTACGCAGGAAAAAAAATAGCACACGGCAATCGGAGCCGCGATCTATTCTCACTGGGTGTCAACAATGATGGATCATCCTCGGAAGGCTTGGTTTCGTTGCAGCGTACCGGCATTACGTTGGTTTTTATGCGCCGCAATTCAATACGTGCGTTGCGAAAGCTGCTTTTTATGGAGTAAGGGACTTCCTGATCAATTTTCAGTCTCCTGAGTGGGCGCTTGGTCGCTGTAAAAAAGTTCATCTAAAAAAATCATACCTCCTGGCGGTTCAGAAACTGCATGTGGCGAAAACGCGGCAGCCTCTAACTCTTGGAGCGGTTCTTTTCAGCACACGATTCACAGAGAATTCTTAGCAAAAGGCTAAAGGATAATTAGAAAACGCAATAAGTAACCGGACATTATTCGAAAAGCTTCGCCGTGACTCGGACCTGAATAAATGTCAGCCATCGTACGCGGTGATGTTGTGAGTCACAAGCTATGCTGCTCTTGGTCAGTGCCCTGAGAAGCACCATTTTTATAGCGTCCTTGAGTCGCAACCGCCGTCTAACCATCGCCCACACAACGACTACACACGATTGCAGATTCGGCGTGTCTGAACATTGACGAAGAAAAGAAGCGTAAATGCTTGGCCGACGCGTCACGTAATAAGGCGCTAACGAGGTACTGAACTTCAAAGGATTTGTTAGCCGATTTCAGTATCTCTGAGTTAGAAACGTCCCACACAAGACATAGTGATGACGTAAGTTGTTTGCTTATTGTTCAGTTATTCTTCGTTAAACAGTGGCTGCATGTGACGAATGAAGACGACATTCCACCAGGGTGTCCGGAATCGTTTCAGATGAATTGAAAGACAGAGAGAAAAGACGGGTGCAGCAAGAGCTGTGTGAGACTGTTCGATGAGTTCCATCCAGTCCCAGCATTTATTCCCCAGCGACGCTGTACACAAACATTGAATAAGGGAAACAGGCGACGTGCCTACGTGCTTTCAAAGTTTGTGCACAATGCCCCGCCATGGTGGACTAGTGGCTAAGGTACTCGGCAACTGACCCGCAGGTCGCGGGTTCAAATCCCGGCTGCGGCGGCTGCATTTCCGATGGAGGCGGAAATGTTGTAGGCCCGTGTGCTCAGATTTGAGTGCATGTTAAAGAACGCCAGGTGGTCGAAATTTCCGGAGCCCTCCACTACGGCGTCTCTCATAATCAAATGGTAGTTTTGGGACGATAAACCTCACATATCAATCAATCATGAAAGAGTAAACTTTCAGAACGACAAAGTAGCACAAAAAAAAGGGGGGGGGGGTATTGAGACACACTCGAAAGAAAGTTTTTTTTTTATTTTTAACCTACGTAAATAGGAGAAGTCAGGGACAGCTGGGTGTCAAGCTGACAGTAGCTGTTTCATCTGTCAACAGATGAGCGTCCCGTCGATCGTTTTCGCATCTGTGTGTGAGCCTCGCCGTGCCTATTCATGGAAATTCACCAAGAACTTATCCTGGACCCCCCCCCCCCCCCCGAGATATAGGTGCTCTCATTAATGACGGATGAATCCGAGCATCTCGGGAAGATAAAATCGCGCACAACTACGAGTCTGTTGACCATGAAAGGCGGAGAGCCGTGGACGTGATCGGTGAGCTATGCTAAAGTGCGAGACTACACTCCGTGACATGCATCGCAGAACCTCGTACAAGGCACTGCCATGCGAACCAATGCCATGGCACCAGAGCACGTATCTATGTTTTCTTTTATTTTGTTATTTATCCGATAAGAAAGATAATGGCGACTACGCATAATACTGTCTCGCATATGTTCTTACGATAACGTTGCTTTTAGTTTCGAAATACACGGCCTTGACAGCACATTTACGAAACCCTGATAACGCTTATATGCATCGGATGTTCTGAGGCGAATGTCGACAGATGTTTAAAACGTTATCTATAAAAACTGAGTGTGCACTCCCGATTACCCGCGGCCTGAAACCGGTTCTTTGAAAGAAAGTATAGCACTTGTTCAGTTTTCGTAAAGTAAGGTGCATTTGTCTAATGCTCTTGGCTCTCGTTGAAACTGGTACACGAGCGAAAAAACACTTGCGAATTGGACGCGTATTTTGTGTAATATAACTTTGTCCTAACTGTAGCACCCAGCTTCGAAACAGCCGTACGTGCTTGTCAACATTTGAATTATTGCAGTTTGGTTGTGTCATCTTTTTACCAGATGTCTACATGGTTGTGTGTTCTGACAAGAAAGCTGTCCTTCAAGGTTTGAAGGCTTGCGTCTCATTTCCTAGCGGCACTATAGATCTCACTTCCAAGCTACGCTCTCAAATGTCTCGGTGGGCCATAAAAGCGCACTTCACTCGTGGCGACTGTGTGGCAGGCGATCTCCATCGTTTGATTACTCGGTCTTCGGAGTAGATAACCGTCGTCACACATTACACCACACAGTTGTAAAATAGTCGAGAGCTAAACTTCAAAGTTTAGCGTGGGATGCACCGAGTAGCTTCATAATTTTTCATTATTTTCTGATATTTTATAATATACGAAAGCTTCTTCAGTATCACCACCCACTCTCTGGCTTACAAAATAAAAATTGAATATTTCTTTCCATAGAGCAGAAATGGCGAAAGAACCGCGGACAAAGGAAGAACTACAAGAGTGTATAATTTGAGTACTCTTGAGTCCCAACAAAAGTAAGTCCACGGCACAGAAAGGAAAACTCACAAGTAACAAAACGCATACACAGAAAGAGTGCATTACAACGAAATACTTATGCCGAAGCTTTTCTTGTCGGAGAGTTCGATGAGAATTCTCGTGGTTGACAAGCTGTGACAAAGACCTTCGATACATGTCTGATTGTAATACTGTGAAATTAACACGAATTTTTCATTAACAGCGAGAAAAGTGGTCCGCTCTGGCAATACCATAGCTAGCTTCCCCTAAGAAAGAAAAAATAAAGTCGCCTATTTAGTCTTCAAAGATTGAGCACAACAGTGTTTCGGCGCCTTTCTTCCGGCATCAGAAAGTAATCTTACCCGATGCCTTAAACAAACACCCGACACCTGTTTGGAGTGACGGTGCTTTCAGTATAGTACGAGCTCATAATCAATCACATTGCAGACATTGTTTCTTTACTTTTTTGTATGTGTCTGGGGAAATTTAATCAAACGTAGGGTGTCTTTCTTTTCTTGATGATGGGGAAGTTCTGGTAATCACTTTTTATTAGTTCTCCTTGAGCTCCATCATTCTTTGCGTAAAAAATGCCGATGCATAATCGACCTGAGTTTTTCCTTATTATCTGTTTAGTTCTGTTACGTAGATATTCTAATTGACGCCTTATAGTTGGTCAGCTTGTAAAGAAAGTTTGCTAGGTAGTTGATTATGAGGAGAGAGCAGGTTTTGGTAGGTGTGCCTTCAAATTAGCGCTAAATTTGCATTGTTTCAGTTTCTGTTTCCCCTTGTTTTTTTTTTTCATCTTTTCCCTCTCCCAAAACATCGTTTTGTGTGCTATAAGGTTGAAGGCTGGGCGTGTTAGTAAAGCATAACTGTAAATTTTATAGCTCATATTTATCCCCTAGGACACACGTGTACACAGGGGGTGTTCCGTTGTGGAAAGCTAGCGCTTTGGAGTGTGTGTACCCTTCCTGTGTCCCATCGATAGATTGCGCTATACAATCTACACTTCTGCGTACTCAAGCACACGGAGGTTGCTCGAGTGACACAACATTGTTTAACCACCTCTGAATTAACACTGCCTATAGCATGCACCACTTAGATCAGTGGCGTAGCCACTGGTCTCAGTGGTCTATGGTATCGATGATATAGAACTTGCATGGTATATAATTCACATAGACTGCTGCATTACGGAAGTTTTACTGCCGTATGCACCATCAGTTAGTCGTTAATCTTGACGTTAACATCGCTAACCTTGGCGCATTCATTTTCACTTGACTTTGCCGAAACACGGGCAGTCTCCAGAATAACGCAATCTGCACATGCGTACATTTTTTTTTTATCTTCTTATACTAGTGCGAGCGCTATGTGCACCCACTGGAGAGCGTTGTCCGGTCGGTAAATATCCAGTCAATAGCACTGGCGCCACCACGCCATCCAATTTCTGCATCACTGTGACAAATGTGCAAGTTTCTTGTTCAAGTTTAACGTGTGCTGAACGCTATCATTTTCGTAGAAGGAGTTGTATTGCCGACATCGCATGCGCATTATTGCGGTTCGGCGCACAACGTTTCGCAAGAGCGGTGAGAAATAAGACCTGAGACGACCTGAAGCTCTCCCGACTCAACTGTCGTGCTAATCGTGCATGTCGAACAGCACTGTGCCTATATAGTTAGTTGCCGCCACTGATACCGCTCCGAAGCACGTGCGAAGCTCTAATAATTGAAGGGCGTCACAAGAAGAGAGTCGTCGACTGCCGTCACTGTAACATTGACGAGGGTTAAAAAATAACTTGTGAAAGAAAATCCAAGAGCGAATCCTTCGATCAGCTTTGCCATGCAGGATCATCATCACTGGGCCCCCTGCACGCCAGAGGCCTCTCCCACGTGCTCCAATTATTATTATTATTATTATTAATATTATTATTAATATAAAGAATACAGATGCTGAGGGCCGTGGTCAAAAAGCCTCAAAGGGCTTGACTGTGCTTTCTGCTGCCACATTATACTTGAAAACTTCATAATCACATCTTCCCACCTACCTTTTTGGCTCCCCCACGTGCGTTTGCCATCCCTTCGAATCCCATTTCTTTCTCTAATCACAAGAAGGTTATCATGTCTACGCGTCGCATACCCTGCCCACGACCACTTCTTGGTTTTGAGTGTGATATTCTTAACACCCGTTTGTTCCGTAGCCCACCCTGCTTTTTTCCCCCCCTAAAGTTACACCTATTACGTTTTTTGTTTTTTTGTTTTTTTTTCACTGTTACATGCGTGGTTCTCAATGTAAGTTGAACACTTTCTGTAAGCCCCAGGTTTCTGGTTGCACCTTACGTGATCAGGGACTGCTTTCTTTTAGACTGCAGCATAGTGTCTTATACACCACTGTTTCAGATGGCTCTTAAATGGATCACCACGTAGTCGTAACGTACCTTGGTACCTTGGACGAAAATAAAAGCAGTGGTAAAAATGCTTATCTCATAACGTCGTTAAACCTGAACTGACCGCCAAGCACAACTGTACAACTTCACATTTTGTAATCGAACGGCGATTCACCCACATCCAGACAAAAGGAAAAAGAACCATAAATACAACAAAACTATAGCGAAAGTTACAACTCTGTTATGTGTCTATAATTTTCAGGTAAGCAAGCAAGTACACATAACCGAAGAATGACGGCGAAAGTGATTCGCATTAGCGAATTGTTTTCAGGAGTCTTGCAGACAAACACCTTCCGTACAAGTAAGGAAAATGAAAATACCCGTTTATGTCTAATATATTAGGGCATGAGTACTTGAAAACTCCAGAATGATAAGACACGAAGAGTACTGCAGGCGTTTTACGCCTATAGTCACTTGAAAGACGACGTGTAATACTACGAAGCGTGTAGTTTGGTGTCTGAAGGAATTCGCTACTTCAAACGCAGTTTATAACTTCAAAATGGAACATCTCAATAGCACGTAGTTTCGAAATTATTCCTGCATCAGTATTTTTTTTTTGGCCTACATATAGAGATACCAGCGTGATTTTTTATCGCCCCGCCGTGGTGGTCTAGTGGCTAAGGTACTCGGCTGCTGACCCGCAGGTCGCGGGTTCAAATCTCGGCTGCGGCGGCTGCATTTCCAATGGAAGCGGAGATGTTGTAGGCCCAGGTGCTCAGATTTGGGTGCTCGTTAAAAAACCCCAGGTGGTCAAAATTTCCGGAGCCCTTCACTATAACGTCTCTCATAATCATATGGTGGTTTTGGGACGTTGAACTCCACATATCAACCAGCGTGATTTTGAACCTTCCAGGGTAGTTAATCGCTACGGTAAAGTAAACAAGCAGAAAGAATGAAGCATAGCAGTAAATTGTGTCAAAGAAAAAGCCCAATGCAAGCTGCCAGTAGGTTTACATATGGTAATGAAGTTGTAGTAGGTATTTGGTATGACCCGTTGGCCGCAGATCTCACACCCCATTGAATTTTAAATACCTTCAACAAAATGACAAAATGCAGTGGGATCACATGATCGGTGGAGCTGCGTCTATCAGCTGTGTCACTGACATATTAACTGACGCGCATACTCACCCAGGCTGCTATGCGTCATCGGCGATGCAAACCTGATCCATTACGCTATGCACTATTTCTGGGACAATGTCATGAAGATTTTGAGGCTAGGAGCTCAAAGTAATTACGACGCGATCGCAGAAAGATGAAACTCTTCTTGAGTAGCTGTGTCTGACGAGGACGTCCATATAAAATAGTGGCATCATTTACATAGATTGCTGTATTGCGGAAGCTTTATTGCCGTACGCACCATCATAAAAAGTCACTTTACTACGGCGCACTACCGCTGGAACATGTCACAATACTCCCAAAAATATCACCTCATGTTGCCTCCCGCCCAAACGCGAAATCGGCCTTTCACGTACAATACACCCAACGCTGAGCGAAGCCAGGGCTTTTCCCGCTTTGGGCTGCCATTAAAGAAATGGCTGGTTTGTTGCCTTCATTCTTGATGGTCCCTAGCCATTGGTCATGTTGGTTTATTTCCAACTTGACCAAAGGGTAATAAACGGTCATTTTACACATGTTGCTTCGTGGCTCGCGAACCATAAACTCACTCACTCCCGATGCGAAGTCGTAATCAAGCTCGATCGAACGCTTCGCTACCGCTGCCCGGATGCTTACGTGAATTGAAAAGCCATTACTCACAATATCATGCGGCGTCCACTCTTGTAGTAGTTAAGTCACCTACGATAAGTCACGTGGAGGTCCAAACCGACGAGATGTGATGGAAGCTCATTAGCACGAGTTGCTTACTTGCATGCTCGGCAGTTTATTTACAACGTGGTTCGAAATATACAACTGTCAGCTGTCTAGCTTCCTTCAGTTTAACTACTCCCGAACATGCGCCGCAGGTCAGGGGCCAGTGTATGCACGGAATGCATATTTGGATTTACGGCTCGACAAGTTTCCCTGCATGTCACTAGTTCGCCGAGGTTAAGAGTATCTAACGCCATGTTGGTGTTGCTCTTTTCGAAGTGCCAGGCGCACGGAAGTGAACTGATTAACCGCAGCTTTCTTATTTGCATTTTCAAACGTTTAATCAGTGTCAGAAGGTTGTAGTACATGAGTGAGGAAACTCTTCCGTACACACTAATAGTGAATAGGACGGGTGCCTGTTTCCTGCTAATAATACTGCACAGTGAAACAAGGATTTTATAGCGCCGTCGATGGTTATGAACCAGCGTGAACCAGTAACCTTAATTGTGAACCAGTAACAACTACCTCACATTTTGATTTTTTTTTTTTGGAATCGTAGTTGCGCGTAGCTTTTTCAGTGCTAGAAGGCCTCGAGCAAAATTTGAAACCATTGATTGAAAGAAGCTTACGTGTCTTCATTTTTTGCCGTGGACTGAACGAAGCGTGTCCGAAGGGCTTAAGTTCTTTTCTTCTTTGGAATATCGATGTAGTTTTTCTTACGATTTTGCTTACCCTGAGTACTTCAAAAATTTGAGTTATTTGCAACAGTGTTTGACATCTTTGTGCCAATGCCTCTTTGGGAGTGTTGTCATTCTCGCGGGTCCTGTGATGCACTTGTAAATGAAGACTCGCTGGACAATGTGTATTGATACCATAATAAGTGCTGCCAATATGGGGGCATATTCCCGTTATCTGTGTCTCATCGGCCTGTCTGTAGTTTCTTCGGAACTCAAATCAATTAGGGGAGTCATTGCTCATTTTCATGATACAGCATAGTATAGGATGTGATCTCGGCAGGAGCACATTATACAGCTTTTCGCTTTATATGGTGCCTTCTATGGCACCATATCAGTATATGACACGTTATGTGGCGCCATTTGAGATGCATAGCCTTCTATGGTTATCTAACCTTATATGACCATTACGCAGTGCATAATTGCGCTGCGTCATGCCATCCTCGGCTAGATGTAAACCATCGATTCGAGCGCACACTGCGAATAGCACTGCTGACTTCCGACCATTTAGCGTTCACTCTGATGATATCACGCTGTTATAAAGGATCGAGATTACACGTGGTTAAATGTCATCCCGCTGTGGTGCCGCGTGCTTTTATATAGTAATGCCACAACGCAAACCTCTCCCATTTGTATCACGTTGTTTATTTCTCTGTCCCTCTGTTGGTGATAATAATAAATAAGGCCCCAAGCGTACCTCACCAAACATAAAAACGGCATGGCTGTTTGAACGTGAACGTAAAGCTAGCGTTCTCCGTACGTTTAAAGTATGGCTCTCCTGTCGCACTTATTCGAGATTTACGCCCGGCCGTAAACCGAGCGAAAAGTGCCACTATGTTTCGATTTCTTCGGATCGATAGTCCCAGAAGCTGAAATCTGTGAAGGTTGAGAGAGCCGTTCTGGGCCGAAATCGGCATGATTTAATATCAGTAAACACTGAATGCGCATTCATATATGTCACGGAGGCGATTTATATGCCTTCATGCTTTCTGTGAGTTGCGTGAATTGCCAGCGAAGCTAAACTGCTATAGAAGTTTAAAGGTCGCTTCGAACTGCCCTGCACCACACCCCGCATGAGTAACAAAGAAATAATGAAAAAAAGGACTGGTGGTTGCACTAAAATGTCCCATAGGAATACGACCGCTATGCAGTATTAAAAGCAATGACCTCGGTACCGCTACGCCAACGTTCCTTGACCTTGACCTAGACCAAGCACGAAACCGCACCGTCGTTCATACTTTAGACTTAGCAAGTACCTTTTACATTATTTATCGGAAACAGTGTAGTGCCAAGTGACTTCTGACGCTCTTGGTAGCAAACGCAAACGCGTAGTGACGCCGACAAGTTTGCCTATGCTTCATTCTCTGCTTTTTTATTTCTCTTCAAATCTGACTGCGGCTTGTGGGAAATAACGATCGATAAACGCGATGATAAAATGAATAACGCTGGAGAGATGGAAAATATAATGGTGCTCGTTAAATAAGGTTTATTTTATAATTTCATTTCAAATATTTACTTATTTCTATGAATAAAGAAATAATGACAGTCAGGCAGTCACTCAACCACTTGAAATAA